>CM024524.1:43519758-44719758 GCA_014182375.1 Eucalyptus virginea | reverse complement strand
GACCGATACTTGCAACATGGGGAACCAACTTACACTATAAGAGTCAGAGAATTCAACCCTTAGGGCAATTCCAAACTCGTACAAACTAGATCACTCAGTTGTCTAAGCTTCAATAAATCAAGCCTAAGATTGCAAAAATATTTGTGGAATCTTGAGTTTGACTAATTTAGAAGGTTTGAATTTCTTTTTCTTTTCCATTTTAAGGGAAAAGTCTAAATAAGGGCTTGAAGAGCTCTTTATATTCTCAAATAAGGACATGAAGTTGACATTATTTTAAATAAGGAAATGTAGTGGATCTTATTTTAAATAAGAACTTGAAGTAGCTGTATCAGTTTCAAAAAAGGGCTTTTAAATTTTTTAAGTTTTTCCTTTTTTCTTTCCGCTTGGTTTGTTCTCTTCATAAAAAAACAAACTCGAAACAAAAACTAAAACTTCAAAAAGAAGAAGCAAAAATACAAGCGGGAGATTGATATGGCCATTTATTTTGAAATAAGATCCACTTTAAATTATTGTTTAAAAAATAATGGTATTTTGAATTTTTATTTGGAAATTTTTTTATTTTTAAATATATGTACTATAGTAGTTCTCATGCTATTGCTGTGTGAAGGGAGAATCCTGCATGCATTAGGTGAACGGAAGAAATCTCAAAAAAGTACGTATAAACAAAGGCTTCCATTGGTCAAAAGTCTTTGCAGACGGTCAAACATAACTTTACTACCGACTCTCTGGGGAAGAACAGATGTACGTCAATCTGCTGTAGGTAAGGCATGCGGTCCGTCCCTTTCTAGTTGCCAACTCGGCACGTCTCCAAAACCTGTTTCTTTTCTTCTTCTTTTTTTAACAAAAAAACCCACTTTTTTGTTATTTTTTTTTTTTTTTTTTGGGTGGCGATCTAAATTATAATATAACGTCAGAGAATTCAACCAAAGAGTTTTATACTGTTAGATGGTTGAAGAAACATGGATACAAGATGTAACATGACTATAATTCGTTAAGAGAAACTCAAATTCTAACATAATGTTGGATGACTTATTTAAAGACATTATAAATCACTATATTTGCACCCGTTTATTATAAACATGAGATGTTTTTATTAATTGCATTAAAAGAGTTTGATAGCGATAACATTATCAAAACAAAAATGACAAACGTACATTGTGACTCTCGACTCTTTAGCGTCTCACTTGAGACATAAACTAAGCTCCAATTGTGCAAATATTTAATTATCCCTCTTCATCGGCAGTACTTGGATAAATGGCAAGAAGCTAATTATGGTTGCGCCTCTAGCCTATCAAAAGATCCGTGGGAGAAGAAAGAATAATGTAGAAAAGAGGGAGGAGGAGGAGGACAGATTAAAAATTCATGCCTGTTGAAAGTTTTGATAAAAAGAAAAAGTGTTTTCTCAAGCAAAAAAGTAGAAGGATTATCTATATGTGCCCGTGTTTGATATATTAATACATTTACCACTATTAGGACAATATATCAGATATCATTAGCGACTAGCATTGAAAAATTTCAACTCGCAATTACGTGTTTCAATCACGAGCTAATTCTTTTCAAGAGTCTATTTAGAATTTAGTATCTTTATTTTAGCTGTTTTGTAACCCTAGGATTTGTCTATAAATGCCTTATTTTCTCCAACTCACACTTTGAACCTAAGAAGATATTGCACTTGCATTTTTGACCGGCTAAACAAGAGAGAGAGAGACTTGGAAAAGGAATAATAAAGGACCATTGGTTGGAGGTTGAAAATAAAAACCAGAGAGGATCTTGTGGGATATATAAAGGTGCAAGGAGGAGATTCTCCGAAGAAGAAGAAGAAGAAGCTCGATCGAAAGAAGAAGCAGAACTCGGCGCATAAAGACAGACGGGGCTGGATGTGTACAGGGCATCCTCATCTCCGTCCATGCCATCCTCCGCCTTCACCAACCCACGGACTGACCGCATCGTCGTCATCTTCTACATCCCATCAGCCCCCCATGCACCATCTCGTCGCTTCAATCATCAACCATCATCTGTGAATTTCCATCAACTTGGCTAATAGCCAGAGACTACACCACCACAGCAAGGTCTCATTGTCGTCACCATCGCTGTCCATGCCCTGCAGCAACCCATCCCTACCACAATACCAACTCCTCGCGCTGCCATCCGCTATATCTTCAGACCAGCCGCCACGGCCTTGGTGACGGTCATGACCCCGGTGCTGCGGAATCTTTAAGTTCGTTTTGGTTCAAACCCATTAGTCACCGCCTTGGCATGGACACCCTCCGCTCATCTCGTTTAGAGAATTCCGACTCCAACCTATAAACTAAGTCAAGAATCCTCCTTTCTGTTTTATTCACGTGCCATTTCACTTTGTATTCGATTCTGTATCTTCTGTGCTCAATGTTTCCATTCGTTGATGTTTCTTGTCCAGATTAAGCTCGTCGCTAACGTTCTCAACCTTTGGCCTGGAGTTACGCCAAGCCGGGTCGAGTTGAACCAAGTCGACGCCTAAGCTTTAATCGCTGCCCAGGGCAGTCCAGAAAAAACCACCTTCCGTTGTCCTCCTGTTTGGTCGTCCCTTGCTATTCTCCTTCGATGAACTCGGTTTTGCCGACTATCAGTTTCCCTGCATTCGCGGAGCCCGCTCACCAGCGTTGCTCCTTGTCTACCCGAATCCAGCACGGTGCATCCAGTAGCCATTGTTGATGAATCGGTCTGGGTTAAATCGAACCCAGCCTTGCCGTTACCGTTGGCATATCTTTTCAAAACCACGATCAGCCCCCTGCACTGAGAAGTGGAAACAAGAGACGAGGCATTCGAGAATTGGATGACAGAACCGCGGGAAGCAGGCGCTCGAAGACAGGAACTTGGGCCTTTCGTGCAAGGAATTGGCGATTCCTTGTCAGATGGTGGAGTGGGATCACGAAGACAATCGGGTCTTGATGAGACAATGGATGAGTGCTTCTGACCATCTTTTGTTCTCATTATTTACTTTGCCCCTTGTTAAAAGTCGTGTACTCTGAATCTCTTTTTTTTTTTGTACTCTGAATCTCTTTACACGGTCAGATCATTGCTTGGAATTGCAGGGGTGGTGGCAGCGATGCTTTTGATACAAATATGAAAAGAATCATCCACAATCATTATCCTCATGTCCTGATTTTGCAGGTCCAAGAGAACTTTCGGTGCATGCCTTCTGATGGCCCCTTTTGCTGGCGGGATCTGGGTGGTTTGGAACTCCGGAGTCCAGCTCCTGTATGTTGCAGAACGGAACAAAGTTTATATATTGGTCAAGGCGAGCGCGATTTCTGGATCCAAGCATCTCAAGGCGCGAGGTATCTCAATCTATCATCAATCTACCACAAACTCCTTGTCCTGAAGCTGAAGGTAATCTCTCTCTGTATCGGTTTGAATTGCTAGTGAAAGATTCGGTGATTGCTGATGGCTATCCTACTCTTTGTTGACATATTATTATTTGTTGATACATAAAAACGAAAAAAAAGAAGCAAAAATATATACATGGGAAAATACAAAGATGAGCCTTATAATAAAGAGCTTGAATAAATGGGGCCTCAAAAACAATAATTAAAAAAGGGGAGAGCAGAGAGTTTAAGGAAAAAAAAAGAAAAAATAATAATCAAATCGGAGGTCGGTTCAACGCAGCCCTTCCCCTACATTTCCGGCCCATTTTTCAGCTAATTTTCAATCCCCTCACCCCACTAAACTTGAGCCCATTAAAAAAAAAGAAAAGAAAAGAAAAACAAAACAAAACAAAACAAAAACAAAGCCTGAGCGGAGGGAATTCTGGCCTAAGAAGACCAAACCGAGCCCTTTCCTTCTTTTCCTTGATCTTCTTTCTTCTTGACCCATTTCATTTCCTCAAGCCTGGCCTTTGTGTTCACTGATCCCCTTCTTCCTCACAACTCGGACCATGAGGGTCCGAGTCAGACCCATATTCAGACCAAGTTCCCTGACCCGGTCCGAAATCCATTTTCCAAAATTTAAAAATAATAACAAATTTTAAAAAAATTCAGACTAAAAATTTAATATAGAAAAAAAAAACAAAAAGCATAAAAAACTATAAAATATTTAAAAATTAATAATAATAATTCCAAAAAAATGAAAAAAAGTTTAAATTTAGATAATAAGTGGCTTCATTAGATTTTTTTTTTTTTTTTGTTTTTGTGTTAACTCTACTTAAAGTTAGTTTAGCAATGAAAGATGTGAAATTTTTTGATAAAAAATAGAACCTAAAATTGAATAGGCGTTTAAGGTTTTGCAATAGGGTTTTTGAATGCTTTCTTCAATTAGGAACAATGCTAGGTCATTGTTTGCGCACTTTCATTTCGATTTTATTTTATTGTACTTTTTCAATACATTGCTTGTTAATTTTCGCTTTTTAGCATGGTTAGGTAAAATCATTAGTACCATAATTAACACTTATCATCTGGATGCTTAGCGAACAAGAATCTTAGAATTCATAATTGGTAAAAAGATTGTCTGGTCACTTTAGTGAACAAACCATCAAGTTTATGTATTGAAAGGACATTAATTAGACAACTAATGTAATCAACTTTTGATTCTTGAATCTCTGGTTCCATAAGAATTGAGACGACTCTCTCACGTCTCGATTGATTTCTACCCGACCCTAAAATGGCTGGTGGCGACTCCTAGATATATTAAGTTGTTAACTTGAAATTGAATATGCCAACATCATTTAAGATATGAGGTTGAGAGAGCCCACACTCGAAATTGATGGATCATCTTGGATCATTAGATGATGTATTCAAGTTGTCTTTTGTGAATGCTAATTTGAACTATCTTTTTTTGCATTATTTAAGTACTTGTCCCAATTAAGAGGCCAATGTTGATGATTCCATGCAACAATTTGATCAAGTCATGTTTAGAGACAAGCTAGCAAAAGCCATAGTCATTCACAATTTTACCTACTCTTTTGTAGAGCATAAAGTGATCAGAGAGTTGCTTAGTTCCCTCAACCACATATCAAGAAATGTTGCATGAAGTGGTGTTGCGAAAGTTTATTAGAAAGAGAAGTGAATTTTAAAATCAAATGTAAAGTCACTTTCGAGCATAATATGTTTGACTTCTGATCTGTGGTCTATTATAGCTGATCATTGTATGACTATTACTACCCATTACGTTGATGAGAATTGGGAATTACATGCAAATGTTTTATGCTTCCTCTATGTGCCACCTCCATATAGCGGTGCCATACTGCTAGAAAAATTGTCAACTTTGTTGAGAGAGTGGTGCATTGAGAGGAAGATTTTCAATATTACATTAGATATTGCATCATACAATATGGTTGATATTTGGAAAAATAAACCAGATCCTCTATGTTATGGGATGGATGGTTTCTTCATGTGTGTTGTTGTGTGCATGTTTTAAATCTCATTGTACAAGAAGGTATAAAGGTGATTGATGGATCATTACCAAATATTAGAGAATATGTCAAAAATGTGAGAGCTACATAAGGGGAGGATAATAAAATTTGCTAAATGTATGTCATAATCATGTTTGAAGACAGGTAAGAATGTAAGTCAAGATGTGGCTATTAGATGGAACTCTACATATCTAATGCTTGGAGGTGTTTTGGTCTTTGAACATGCACTTTTCTATTTGAAGTTAATGGATTTTAACTTTCTTGCATGTGCATCGCCTGAGGATTAGGTTAGAGCTAAGAAAATTGCACTCTTGTTATTACCTTTATGAAATTTCTGCTCCATTTTCTATAATTAGATATCCCACGATGAAATGATATTTCTATGGAGTATGGCCGATCCAGTTTCATTTTCTAAAGGCGAGGAACAGCAATGCAATTATTAGTTTCAATCCTATGGTAATACTAGAAAGTTTGAAAAATATTGGGAAGTGTTATATTAGTTTCTCACTGTAAGTTGCATTTGTTAGGGGTTTACTTTTCGAAGTTGAACACTAATGATCATGTGGAATTTGTACGGAGCATTTGAGAAATGCTTTATAGGCTTTTTGATGAATATGTTAACTCTATGTCAAGAAATAATCAATTTACATCTAGTCGAGATAACATTGATCATTCTCCACATAGAGGTCACATATTTATCAAAATGCATATAGTCTTTCTTGAATGCTTTATATAAATTTCATATCCATGTCCAACTTTCGAATAGCAAAACTCTAAAAAATGTAGCTTATAGCAATGAACTAATATAGTGGCAAATGATAAGACAACATTATGATACTTCCAATATTTTTCAAACTTCTTTAGTATTGCCATAGCCATAGGACTAATAGCTAAATCCTCATTATTGCTTGCCTTTGTCAAGCAAAACTAGATCCACCATATATTCGTTGTGGGAGATCTAACTACAGAGAAGAAAGTGGAAATATCATAAAAATATTGTAACAAAAATGCAATTTTCTTAGCTTTGACTTAATCCTCAAGTGGTGAGATATGAGAAAGTTACGATCAATTAACTTCAAATGGGAAAATGCATGGTCAATGACCAAAGGACCAAGTACGTAGAGTTCTATCTAGTAGCCACATTTTGACATACTTTTTTACCCATCTTCAAGTATGATTGTGATATATATTCAGCAAATTTTACTCTCCTACCTTGTATATCTCTCAAATATTTGACAAATCTCTAATATTTTGTAATGATCCACCAATCACCTTTAGACCTTCTTGTACAATGAGATTCAAAATATGCGCACCACAATGCACATGAAAAAGTGGCCCATCACATATAACGAAGAGGATCTGATTTTTTTTTTCAAATATCAATCATATTATCATTTTATGATGCATTATCTAATGTAATATTGAAAATATTCTTCTCAACACCCCACTTTCTTAACAAGGTTAGCAATTTTTCTAGTAAATTGACAGAACTATGTGGAAATAGCACATAAGAAACACAAAACCTTTGCATGTAATCTCATCAATGAAACAGGTAGTGACGGTCATATAATGATTAGTTGTGATAGAAGTCCATCGATCAGAAGTCAAACAAATTATGCTTGAAAGTGTCACTACATTTGAATTCAAATTTATCTTCTTTTTCTTAAAAACTTTTATCATATTGATATGTGCTTCACATTGAGGTTGAGATAAATAAGCCACTCTCTAGTAGCCTTGTGCTTTATAAAAGAGTAGGTGTAATTGTGTTTAATTATCACTTAGTGTGCCTCCAAACACGGCTTGATCAAATTGTTCTATGGAATCATCAACATTGGCCTCTCGATTGGGACAAATACTTAAATGATGCAACAATTTTTTTGTCCCATGACTAGCTATATATGTTGGTTTGCACCACTTACATTTTCCTTGAATTCAAATTTAAGCCATATAACAAAAGTGCATCTTTTTTATGGTTTAGAGCAAATAGACTAATTTTCCTTGTTCTCATGAACAAAGTATGCAATTCTACATCTCTCTGATTGTTTTAATGGTTGAATATTCTTCTTGATCCTCATTAGATCTTGACATGGTAACTAATTAATTAGAGAAAATGTGAATTAGAACAAGTTGTAAATACTAAAAGAAAAGATAACATGTTATATTTCTATCAAACATTAAATCAAACACTTGCAAAAATTTAGAGGGAAAGCACAAATAAATCATGAACTTTTTGAAGTCATATAGGTTTGAAGAGCTATAGAAATTATTCGACACGGAATAGAAATAACAGCAAGAGCAAGGATAATTACGAAAGCATGGTACCTCTAACAAGTAGCCGCAAGATACTCTTTTCTTATCAATTCTGCTAGTTGACAACATGCTCAAATTCAGTAAATCATAATGACTCATGAACTGGGTGTCATTCGAAAGTTATTCTAATGTCTATGAATCGCATCACTTTACTGGCAATAGCAACAACATAAAGGGACATTCAAGTAGATCACTTCAGTGAGGCAAACTTCGGTAACCACGATTCACCTCATCTATTAGCTAACGACACGAAATCTAACCTTTTAAAGATATCAACACATATGTTCAAATCCAACAAATACTGGAGCTAATTCACCAAGAAAACGTTTTAGAAGCCTTTTGTCGAATAGATTATGTGAACTACAAGAATAAGGGTAAACACGGAAGTAATTAACTAGACCAACGACTGAGGCTTCCATGAAGTTGTTGATTGTGTTACGAAATCGCACGTCGATCTTAGAAAAATAATGCTCGCAAACAATTCACCAGACAGAATATAGTAATAAAAGAACAGAATAAGATGAACACGCTAGAAAATTTGTTATCGAAGTTCACCCAAACCTGGGTTACGTCTCTGCGCAGAGGCACTCTGCGAATCCACTAGATTTCGAAAAAAGTTGGAAGACAACGATGATCTTCTCTCAAGATCAGGGCACAAAGAGAATGAGGACACCCATCAAGAAAAAAACTCACTTTTTTCTTCTCTCTTTTTCTTGCCTCTCTATTTCCTTTTTCAGTGTCTTGACGGCTAGAGTCTTGCCATCGCTAATATAAAGGTATCACTTTTATCCTAAAAGCAAATCTGATAGAAAAGACAAAGAAGCCCATAAAAACAAATATTTGACTTCATCTATAACAATCTCCCACTTGAAGACAAATATACCCAAGCACCAAGCAACTTTGCGTCCATCTTCTTCATAAAATAGTAGTTGAAAAACTTGTGCCTCTGTGATACTCCTCATCAATCAACATAGAGTAATACCAATGGTAGTAGTACAAAAAATATGCTTATCTCTGTCTATTACCTTGGTCATCATGTCAGCTGGATTCTTCGAGCCATCAATCTTTTGTAACTTTAACTCATTATCTTTCAATGCTAACCTGATAAAGTGATGACGCTTCTTGATATGTCTAATCCTTGAGTGATAAGCTACATTCTTTGCTAAGTGCACTGCACTTTGACTATCACTCCACAGTGTACTGACTGGTTGTTTTTGATGTAATTCCTCCATATAATCTTGTAATTACATGATTTCCTCGGAGGCTTCGTGATCACCACGTATTCTGCCTCTGTCGTCAATAAAGCCATTACTTTTTGTAGTTGAGATACCTAACTCACTATTGTACTTGCAATTGTAAAGACATATCCAGTGGTACTCTTACCACTATCTCCATCACCCGAATGATCTGTATCTACATAACCTTGCAACTCTGGAGATGTACCACCATAACAAAGTGAGTAATTGGAAGTACCTGCTAGATATCTCAATATCCATTTCACTACATTCCAATGCTCTCTGCCTGGGTTTTGCATATATCGACTCACAACTCCCACTGCTTGTGCAATGTCTGGTCTCATGCTCACCATGGCATACATCAAACTCCCCACTGCTGATGCATATGGAACTACCGCCATCTCATCTTTCAAAGCCTGAGCACTTGGACACATATCCTTGGAAAGTTTGAAGTGACTCACTAGAGGAGTTACAACCGGTTTTGCAATCTCTTTAACACCCTGTTCACATAGTCTTCCTGCGACAACCATAATTTCTTATTTTTCTTGTCTCTGATGATTTTCATGTCTAAAATATTCTTGGCCTCTCTTAAGTCTTTCATAGCAAACTGTGATGATAACATTTTCTTCACTTCTACGATTCTCTTCATATTAGAACTAGCCATCAGCATATCATCCACATATAAAGAGAGATACACAATGTCACCATCAACATACTTGCGAAAATAAACACAGTGATCAGACTCACAGTGTGCAAATCCTTTTTCATTCATGAAATCATCAAATTTTAGGTACCATTGCCGCAGAGCTTGTTTCAAGCCATACAAGCTTTTCTTCAAGTGACATATCATGTGCTCCTTACCTTTGACTTCAAAACCCTTAGGTTGTGTCATGTATAATTCTTCATCTAAGTCACCGTGTAAAAACGCTGTTTTTATGTTTAACTGCTCAAGATGAAGATCCTCCACTGCAATTATACTCAGCAGAACTCTAATTGATGTCATTTTCACTACAGGTGAAAATATCTCGGAATAGTCGATCCTTTCTTTTTGTGAAAAGCCCTTGACTACAAGTCTCGCCATGTATCTAATACTACCATCTACTTCATTCTTAACCCTGTACACCTATTTGTTTAATAAAGCTTTTTTACCTGTGGGCAACTTGGTCAACTCCCAAGTTTTGTTCTAAAGTGACGAGCTCATCTCGTCTTTCATAGCACACTCCCACTGCAAGTGAGACGTGTCTGCCTTTGCCTTATCGTAAGTCTCCGGTTCCCTTGAATATGTATATAAGACATGGCTCAGAACAGTATTAGCTGATGGATCAAAAATTACCTTTGGCTTTCTCACACATGTAGACCTCCTCAAGACAGGTACTTCAGGGTCGTTCGTTTGCTCCGAATCACTGCGTTCCTCTTGAAGTACCTCTTCACTGATAATAGGCTCATTTTGAACCTCTCTTTCAGGTGAACTTCCATCTACTGGAAACATCTTCACGGGCATTGTGTCTAATTCAACATATTCTGGTTGTACTATCTTCTCATGCTCTGTTTCCGTCTGACGATCCTTGTACATCTTTTCTTCATGGAATACTACATTGCGACTACGGATGACTTTGTTATTTTCATAATCCCAAAGCCTATAACCATACTCGTCGCCAACGTATCCGATAAAGACGTACTTCTAGGACTTAGCATCAAGTTTTTTTCTATCCTCCCTATTAATATATACAATACAACCAAACACCTTTAGATGTGAATAATTAATCTTTTTACCTGACCACCGTTCTTGTGGTATTTCTCCATCCAACGCACTAGATGGACTTCTGTTGATAAGATAAACAGCAACATCAACTGTGGCGGCCCATAAGTGTAGCGGGAGACCCGCATGTAGCCTCATGCATCTCGCACGTTCTAGAATAGTCCTGTTCATCCTTTCAGCTAGACCGTTCTCTTGAGGAGTTCTAGGAACAGTCTTTAACCCGTGTATGCCCTCTCGACTCAAATATTATGCAAATTCTTTACTCGTGTGTGTACCATTATCAGATTTCAGAGCTTTAATCTGATAACCTGCCTCTTTTTCTACCATGGTCTTCCACATTCTAAACATCCTGAATACTTCTGATTTTTCTTTAAGAGCATAGACCCAAGTCTTCCTTGTTGCATCATCAATGAAGGTGACAAAATATCTCTTACCACCATAAGAGAGTTCCTGAGTAGGTCCCCATACATCAGTATGAACCAACTCTAGCTTCTGGCCTTTATTTTGTCGCCCATTCAATTGAAAACTAACAGCCTTCTATTTTCCATAAATGCAACTCTCACAAAAATCTAACTCAACTTTTTGCAAACCTGGAAGTAATTTTCTCGAGTCTAACTGCTTTACACCTTTTTCACCAAGATGTCCCAAACGATAATGCCAAAGAGTAGACAAATTACCTGTAGCCATTGTAGTTGCAACCATATCACTGATATTGTCTCCTTGGAGAAGGTAAAGTGTACCCGTATGCTTTTCCTTTGTTGCTACTCTTACCCCTGAGGTTATCTTCCACTCTCCGCAGCCAAAGGTTATTACCAAACCTTCTTGGTCAAGTTTACTGGTTGAAATCAGATTTTTTCTTTAATTTCGAAATATGCCTAGTTTCACGCAAAACTAGACGTCCTCCACCTGAGATGTTCACAATCACGGTTCCTTTCCCAACAATGGGACACATGTGGCCGTTTCCCACAACCACTTGTCTGAAATCTCCACTAGCATAATCATCAAATATGTCTCTTTGCGAGGTGCAATGAAAAGAAGCACCGGAATCAATAAACCATTTATCTCGTCAAGTCAAACCTGAGACAAACACAAGTTATCTAGCAAAGATTCATCGCTAACCACATTAGCACCTTGATTCTCATCTTGCTGCTTCTTTTGTAGGCTTCACACTGAAATCTCCGGTGTTCGGTTTTGTGACAAAACCAATACTCATCTTTTGCAACCTGTCTCTTACCCCTTGATTGTGATCTGCCACGACCACTAAAATTTCCTCTACTTTTACTTCTTCCACGGTTCTCCACTATGAGTGCTGTTGAAGATGTAGATGCAGAAAAATTATCTCCACCTGAGACTTTCCTTCACATCTCTTCATCCATGATACTACTCACAGCATCATCAAGAGTTAAATCATCCTTCATGGTTGTTGACACCTAATTTTTATTTTCCAATACATAAAAAAAAAAAAATTAGAGAAAAAGAGAAAAAAAGAGAAAAATAACAAAATAGCAAAGCAACAAAAAAAAAAAAAAAGAAACTAAAAAGAAAAAGAAAAAGATATATATTAGTAAATTTGTTTAAAAATTATATTAAAAGAATTTGATTATAGATTAGATGCAAAGCTCAACTTTTGGCCGATGGTTCTTTTAGGTTTGTTTTCAACTTTGAATAATTTTTTTTTAATTATTGTAGTATTAATCATCTTCGTTAATTAATGATCATTCTAGTGTATTGATAAAAAGTTGGGCTATTGATTATCAAAAGATAAAAATGACCAAAAAAAAAAGGCGAACCACATTTGCAAAGAGATTTTATTATTTTTTAAAATATAAAAATAAAATCCGATGAAACTCCGTCGCCAATCAAGGGCGGTTGGGGTGTGGGGAAGATGATCGGTTTAAAAAAGAAAAAGAAAAAGAAGTCAATGGATGAATACTAGAGGTGGACTTGCATTTCAAAGGCCAGCATTTGGCCAATGACACCTCCAAATGCTGAACCAAACACTTAAATTTTTTCCCAAGGGGCTTTTGGGGCTGAAAGTCCCTTCGGAATCTGAACCAAATAGCTTCACCCACTTCTTCTTCCTCCTCTCCACAACTGCCATCACCGCCATCTCCAACGGCCTCGCTTCCATTTGTGCCGACTCTGTCCATTGAAGCTTGGTTGATCTCGAAGCATGGCCGATCTCGGCTTAGCCTATCTCGAGCTCAAGGCTCAACCAAGCTGGAAGCACAGGCATGGACCTCGCGAGATCCTGACAAGGTCGAGCTTGCCAGTGCAAGGTCAAGGCCCCCTGGCAAGCTTGAGCTTGCTGGCCTTGGTCAAGCATCGTGCTCAAGATCGGCGGAGCTTTTGTGGATGGTGTTGATGCAAAGGGAGGCGAGATCGTCGAAGATGGCGGTGGTGGTGGAGAGGAGGAAGGAGCTGTCCGTGGGTGAGGTGGAAGGTGGGTGGGAGAATGAAGGAAAAAAGAAAAGAATAGGAAAGAAAAGAAAATCAAATCAAATATCAAAAATTAAAAAATTCAAGAGAAGTGATTCCATAAAATATTTTCACCTCTTTAGATTTAGGAATTTACTTTTATAAATTTATGTATGAATATTTTCGTTGATTGGAAAGTGTTTTTGGTTGACCAGTAATTTTTCGTGAACCAAACGGGTAAAAGTCCATAAAATTAATTTCTAGAAAACACTTTCCCCAAACAAACACACTCTTAGTAAGACTTTTGTTATCTCCATTAATTGATCTCTAACTATAGTCATTTGACGTTGGATTACCAAGACATGCGAATTGATAAAGCGGACCTTCATTTTAAACTCATGCAAAATAATTCATCTTGAAAAGCTGAGAGTGATGACGAACGTGATGCTGTGGACCTCCATGAGAAGCTGTCTATAACAACAATTCACAACCCATCAGCGACACGTGGTTCAAGGCATCGGATGCACCAAAGGAAGGATAATAGTTTCTTGGGTTGAATGCCTCTATCAAGAAGCAAAATGATTTGCCTTAGACTTAGTCTCTCAGAGGAAGATCCCTAGCAAAGTATGTTGCCAGTGCTAAGCGCCACTTCCCGGAAAGAGTTCAGAGGGTGTTCATTGAAGGTTGCCAATGAGGACATCGTTGAAGTCAGGTCAATTGCTTATATGTGAAAAGATGGGCCTGAACTGCAGGCTATGAGCAGTAGTGGGGCTTACGTAACAAACTCAACACTAAAATCCTTCATTCGACGCTTCATTTGAAACCTTAACAAGCACTAACACTCTTTGAGAGTCTTTGTCTCATGTCGAACACTCTGATACATGTCCGACATTTTTCAACACTCTCTGACACTCGATCAATACGTATTGGAAAATCTGACACCTAATCAACTCTCTTGACACAAGTCGAGAATTCCAACATGTGAGTTCGGAACTCCAACATGTGATTTCGACATGCATTGGATCAATTTTAAAATTTTCAATAAATGAGAAGTCCAAATGAAAATAAAAAAAAATAAAAAAATAAATGGAGAAAGAAGAAAAACCTAATTTTCTCTTTTTTTTACTCTCATTTCTTGTGACATACATTTCACATTTCAAGTTTGTTTTTTTCTTTCTCTTATCTTTTGACACGCTTTGACATGCGAGTCCAGAATGTGGGTTGTTTATTTTTTTTCTCCAAATTTTATAGATCATTGGAATGGAGTTGAACTTGTCAAATTAAAACAATGAATGATATTAACAAATGGTGGACTAATGTTTTTAGTGTAAATTCATTATAGACTCTTTTATTATTATTTATTTATTTGTGAATTAAAATCAAATTAATATGATTAAAATAATTATAGAAATGATAAAAAAATATACATTTAATATATAACGTGTCGAACGTGTTAAAATTCTTTATTTTTTTATAAATAATATGTCGACATATTATATCATATCATGTCGTATCGCGTGTCATGTGTCGATGCTGGTACTACTTAGTTAGAATCTTCCAAGTGAATGTTAGAGTGTGGCGTCCGGCATTCTACTCTTTTTCCCCTGGATCCCTCTTAAAAGCTTCTTCAAAATTGGCAAAGTAATTTAACTCCAACTTTTGTGCATTGTGGTTTTGACGTACGATGACGTGCTCCCATTCCGTGCAGGAAAGAAGAAACCAAAATTTTTGCTCTTAGGAGCATGGGCTCGGGTTAAAATTTATTCTGTTTACAGTCGTCAATCGGTTCATTACCTTCAATGCGTCCCAATTTTTTCAAGTGGGCGTGAGTCATAACTTGTGTTTTGGGTTTAAAAGAATTTTGGAGAGCATTAATGTTGTACCACCACATCATGCTCATGCCGCCAGCTCGCCGTTAATGCACTCATGTTTTGTAGGTTTTGCTCAAAAGGCTAGCTCTAACTCGTGATTGATGCTAAGATAGATTTGGTTTATCAGCTTCAATGGCGATAACATGTTTCCTCGACTGATGTAGGATTTAATTTGGTTAAAGAAAGGTTTAAGGTATAACAAGGTGCTTACCTAATTGTAGCTCGCTCTTCGCCTCTCCGCTGTAAACCCTTTTCTTGACATTTACTTTTTGCTAGGCTTAAAAGAACCTTTAAACCTCTCCTTTTTTTGCCGGTAACTTAAGCAAATTCTGAGCAGCCTCCTTTTTGTGATAAGTTCAAACAACTGGCAAAAACGTGCAGAGTGTAGGAGTTTGCAGGACTCCCTCTTCTCCTTCATCGATTTCTTCACTGGACTCAGGCATTGGACAGGGTGAAGCACAATGACCGATTTTATGACTCCCACATGGCTTCCTCGTGTGAATCCCACAAGATCAGGAGTTGTAATTTACTTGGTTCATTAGACTGGGGTCAAGTTTAGAAAATTTTCCCTCTCTCCTAGTCAAAAGATACATTTTCCATCACTATCAAGTACAATTAATTTGGGTGTGCCTTAGATCTCTCGATGAACTTCACTTATGTGCCTCAAACTTGTAAGCTGCTCTCACTGATTCTCTAAAGTTTATTCGTAATCGATCACTTATAAGAAAAAAGTACTATTAATTTTAGTTGGAAGTTTATCTATCTAAAAGGATTTAGAGGGGGAGCATTTCTTCGTAAGGTGAGAGGTATTCATCATCCCATCTATTATTATTCCTTCTAGTTTATTTTCCCTCCAAAGTAAGTTAAATGAAACTTTCTAAAGTAGATAAAATGCCATAAATCATTGTCATGCAGGTTGAGATGTGTCAGTTCATTGACATTTTTGGTCGATCAGTGTCACTCAATGATTGAAAGTTGATGGTACACCTAATAATAAAAAAGAAAAAAAAAAAAGGTCAAAGCATAGGGAATAGAGTGATCACATGTGCAATGACCCAAATGTCTATGAAAAGCTATAATATACAACTTTACTCCATTAATGGTGGAACTGAGGCTTATGTGAATATGAAATATCTTGCATCAACTAATAATTTCCCTTGAAGATGCGATTGGCGACCAAATGGTGTGGCTTAAGAGGTATCAAACCTCTGCCCCAAAATTAAGAAAGTAATAATTACACCAACCTTAATTTGTATTTTTTTCCTTTTCTATAAGAAGACTTCAACTAGTGGAAAAAGTAAGCGTACGCGTGTAAACTTGTCTTTTGCCAAACATGGAATCCAAATTAAGCCCTCTCGTGAACTTCCCCACCTAATATTACATAATCCCATTGTTTCCAATTACAGAGTTGAACAAGTGGGAGTTTATCTTAATAACGATTAACAAAACTGAGAAGGGGACGTGGGATGTATGATAACAAGGAATCAAACCGCCTATATGTAGAAGCATTTACATCATCCTCAAAAGGTGTCACCTAACAAGTTCCGATGGTCATTCCATGGATTTAAATATCTCGCGGAAGAACTTCAAAATAGTGCGATTGTATCATTTATTTAATTTGAGGAGGAGGAGGCACGTGATTGTCTTGTGGCAAATTTGTAATAAGTTGGCCATTGGAATCGCGGAACTACTAGTGCATGACTAAAAAGAGGAAGAAAATCAATGGGTCAAGATTCAATATAAAGGGCCATTGCGGAGGACAACTCGACGCACATGGTACTACGTTGGACGTGTTGCATTCATTTAAAGATGTGAGCCCCAACCGTCTTTCGATCATTAATTCAAAAAAAGAACTTTATTGTCGTTTGTTCTTGCCATGCCACGTTACATTACACATTATAAACATTACCACCATATAAACCAACTAAATATGAATGCGCATCACGTTCATATTTGTAACCTTTCTTAGAAGAGTGGCTAGAGGAAAGGGATGGAACAAAGCACAACTACCAGAAAAGAAAAGTATTATATGCACTGGTACACAACCGAGATGTTGTTTTATTTCTCCCGTTATATTGTCACATCCGAGTAATGCTAAATATACATTAAAAGCAATTTACAAAATCTATGGCAAATTGAAAGTGGACAATAAAGTAATTGAGTCATCTTCAACATTCAATAGCAATTTGTCACATTATTTTGTATATCAATTCAGTAGCCCGGGCTTAGCACGTCTCCATTATTTAAGATCAACGTGAACCGTGAGTTGTGAAATTCTCATTCTTTAATGACTAGCTTTTTTATGTTTTACTGTCACAAGATATAAATATTACATGAAAAACCTTCTCAACAAAGGGAGGAAGAACGTCTTTCATCCGTGAGTTATACGAACAGCTTAGGAAAATTCTTTCAAAATAGACCTTTAGAATGTTCGGTTAAGCACTTAATCCTAATTTTCCACAGATCAAGTGCAAATAATTTGACACTTGGAAACCATCTCCTTCAATCTTGTTGACCCAGTCCACTGTCAATTATTCTAGCTTGCATCAGAATCAAACATTATCTTTAGCTCGCAACAAAATCATAGCACAATCAAAATATCCACATAATACACAGGAATCGAACAATATGAACTAGAGCACAATCAAAATATCCACATAATAAACAATTCGAGATTAATGCAAACGTATCTCCTCTAGTGGTTATCAATTCTTTTGTTAATATTTATCACTAGTGATTGTAATAGACACAAAATTTAAAGAAAAATTATACAATTCTTCAATCTTCTCTTTTCTCTATTTTCTGCATCCTTATCTCTGTCTGATCTTAATCCCGCATCTTATCTCAGTGATAAATGGAATAATGATAATCCATGGGCATCATCTTTACTTCCCGAACATGCGCATTCTCGGCGTAGGACGAAGGGATTTTAGAAATATAGGAAATGCGATTGACGATTAGATGGACGCGTGAATAAACATCATCCGAAAGTCGAACCTGATTTGTCATCTTGCTTTGGTTTGGCCAAACGTTGACAAGGGAGGTCACACAACGTTCCTTCACTATGTCTGTGTCCAAACAGCTTATCTTTGTGGTGGTGATTGGTAACCCGAGTATATAATGTGGTCCCTAAACTTTAACTCAATATGCTATATCATTCATGAATTTTTAATTTATTCAACATGGTTGATGACCTTTTTATACATATTCAATCTAGTTCATGGAAGGGGGAGGTGAGGGGTTCAAATCCCCACCTTCTCAGGGGGGATGGGGTGGGGACGCGTAAGTTTCGGGAGTGGGTTTCGATTTCTAAAGAACAAGAACCCACGCCCTATGAAGAGAGGCGATGGCAAAAGTCCGAGAAGTGAGTGTAGAGTAGGACTGACCAAAAAAAAAAAAAAAAATCTAGTTCATGAACTTTTGATATATACTCAAGTCTATGCATGTCTCGGGAGGCCAAACATTCGAGTCATTGAAGAATGACCTCACACTTTTCTTGTATAGCACATTTATCATTTCATGTCAATTATGTCACACACATTCATCTTCTAGGCAGTTCATCTCGTTCTATATGTACTTGAGATGGGAGCATACACACATCTTGGTCAAAGAGAGAGATGAAGAAATCAAAACTTCCTAAGCAGCTTCTACGAGAGGTCAGATGGGCATAGTGGTGTCCTTAAACGCTGCTCTTAAGGGAAGTGAGGCATTATCACCAATTCCTGAATGCATATTGCTACTACATTTGACTATCTATTTCTCCCATTGATAATTAAAATCTTTGGCCCGTTAAAATCTGATTAAAAGGCTAAAAGGGCAAAGTAAAAACCCACCCATTCTGTGAGATGTAAACAGGCGGACTATATGTAAATGTGTTTCCAGTTGAGCATGAGAGGTGTCTGATTCCTTCTGGGCAGAAGAACAGCCAGTCCCATAATTGTCGCTCGTGGTACAGGTAAGTTGGGGCAGTTTTTTTATCACAGTTTCACATTATCAATATGATGACGAAATCGACGTGACATCATATGGGCTAGAATCTCACATAGCTCATTCCGCATCTCGATGTTGAAAAAAATCCCTTCCTTGTTCCAATATCCCTAGAAATTAAAAATCTCTCCCTTCTTTCTTTTGGCTTAGCGTCACTTTAAAAATCACTACCCAAGAAAGGAAAAGAAAGAGAAAATTAGATCAATTCTTCACAGAATTGGCTCGTCTCTTCAATTTACCGTCTTCAATTCCTCGCAAGATGAAAAGATCTGTGAAATCACTCCGGAAGAAACCGACCTCCAATGCATCCACAGAATTAGTAAATCAGCACCCCCACCAACAACAGCCTCAGGATGACCAGGTTCCCGTGCCACCGCAAGAACCATTTGTGGCTTTCCAGAATGAGGTTGAGAACAACGGGGGCAAAGTCGTATCCAAAGACGAGTCGGGGACGCCCGAGTCCGAATGGGTCATCTCCATCAAAGAGAACCTGGAGCAAGCTCGCCAGGACAACGAGGGAGGCTCTTGGCCAAAGCTCTCCATTTACAAGATCCCGAAGTATCTCAGGGATGGCCAAGACAGCGCCTATGTCCCCAGGATCGTCTCCCTCGGGCCGTACCACCACAATGAACCGCAGGTCCGTCAGATGGAACGGCACAAGTGGCGCTGCCTCCAACGCATGCTCACGCGCAACAGTCATAACGTAGGCCCCTATCTAGACTCTGTGAAGGAGGTCGAGGAGAAAGCTCGCGCCTGCTATGAAGGGCCAATAGAAATGACCAGCGAGAAGTTCGTGGAGATGATGGTTCTCGACGGGTGCTTTGTGATCGAAATTTTCCAGGGATATGCCAAGGGGTTTGAGAATCTCGGCTACCATCCCAATGACCCTATCTTCTCGATGAGGGAATCGATACTCCAGATCCAACGAGACATGATCATGCTCGAGAATCAGATCCCGCTCTTCATACTCGACCAGCTGCTCCAACTCAGCGAGCCCGACCAGAAGGGGCGTGTGCCCAATCTTGCGCTAGAGTTCTTCAGCCCTCTAAAGCCTACTGGCGGCCCTCAGACCAAACCTAGTAGCAACAGCCAGGAGTTCGCCCAATCACCCGACCATGGGAGGCTCCATTGCCTTGAAGTGTTTCGGCTGAGCCTCCTGGGCTCAGGCCCGAAGCCAGAGCCGAGGGCGCACATTCGGTGTTTGGAGAGACCGCAACAGCTCATTCACTCCGTGACGGAGCTTCGGGAAGCCGGGATCAGGTTCAAGAAGAGTGAGACGGACGGGTTATGGGACATCAAGTTCGACGGTGGAACACTCTGGATTCCCCAGCTTCTGATCCATGATGGGACGAGGTCGCTCTTCCTCAACTTGATTGCCTTTGAGCAGTCTCACATAGATTGCAGCAACGACATCACCTCATACATAATCTTCATGGATCACTTGATCAATTCTGCCGAGGATGTTAGGTACCTCCACAAGTGTGGGATCATCGAGCCCTGGCTCGGGAGCAATGCCGAAGTTGCTGACCTCATCAACCGACTTTACCAAGAGGTGGTCTTCGACGTCCACGGCAGTTATCTCTCTAAACTATGTGAGGACGTGAACCGACACTACCAGCGTAAGTGGAATACATGGAAAGCCGGTCTCAAGCACAAATACTTTAGTAATCCCTGGTCAATCTTTTCCTTCATTGCTGCTTCAGTTTTGCTTGTGCTTACTTTAGCACAAACCTTTTATGCAGTCTATGGTTACTATAGGCTAGGTTCTTGATTCCTCATGTAGAGGAAATTGTTTGCTGAGCGATTTAGGGGTGATAAATTTCTGGTGAAAATCTTGGAATTAGGACTGTGGCTAATTGATTAATGGCAGCTAATTTGTAGATGAATGGTCGAGATGAGATGCGGCGATCTCACCTCCTAATAAATAAAAAATAGTTATGTTGGTTAAACTTAGACTGCATGAACTATATTTATCGTGTAATTTCAAGTTTAATAAGGCAATATATTTCCCAAGAAGATCTTATAATTTTTATTTTTATGCCTCAAGTCTATGAGCTATTTTCATCGATTCTCTAGGTTTATTCCTAATGTGTCGCTAATAAAAAAAAGTAAAATTAATTTGAGTTGTGAACTTATCTACCTAATATGTACTTAAAAAGGGATCGTATTTCTTAGAAAGGTGAGGGGACTTTATGGTCCTCATCTTCAACGATTTCTTCTTGGGCTTTGCCTACCAAATTAAGCTAAACGAAATTTTACTCCGTCTCCTCACACATACCACATGCATGATATGAAAATGATACTTGAAAAATCTTGCTGGGAGATTAGCAATCTCTACGAGATAAACGATGTTTCGAAGCATTGCAAAATTTTTGAAGATGTTAAATCACTCTTATGTGAGCAAAGATAGTAGAGGCATACGAGTGAATAGTAAATGTCTGAATCGGACCGACCAAAAAAAAAAGTCTGAATCGGAATAATTAAACTATATGGGGTAATTTTTTTGTTCTTTCTTATTTCCCAATATTAACCCCTAGGTCAGACATAGAAAAGGACCACATTTTCCCCCCTCCGAATTAATAAATTTTGGTTTGTGCCATGGAGTGTTGAATGACTTGTGTGGCACCACCACAATTTGAGATCTAATCTCAGGTTGTACATTTATTGTGTCGAAACTTTCTAAAATGTCCCATATTTATTGTCACGTAGTGATTGAGATTTGTCAAATCACTTACTTTTTAAAATTGTGGATCGATGTCATCCAACCGTAACATTTTATAGATCAACTCAATAATATATTATCTGTTTTCACCTTTCTTATATCAAGTCTTATGGTTTTGTCCTTTACAGTACAAGTGGGCTCCAACCCAGCCTGGCAGTACTCTCACACTAGCACATTTAACTTTAAAATTGCAGTTATGTCAAAAAGTGCATGCATGAGTTAGTTTCAGTTTTATATATACACACACACACACATATATATATATATATATTTCATAATCTCTCTTTTCATGTTCGGTGAATAGTTCTATTCATTCACGCCCCTTCACCAATTAGAGAAATGTCCCAAAACATTTTGATGATTCCAAAGTTATTCTTAGTATAATATTACCATAATAGGTACATATGTTTTTGAAGATTTATTGAAGGACAAAAGTGATATTTGAGAGGAAAAGAAATCATCTCTTATTTTGTTTGTAGACAGCACCAACTAACAAAAAGATCAGCCGTTAAAGCTAGGAATGTCAGGTCATTGGTGATGTTGGAATAATGATCATTAGTTGATGACTATTGAAAGGAAAGATTATAACCATTGTCAGTTGGAGACACAACAGGAGAACCTTAGATGGTTAGGAAATTGGAGACACCTTTTGTTAGAATGTTAAGAGTTATCAGAGATAAGACAGCTGCAGCATAACCTAGTGCAGGAAAGCTACCTAATGTTCATAGGAAAGGACCGTGTAAGCGATCTAGCCACTGAACAGCACGACCTAATAGTACTTGCTTCTAAGGAAAATTTCCAATTAGAAGATTGAACATGTTTATATGAGAGAAGATCTTTGAAACCAAATGGTTAGACATAAGCAAAAGCTGAAAAAGATCAACATAATACTTTGAGTTGCTATCGTTTCACTATGAGATTTCCAATATTATCAATTCTTATTGCATAGTAATTGAGAAGAATAAAGTGTACAAAGTTGATAGTAATAATTGAGTGTTGATAGTATGACCTATTGACGATAGGATCAGTGCTTGTTGATTGTGCATTATAGCCCATCTTGCAGCTATTATTCTAGAGGGTGGACATACGTTTTGTGATAAAACTGAACCATTATAATTTGCTAGGTGCATTTATTCTCTTTCGAATACTTTGCTTCTACATATCAACACTTTGTGTTATGTAACTATTTGCTTCACCCAATCTTTATAGTAGTCATTAATTTCTGCAAAATCGCCAAAGTTTTTTAAACAACCTATTCACCCCCTTCCAAGTTGCATTGTTAGCCCCAACATCGCTATCCTATAAACCTACCGAGATTCGCTTCTTGTTCAAGCCTTGTAGCACCCGCGATCACTCCTCACACTCACTAGACCAAGTCATTACTGGCCTATTATCTTCCGGATAGTTCGTCCTCAAACCACATACATATTGAATGAGGTCCCATACTCATGCCATATTATGACATCATTGGATCAACTCGTTGAGGTATTGTCCGCTTTGACATACGGATGATCACAGTTTATAGGTGGGCACCTTTTCAGGAGGTCGCCCACCCTGTCATTATTTCAAAAAGTGCATTTGTGGGTTCATTCTAGTTTCCATAAATATATTCCAGAATTGCTCTCTATTTTAATGCACAATTTGGTTCATTCTTACCTCATTTGCCATCCTAGAAGCCTATTTAGAGCTCCTATTTATCTAGACCCTCTAGTCTCGATGATCACTCTCCACCCTCGTTGGACTGGGTTGTTACACCAACAACTGAGAGTTGACTGTATATATCGTGTGCGATGTTAATAACAAAAAAGCAATGGATCATAACTAAAGTCAAAAGCATAGAAACGGATTGATCACATGTATAACAAACCCAAAATGTTTATAGCAAGAAACAACAAACCAGGAACACACAATCCCATCTTTCACGCCCGAAATGACACAAATCAAATTCATTAAATCCAGTTGATAGCTAATTGTAACAAACATAGAAAATTTAATGCGAACTGATCCCAATCATAAACATGCCAACTCTTGAACATGGGGAGGCGGCGGACTAAGGGCTTGAGCTCGTTGGGGCTGCGGGTGGGGAGGGATGGCCCACCGCAGTCGGCAAGGTTCATGGAGCTCCATGTCGACCTGAGGGGAGAGGAAGCCAACGAGCAGGTTCAACATGTAGATGGCCAGCACAAACGTCATGATGTAGAAGCCCTTCAAGAAGTAGCCCGGACGAGGTACGCGCGCACCATTGCCAACGTCGCGATTCATCGTCACAGTGTGGCACCGACTTGTCCAGCAGGTGGTGGTACCACTGCGAAATGGCAAACGCCCACTGCGACGGGGCAGAGGCAATGGACGTTAGTGGTGACAAGAATGATCAGTTGATGGGCTCGGGCGTGGCCCTTATTTTTTGCCCAGGCTCTCGCAATATAGGAATAGTTTTGTGTGCATAGTACTTGGATCGGGCTCTATAACTAATTAGCCTTGTCCAATTAGTCCAAAAGTGCTTTTGAGTTCATGTGGCTTGGCATGGACTTGGGCGAGCCCATGGGTTGCGAGCCTCATAATTAAGTCTAGTGGCAACTTTTAGATAATTCACTATAAAATTCATATTGCGACACATACAAGATTTAGGACGATTGGGATAGTCTATTATCTGTCTATTGCGCCTCCTTATTTATAAAGTTTAAATGTTATCTTATCGCCCATCAACCTCCTTCAACCGCGACTTGGAATAGTTGCGACCAACCAAGTCATATGATCAGATTCTTTTTTGTTCTCTATTCAGTTTTTCAATTTTCTTCGTTTTTATATTAGTTTGCAAAAAATATCAATTTTGTTATTATAATCCATTTACAGCCGTTATTACTAATTATGGGAGCGGTTGTTGGATGCTTGATTTTCAATTAAGATTACCTCACCAAAACCGGGTCTTTCACCTGTTAGGGCCTCTGTGGCCTTTCCCTCAGCAAAGCGGACTCCGCAAATGCGTTCTTTATTTTTACGGGCTTGTATCCGCATACTCAATACCCCGATTCTCTCTGTATCTTTTAACTTTCTCAGGAGGAGGGAATACCTTGTTAGTGTTTTGTAATGGTTGTCGAGGTCCACCTGAGGCCTTAGAAGAAAAAGTTTAAGATCATTCTTGGGAATAGGAGGCGATTAAGATGAACCCTCGGGGAGTTGATCTTCAAAAATCAGGGTTCTCGTTGATTTTCCCAGTGAGTATTTAGTTATCTTCTGTGTGGAAATAGAACCACCGAAAAGGCAAAAAAGAAATAAAAAATCCGATAGAGGAGGAGAAAAAGGGGAAGCCGGAGAGGTTTTCTTTCTGCTCCAGCGGTGGCGCCAGAAAAATGGGTTGCGTCGCTCTTTGAAACCGACCACTCCATTCCAGCTTCTTCAACGCCCCTCGCTCCTCCACCGAACCTCATCAATCGACCATTTCTTCAACTCTGTCCGGCATCGCCATCTCCTCCCTGGGGTTTATCGCCTAACAGAAACGGCCCACCTCCCGCCGCCATCGTGGATTTTGCCGCCGCCGTTCGCTGACTGTTTGAGACGTCGTCTATTATCGCAGCCCATGTGATGTGTCGGGCTCGTCTAGGGTTCCTTTCTTTGTGGATGCGGGAATGATTGAGGCTTCGAAAGGCAGAGCTACCATCGCTCTCCGACGAAGCAGCCAGTTTTTGCCTCATCATTCTTGTTTGAGATTCGCTCTATGAATGTTACGGCATCTGTCTTATTATTATATGGAAAAGCGAAGTCCCGCGGTCTATTTGGTCGGTATGCTTGTGCTCCGTGTCGTCTTGCTGAGAGAGAAATGCTGTTGGCAAGCAGGGGTTGACTGATTATGGGCCTTCTTAGTAGAAAAAATGTGGAATCTCTAACATAGTTGAGAAAGAGAGCGACATCGAAGTGGACATTGTCTCTCCCTTCGGAATCTTGTTTGTTACTCTGGTTGGACTATATAGGGTCAAGAGTTTGATTTACATAGGTCGCTTTCCAGTTGGTGAGGGCATGAGTTGTTTATAATGCTTCATACGCTGATCTGGTGCCGACCGTAGGGGAGTAAGCGCTCACTAAGAGATCGATTTAAGGCTGTAATGCTGGTCATACGCTGTTGCATGGACACGAACATGGTAGTAAAAGGACCTCTTATTCTAATGAGGCTTTCGTACCCAGCTTTGCTCTGGCTCGTTTTGTTCCGTTTTTTTTTTAATCAATATGTACATCTTCTGGTGTTGGTCCTCATCAAATCTGCGCTTGCTGTTGATTCTGCAACCTTTCCAACTCCAAAGGACATAATTTTTTGCTGTTGGTTCATTTGGGTTAGTTTGTGATTAGTAGTGTCCTGGTATGTTGGCGTTTCGGAGATATTGAGGAAATATTTCCATGTCAAGTAGAGGTAGTAATGGAGTAAATGGCAATAAATCTTCTCTGACTTTCTTGAGATAGTCGAAACTTGTTATCTTCATTAACTGATATCTAACTTTAATCATCTGCCGTTGGATTACCAAAACATGCGAATTGGTAAAGAGGACCTCCGTTTCAAGCTCAAGCGAAAGAACTCTGAGAGATGATGAAGTCGATGTTGTGGACCTCCGCGAGAAATTGTGTAAAACAGTTCACACCCCAACAACTGCACTTGATTCAAGGCAGCGGATGGATATGGATCGAATTCCTCCATCAACAAGTAAAATGATTTGCCGTGGACTGAGCCTCTTCTCAGTTCTCATCCTTTTTAAGGTTTCCAGGGTTTGAGACTAATATATATGTGGGAAGTTGTGTTGCCAGTTCTAGTGGCCTCTCCTTCGGAAGGAGTCCAGAGATGTTCATAGAAGGTTGCTAATGAGGACGTAGTTGAAGTCGGGGCAATTGCTTATATGTCAAAATATGTGCTTCCAGGCCTATGAGTAGTAGGGAGCCTTGCGTGATAAACTCAACATGTACTACTTGCAGGCCGGTGGCAACAGTTCTGGGTCTGTCTCATCCTCTGAACACTGTTGTGCAGAGAAGCTCATATTTGGTACGCAGCTTTTTGCCTTTTCTAATCACTCTATTTTACTTTTACTCTGCAGAAGCTTATACGGAGTAATTAATTGTATTGGGCCAGTTTTTACATAGTTAATTTTTTGCTGATCCTCGTTTTTTGTGGTGTCACCTTACCTTATCATTTCTGTTACGTTTAATTTGGCCAGATTTTGGGAGCATGTTGATGGTGCTGCATCGGTTGAAGGAGAACCTCTAGCCACGGTGTTGCTGCTGGAAAGAACAAGCTCAGATATCGGGAATTGGAAAAGTATCATAAACCCAAAACTTGATGATGCTACTACTACTACTTCGAGTTCTCTGAGGATGCCTAGTTTCTGTTCTATTGAACAATTTGATTCGTATCGAATATGCCTATTTTCGGTATTTATATCAATAAGGTAGGACACAAGCCATGTTTGGTGGATGGTTTTAATTTTGAAATCTTCACATATTGTCGATATATGAAATTGGTTGATATACCGTTCTTGTTTGTGAGGGGCGTACTAAATAAGTTCTTGCAAACAAGTGCATCATATAATATGATGTAATTTAGTGAAATTTAAAATGATGTAACTATGAAATTTTTTGATTACGTGAACAATTTCATTTACTAGAAAAACTAGGTAATAACTTTAAAAATGCTTTTTGATAATAGAGAAGAGACAAGCTCTTGTGTTTATTACTTTCATTCAAGCAATCTAATATAGTGAATAAAAAAGTTCACGAAATAAGAAAATTCAATATATTAAAGTGAAAATATCATAAGAAACAAAAAAAAAAAAAAAAAAAATATATATATATATATATATATATATATATATTAGCGTCTATAAATTATTTATAACTCAAGTACATTTTATTTCCTTTTTTTTTTCAAATTCGATTAAAACAAACAAACAATGAAATTGAAAAAGTTTGAAAAGTTGAAAGGGATAGTGCTTGCTTGAGGAGTAGTTTCTTCATAATTTGCATATATTTTTTCACTCAGTTTAGATAAAATTATTCAATTCAGAATACCTGTTTTAACTAAGAGAAACCATTGCACGTATCCACTTAACTGAAAATTTCTTATCTAATATAATAGATAATGGATGTGTTGACACCTCAAACTTTGATCCGTAAAAAACACCGAAAGTAAAAATTAATCGACTTTGACTTTTATGGACTTTGTTCATAAAATTCTAAACGTAAGTGTACATGTTGAACAAGTAATATAATGATGATAAAAAGTATCGTCCCACGGAGATCGATGATTAATAAACCAATTAAATACTAAAATAGACTAATTCTAAAATTTATCTAATGGATCAAAATATAATTAAGAATAAATTAAAAATGAAATTTGTAGACTAAATAGAGTAAATCGATTAGATAAATATATTAGAGCATCCGATTTCACCATAACCACTAGATATGAATTTCATATTGTTTTGGGTACAAGAACGATATCAAACATGTGATAGCGGAATTTCCTAATCAATTTATTATCCTATCTCTAGGTATAGCAAACCTATTCAATTTATTAATCCACTATATCTCTATGTGAATTAAAAAAACATAAATACATTAAAAACTATGAATATTCACGGCTTATAATGAGTCTTTTGGATCACCTTATCACCGAAAGCTACACAAATAACGCGGTAAATCTCTATCCATGTTTAATTCATGATTATATATTATAATGAGCAATTGCATATTATTACTTCTCAGTCTCAAACATGCACATCAGATCATTCAAGTGGTGGCTAGTCACTCAAAAGCATTAAACACAATAATATATAACTCACATAAATGAAATTAATTGTAAAACATAAAATCATGAAATTCACATTATCATGGTTAGGCTACATCGTAACCCTAACAAAAAAAAAATATATATTAGAACATAGTAGAAGAATAAATAAAAATATAAATCAAACTCAACATCTTGAATCAAACAACAAGAATTCTGTTACCATTTTTGTCTTTTCTTCAAAATATTTGAAAAACTCTCAGAAGAATGAAAAAGGACCTAATAAAAATCCAGCTGCTCTCTCTCGCTCTCAATGTTCTCCTCTTCAAACGATATATCCCAGATATCTATCTCCCAACCCTTGCTGATAACATTAGAAAACAAAATCAAGAATTTCCTGATTTGATATCCATCTTCCACCACTGCTTTTTTTATTTATTTGAATTCTTGATATGTGCCATTATTTTCCTTATCTTCTCCATATCTCATTATTCTGCATAAACAAGGAAAATTTAAATAATCAAAAGGAAATTCAAATATTTTTTCATAGATATTGCGTTAATTGTTGCTTAAAATAGGTAAAATAACTCTATTTTTATAGAGTTATCAGAGTTACTCTGGGTTAGATTTATTTTTTCAATCATTAGCATTTTAGTTAATTTATTTTTCTCCAATTCTCCACATTTATCATTTTTCCACAATAATTAAGGGTAAAAGAGATATTTCCTAAAAAAGAGAAATGAATATATACTTTCGCCTCTTAAAATTCATATGCATTGCTCTGATTAACTAGCAAAAATAATGGAAAGTTAATGGTTGTAAAAAATGAAAGTTAAAGGGAGGATTGTATGATAGTTTAAAATTTTGGGGATAAATGTGTACTACCTCCAAAGTTCGGGGGATTTCATGTAATTTCTCATTTATGTTAATTAACTTTTTATTGTCACATTTGTTACCTAGGCGGTAGTATCTGCCGTAAAAATTGTCCTTTGATAAAATTTGCCTCACAATTTTGAATAAGAGATGATCTTCGTACGTTATCTAGTGAAAGAATGTTTGGTTTCTCTTGAATTCCTCATTATTTGCTATGTTGTCATGTGTGTTTTACTACAAATTTTATTTAACTTTGACTCCATTTGTTTCACCATAAATGATTAATCTGAAAAGTATTTTTCCAAAAATGATTATTTATATCACTCGCAAAAATGAATTAATAAAATATATTTAATCGTTCACGAAATTTTTTAGACATAAATTACTGTTGATAAAAAAAAAATCATCAACTAATTATTTCAAGCTATACAATAAATATTTTTAAAATTATTTATTTTCAGTGGGAAAAAACACCATTTATTTCTCCTTAATTCTCTCTCATAGATCCGTTTTTTTTTTTTTTTTTTGGTCGGTCCTACTCAAGTTCTACTCTAATTCTCACTTTCAAACTTTTGTCATTTCTCTTTGGGCATGAAAATCGAAATCCACACATGAAACTAAATTATCCCAACCCCAACCTCGAGAAAGTGGAGATTCAAACCCTCCACCTTCTCATTCTCATGTTAGAAGAGTGGTCATTTTGCTCCGTTTGGAAAGACAAAGTGGAGGAAGAATGGAAATCGGTAGCGAATGACAAAATTCACCGTCCGAAAGAATTAGAGGAAGTATGAAGGAGGGAAAACATGAAGAACAGCATTCTACCGGGCCCGCCATTTTCGATCATCAGGGGCGTGTGAAGAAAAGGTAGAAAATCAGCACGTTGACAAGCCAATATTACTATACTGTCCTCGTCTCTTAAGAAAAGTCACATAAAGATTTAAGCGTGAGTGGCACAATTTCTTTGAAACTTGAAGTATTTTAAAGAAAAAAATAAATCTAAATCCACCAATAGATTAGAGATAGAACTCCAGGCACACGAAGTTAGAATTTTGAAATTACCAAAATCTGCCAAAATTATTCTTACATACTCAAAAGTGGCCATGTCATAAATGGCTAGATTATTTCATTAGAAATATACTCATTAAGGATTTCTGATGAAAAAACTCTAATATTGAAAGCCTCCTTGTTTTAATCCCAAACTTTGCTGTCATGGTCCCATAGACTTAGGCACAATCATCAAAGACCCGAGCATAGGCACCACGGCCTTGGGCTTGCCTACGGGGTCTCGGACCCTAGTGCCAAGGATCTCAGCTGTGCTTCAGGAAAAGGCCCTAGTCTTGGGGGACTCAGTCCTTGCCGCCGGAGTCCCTAAGTCCCCAAGTCTAGGCACTAGAGTTATGATCATAGGAGCCCGGTTTTCTCAGGCCTAGTAGATGGGAATATGAGCACAATTGCTAGGAACTAGCTGAACTAACTGCGAGAATAAGGTACTCTTGCATGGCCGCCATGGCATTGTTGAGCCTTAAGGGACCTAGACCAAGCATTTGTGGACTCAGGCCTACCGACGAGGAATTGGGCGCAGAAGAACTATTAGATCAGGTCCTTGGTTGGAAGAACTCCAAAAGGGTCACATCAAATGCTTGATGGTCCTTGGTCGAAAAAGAACCTCAAATGTGACCTCGAATCCTGACTAATATTAGGTCCCTATCAAAGAACTCTAAAGGTGCTACCTCAAATCTTGACTGCCGTAAAAGGATGCTCATGGCTATAAACGGCAAGACTTTCGGATGACATCTCGGAGTTCTCTAATGGGCACTTGACATGTTTTACCAGGAAGTTTTGCTCGTAGCCCTTAGCATCCTATCCTTCTTGCTTGAAAGTGCTATTTGTAGCTCGGAGAGTTTCACCGCCTTTTGCCAAGAAGTGCTATTCGTAGGCCCGAGTATCCTCTCCTTTCTGTCTGGAAGTGCTGTTTGTAGCTCACAACGTTTCACCACAATTTGCCAGGAAGTGCTAGTCGGAGGTTTGAGCACCTCGTCCTTTCCGTCCGACGGTGCTATAGAGCGTTTCACCACCTTTTGCTGGAAATGCTTTCGTAACTCGGAGCAGTCCATTCCGAACTAGAGGTGCTTTCATGGAGCCCATCATTCTCTTGTTAAATCCTGAGGCGAGTAGTCCCAGGTATTTAGTCTATTATTTGCAATTAAATTGGAGTTGGGAATCACCACATTCATTACATCCACATTTATGACTTTTGGGATGAACTTAAGGGAAATTTTTTAAAAAAGTTTTAAACCTATTGCACTTTTACCAATTTAATACTAAAATTTTCAATCTTGTCAATTGAGTTATAAACATTTTCATAGTTTGCCAATTGAATCCATCCAATCAATTTATGCTTGAAATCATTGACTAGAATACCGACCATGTAGGACAGCTAGCACTAACGTGAATAATTTTTAATAATATTTTTAATATTTTTTTTCATTTTTTCATTTTTTTATTTTTTTTTTCTCTTTTCCTTATTTTTTTTTTCCTTTTTTTTTTCCTTTTCTCTTATTTTCCTTTTCCTTTTTCCCTCTCTCAACCTCAAGTGAGGCTAAGGCTACCCTCTCCAAGCGAGAGCACGGAGGCGAGGGTGAGTGTTGCCTAATCCAACGAGGGCGGCCCTTGCCTAAGACTGGCAACCACAGTTGACCACCGATGAGGTCCGGGCATGATGATGGCTAGCAAATGGAAAAAAAAAAAAAAAGGAAAATGGGAAAAGGGAAAAAAAAAAAAAGAGAAAAAAAGGAAAAATATTTATATTAATAAAAACAAATAAAATTTTTAAAAATATCAAAATTTTATTTGAAATTGTTCATATTAGAATCGGTTGTGCCATGTAGGATAGTTGGTGTATATGTCAGCAATTTCTGGTCAAAATTAGTTGAATGGAGATAATTGACAAAAAAAAAAAAAAAAACGTAGGATTCAATTGATAAAATTGAAAAGTTAAAACTAAATTAGCAAATGACTTTTTGAATCATTTGTCTTTGGAGAAAACCTTCTCCAGCTCTTCTTTAAATTGACCTAAATTTTTTTTGCCCCAAAAGTCTCATTTGAATTTCATGAAAATTAAGCGTCAAATCCGTAGATAATTTAAGCTCTTATTATAAGCATTTACAATCTCGCATTCTCATGCACAGTTTTGTTGGCAATGAAAGGTCGTAGCGATTAGGTGGCACACCTGCACAACTTGACAGAAGTAGAGTGAAATTGGGAAAAAGGAAAAGAAAAACCAACAAGAAGACCAAAATATAATAAATTAGAATACATCCTAGCTATTGAATTATGTTGATAACTAAAGTTTGACAACCCAATCGTTTATTCACTGCATAGAAAATTAGAAATTAATCTTTAACCCCTAAACAAAAATATCAAAATTGCATTATGCATTTGCATTGAACCAGCGGCAGAGGACTCGAATAAATGATTCTGAATTGAATTGATTGGATTAAGCCCGCAATAATAAAATTTTAAACAAAGCCTATAGCTGAAAATTGCATCAATTAGGCTATTATTTGTCCACCGATTGGCATAATATTTCAATGCATTTGTAAGTATGAGATGGGTGGATTATCTTGTATTGAGGCGTATCAACTTCAACAAGGTGAAGAAAGCAATCGGCGTGGATTCCTGGTATATTTATATATGGCCAGCTATTTGGGAAAGAAAATATGAAGGAGGAGCAAGGCAAGATTGGCAAGATATTAGACTCTGAGTTGTAGATGGGGGAGAAAGGCAGCAAATGGTGATGCTCGTAAGCATTTTCGTGAAAAAGGGAAAAAATATCCACCTCGGCAAGCTGGGCTCCATTGAATATTTTCATGGTACGAAGGATATATTTTTGAAGATCAAGTTTTCAAGAGAAGCAAAGGCTATCAGCTATTTAAGGAGCACACGCGAACATGAAGAGGGAGGACACACATGTTAGAATACACGGCCATAATATAGAAAGCCACTAGAGAGAGAGAGAGAGAGCGGGTCTTCTTTTCACTTGGCCATCCACGACCAAACGCCCTCTTTCCAGACGCTGCTTTCCTGCTCCAAGTTCTACATCAGTGCCCTTGTCGCTGCCGCGCTGCTGACCACTGTCGCCAAGTTTGCACCGGCGACACTGCCCATCATGTTTCCACAGAATCAGTTTGTGAAGGTGTTGCCTGCCTGCGACGTTGCTGCGCCGCCGAGCTTGTCTCACCGTACTGAAACCACCTACTGAGCAACCCGTCCCAAGAAGCAGCCAGCCACCGCACTAAGAAATTTTTGCTGCTTGCCGTCTTAAGCCGACCTGTTGCATCCCGCTCGGCAGCAAATTGAGCTTTCGCTGTGCCGTTCTCACCATCGCTCGGGCCCGCTTGGCTGGTTATAACATTCTCAGGTGGCAGCGAATCAAAGGGGCTGCAAACTCTCATTACTGGCACATTTTTTATTTGTTCTTTGGCAGGTTATTAGTCAATTTGGCTCCACCACAGCATTTTCCTTCAGCTGTGTCCAGCAGTTCTAAGGATTGTGGATTTCTTGCTTTGCCAAGCATACATCACCGAAGGTTCTCGCTTTGCTGCCGTTTTTTCTGACTGCGATCATCGACCACCGCGAGAAGTACCACTACAAGGAGCCAATACCGAGAGTCACCACTGGTCACTGTTTGCGATCGACGCTCGAATTTGGAAAGTTATCGTCACAATTAGGTAATTCTCCTTACTCGATTCCATTGAATATTTTATCGCCTAATTTGATTATTTGATATCCAATGTGCATATTTGAGTGATAATCATTATCCATTAGGACTTGTTTCTTAATCCGTAACCGCACATCAAATTTTTTTTTTTCCATCTATAAGGCTTTGGATGAAATAATTAATCACGCATGAATAATATTGATATTTTGATCTTTAAGGTTTAAGATCAATGTATCAATTTTATTTGTAAAATATTCAAGTTGATTTTTTCCTAATTCGAACAATGGATGATAATATCTTTGATGACCCTAAATGATTTGGTGCCTATCTTGCTTTAATGCTTTATTGATGTTGAAAATACAAAAAATAAAATAAAATTGCATATCATATAGATTAGAATTGTTTCCCTAGATAGAATTACATGATAGAATAATTTACTTAACTTTTTTTTTATTAAATTAGAATGCAATCTTTAGATAATATTTAGATTAAATAAGCATCTTTGAATTGATTTGCTTGTTGAGATAAGTTTCTCAATCAATATAGGATTTAGGTTAGTCTATTTCCTAACTTAAAATAGATTATATCTCACTTTAGTTATATTTTTATTTTTAGTAATTTTTTATTACGAATTATAATAAAAAATACAGAAAACATCATGTGCATGTCATATAGAATTACATTCATAAACTGCATGTCATTTAGTATTTGTTGCTAGGTCCACTTAATTAAAAATTGTTCGTCATTAGAATTAGGCCATTTAGTTTAATTGCATTGCATGTAGATTAAATTTCATTAAACAAGAGAAAATTCTGAAAAAATTAAGTGACCGGGTGTTAATTAGGAATCATATTTAGGGCTATTGATGTGAAATTTGAACTGACATTACAGATGCTTTCGTTGCTACGAGATAAGTCCTTTAATTTATTTTTTGTTTTATTGGGTGTTAAATTGGCAGGTTGCGCCTCACATGTCTTCAAAACATTTGTTCAAAATAAAAAATAAAAAATACCGAAAGGGCGTTACAGAAATCTAGCGTAATCAAATCCCTGAAATCACAATCTCTGATTCGTAGTAGTAAAGTAAGTTATTTTACTTGGGTTTTAATCGATCCACCAAAGAATAAATTAGTAGAGACTCCTAATTGAAAAATAATTTGCATGTTGAGAACGTGAACCTAAGTCGCGAATTGGTATGGGCTTGGAAGAGCTCGAACTAAATTTAGGCTTAGTAATCCATTAGCTAAACCCTTAGGTGGTTCATCCGAAGATAGGTCGCAACAAATTCATATGTGCTATTCATGTGAAACTCTAAAAAAGACTTACTCATCTTTTTTTTTTTCTCTTTATTCCAAGTTCGTTATTAGGCTTTCATGAACAACCAAGACAAGGACAATTAATCTCAACGAACTCTTAGGTGCAAATTCAGCTACATACGCAGCTGCAACCTAAATCCTCTAATTGAATTTTCAATAAGAAAAAAATGAAAAAGAGTAGAAATGGAGTGGAAGTATAAAATATATTAAGACATCACACATTTTTAACTAATTTCTTTTGCCAAACATATTTAACTTATTGAGCATTGTAAAGATGAAGAGAGATGAAATCAGGTAGAGAATATTAAAAAGGGAAACGGGGTTTTTGAAAAATTTAAGTTGTTAAATATTAGAACATTCAAATTTTTGTGTACTCTTTATTTATTTTTCTTTTGTACTAATTTCCACACTCCGACTATAGATTGAATCTTGGCTACTACTACAAGAAAAATTACCAAAAAAATCCAAAACCTATGCGCTTATACCAATTTAATTCTAAACATTTTTATATTTTTGTCAATTAAGTCCATCCGTCCAATTTTGGCCAAAAATTGCTGATGTAGAAGACAACCATCCTACATTGCACAATCGAAGTAACATTGACATTTTTAATAATATTTTCATGATTTTTGAGATTTTTGGTTTGTTTATATATTGCTTTTGACTAAGGGCCGACCCTCATGACCATAGGTGACCGGTGAGGGTTGCAAAGCCTTTGTCAATTTGGGCAGGAGCCACAATGCCCTTGCTACAACCAATAAGGGCTTTGGGAGTGGGGCCGCCATGCCCTCGCTAGCCATAGCCAAAGCCACAACATCCTTGCCTAGTGCAATTGAGGGTTGTTCTATGACCCTCTCTCGCCCTCAGTGAAAAAAACAAAACAAAAAGATTGAAAAATTGAAATTTATTAAATATTATAAAAAAAAAATTGTCCGCATTGGTGTTGTTATGCTAAGTGAGATAGTGGCATTCACATCAACAATTTATAACCAAATTTGGTAAAATGGACTCAATTGACAAAATGTGAAAAATTTAGAACTAAATTAATAAAATCGAAAGGTTTATGATTAAATTAGCATAACTACGATTAGTTATTGACTCTTTTTTTTTTAATCGTCCCACTACTATGCCCGAGATGGTTTCTAAGGGGCACGATGGATGAACAATTAATAACGAAGAACTGATAAATTTGACTTTGAGAATTAAGGGGAAAAAAACAAAACAGAAATGCAAAGGAGGCTAATTCATTGGTTATTCTTTATGAATAGAATATGAATTGACCTAGAAAAAGACTTTCTGGTCTTTGTTTAGTCCAAATTTCCAAATTCCGATCGCTGCCATGTATTAAGCTTCCATAAGCCATCACTACGAGCACGATCTATTGCTCGAGCCACTTGATACAGATGTTGAAATTTGCGTGTGAGATTTGAATGCAATTAATTTCAACCAACTCTTAGGGGCAAATTAAACTAAATACTCAAATTAAATTTTCAGAGGAGTAATAATAGAGTTGAAGTATAAAAAGGTTAATACTTCTCACATTTTTTACTAATTTGTTTGGCCAAACATGTTTATCTTAAGAGAGATGATATCAGGAGAGGAAATTAAAGAGAGCAGTGGTTTGTTCTAACATCTTAAGCCGTTAGATCTTGTAATGTTCAAATTTTTACAAACTCCCTATACATTTTTCATTTGTGACTAATTTGCACACTCAGCTGCGATTATGACTAAGAGATTGCTCACATATTAAGTAAATCTAAGATTGCTTGTTTGCATGATGGATGAACAATTAATAACGAGCAGCTAAGCAATTTGTCTTTTAGCATCAAGAAAAAGAAGAACATAAATGATATTGATTGATTGTTTATTCTTTATGAATGTAGTATGAATTGAGCTGAAAAAAATGTACTTTCTGGTCTTTGTTTATTCCAAGGTTACTATGATTATTTTAATTGGATTTCTCTATGAAAAGAATATCAATTAATCTAGAAAAAGACTTTCTTTGTGCAAATATGTCAACATCATTAATCAGATGGGGCATAAAAGCTTAGGAAAATGCCCTAATATTTCAAAAAGACTAATTAAGCAAGAAGACTTTCTAGTCTTTGTTTATTTCAAGATTTCAACTTTTGACCATCATTTTATTACTAGGTTTTCATGAACCACTATACGAATTGATCTAGAAGAAGACTTCTTAGTCTTTGTTTATTCCAAGATTTCAAGTTCGGACAGTTGTCCCGTTGATCTAGAAAAATACTTTTTGGTCTTTGTTTATTTTAAGATTCCAAGTTCTAACAGTTGTCCCGTTGATTTCAAGTTCTAACAGTTGTTCAGTTGATCTAGAAAAAGACTTTTTGGTCTTTGTTTATTCTAAAATTTCAAGTTCTAACAGTTGTCCCTTTGATCTAAGAGAAGACATGGTTTTTATTTATTCCAAGTTCTGAGTGCTGATCCAGAAAAATTATGGTCGCATTACTAAGCTTATGTGAATCGACACAAGGACAAACTATTTCTCAAGCCACTTTTGTTGAAATCTTTGTTTGAGATTCAAGGACAATTAAGAGACGAATATCATTTGTTATTATTAATACTTGCAAAAGCGTACAGACAAAAGTTAGCATTAAAAAGATTTCACAAAAACGTCTTTGCATGAAATATTTGAATAATTAGTTGATACAACAAACTTTTCAACATAATTGAAGTGACTGCACACATATGCACAGAAAGAGAAATTATCTCAATTTTTTTTTTTTTTGTTTAACCGTTTATGAGATAAAAAAGATTCAAAATTTTAAATTGAAATATGTTAGATATGAGATAAAGTTATTAATCAATACATATATCTATTGATAGAATTTTTACAAAATAACTCATGAAATAAAAAGTCTTCTTTATTTTACATGAATAATCATTTTTTGCTTCAAAAGACGTAATTGACTTGATCACGGTATAAACAAAGCCACGTGATTGCATCTAGGTGTCCATTCATTTAATGGAGCCACAGCATCCTTTTTGGGATGAAAGTTGAAATAATAGGCAAAAAGGTGATGGGTTTAGGAGTTTGGATAAGTTCCTCTTCTTCACAAGTTTCTTCTCTAAAACTCGAATTCATCGGCTAAGGTGCATATATACTGCACAAGGAATGCATAAAATCAACAATTACGATTCACTTGATCCGTTTGACTTGAGTCTGTATAAGTATTTCCTTCTCTTTTTATCAAAAGATGCATTTTTCCGTTGTAATTAATTTTGGCGTGTCTTGAACCTCTATGCACTCTTCGCATGGAACATGAGATCTCCTACTCCTTTTGGGCAGATTAAAGGCGGTGCAATAATTATTATACCTTGCATGGGTTAGGTGGGCATGTTTCCCCTCCCCCACCAAAGCATTGACGAGCCTTCACTCCATTTCCTTCAATAAATATAGAATGTGCAAAATATTAAATTCTCTATTAGAGCGAAATCGGCGTGACCTCATAGGAGCTTGGATCTTATAAAGCTCGTTTCGAAACTCCATGTTGGAAAAATATCTTCTTTGATCCAATATCCCTAGACATTGGAATCTTTGCTTTTTGTTGCTTAGAATCGATTCTTCCCGAGAAAATGGCTTTTATTCGCAAGGCAAGGCGCTGGGGCGTCAATCTCCGTGTGTTAGCATTTACTCGCAGGATCAGAGGAGCTGTGCGATCAGGGCGCAGGAACAGAACAATCTGTAAGACAAAAATAATACATGATGCGGAAGCCAGGATCGTTTATAGACAAACCTCCAGCCATTGTTCTTGTTCGCGTTCTTCAGAAAAAACCTGAAATCAAAGAAATTGAAGACACTCTACTACCCAATTCACTCTCGTACTGATGGTGTATTCTGAATGAGAGAGTTTGAGTTAGACCTTGTCATCACCCGTCAGAAATGAACGTACGTTCCTTTATATATGTCTCCCATCAAGACGAGCGGTTGTCACGAAAGGGTACGAAGCATATGTCGAATAATCGCAACACTTGAGTCTAAATGTGGGATCACTAAAGAAAAATAAATAACATTCTCCCACTTGATCTCATCATTTTCATCATACGAATTATCCAACTAATTCCACGAAAACTTTATGCTTAAAGAAAAGAAACAAAACACATGAATCATGGCGACATGTCCTCTAATAGTGAGTAATACCTTCCATGTATCACAATGCATCTTATTTCTTTAATGTCAGCCAATATGTGACAACATATCTTAATGAATAAACCCCATGTTTATTCCAAAAACAAGGATAAATGTTATTCTCATAAAAAACAAAAATGTGTACACAAAAATTGAGAATCAACATTACAACTGAATAAGAGTTTCATACAACAAAAATCGTTCATATGACGACAAATTACGTGATGGGACCTATTCCCATACTAGTTACATGATCCTTATACTTCATTGGTGGCATGCCTTTAGTTAAAGGATCGGCTATCATCAATTCAGTGCTAACGTGTTCAATGACCACTTTATTCTCCTTAACACGTTCCCTTATGGCTAAATACTTAATGTCGATATGCTTACTTCGACTGCCACTTTTGGCATTTTTAGCCATAAAAACCGCAGCTGAATTGTCACAATATGTTCTTAATGGCCTAGAAATATAATCAACAATTCTAAGCCCAAGAATGAAACTCTTCAACCATACACCATGCGAGGTAGCCTCAAAACAAGAAACGAACTCAGCCTCCATAGTGGAAGTAGCGGTCAAAGTCGCTTGGCACTTCTCCATGACACGGCTCCGCCAGCTAACATGAAAATGTATCAGATGTTGATTTTCGTGAATCAACGCAACCCGCGAAATCCGCATCCGAATAACCGACCACTTCCAGGTTGTCGGTCCGTCTATACATAAGCATATAGTCTTTGGTACCTTGAAGGTATCTCATCACTTTCTTTGCAGCTCTCCAAAGTGGTCTAAACCTGGATTACTCTGATATCTTCCCAACATTCCCACAGCAAAAGCGATGTCAGGTCGAGTGCAAACCTGAGCATACATTAAGCTTCCAACAGCAGAAGCATATGGAATGTTGTGCATTTGTTCCCTTTCTAGATCGTTCTTCGGGCATTGGTTCAAATTGAACCTGTCACCCTTCACAATAGGTGCTATACTTGGTGAACAATCTTTCATCCGAAATCTCTCTAAGACTTTATTGATATAGGTTTCTTGAGATAGTCCTAAAATGCCTTGAGATCTATCTCTATGGATCTTAATGCCAATGACATAAGATGCATCACCCATATCCTTCATGTCAAAACTCTTAGAGAGAAATTGTTTCACCTCATGTAGCAACCCCTTATCATTGGTTGCAAGTAATATATCATCCACATACAGCACAAGGAAACAAATTTTGCTCCCACTGACCTTCTGGTATATACATTGATCTATGACATTCTCTACAAAACCGAATGAAGAGATGACTTCATGGAACCTTAAGTACCATTGGCGGGATGCTTGTTTCAAGCCATATATAGATTTCTTAAGCTTGCACACCAAATGCTCACCTTTACTAGAGGAGAATCCTTGAGTTGTTTCATGTAAACCTCCTCCTCTAGTTCTCCATTGAGGAACGTTGTTTTCACATCCATCTGATGTAATTCCATATCAAAATGGGCAACCAATGCCAAAACAATACGAAGAGAATCTTTCTTAGATACGGGAGAAAAAGTCTCCGTGTAATCGATTCCTTCCTTTTGAGTGAATCCTTTGGCAACAAGTCTAGCTTTATATCTTTCAATGTTACCCAATGAATCCTTCTTAGTTTTGAAGACCCATTTACAACCAATGGCCTTCGCACCATCAGGGAACTCAACCAAATCCCAGACTTTGTTAGATGTCATAGAACTCATCTCTTCCTTCATGGCATTGTACCACAAATTGGATTTATCACTATCCATGGCTTGTGAAAACGTTTCAGATCATTCTCGGCTCCAATATTGTAGTCGACTCTTGTAAATACACAATATAATCACTAGGAATAGCCGATTTCTTTATTCTAGAAGATCTTCTCAATGTTGCATCAACATTCTCTTGAGGAGCATGTTGCTCAACTGGTTGTTCAACAGTTTCTGGTAATTGCTGAACAACTGGTTCTACTAGATCAATGTCGGCAGGTTGTGGAACTTTAACGATTGGTTGTTCAATAGCCGGCTGAATTGAAGGGGCATTATAAGCAACAACCAACCCTAAACTTGATGTGGAAGATTGAGTGTCTGAATGATCTTTCTTAGGATCAAGGTCCTTCGATCGATCGCTCCCATCGATCAAGTCATTTTCAAGAAATTTAGCATTTCTTGATTCCACAATCCTAGTGGTGTGAGATGGACAATAAAACCCGTATCCCTTAGACCTTTCGGCATATCCAATGAAATACCCACTTATGGTCCTCGGGTCCAACTTCTTTTCTTGTGGATTATAAACTCTCACTCGTGACGGGCATCCCCAAACGCGCACATGATGCAAACTCGGTTTCCAACCTTTAAATAACTCAAAAGGTGTCTTTGGGACAGCCTTGGTCGGAACTCGGTTTAATATGTACATTGCCGTCTTAAGTGCTTCAGTCCACAAGAATTTAGGAAGTTTGGAGCTGCTAAGCATACTACGCACCATGTCCAATAAGGTCCGGTTTCTTCTTTCCGCTACGCCATTTTGGTCCGGAGAACCAGGCATAGTATATTGGGCAACTATCCCATGCTCTTGAAGAAACCTTGCAAATGGACCAGGTGCTTGTCCATCTTCAGTGTATCTACCATAGAATTCCCCACCTCTATCTGATCTCACGATCTTAATTTGCTTACCGCATTGTTTCTCTACTTCCGTCTTAAATACCTTAAAGGCATCTAATGCTTCATACTTATTATGAATCAAATAGAGATACATGTAACGTGAGTAATCATCTATGAAAGAGATGAAGTATTTCTGACCACATGAGTCCATATCCGGACTACAAATATCCGTATGTATGATTTCTAATATTTCGTACTCCTCTTGGCACCTTTCTTTGACTTGTTAGTCCGCTTTCCCTTTATGCAGTCCACACAAGTATCACAATCAGTAAAATCTAAAGTACCGAGTACTCCATCATTTACTAATCGCTTAATTCTTTCTATGGAGATATGTCCCAATCTCCGGTGCCACAACATAGAGGAATGTTCTTTCACAACACATCGTTTCATACCAGCTTTATCATGAACATGCATCGCATCATAATAGGCATTGTCTTGTAAATTAATTCGAAAAGACCATCGACAAAATACCACTCCCAACAATTTCAGATTTAAATGATAAACAAAAGTTTGAATATGAAAAGTTAAAAGAGTATCCCAAAGGTACAAGTCTTGAAACTGAAATTAAGTTTCTAGAAAAACTAGGAACATAAAAGGTCTTTTCCAAATCTAAAACAAAACCACTATTGAGAACTAGTCTATATGTCCCAATAGCTTCCACATGCGAACGCATCTTGTTTCTGAATAGATGCTTTGTTCACTTCCCACCGGCTTCAAAGTGGTTTTGAAAACCCCGCATGGAATTCGAAATATGGATTGTAGATCCAGAATCAATCCACCAAGTGTTGTGACTTACATCAGTCATATTAGATTCATAACAAACACAAGAGATTAGATTACCTTTCTTCTCGAGCCAGGCCTTAAATTTGACACAATCCTTCCTTATGTGCCCCTTCTGTTTACAAAAGAAGCACTTGGATTCTTTCTTAATGTCAGCTTGGGGAGGTATTTTACCTTTTCCCTTATGCTTGCCATAGCCCTTATTCTTTCCTTGTGTTGCCAAATGAGAACTTTCTCCCAATTCCATAACCAGTCTTTCTTCCTCTTGAACACACATGGTCATGAGTTCATTAATAGACCATTTATTCTTATGTGTGTTATAAGAGATCTTGAAAGGTGCATACTGTTGTGGAAGAGTGTTCATAATATAATACACAAGAAAAGATTCAGATATCTCAACCTCAAGGTTCTTAAGCTGAGCTGCAATGTTCCTCATTTGCATGATGTGCTCACGCACACCTTTTACACTAGTGAGCTTCAATGATGAAAATTTCATAATCAGGGTCATGGCATGCGCCTTCTCAGAACTTTCAAACTGCGCATCTATGGCATCCAATAAAGCCTTAGCATTGCTATGCTGAGCAACCGAACCACGAATACTAGGAGATATCTTAGCTCTTATAAACATGGCACAAACACGGTTGGACCGTTCCCATTGGTTATAAAGAGCTATCTCAGCTGGAGTGCTCGAATCAGTAGGAGCAGGTGGTTCGTCTTTCCTTATAGCATAATCAATGTCCATCCACCCCAATTGAAGAAGAACTGACTCCTTCCAAACTTTATAGTTCTCACCATTCAATATAGGAACATCAAACTTAAATTCAGAGAAATTCACAGGTTGCGAAACTGCATATCAAATAATCATGCTTATGTCACAAAAATTGAGGCAAATATAAATAAATAAATCATGTTTTACCAATGTAAACATGTCACAATATGAATCACATAACATAAAAACTACCTCGTGGGCTAAGTTTTTAATTTAAATAGATTCATAATTACTTTATGAAGAAACTACCATATTATATGCATTTTCTTAATCCCTGTGGGTAAATTAAGAAAATAATATGATATTTCATCCTAATTAATCATATTAATATAATGAAAATTCCTGTGGGATAAAATTCATTATATTAATATAATTAATTACAATTAATGTCCATTTCTAAATATGATCCGGAGGCTTTTATTATATAATTTAATTAATTAAAGATGCTGTGGCCACTCCTAATTAATTAAATATATGGATCATTGGACATTTAATTTCATACACAAAATATTCATAAAAATGCATGAAATGACATAATAAATAAATACATTAAGGGCAGAACAGTAAGTAAATAAATTGGCCAGGGGCAAGATTGCAAAAACATGAAAAATTTGGGGCAAAAACATAAATAGAAGCCGCGGAGGAGACGTCAGGCGCGTGCCTGCACGCGCCAGTTCGCGCGGCAAGCGCGTGGGCCGCACGCGCGCCGCTCAGGGCGCAGGCGCGTGCAACGCACGCGCTCGCAACTGCCGCGCGCGTGAGGGCGCGTGGCGCGTGGATTCCACGCGCCTGCAACCGCAGCGCGCGCGTGGGCTCCACGCGCCTTCTTCCTCGCGCGAACAGAACCTCTCCGTCGGTTTTTCGCCATTTTCAGCCGCCATTTCTTCTCCGTTTCTTCTCCGGCAATCCTTCTCAGACCAAAATAAATAATGGGTTTTGAAGAGCATGCCGGCACGATCACATGGGTCCAAGATTCGGCGAAAATGAGCAAAAATTGGCCCCAAAATCAAACGAAAAACTCCACAAACGCAAATCCTCAACCACCACGACTTCCGCCGCCCGATTAGCCTCCGGCGAACATTGATATACCGGAAAAACACATGGCTAAGATTCCTTATGGCGGTGCGACTGTGCAGGTCCGAAATCAAGGGATGGGTCGCCGGAATTTGCCCGGAATTTGAGAGTTTTTTCTCTTGGCCTCAAAAACCGAGTTACTGTTCATGTTCTTAAAACCCGAAAAACACACCAAAAATTCACCGAAAATACACCAAAATATAACAAAAACAAGGCAGAGGCACTAGGAACGCTCTGATACCAAATGTAAGACAAAAATAATACATGATGCGGAAGCCAGGATCGTTTATAGACAAACCTCCAGCCATTGTTTTCTGTTCGCGTTCTTCAGAAAAAACCCGAAATCAAAGAAATTGAAGACACTCTACTACCCAATTCACTGCATCGATGGTGTATTCGAATGAGAGAGTTTGAGTTAGACGCTGTCATCACCCGTCGAAATGAACGTACGTTCCTTTTTATATATGTCTCCCATCAAGACGAGCGGTTGTCACGAAAGCAAAGACAAGATATGTCGAATAATCGCAACACTTGAGTCTAAATGTGGGATCACTAAAGAAAAATAAATAACACAATCTCCAATGTATCCTCAGAAATATCGGAGCACCACCGCCAACAACCCCAGCCTCAAGACCACCACGTTCAGCCGCTTGAAGATGAGTTGAGGCCGCCCGAATCCGAGCCCGAACGGGTCATCTCCATCAGAGAGAAAATTAAGCAAGCTTGCAACGTGGAAGGCTCATGGGCAAAGCTCTCCATATACCGGATCCCACACTATCTCAAGGATGGTGAGGACAAGGCCTACGTCCCTCAGATCGTCTCCCTTGGGCCGTATCACCATGGTAAGGAGCGCCTCCACCAAATGGATGAGCACAAGTTGCGCTGCCTCCACCACATCCTCACGCGTACCAATCATCGGATAGGCCTTTATCTAGACTCGGTGAAGGAGGTCGAGGAGAGAGCTCGCGCTTGCTACGAGGGGCCAATATCCATGAGCAGCGACGAGTTCGTGGAGATGATGGTTCTAGATGGGTGCTTTGTGATAGAGATGTTTCGGGGATTTTACGACGGGGGATTTGGGACACTCGGCTACCTTAGCAATGACCCCGTCTTCTCAATGCAAGGACCAATGCACACGATTCAGCGGGACATGATAATGCTCGAGAATCAGATCCCTTTTTTCATACTCAACCGGCTGTACTGCCTCCAGCTCGACCACCCCGACCTGGAGGAGGAATTGGCCCACCTGGCGCTCGTGTTCTTCGACCATATGAAGCCAACAAATGCGACCAACCATAGTAGCAACAGGTTGGAGTTCCCATTACCTGACCTGGGTGAGCTCCATTGCCTCGCATTGTTCCGGCAGAGCCTCCTGCACCCGGGCGTGAATGGGGAGGCAGCACCTGATCCGGGTGAGCTCCATTGCCTCACATTGTTCCAGTGGAGCCTCCTGCACCCGCGCGTGAACCAAGAGCCACCCAAGGACCAGTCACAAGGGCAGCAACAACTCATCCACTGCGTGACAGAGCTTCGAAAAGCTGGGATCAAGTTCAACAAGGGGAAGACAGACAAGTTCTGGGACATCCAGTTCAAGGGCGGGAGCCTCCAGATCCCCCAACTCGTGATCCATGATGGGACAAGGTCGCTCTTCCTCAACTTGATAGCTTTCGAGCAGTGTCACTTCAAATGCGGCAATGAAATCACCTCCTACGTAATCTTCATGGACAACTTGATCAACTCCCCAAATGATATAAGGCACCTCCACAAATGCAAGATTATCGAGCACTGGCTTGGGAGCAACGCCGAGGTTGCTAACCTCTTCAATGGGCTTTGCCAAGAGGTGGTCCTTGACATCGACATCAGTTATCTTTCCACCGTGTCTACGCAAGTGATAGACTACTGCGGCCACAATAGGCATGGTTGGGCATTCCTTCTCAAGGAAAATTACTTTGGCAATCCCTGGTCAATCATTTCCTTCATTGCTGCTTTGGTTTTGCTTTTGCTTACTTTCACACAGACCTTCTATGCAGTCTATAGCTACCACAAGCCGGGATCTTGATTTCTCATACAGTGGAAATCATCAGTTGAGCGCTTTACGAATGTTAAAATTCTGGTGAAAATCTGGCAATTAGGATTGAGGCTAATTGAGTATTAGCAATAAATTTGCAGATGAATGCTTGAGATGTGGAGGTCTCACCTCCTAATGAAGAGAACAATGTGATGGTGGTCAAACTCAGACCGCATGAACTATATTTGTCACAAAACCTTGAGTTCAATATGGCGATATATTTTCCAAAAACTATCTTATAAGTTTTGTAAACCACAGCTTTCCACTCGTGAATCTTACTACCTTTATTTTGCTTCGGTTAAATATTTAAATTACATAACAAATCTAATGTTTTCCGACGTTTCCAGATGAAATTGAGCAAAAGTTGTAAAGCATTCCTTAGAGGTGATAAACAAGGCTACGAAAAAAGTAAAAGACAATTGATCGAAAGAAAAAATAAAAAATTTGCCTTCTTGCTAGGCCAAAAAAACCTCTAAGGCGGTAACCTACGTGAATTCTGAAGGCCCTCCTCGTTCCTGATAAAGTTCGAACAATTGGCAAAAAGTCAGGCTTTAGAAGTTTGGAGGGCCACCCCCTCTCCCTCGTCAATTTCTTGCTCGCACTCGTTTAGACGAGGTAAATTGCAATCATTGATTTTATGGACCCCATGTGAAGCTCTCACATGGATCTCATCAGATCAATGGTTATGATTTCCTTAATCTATTAGACTTGAATCCGGATAAATATGTTCCTCTCTTCTTATCAAAAGAAGCATTTTCCCGCAAAGCCAAATACAATTAATTTTGGCATGCCTTGGGCCTCTAGATACACTTCACCTATTGGTCCTGAGCAAGACCTTAAAAGGCTCTGACCATCGGAAAAGTCCGGGTAGAGGCGGGTTCAGGCCTCGAAAAAGATTTTGACCCCATTGCTTCTCCTGTTCACAACCCCCTTACGGTGGTAGGGGCTGACCCAAAGCCTGCGAGCTACGCTTTTCAATTCTAAAATTTATTATGATGTATCACTTAAAAGAAATAAGTTTAATTAATTTGATTTTGAAGCTTACCTATGTAAAATGGATTTAAAAGAGGGCATTCCCTAGTAAGGGATCTACAATAATTCTCTCTAGTTCTTTTCCCAACAAATTGAGCTAAATGAAACTTCACTCCATCTTCTTATACACACCATGTGCATGATATGAGAATGACATTAGAAAAGCTTGAGGGTGGACAAGATAAATGATCTTTCAAAGTACTATTAAATTTTTGATGATATTAAAACAGATAGTGTAGACATATGATTGGTTATGTAAATGTCGAATCTGATTAATTAAATAATGTGGGGCAATTTCTTTTGTTCTTTGATATTAAGTATTTTCATTAAACTTTCTTTCTAAAAGGTAAAATACAATAACTCGGTTGAAGTGTCATGATTATATATCTTTGGTGGATTGTGTTAGAATAGGTTCCATTCTTCTAAACCTTTCTCTCCATTCACGCCATAGCACACGATTTCATAAAGCGATATGATCTTGCTAATCTATATCAAGCAAATTATATATAAAGAAGATTTGGCTAAACATTTAGGAAAAGCTATACTTTTAAAAAGAAATGGAGAAATCAGAACCAAGTCACTATGATATGAGTTAACCCCCTTTTTTAGCTAATCCTAATCCCCGGATCAATCGTGGACACACTTTTTCCCTCACCTCGAGTTAATAAATCTCAAATTGTGCCTTTAGAACGATTTGTGTAGGGCACTGCACCTTGAGATTTGATCCCGAGCCTGCCTTTATTGTGTGGAAACGTTCTAGGGTAGATAATTTACCGCGATGGTCAAAGACATAGGAATAAAGTGATCACATGTGCAATGGAGACGGACCCAAGTGTTTATAACAAGCAACAACAGATGACATAAGTGGAACAATGGTAAAATTGGATTTATCAGAAATTTCCCTAAGATGAGACTGATGACCAAGTGGTGTACCTTAAGAGGTATCAAATCTTCCACCCAAAATTATTTAATAAGAAAAAACAGTAATTACAACAATCTCGAGATTTTTTCTTCTTTTTTTTTTTTTTTTTTTTTTGATGACCTTGGAACCCCCGTACAGCCGGCGAGGTAAACCAGGGGTGGCGCTAGCCTAGGACCCACCACCAGGGCGCCACACTTAAGAATCCCTAACGACAGGGCTAGGATTTGAACTCCCCCCCTCCCGGATGAGAGTGAGAGCGCAAAGCCAGCGGTACCGCTGCGGGCGGTGGAAATTTTTTCTTCTTTCTTTCCTCTCTAATGGAAAAATAATAACTTTCCTTTTCGTAGTGATAATAATTTAATAAATATGAAAACCTGGCAGGAAAAGTAAGTGTTTGCGTGTTTTTTGTTTTCTGCTAAACGTGGAATCAAAATTGAGGCCTCTCATGACCTTCCCCACGTAATTCTTTAATATCAAGATAACATTGTATATTTTATATAACCCTATCGTTTCTCACCATTTGCGTTTAAATTGCTCCAGATTTGACCAACTTACATGAGTTAATGGCCTGAATTTAATTGGTTTATGAGGATTGTTGACCTGAATATGATTGGTTTATGAGGATTGTTGACCTGGATTTGATAAAAATTTGATTGGTTTATGAGGATTGTTGACCTGAATTTCATTGGTTTTTGAGGATTGTAGGATATTACATGGGTTTTCATCCACCGAACCTTTGCATGTGTCCTTGAACTTAAAAAAATAAATATATTCTCTTAAAAGTTGAAAAGAACCATATATTAATATTCTTTTAGCATGATTTTTTTTTTTTTTTCGAATAGAATCCATCAGTTGACTATATTTTTAAGAAATGTTTACTAGAAGTCTTAAAACTTATTACGAAAATTCAATTAAGTTATAAAGCTTACAAAAAAATGCAATCAATTTCTAAAACTTGTCAAATTGATACAATCAAGTTATTCCGTGAACACTGTCTAATTTAACTAATAGAAAAGTACTGACATGGCTTTTTATTGATTTCTTTATACCACATGGTGTTGATGTGGTTTAAACAAGCAAGATAATTCCAAAATGAAGTTGTTACATTCTAAATTTGATTTTTTATAATAATATTAATTATATTATATTTATAATTAAAAAAAAAAAAAAAAGCAAACCCGCCACTGTTGCCCCCACCATCTCTAGGTTGGGTTGATGATGGTGGGACAAGAGTAGGCCGAGGTCACCGAGCCCCAACCAGCCAACAACCTTGGCCAACAACAAACCCTCGCCTAGATGTAGGTGGGGCGAGGGCTAATCAAGGCAAGGGTCACTGCTAGCTATGGTGGGGCTAGTGGCTAGCAACCCCACCCCAACCAACGGTGGCCCTCAGGCCTATTTAGGCAAGGGCCAACAACTCTCGCCTTAGATGCAAGCCCTCACCTACTATCGACAAGGGTCACCAGCCACTTGTTGGGGCCCCACAACCCCAACCGACTCTTGCCCTTTCTGGCGATGGTGGCAGCCTCGTGAGCCCTAGATGGTTTCCCTTTTTATTTTTAATTCAATTTAATTAATATTATTATTAAAATTAAATGTGGACCAAAAAACTATCATTTTGGACTTATCTTGCTTGTTTAAGCCATGTCAATGCCACGTAGAAGAGAGAAAGTAATAAATAAATAAATAAAGCAATGCCATCATTTTTCTTTAGCCAAATTGAACATTATTAACCGAAGGACTCGGTTGCAATTCAACAAGTTTTAGAACTTACTTACACATTCTAAATACTTTGTGATTTAATTGCACTTTCATGACAAGTTTAAAATTTCAAGTGAACATCTCCCTATTTTTAATATGGTCTACTATTTCTAACCCTCTCTTTTGGCTTTGACCAATAAAATATGGGTTATAAATATAATTTATACGCCATTAAATAAAAATAACATATCTTAACAGTTGTCGTCTAAACAATAAGGTCTGCCCTAGCAAATTTCTTTTGGTAAGAATCTACCCAGCAAATTTAAGGAAGTATTTAATTATAGGTGTTATTTAGTTAAAGAAGTTTTTGTTTTACTGAAAATACGAACTTCCTTGTTACTTTATATTTTGCTATATGTGTTCCATGATTTAATTTAAGGAAAATTATATCTCCCCCGAATTTTTGGGGTAGTACACTTTCGTCCATAAAATTAGATAAGTTACACATTACCCTTTGAACTTTCATCTTGTTACACGCATTAACCCTCCATTCTTTTTTATATTGGTGTGTGTAATGCACATGACATCTAAGAGATAAAAATATATTTTTCATCTCAAATTTTAAAAGAGAATCTCGTTTACACTTGATGTCCATAAAAATAGAAAATAAAACAAAGAAAATAGAGAAAAATAAATAAACTGAAAATGCGTTTGGTTCAACATTTTGAAAGCCCATTAGGAAAATGCAAAATAGTTTAGCCAAAAGGACTTTAGACAAATGCAAAAACCGTTTGGTAAACTATATTTTGAGAAGCAACTTTGAGAGAAATGCCGTTTGGTAGAAAACACATTTGAAAAGCCCTTTGGGTGATTAATATTAATTTTTTTAATTTCATTTGTTTAAAATTGAAAAAAAAAATAATGTATGCAACCTTTTAAATATAAATTTTGACAATAATACTAAAAAAATCAAATACACACACACACACACACACACACACACACACACACATATTAAAAAGACCAAACCCTTCATCGGAATTTTTTAATTTTTATTTGCTTAAAATTGAAAAAAAAAAATAATGTATGCAACTTTTTAAATATAAATCTTGACAATAATGCTAAAAAAATCATATATATATATATATATATATATATATATATATTTAAAAAGATCAAATCATTTGTCAATTTTTTTTTTAATTTTTATTTATTTAAAATTGAACAAATAATGTATTAAAATTTTTAAATATAAATTTGAAAATAATGATAAAAAATCAAATACAAATATATACTCTTTAAAAAAAAAAAAAAAAAAGAGACCAAACCCTTCATTGGAAATTTTTTAATTTTTGTTTGTTTAAAATTGAAAAAAAAAATAATGTAAGCAACTTTTTAAATATAAATTTTGACAATAATGCTAAAAAAATCAAATACATATATAATTTAAAAAAAAAACAAATCATTCGTCGAAATTTTTTAATTTTTATTTGTTTAAAATTGAAAAAATAATGTATGTAACTTTTTAAATATAAATTTGAAAATACTGCTAAAAAATCAAATATATATATATATATATATATATATATATATATTTTTTTTTTTTTTTCAAAAGACCAAACCCTTCGTCGGAATTTTTTAATTTTTATTTGTTTAAAATTGAAAAAGAAAATAATGTATGCAACTTTTTAAACATGAATTTTGACAATAATGCTAAAAAATCAAATATATAAATATTTTTTAAAAGACCAAAATATATTTAATTTTTTTAGCATTTATGTAAATTTGATTCTTTTAGCATTATTTTGGCATTTTAAACAAATAATAACGAGGGCAAAATAAGAAATTTGAAAAATGAATGATGATAGTTTTGGAAAAAAAGTTTTCAGCATTTGGTCAAATATTGAAAACTCAAAGCTAGTCTCTAATAAAGCATTGGGCTTTCAGCATTTCCAATGCTGACGTTCATTTGAAAATTACTTCAAAATGGTTGCCAAACGGTCCAACATTTCTTCAAGAGGCTTTGAAGGTTAAAAGCCCATTGGAAATGCTGAACCAAACGCACCTGATCCAATTCTTCATAAGAAATGGCTGTTGTTTACATCAAAGAGCTGATGAGTTAGTATTTAATCACTCTCAAGCTTTGAGAAACAGTGGAATGTGGATTCACCGGAAATCAAGCGCTAATCCATCCACAGAGTTAATAGATCAACACCACCAATAGAAACAACCACAACCTTAGGACCAACAGGTTCACAAGCTACAGTAGGAACCATCTGAGGCTATGCAGATTGTGCTCGAGAATAACGAGGGCGAAAGCCTCCTCGAAGAGGAGCCAAGGTCACTCGAGTCCAAGTGGGTCGTCTCCATAAAAGGAGAAGCTTGAGCACCCTCGGACCAGACCACCGAGGCAAGAAGCATCTCTGCCAAATGTACTAGCACAAGTAGTGCTGCCTCCACCGCATCCTCAGGCTACTGATCACAAGATAGGCCTCTACCTGGACTTGGTGAAGGAGGTTGGAGAGAGAGCTCCCGCCTGCTATAATGGGATAATATCCGTGAGCAACAATGAGTTCAAGGAGATGACGGCTGTCGATGGGCAATTTGTGATTGAGCTATTCTAGGGAGCCGCCGAGGGGTTTAAAGAACTCGGCTACCCTTGCAATGAACCCGTCTTCTCAATGCGGGGATCCATGCACACAATCTAGCAGGACATAATCATTCTCCAGAATCAAATCACGCTCTTCATTCTCGATCGGCCGCTTGGCCTCCAGCTCAGCGACCCTGACCAGAAGGGGCTTGTGGCTAAGCGGGCACTCTGGTTCTTTAACCCTCTAATGTTGACGTACGAGCCCCTGACCAAGCTTAGCCGCAACAGGCTGGAGTCTCTTGGCTATGCCACCACCTTGACCCATTATCCAACCAGGGCAATCTCCATTGCCTTGGGGTGTTCCAGTGAAGCCTCCTACACTTAGGCCTGAAGCCAGAGTCAAGGGTGTGGATCAAGCGCTGGTCGCACTCCAACCAGGATGCTGACAAGAGGTGGCAATGGCTCATCCATTGCATGACGGAGCTACGGGAAGCCTGGATCAAGTTCAGCAAGAATAAGTTAGACGGACATCCAGTTACACGGATGGGATCCTCCAAATCCCCCCACTTTTGATCCATTATGGTATGAGGTCGCTTTTCCTCAACTTGATAGCCTTGAGCAATCTCACTTCGATCGCCGCAACAACATCACCTTGTACATAATCTTCATGGACAACTTGATCATCCTGCGGTGTAATGGAGCACTGGCTTGGAAGCAACACTGAGGACGCTGACCTCTTCAACCGGCTTTACTAGAAGGTGGTCTTTGACATCAATGATTGTTATCTCTCGACCCTGTCCGTCAAGGTGACAGATACTACAACCCTAGTTAGAATTCCTGGAGAGCCATTCTCAAGCACAATTACTTCTTATCTCTCCTATCATCCTTCAAGGTGAAAGATACTACAAGCCCAGTGAGAATTCCTGGAGAGCCAGTCTCAAACACAATTACTTCAGCAGTCCCTGGGCAATAATTTTCGTCATTGCTGCTTTCGTTTTGCTTATGCTTTCTTTCATACAGACATTCCACGGAACCTATGGCTACTATAGGCGTTCTTGATTTTTGCAGTTGATTTCTGCAGTTATTGGGATTAGTTCACTCTCTTTTCCTCCCAGGGAAAATGCTCTTAAAAGATTTTACACAAAAATTTCACTCAAAATCAAAAACAATTGCCCCTTCTTTTATTTTGTCATTGCATTGAAATAGACTTGTAAGCTACACAGAAGAAGCAGCTAATATGTAGTTCGTACAAGTATCAATTTTGGCAGCAATGTGAGTCCTGTTGGAATGTCCATTTAGTTTGTATGAAAATAGATTCTTTCTATCAATTCCTAAGAGCCTTGTGCCATTGGAACAAACCTCAAAGCTTCCTAACAATTCCACAAGCATCTTTAAAGCGGCTCTCTGGTAACCTCTCCCATCTTAGATAAGCAGAATTCATGGCTGACAGAACATGTAATGTAAACTCATGAATGGCAAACAAGAGAGCGACGCCAACCCTTCCATTTCCTCCCAAAGCAGAAACAATCTTAGCTTCGAGCAGAAGGTCATCGTTTGAAATAACACCTTTACCTAGTAATGCCATGGAATCCTCGCTCAATACCCCTGCAAGTATAGACATCCGACACTGATAACAATCCTCATTTCGAGCACCAAGAGAAATCCAATGATAGGTCATCATATATAGGCTTCATCAGGATTTCCAAGCTAATCCATGTCACAACAGTACATTCTCATAAATCCGCCATGCAACCGAAATGGGTAATTGGCAGTCAATAAAAGACAAGAAGAGACAAACACAAAATATGTGAAAAAAGCGTACCTAGAACCAGGGAAGTAGGAACTACAGCTATATGAAAATGCGAGCAGCACCAATGAATGCCATGTCTAAAGAACAAATTGGGAGTATCCCTTACCAAAGCTAAGATATAGAAAGTACAATAACTTCACTCCTGAGAAGTTACCATGATGCTAGACGTAGGCTTTTCTATAATATCTCTTTCAGAAAGGGGGAGTATCAGGCAACATGCCATATGGTCTTGAGCCAACATTTTGCTGTGAGAAAGCTCCATTGGCTGGTACGATGCCAGGAAAAAGAGAAGCCTACACAAGGACTATTGATAGATCATACACGAAAAATTTAATCCCCCAGAAAGCCTACAGCATCAGTTGAAGATGCTCTCTTTCCATCATAGTGCTGGTGAAAAAGACATGGACTCAAAAGGCAAAATGAGCTTACATACCAAAGGATCGGAGAAGCAGATATGTAGTAAAAGAAGGAAACTAAGGTTCAGCATACCCGTTTACTGGAAGAGTGCGGGGCATATTTGTATTTGACCATAAGCATTATCTGTCTCCTCACTGTAAGCGTAAACAACATGACCCATTAGAATAGAGTACAGGCCATAAGACGGGCAGATCAAACATGCTAAAGAACATCATCGTGAAAGCAATCGCAAATGCCCATGTGATTCATAACATCACATGGAGAGAGAAGAACGACATGTTCAATATTTAAGAATACCTTGAAGTCAGAATACCAGAACACATGATTCCATCCTTCTCCTCCAAAATGAAGCGGATCAATTCCACCATATTCAATCGATAACTATCGTAATTGTTAAGAACTATATGATGAATACATATTATGCTGCTGGAGAATCTGGTGTTGCCGAGAATAGAGGAAGTAAAGCGAGCAAGCCGGTGAGCCTACTGCTGCTGTTGCGACCATTGCCGAGAATAGAGGAAGTAAAGCGAGAAAGTCTGGTGAACCTACTGTTGCTATTTCAACTAGGAATAAAAGGGTTGAAGTCAACAATGAAATTTATAGCACATGTTCATTGTAGAATCAATATTCGGTTTTGAGCATGTAGCAGTGCATATTCTGTTTTGTTTCTACTAGTCAGTTTTCTTAGTTAGTTGAACTTTATAGCTTGTAATATAAATAGAATTGAAGAGCAAGCAAGTCTGCAAGCTCTAAGATGAAAAACTCCTCATTGAATACAGAAAATTCGTCGTCTCTGTTTCTTTCTTTCTATTTACATGGTATCTTACATGGATTAGCTTTGTTCTTCGTGACATTGGTCTATGTCTCTCCTCCCCAACACTTTTATTTTGTGATAATCAGTCTACCATCTCACTTACTGCCAATCTTATTCTCCATGTTCGCACTAAACACATTGAAGTTGATTTTCATTTTGTTCGAGAGAAAGTTTCTTCAGGTTCTCTAAGTGTGCATTATGTTCCAAGTACTCATCAGCTTGCTGATATTTTTACTAAAGCACTGTCACGACTGGCACACATTACTATTAGAGTCAAATTGGGTATGGGTTCTTCACCCCTTCCCAATTTGCGGGGGGATGTTAAGAACTATATGATGAATACATATTATGTTGTTGGAGAATCTGGTGTTGCCGAGAACAGAGGAAGTAAAGCGAGAAAGCCGGTGAGCCTACTGCTGCTGTTGCGACCATTGCCGAGAATAGAGGAAGTAAAGCGAGAAAGTCTGGTGAACCTACTGCTGCTATTTCAACCAAGAATAAAAGGGATGAAGTCAACAATGAAATTTGTAGCACGTGTTCATTGTAGAATCAATATTCGGTTTTGAGCATGTAGCAGTGCACATTCTGTTTTGTTTCTATTAGTCAGTTTTCTTAGTTAGTTGAACTTTACAGCTTGTAATATAAATAGAATTGAAGAGCAAGCAAGTCTGCAAGCTCTAAGATGAAAAACTCCTCATTGAATACAGAAAATTCATCGTCTCTGTTTCTTTCTTTCTATTCACATGGTATCTTACATGGATTAGCTTTGTTCTTCGTGACATTGTTCTATGTCTCTCCTCCCCAACACTTTTATTTTGTGATAATCAGTCTACCATCTCACTTACTGCCAATCCTATTCTCCATGCTCGCACTAAACACATTGAAGTTGATTTTCGTTTTGTTCGAGAGAAAGTTTCTTCAGGTTCTCTAAGTGTGCTTTATGTTCCAAGTACTCATCAGCTTGCTGATATTTTTACTAAAGCACTATCACGACTGGCACACATTACTATTAGAGTCAAATTGGGTATGGGTTCTTCACCCCTTCCCAATTTGCGGGGGGATGTTAAGAACTATATGATGAATACATATTATGTTGTTGGAGAATCTGGTATTGCTGAGAACAGAGGAAGTAAAGCGAGAAAGCCTGGTGAGCCTATTGCTGCTGTTGCGACCATTGCCGAGAACAGAGGAAGTTAAGTGAGAAAGTCTGGTGAACCTACTGCTGCTATTTCGACCAGGAATAAAAGGGATGAAGTCAACAATGAAATTTGTAGCACGTGTACATTGTAGAATCAATATTTGGTTTTGAGCATGTAACAGTGCACATTCTGTTTTGTTTCTGTTAGTCAGTTTTCTTAGTTAGTTGAACTTTACAGCTTGTAATATAAATAGAATTGAAGAGCAAGCAAGTCTGCAAGCTCTAAGATGAAAAACTCCTCATTGAATACAGAAAATTCGTTGTCTCTGTTTCTTTCTTTTTGTTCATGAGTCTTCACAGTAATAACGGAATACCAAAGGGCCCCCCAAAATCAACTCCCACTGAGAAAACCTAGTAGTAGTTCTTCAATTCAAAAGCATCATAGAACACTCCCACAACATTAAAGACACCAGCTTTACGATCTCGTGCAAATTCAATCCCTACCATCTTCCTCCAAGATATCCAAACTTGAAGGCACGAATTATCAACTATGACGAGTCTTTCCAACCCTAGAATACCAGGAACACACACATTTCCATCTTTCACCCCCAACAATGACGCCGATCAATTTCACCAAATCTCATTGATAGTTCATTGCAAATGCCAATTGGAAATAAAATGACAAAGCTATTTGTTGAAAGATATGCTTGAAGATTTGGAAGATATGCTGGAATCTGTTTTTGATTATAATCATGCATTAAATCAATTAGGAATTATATTGAGATATTAAATTGATTTGTAAAATATCTCTTTTCCTTTTATTCATATATCTCTTGTACTATAATTACATCTCTTGTACTATAATTACAAGTGTTGTGCATTGAATACATCAGAGAAATAGATAGAAATTTTTCTCCCAAAATTCCTACAACTCTTGCTCTGTTCCTCGCTTCTCTACACTTTCTTTCATGGTATTAGAGCTTGGCTCTTGATTCCGCTTCTGCATTAATTGCCTATCAAAGCTTCATGATCTGCAAATAGATCAACGCTGCGAAGGAATCAAATTTCATTAAAGAAGGAAGAAGCAGACACTAATACTCACTATGAATCACCCAAAGAACTCGCCTTCTGCCGCAGATGCTCAACCTACAAGAGAAGTCTCGCTTGCACAAGAAATGCAAAGCACAATTCCTGTGGTCCAACAGCAAGTTCAGGCCTAAGGCCTATAGTGGCAATTTTACCCGGCTCGGTCAAATATGGGGAAACCCATTTCGGGCCATCCTTACCAATGATTACTTTATCCATGGTACATTGGGCCAAGCCCAAATGCATCATTGCGGGGGATTGGGAGCAGCCAAAACAACCTGCAGCCTGATGGGAGCCCACCAGTCACGAATGGGGCAAACTCGACCGTCGGTTTAGAACAAATTAGCGGGTCGAGTGAACCGGGTTTGGGGACAAATCTCTACTCGGGATTTTCCAATGCGGGTTATGGATCCAGGTCTAGCGGATCGGGTACAGGGATGAATCCCTACCCGAATCTCGCACCCAGTTTTCTGTCGTTTCCGATTGCGGCTGTCACCGGCCAACTAGAGCCCGGCGACCCTCTGTACATGTCAACCACCAATAGCCCAGAACTGAAACTGATCAGTCTGCAACTGACCGGGTCGGAGAACTACTCCAGATGGTCCCAAGACTTCCAGCGAGCCCTCGTGATGAAGGACAAAGACAGATTCCTCGACAGAACCATACCCATCCCTTCGGACGAGCGACTAGCTAGACATTGGAGGAAGTGCAACCACCTCATCCGAACGTGGATCAGCAACTGCATTTCTCCAGATGTCGCAGCCGGCCTCCCACCGGTGGAGGACTCAAAGAAGATGTGGGATAACATCAAAGAGATGTATGGGAAGTTAGATTGAGCCAAGATTTTTTCTCTCATGCAGGACTTTAGCGAATTAAAGCAAGGAAATATGACGGTCACGGCCTGTTACAACAAGCTATCGTCGCTTTGGAACCAACTCAAAGCTGCGGAGAAAAAACTTGAGGAACTAGCAGAAACCCTCAAACAGTACAGATCTATGAAGGAGAAGGAAAAGGCTACGCGATTTATTTTGATTTTAAATGAAACACACCTAACATTCCGTTCACAGATCTTGGTGATGGATCCGATGCCTCCCCTTGGACGAATCTTCCAGCTGGCCGTCCAAGAAGAAAGCCAGAGGCTCGCAATTCCGAAGCAAACGTGAGGAAGCGACAGCGTTGCCCTCGCGCTACGCGGTGTTCGGTGAGATTCGGGCGTGAAAACCCTAGCCCGAGAGAGAGAGAGAGTCGCAAAGGGCTAGGGCTACAGGGAATCGGCGAAAAATCCTTTAAAAGGGAAGGGACCAATGGCTTAGATCCTCCGCTGACATCTGACGGTCTAGAGGGGCCGTATCCTTCGGCTGAATTGGACGGTGGCTATAATCCCACATTAAAGGGATCGGACGATCAAATCTTTTCCGCATCTTCAAAGAATTTTGCTCAAAATTCAAAGGGGAGAGGTAAATTATATTGCGAACACTGCAAACGTCCACATCATAGGATAGATAATTGTTGGAAATTACATGGTAAGCTAGGAGAAAAAGGGAAGAAGAAAGAATATTCTGTAGCCTATCAGGTCACTAGACTAACTGGTCTAAATAATGACCAACCTATTACCTATGGACAATACCAACAGTTGATGCAGGCGTTGCAAAAAGTTGATGTTTGTCGCGACCAATTTTTCTTCGGGGTGTGAACCACCTAGGGTTTGGCTAATGGATTGTTAAGCCTAAACTTAACTCGGGCTCTCCCAAGCCCATACCAATTCGCGACTTTCGGTTCAAGTTCTTAACATGCAATTGATTTTCAATTAGGAGTCGCCACTAATCTATTTTTGATGGGTCGATTAGAAACCCAAGTAAAGTAATGGGAGATTTACTTTACTTCTACGAACCAGAGATTATGGGTACGGGGACTTGGTTACACTAGATTTCTCTAATGCCCTTTCGGTACCTTTATCTTTTATTTTGAAAAAAATTGTTTGGCAAGCAACTTGAATTGATTTTAATTCCTTAACATGTGAGGTGACCATGCAGGTGCGCAAACCACCAATTTAACACTCAAGAAAGCAAATGAATAGATTGCAGGACTTACCTCGTAGCAACGAAAGCATCTGCGTTGTTAGTTTAGAATTCACATCAGCAGTCCTAAATATGATTTCTAATTAACACGCAATTTCTCTTTTTGTTTTCACTTAATTAATGAGAATCATGCTTTATGCAATGCATGCCACTATTTAACATAAAATGATATAACGTGGCAACATGACTTAGCTATATGACCTAAGCGATATGACATAAAAAAAAGCATGTAGTCTATCCTGAAGCATGAGATGGATTTATTCTAAAAAATAATTTTTTGAATTTTCCATGAGATTCGAAATTAAAGAAATGCAACACTTAAATATGCAATTTAAATTAATCTAATGACGGGCGATTTCTAATTAAATGAACCTATCAAAAATCACTAAATGACGTGCATTGTATAAACCTAATTCTATATGACATGCACATGATTTTTATTTTCCTAATAAGCATGCAATCTATTTAGGAGAAATTATCTAAACCTATAATATGCAATCCTAACATGCAATGACGTGCAAAGAATGCCCTAATTCTACATGACATATGCATGATATTTTTATTTTATTTTTATAAAATTCGAAATTTAAAATTGCCACATAACTAAACATGCAACTTAAATTAAAAAACTAACATCCTAAACAAATGCATTTTTTTGGATTTTTCATTTTTTCAAAAATTTGAAATAAATAGATTTCCTATTCTAATCATGCAAGATAACTCTAAAACGAGGAATATTCTAAAACGCACCTAATCTAACTTAGTTTTTTTTTTCTTTTCTTTTACGGGAGCGATCAAAATAAGACATCAAGAATATCACGGCAACAAATCAGGCAATATATCATCCATGTCCATTTTGGAAATAAATTGACGAATCGTATCTTGCGCATGAGATCGGATTGGCCAATTTCAAATAAAATCGCGAATCGTATCTCGAGCGTGAGATCGGATTGGCGATTTTTCCGTGCGATTGCGAGTCGTATTTCAAGCGTGAAATCGGACTGTCAATCATATGCACGTTACGAAATTAGGACAATTTCCTAATTCATGAGGGATCAAGAGATCTTTTGGATATGGCAATAACAAACAAATATTCAAAGAAAGATTGCTATATCACGAATTAGGTAGGCATATATGAAAATCAAATTAATGGAGAGTCTTACCTAATTTACGATATCACGCGAGTGACATTTCCAAATTCGGACGGATGATGGGTCACGGGAATCACGGTGAGGAAGATCGACGATCCGTAGCATGCACAGTCGCTCGGTATTCGTCGGACGCATTCCACAAGACCGAGTACTTTGGAAATCTATCCGAGAACTTCAGCTTCTTTTCACTTTGCTATCGAGCTTCGCCTTTTAAAAAAAGCTCCAGCAAAACAGGACAAATTTCACCGCTTCTTTTGCATTGGAAACGCCCTGATGTGCCCATCGAAGAATCTGGTGTAAGTTGAGTTGTTCAGAGAATCATCAAAGCAGTCGCGGCGGGTTCAAGACTTGCTAATGGATGACTCGATTAATTGCCTCTAGATGGACGTCGGGGCGGCCGTGGGAGACGACCGATGCTCACGGAGACACCTGCAAACACGAATACTATGAGTTCAAGGAACGACGACGCTTGGCTTGTGGTAAAACTCGCTGGCTGCCGGGGCGGTGACTGGATTCGGTCAAGGAAGACCTGCAATAATAAAAATTCAAACGAGAGCAAAATAAGTGGATCAGTGGAGGTCTCGGGCACGTCAAGGATGCTTGGAAAATTTTCTCTCATTCCATGTTGATCTCCAAGCATCGCCAAGTGGAGCTTTGTTAGAGCCGCCAAAATCTGAACGTCGTGATCTTTCGACCTTCGTCATCAGAGGCTCCTTGGCGTGTGATCATCGTCGAAGGTCGCACCTCGGCTAGACAGCAAATCGTCATGGATTCTCGGTGGTGAAGGCTTCTCGACAGGGAAGCATTGACTATTTATTTTCTCTGGACAACACCCCGAAGAAGACAAATCCACCACTTGGGCTTATTTCACCAAAATCTTGGTACTTGTTTTGCCTAAGGACTTCGGGGCAACGAGAGATGCAGCTCAGACTTCAGGCTCGCGAGTAATGGCCACAAAAATCTGGCGTGACTTTCACGTATGTGGAGAGATATTGGCCTTGCTGGACATCGGCGACTCCATCGGGCATAGATGGAACTCCACAGGAGTCTCGGTGGCTCTAAAATATGATGAAAGTGACTCAGACGATCCTGAGTTGTGTTGGAGAGGAGCTTGCCGAGACCGCTGGACACTCCTGGGACCTCGACCTGAGGTGCGTCGCTGGTGGCAGGACTCTTGATGGATCAGCAATAGCGACGTGAGGGTAGGCGTAGTGGTGAGGCTACGTGAGGATTGCAGAGATAACAAGGTCACTTCTCGTCTTTCTCTTTTTTCTCAGTGTGTGCGCGAAGCCTCCCCCTACATACGGCCGTGTGTATCAATATATGTGGCCTTGTATTCTTAATTGTGTGGCCTCCTTTTTATACTGCCTACCTTGTATTGCAAAAGAGGAAATTTGTATAAGAAAAAGAATCGTTGAAATTCACATTTCCTCCATTACCTCTTGCATGCGTATCCTGTGTTTCCCTCAATATTTTCCCCTTGCGTTACCGAATTGGAAATACCAATCAGAGTGAGCGATATTTTGTCGTCGCCTTGCTTCTCCTTCACATTCTATCGGTACGAATTTATCTTGACTTGTGGGAAGCATAATTTGTTATTATCTTATTTCACGATTCCCACACCTCTTGCACTTTGCCGAATTATTCAGCTGCCCTCTTTGCTTCAAATCTATTCAAGACAAACCGGATATACTGCTATAGATATGTGTGAAGAGAATATACATTTAGTATCTCCAAAATTTCATTTTTCTTCGTTATCTTCCTCAGCAGAAACATTGGTCAGCCCTTTGGATTTTTTGATGCCCTAGCCAATTTTTAAAGTTCATACGTGAGTGGGCTCCTTGTCCGCAATATTGAATGTCCACTTCCGAAATTCGCACGAGTTCTATGCAATGCAACTTTGCGTGGACTCATTGTTATGATAATGCTCCTAATGTCCATGCAATTAATATTTTTTTAGGGATAAAATTGACCCCTAATTTTCTATGCAATAAATAAATGACCGAATTGCCAAAATTTAGGTGTCAACAATGTTGGGAACAAAGGAGGAAGATTTTCAAGTATTTCTCATTGTCTGATAAATTCTATTCCAAGAAAGGCTTGAATAGTTGACTCAGGAACAAGTGATCATATTATTTGTGATAAGGGATTTTTTTTCCAATATGCATAAGAAATTAGACACGCCTATGTCTGTGCAACTGCCAAATGGGAACATCACTCATGTCACATTGACAGGCACTGTCCAACTGAGTCATCGATTACCATCCAAAATGTCATTTATGTTCCACAATTTCAATTCAATCTTATATCTGTGTCCAAAGTCTGCAAAGAAAATTCCTATTGAGTACTCTTCGATTCTGACACCTATTTTTTAGAGGCCCTTCCGACTGGCAAACTGATGGGCTTGGGTAGTCTTTCTGAAGGGCTATATTTTTGGACCAGTTTTCCAAGTCATTTTGATTTGTCTTCAATTCCCCTAAATAAAATATCATTATGTAATGTGTCTGCCAATGATAACAATTTTCTTATGCATTCACGAATGGGTCATAGTGCATTTTTCCTTACTCTAAATGTCACATATGCCCACTTGCAAAACAATCTCGAACTCCTTTTCCTTCCAGTACGACACATTCCAGTGACATTTTTTCACTAATTCATATGGATGTATGGGGACCTTATCACACTCCACATCGTGATTATTCACGTTATTTTCTCACAATTATGGACGATTACTCTCGTGCCACATGGATATTTCTGATGCAGTCGAAAGCTCAAGTTGCCTCTCATCTAAAGATGTTTCTAATTCTAACCAAAAATCAGTTTGGGAAGTCAATTCAGCGAATTCGCATTGATAATGGGAGAGAGTTTTTCAATCATGATTACCGTTCACTCCTTTTGTCCCATGTCATTCTTCATGAAAGCTCCTGCATTTATACTCCACAACAGAATGGGGTAATGGAGCGTAAACATCATCATCTCTTGGAAGTCGCACGAGCACTGAAATTTCAGGGATCTATTCCAGACAATTATTTGGGAGATTGTGTTATTACTGTAGCTTGCTTGATCAACCGGATGCCAACACGGATATTGGATGGAAAATTGCCTTTCGAATTACTTTATGGAAAAAAGCCAACATTGGATCATCTGAGGATTTTCGGCTGTTTATGATATGCTACAACAATGGGGCCTTGGGACAAAATGAGTCCTCGTGCCAGGCGATGCATATTCATGGGATATCCCAATATACACAAAGGATATCGTGTTCTTGACACATCAACATGAGATTTTTTCATTAGTCAGGATGTTATTTTTCACGAAAGTGTCTTCCCATTTCGTGAAACCACATCCTACCAAGAAGACTTGGATGCTCCAATCAATTCACATCGGCTCTTAGATGACGAGAATGCATCCCCTGGACATATTCTTACAGCACCTCCAAAACCATATATTTATCCAGCTTCAAATAACTCTTTTCCAAAAGAAGTTATGGAAAATGTGCCTACGGACACAACCAACATGAAGGATGCTTCTGCTGTATCAGAGGTCGATGTCGAAGGAAAGTCTCCATCTCCACTACCGACGACTCATCCACGTTGTTCAGGGTGAGCTACAAGACCGTCAACATGGACTAAAGATTATATCCGTGCTTCACTTAACTCGCCAGGTATTCCCTATCCAATATCTTCTTATGTATGCTTTGATAAGCTTTCGTTAGAACATAGATGTTGCATTAGTCGCATATCCGATGAGAGAGAACTGTCTAGTTATGATGAGGCATCCAGAGATCCACGGTGGCAACAAGCTATGGCAGCAAAATAACAGGCATTGACTGATAACCATACATGGGAATTAGTCACTCTTTCTCCAAACAGAAAGTCCATAGGATGCAAATGGGTCTATAAAGTCAAATATAGAGCTGATGGATCCGTTGAGTGCTATAAAGCTCAGTTGGTGGCTAAGGGATATACTCAACGGGAAGGTTTCGACTATCACAAGACTTTTTCCCCAGTCACTAAAGATGTTATAGTTCGTTCATTCTTATCAATTGCAGCTGTTCATAATTGGTCACTACACTAGATGGACGTCCACAACGCCTTTCTTCATGGCGATTTGGATGAAGAAATCTACATGGATATTCCTCAGGGCTTATGGAGACAGGAGGAGAATAGAGTATGTCGTCTCTGCAAATCCCTTTATGGACTGAAACAAGCTTCAAGGCAATGGTATACCAAGTTTCAACTGCAAGCTTCAAGCAATCCAAGTATGATTACACCTTGTTCACATGGACTAAAGGTATGTCATCTATCTACTTAATGATATATGTTGATGACATTCTCATCATGGGAAATGATGAAACTGCAATAGGGAGTCTTAAGAAATACTTGCATACCATATTTCATATAAAAGACTTGGGAGCACCAAACTACTTCCTTGGGATTGAGATTGCTCGATCCAACCAAGGAATTTCTCTCAATTAGCGGAAGTTTGTATTGGAGATCATTTCAAAAGCCGGATTATCAGGACGCAAGCTAGCAGTTATTCCAATCAAGCAGAATACCAAATTAACTACCGTGGATTTTCTTGGGGGAATATTTCAGAATGATGATCCCATGCTCAAAAATCCGACAAGTCATCAGAAACTCACTGGAAAACTCATATATCTGACTATGATCAGGCCTGACATTTCATATACCGTGTAGACTCTTAGCCAATTTATGCACAGCCCGAAGGAGTCCCACATGAATACTGCTTTGAAAGTTGTGAAGTATTTGAAGAAGTGCCCAGGACTCGGAATACTTCTATCTAGAAGTTATAACATGGAATTGAAAACATACTGTGATGCAAATTATGCGACTTGTCCGATGAGTCGAAGATCAATTATTGGCTTTTATATTAAATTGGGAGAATCTTTTCTTTCATGGAAAACCAAGAAACAGGCAACGGTCTCTTTATCTTCAGCCGAAGCAGAATATTGGGCTATGGCGAAAACTACATGTGAGATTGTATGGATACGAGGTTTGCTTGGGGATCTTGGAATAAGACTAAAAGGGCCAACGAAGCTGTTCTGCAACAACAATGCGGCTCTTAAGCTCGCAGCAAATCCTGTAATGCATGAAAGAACGAAGCATATAGAAGTGGACTGTCACTTCACTCGAGAGAAGATTCAAGAAGGAATCATCGAGACAAGAGGAATTGGAACCGCAGAACAACCTGCAGACATCTTCACCAAACCTCTATGTCAAAAACAACACGCATATCTACTAAGCAAGTTAGGAGTCTTGGATATCTACAAGCCACCAGCTTGAGAGGGAGTGTTGAAAGATATGCTTGAAGATTTGGAAGATATGCCGGAATCTGTTTTTAATTATAATCATGCATTAAATCAATTAGGGATTAGATTGAGATATTAAATTGATTTGTAAAATATCTCTTTTCCTTTTATTCATATATCTCTTGTACTATAATTACAAGTGTTGTGCATTGAATACATCAAAGAAATAGAAAGAAATTTTTCTCCCAAAATTCCTACAACTCTTGCTCTGTTCCTCGCTTCTCTACACTTTCTTTCACTATTCCAACCGTAATCCTCCCAGCGCCGGTAAAACACGAGTTTAGATATAAAAAATTATCTTATTAGGAGAATATGTCGGTGAATTGCACTGAAAAGGGTGGTCTATTTACATCATTTTCCGCTTGGAAATAGAGGCGCCGAAAAGGAAAATAAATCGAAAAGCCTAAGGGTTCCCTTTCTGCTCCAGCAGTGGCGCCAAAATGGGTTTGTATCGCTCTTCGCCATTCGAGCTTCTTCAGCACCCACCTACGCTCCTCCTCCGAAGCCCGTCAATTGACCGTCTCTTTAGCTCCGTCCGGCATCATCGTCGTCTCCTCCCTGGCGTTTATCGCCTAGCAGAAACGCCGGCCGCCCTTCCGCCGCCATCGTGGATTGCGCCGTTGCGTTCGCTGACTGTTTGAAACGTCATCTATTATCGCAGCCCGTGGGATGTGCTGGGCTCGCTAGGGTTCCTTTCTTTGTGGATGCGGAAATGATTGAAGAGGCAGAGCTGCCATCACTCTCTGGCAAAGCGGCCAGGTTTTACCTCATCATTCCGCAAAATCTCTTAAAGTTTGGGAAGTGAGGGTTTGCGTATAGTTTCTCTCTTGCGGTCGAGCTGTGGCATTCTTCTTTGAGATTAGCTCTATGAATCTGCGCTTGCTGTTGATTCTGCAACCTTTCCAACTCCAAAGGACATAATTTTTCGCTGTTGGTTCATTTGGGTTTTCCTTTGTGTGTAGTCGAGTAGTGCGCTGCTAATATGTGAGCGTTTTGCAAATATCGAGCCATGTCGAGTTGAGGTGGTAATGGAGTAAACGGTAATAAATCTTCTCTGACTTTCCAGAGATTGGAAAACTTTTGTTATCTTCATTAAGTGATATCTAACTATAATCATCTGCTGTTGGATTAGCAAAACATGCGCATTGGCAAAGATGACCTTCAATTCAAGCTCATGTGAAAGAACTCTGAGAGATGATGAAGGCGATGTCGTGGACCTCCGCGAGAAGTTGTGTGAACAGTTCACACCCCAACGCCTACACTTGATTCAAGGCAGCAGATGCACGAAAGGAAGGATATGGGTCGAATTCCTCCATCAAGAAGTAAAATGATTTGCCTTGGACTGAACCTCTTTGCAGTTCTCCTCCTTTTTTAAGTTTCCAGAGTTTGAGACTAATATACATCTGGGAAGTTGTGTTGCCAGTTCTAATGGCTTCTCCTTCGAAAAGAGTCCAGAGATGTTCATAGAAGGTCGCTAATGAGGACATAGTTGAAGTCAGGACAATTGCTTATCTGTCAAAATATGTGCTTGATCCTTCCAGGCCTATGAGTAGTAGTTAGCCTTACGTGACAAACTCAAACATGTACTTCTACTTTCATAAGGCCGGCAGCAACGGTTCTGGGTCAATCTCGTCTCTGAGTACTGTTGTGCAGAAAAGCTCATATTTGGTACGCAGCTTCTTGCCTTTTCTAATCACTCTAGTTTACTTGTACTCTGCAGAAGCTTATACGGAGAGATTAATTGTATTGGGCTAGTTTTTACATAGTTAATTTTTTGCTGGTTCTTGTTTTTCATGGTGCCACATTATCTTATATTTTCTGTTACTTTTAATATGGCCAGATTTTAGGAGCATGCTGATGATGCTGCATCGGTTGAAGGAAAACCTCTAGCCACGGTTTTGCTGCTCCGAAGAACAATTTCAGATATTGGGAATTGGAAAAGTATCATAAACCCAAAAGTTGATGATGCTACTACTACTTCGACTTCTCTAAGGCAAAGGATTTAAGATGCTTCCAATCTAATGTACATTCTAGTGAGTCATCTCTCACCTTTTACTGATTACTCTATTTTTAGAGTGCATTACTTCTTTGTTCCATGGGCTTGAAAACTGCTTTTGTTGTAGTTCCTTCTCAATAACTATTCAGGCAACTCTATGATATGTCTGAAAATTTAAGTATCTTTAAAGGTCCTAGCAAACAGTCGACTTGGATTTGATAGCCTATACGCAGCCTGAGCTTTTCGTAAGCTCTTCCTTCTATTAAGCTCCACTTAGCAAACGGTTAATTGGGATTTGACTAGGTCTGCTATGACTTTCTTACGTAATTTCTTCTTATCCTGCGTACCCATCTTTTGCCACATTGCTGGGTTTGTGATAATCGCCAAGAAGTTCTCTAAAACTCCTTCACGAACGTAATACTTGCTTTATACCTTCCCAAATGATCACAAAAATCAAAGATGCACCGATATAAGTCAAATCAATCCGTTTTTCTTTATCTCTTGGCCTTATACAAAGCAACACATATTCTGTTGCAATTAAGTTGATCGTGAAACATATTATTTCCTTTTGTATGTTCCAAGCCACTTTTGGTAAACCGACAAATATGGAAGTTGACTGCATCCATTCAAAGAGCAATTCATTTCAATCTTGAAAACATTGACACATTACTATCTGGGCTATTCCACATCATTATAGACACTTGCCATTTGAACGTATTTAACGCAAAATTCAACAAAAAATAACAAAAAACCTGAAGAAAAAGAAAATCACCTGTCAAAATTCATGGACAACCGCGGTTGATCTAAGAAATTAGGGGCGCGCATGACAACCATTCTGTTCAAAAATAGTTTAATGTAAATAGATTTTTCTATTTCTATTTCTAGAAGAGTTTCTAAAGAAAATAACCGTTTGATAACGACACAAAATTTCTACTCTAAAAATAGAAATTCGTTTGATAACGACACAAAATTTCTTCTTTTTTCGGACGGCGGCGGCGACGACCGACGACCTTTAATATAAAAATAAAAATAAAAATGATTTAGTAACAAAAAAAAAAATGAATAAAATAAAATAAAATAAAATAAATCATAAAAAAATAAAATAAAAATATCATTTTATTATAAAATAAAAATATAAAAATAAATTTATTTTATTTATTCTATTTTATTTTATTTTACGAATAAATTTATTTTAAAATGAATAAAAATAAAAAATAAAAATAATTTTATTTGGCAAAACACTCAAAGGCAAATAATAATAAATTTATTTTTAATAAAAATAATTTATTTGTATTTATCATAAATAAGTTTATTTTTAATAAACTAAAAATAAAATGATAAATAAAAATAATTTATTTATTTTAATAAATTTATTTTTATTTTTAAATGAATAAAATGAATATATTTATTTTTATTTATTTTTATTTATTTTTATTTTTAATAAAATGAGGAGAGGCGGAGGAAGAGGAGGAGGCAAAGACGTAAAAGAGATGAGGGAGGACTCACCGAAATTAGGGTTTAGTGAGAGAAATTATTTCGATTTTCTCTTCCGAAATCGAAGTTGAAAATTTTAATTTCGATTTTCTTTCAAATCTATTTCGGAATGAAATCTATTCCGTAAAATAAAAACTAAATAGGTTTATCAAACATTTCTCTTCCAAAAGCAGTGCAACAATGAAAAACTATTTCTGAACGAAATTTTGGGTTGTCATCCCCTAAGACTACCACAACTCCATTTCTTTCCTAACTTCATTGAGGTGCCTACAGCTATCCCTAAGTATGAGAAAATATGAAATTACCTAGACACCAAAATTTTAAAGACCATACAAAGAATGTGAATTTAACTAGTTATGCACCGCCAAATTACCAACTTGAAAATATCTCTTGCCATCCACTCTAAATGACCAAAGCTGGACGATACCATTCTCTTTGAGTCCGTTTCACCTGTACAGAAGTGTGACCGCATTCCACCGCTCAGTCAACACATAAGAAAAAATTTTGCTCCCATAACTCCACTTCTTGAGTTGCAACCCGTGATGTACTTCGAGACCGGGGTCACCAAGAGAAACCTTAATGCCTTCCTTGCTATCAAGAGTTCTGATATCTTGGTCGCTCAAAAAACCCTGGAGTATCTGCGACTTGGGGATGGAGAGTCGACTTTGGCTTGGGTTCATGTCGGTGGCAGAGAGTACCTTCTCCACAACAAGCCTCACATCCCGACCACGCATATCCATTACTTTGTCCATGAACACTGTTGGCAATTCACTAGGTCCGATTAGAGCTGCGAGACCTGACTCTGAGTTTTCTTGGGTTTCTTGAGAAGTCTACCACATTCATGGGTTTCGGTGGAATCGAATGCCTGTGACCGCTTCTTGTTTCGGACAACTGGATCAGAATTTAATTTCTGGGCTTGGAAAGCCGGCCGTCGGGCCCTTGGCGATCTCTTCTTCCTAACGATCCATCCAACAACGGTCAGCCCAAAAGTGATGGTCGCAGACGCTAAACTTCTTCTCATCATCCCGATTGAAGGCGGAAGGGGCAAGACGGAGCTTTCCATCGGAGACCAACGAAGCTGCATCCGCCAAGAGATGAAGAGATGAGAGATCGAGCCCCTCCCCCTTCGACAGAGAGTTCACAGACTGAAGACAGACCATCACCGCTGGAGTACGTTGCTTCCCCACTATCGCCAAGTATCGCCAGGTGATGACGAAGAGATGAAAAGACGAAGAGTGTTGATCGTGGGTTTTTGCACACAGAGAGAGCGACAGAGGGGGCTGAGACAGAGTTGGGGAAGGACAGAGAAACCTAGGAAAATCAACGGGCAACGGGTAATATTTGAGAATTCCGAGTGGAGCTTGTCTTCGGATCATCGGGGAGATAGGAGTGCTTCAAATTAGGAAATATTAGGGCAAGTAACGGCCGCCTGGCCTCTGCGAGACCGCTGAGTCCTTCCTGCCTAGGTGGACGAGTGATTTCAATAAAATAATCCGTTTATCAATCTCCGAATTGTTTCCGACCAAAAAAAGCAAAACAAACAGAATTTCCGAATTGTTGTCAGCCTCCGAATTTGTCACTAAGAAATTGTACTTTCATTTTGAATTACACGTGTACTAAAATTCTCCAGATTTTAATTACACGTGTACCAGAATCGTTGTCAGCCCACTTCAACGGCTCCGATCATCGTCACTGATGCTTCTTCTACATCTACACTTCCGAGAGGCTCGGTCACAAAAACAGAGCCCATTTTTTCTGCCCCGCCGTCGATTTTCACCTCTCCCACCGCTCGTGCCAAAACTCCTCTTTTCTGCCCTGTTCTCTGAAGGGGAAGTTTGAAGTACTACGTTCTCATTTGAAACTCCTTCCTGGTACCGATCTTCATTGCCGACATTTCTAGGACCTCCATTCTCTGACCACCGGCGGAGGCTAGAAATCCAATTCACCAAGGCAAATTCCATTCGCTTTGTTTCTGTCTCTTCCAAATGAAACAGAGGCTTTGAGCTCTATTTGATGGTGTGAGAAAATAGGTTGTGACTGAAGCTCTTTCAATGCCTTGAACGTGTGTTGATGGTGTTGCGATGATCTGAAATTGAATCGTCGCTTTACATATGTGGATAAGCACCTTGATCAAAATGCATGTCTCTTGTTTGATGAAATGCTCAAACTAACTAAATCAGATGCGCCTTCTATTTAATCCTTGAGCCAAAAATCACACTACCTCAATCCAACATGTTCAGGGGTTCGTGCATCAGAAACGATGGACTGAGAAAGGGAAAGAAAAAGAAATGAACAAAATAAAAATTAAATAAATAATAACAAATATAAATAAGAAAAGAAGAAGACGAAAATAAAAATTTTAGGAAAAAATAGGTCTTAGTTAGCTAGGTCTTAGGAATAGTTTTAATTTATTTGGTTTAGTTCACGATCCTATAATTTATGAAGTTACCTTTCATGATTTTTAGGATAAAATGAATTTTGGATCATTTAACTTTAAATGAAATAGATGATGATGATGATGATGATGATGATTGAGGAGAGAAAGTCCATTTCATGCCAAAATGAAGCCCTCCCTAAAATGGAGGGAAAATTAGACTTATATACTCCCTCAAGTTAAGCGATTTCGGTCGTATGTTCAATCCGACGGTCAAAATTATGATCCAATGGTCAAGAATTGATTTTGAATGCTCTAATATGATCAAGAGGTGTCAGGTAATTGGTCCAATGGATTAGAATTGCAAAAACCCAAGCCAAAATCAAGAATTGCATCAAAATGTCCAAATAAGGGGTTAATTTGTAATTTGATGAATTTCGAGGATCAATCTATAAAATTTCGAGAAATTGAAGGTGCAAAAGTGAAATTAACATTGAGAAGATCTCAAAACATATCGCCGAAGGTTAGGAACCGGCCGACAAGGGTTGAACTAGCTATCCCCACTAGCGGCCGGTTAGATCGGTTAGATCGGTTCGGCCCGATTCGGTTGAGTTTTGATCGATTCTTGATCGGTTTGATCCAGTTCTTGCATCTCACCCACTTGAGACCCATGTGGGTCCAAAATTTATGTAATTTTCTCCCTAAATGACCAAATTGAAAATGAATTTTTTCATTTTAAGAAGAAATTGGTCTGTCATGATTCAATTAAGCTAATTAAACCTTATAAATATGATCTAGGGATTCTTTATTGATTTAATTGAATATTTATTATGAAAGACAACGGGTCAAAACCATAGGTGCTTTAAATTGGGTTTAAAGGGCTAAAATGGTCAAATTTGTGATTCAATGGGAAAATTATAAATTAACCAAAATTCAATTCAATTAATGTCATAATTGCCCTATATAATGAGCTACCCATGTACAAGATCACCCATCACCTTCAAATTGATCTTAAATTGAAGTGTTCGGACTTATGTCAAAAAATGAATCTAAGCCTAATGTCAAAATTAGACCTAGAATTATGAAATTAAACCATAGTCATAAATGGGTCAATTCAAATTTGGATGATTGAAACTTAATTGATTGATTTTCTTATGCTCGGGAGGATAAAAGTCTTCAAATTGATAAGTTCTAATGTGAATTTCTCAATATCGATTTCGAATTTGGACTTATCTTAAGGAAATAAGTAAGAAATAATCATTCGTTTGCAAGTTATGAAAGGTTATTTTGGTCTTCAAAATTAGGGTTCAAAACGACAATTCGCATTTTGATTCAGTAAATTGCAAAAATGAATTTGTAAGCAGATTTCATATAGTCCATAAACCAAATATTGAATAAGGAACTACACTTAATTATGACTAAAATAAAAGTAATTTTATTTTTGGTTGATTTAAAACCTAAAACCGAAAGATTCATAAATCAAAATTCTTAATTGGATTTTGTAAAATTTTTTATACAAAAGTCAAATTGGCACTAAAATGAAGTGTTTAAGTGAAGGGCTATGGTAATGGGTTATTGTGCTAGTCTTCCCTGAGGTATAGAGGCCCGGTTCTCAGGTTCGAGCACAAGGGGCATGTGGCAGAGTCCTTGTTTACCAAAAAAAAAAAAAAAGTCAAATTGGCGCTAAAATGAAGTGTTTATGTATTTTTTATTTTTTCGATTTTTTTGGTCAAAGAGAAATTGATTTGAAAAAGTGAAATTAAATCTAAATGTAATTTTTTTGGGTAAAAAAGTTAGTTATTGATCTCGGGTTGATTTTTGGTTAAATGGTTGACCAAAAAGTCAACATGAAAGTCAACCGTTTAACTTTTTAGGTTTTCTTGAAAATGAAACTAAAAATTACTTAAAAACAACAATGCAAAAGAAAGAAACGAAAAACGATACTTTTCGATCGAGAAATAGGGCTCTGTTGTGATTAGAAATACAAATTTCGATTTTTTCCTTTTTAATAACGTGTCGACTAAAAATCAGATGTCAATAATGTCTCTCACATCTTATCGGAATCACTTTTTTCTTCATTATTAACTTGGCATGAATGGATTGGGCCTGACTTTTCTAGACCAATCTTATCAATAGACCTAGCTCGATCCACACCGAAAAGGTTGAAGTTTTATCTTATGGTATCATTCCACTGTACATCGGATTGTACAAATTACATAGTATCATAGCTACTTTGGGGATTAACCATCCTCCAGGAAGTTTTTTTTTTTTTTTTTTTTTTTTTTTGGTCAATCTCCAGGAGAGTTCTTACGTTGCTCTGCCTTGCTCAATCAGTTTTAGGGTACAGAATCGGACCCACCATCTTTGAAAATTGTTGTGGTGTCCTGTGTGCGTGCTAGCCTGGTACATTACATTATACCGTTGATTTTGATGAATTCCACGTAGATCGCACATTGCACATTGTTCACGGGATATGACGTGTTATAATAGACCCGATCCATTAACAAAAAAAAAAAAAAAAAAGAAGAAGACTCAAATCAAGGAAAGATTCCCTTCGAAGTCCAATGAAGCGGTTTTAGGTGACCCCTGGTTTTCAAGAACCACGCCCCTAGACACACTTAGAACTTTATCCAAAATCCTTAGAAAGCAAAAGAGAAGCAATCGGTAACCTTTGAAGAAAACCATGGTGGGTCAGTGGGCAACGGTGACGAAGCCGAGCCGCAGCGACGAGGTGCCGGACGAGGAGGAGCAGCTGAAGATCGCCAACCAGGTCCGAGCCCAGTTCGATTCGGTGGCCCCGAAGCGCCCTCTCAAGCCCAACCGCAGCGATCCCGATTCGTCATCATCTCCCGTCGACACTTGTGGCAGCTTCGACCATGCCATTCCAGAGCTCGACAAGCTCAGATCTCTCAAGTCCCAATCTCAGGAGGTAATAATAAACCCACAAAGCTTGCTCTCAGCTTGTTCTTTTCCCCTTCCTTTTGTGTTTGCACCTGCTGATCCTGATCGAGACGCGAGAACGGTCAGAGTTGAATGGCTTCGTGTACGTATTATCAGGGCCTGCTCTCTGCGGGATCTGGTTCTGTGGACGTGCAGGATGAGTTCGTGGAGACCCAGTATTACAAAGAGCTGGAATCGATCGACAAACAGCATCACGCGGTGATTAACGTTCATTCGACCAATCTCCAGCCTTCTTTTTGTTTTTCTTTTCAGATCTTTGCGATTCAAATTGACGTAGGTTCGTTTTTGATGAATCAGACTGGAAGTGGGTTCATAATCCCTCCCGGAGAAGGCGGCCAAAACGGCGGGTACGACTTTCGGTGCGAAAGGGATGGTTTCGAGAATGGCCGAGATCACAAGCCGGCTTTTCGAAGCAATCCCGCGACGAACGATTGGGTCCCCAGCGATGCATTTAATCAGGTAATTCATCACCGCGATTCTTCTCTGCTATTTTTCATACGATCCTTCTGAATTAGTTCATAATTTTCAGTGAGACTTTCTGTTCTGATCACACCCCCTCAGGACTACGTTTCGACCAAGCCCAACAGGAGCGAGGGTTCTTAAATCTCTCCAGTAGAAGCGAGCCGGCGCTGAAGCAATTTAGAAAACATTTTCTTTCTTCTTCTTCTTTTTCTTTTTGTCCTTTTATCCTTATATTGGAATAAAATTATGTATCAGTTTACGAAAAGCTTAAAAGAACCGTGCCTTGATGATGATAATGATGACGACTACTGAACCACTCGGGCAACAATGTTTCTTTATTGTTTGAGCTTATCCGTTGCCGCCTGATGCACATAAATTAATGGCGAGAAGTTTAGGTCGTTTGTTGGAATAGTCCGTGTGGGTATGTCTATCCAATTCTCTGTAACGGCATGAGCGTCTGGTTTACTGCCGAGCCGAATTTTATTTTATTTCATAAAAAGTCACAAACTTATATTTGAATCTCATATATAGTACCTATTAATTTGAAATCGTTAATTGACCGCTCTCTCCGTGGTTGCTTATCAACGGTGATCACCACGATGATGGTCAACCATCAACAGGGCAAAAACAAAGGGAGTAGTGTAATTGACATCTAAGGCGACCATCATGACAGGTTCGACCCATAGATGCTACCACTGCATGATGGACACTAATGAAGCCAATAATAGGGCCACCGTTGGCATTGCCTAGGCAGAAAAAATTATATGATATGGACACACAAAGAATCTTCAAAATGCAAATAAAAAAAAATTCCAAGTCAAAAGAAAAAAAAGTTGATGGGTATTTATTGCTAAGATTCCAAATTAAGGAATACCAGTTGTGAAACTTGAGTGAAAGTTGATGAATTTTATGATATAAAGAAAAGTTTAGGCTAAAATTGATACTAGACCTAAAATTTGTGCTTTTTTAGGGAATTGGCCCATTTATTATATATAATTAAAGCATTAAAAAAAATTTGTTCTTACACTTGTTGCATGCTACTTAATTATACTTTTGTGATTGCCATGGTGCATAATTATGCCACATGGCCATGCTCGATGATGAAGCTAATTTAGTGATTTGCCATCCTTGTCACTTACTAAAAATGGATATATAATCTAAAATTATTTAAATGTATTGCAAAATATATTTTACCAATAAAATACATAAACATAAGGATCAAATATCTTAAAATTAATTTCTATTAATCTGATCGAATATTGATTTCCTTCCACTTAACCAATGGATGTACTTTTATTTAATACAAAAGCAATTAAAATAAAGTATCTTTGGATAAATAAATTTTTCATTTAATTTGAAATGAAGTTAAAAGAAAAATATATCTTGTTATGTGAATAGTGATTATAACTTGAAGCAAAACTTTTCATAGTTACGTGAATAAATACATTACTTATCCGTCCAATTCGAAATCAGTTGAAGGTAACTTGTTCTTCATGGTGTGTCTATGTAATGAAAAACTATATGATAAAGAAAAATCATTTTTCGTGGAATTTATTTAGGAAAAAAGATCAATTTTCATTTATTCGGTGGTGTGCTAAAAATGATTTCCCTTAATTAGAACCAAGAATTCATTTTTTTAAATTTAAGTACACTAGTTTTCATTGAGTGAAAATGTTATACTGTTGACTAACTAATTTCAAGTATGGATTATCAATTCCGGGATGGACGATTCCACCTTGGAAACAAGAACCTCGCACTAGGGATCGATTTTGAAAAATTAAAATTGGAAATTGCCCATTGGTTTCATGGACCCACCTATCGAAATGTCCCCACCAAATTCATGCAATTCATTTGTGCAAAGCAAAGCAATTCACCTTTTTACTGTAATTTATTCCACTGCCATACTTGACCCACTTAGATCATTAAAGATGAAGGTTAATATGGGAGAGACATCTAGATTGTGGGAATATGACTAGTTAGAAGTCACGATTGGTGCTCCTGTTAAAAACTGCAAAGATGTAAAACTAAATAGCAAGGCAAGATGTTTTAATGACAAGAGCTATAGGGAACGCGAGAGAAGGAGAAAAATTGGAGAAGTGAGCAAAGGGAAAGTGTCGTGGAATGTTGGCAGAAAACATATGAAGGTGAACCTCCTTTTTAGAAATTTGAAACCTTCATATAATGGAGTCTTAGAACTTTAGCAGCTCCTACACAGTGCATAGACTTGAAAGCATATTAAGCAAAGGAAATTACCCGATGTATGCAAAGACCAAAAAATAACTAAGGAGATCAAACATAAGGCTTAGCCCCTAAAGTTGGAAGTCTGCTATCTACTTCGAAAGAGTCATCCATATATCCCAAAATCCCAAGTAGTACACTTGATAAGGAGATCACACAAATAGCAAAAAGAGCCATGATGACTTGATAACACAACAATCACTACAAGATTTTGCCATAAAGTTCACAAGATTCACTTCAAATGCATCCATAGTCTGCATTTCATATCCCACATAAAAATGAGTTTGCCACGAGTTCACAAGAGCAAGTAACCAAGCAAATGATTTCTCCACTTCCATTTATATATTAATTGATCATCTGCCTAAAATTTGAGAGTATAAGTCTCGTACAGTGTACCAAGTAAATTCTAGAAATAGAACTTTAAAGGAAAAATTACCAAAAAGATTCAAATCTATTGCAATTGTGTCAACACAATTCTAAACATGTTTTTTTGCCAAGTTAGTCCTAAACATTTTATGTTTGTGCCTATTCAATCCATCTGGTTAATTTTAGCTGGTTGGCACTAACATGGATCCTGCCTTCTGGCCAACATTGATATGGATAATTTTTAATAATATTTTAATATTTTGAATTTTTTATTAATTTTTTTCTTTTTTCTTTTTCTTTTTCCTTTTCCTTTTTCCTTTTTATTTTCTTCCTTCTTTGCCATTTTGAACCCACAGTGGCCAGCAAGGCTCCGGGAGGGTCAAGAAGCTCTTATCGACCGTTGGTGAGGGTCGCGGTCCTCGCCTGGCCTCACTCGAACCTGGAATTTTGCCTGGGTTCACCGCTTGAGTTTCAACACCATATCCATCTTAGATTACCAAGGCAAGAATTTGACCTGGGTTCACTCAATGGATTGGAGTCAAAGCCTGGCTTTTGGGCTGCTGAAAGGATATGGAGGAGCTGCAATCATTAATGGCAGGAGCGATAAATTGGTGAAGATGATGGTTGGCAAGGAAAATCTACACCATCTTCTTCCTCTAACGGACGAAGATTGCTGGACCATATTCAAATGACCCCAAACTTGATTCTCGGGTTTCCTTTTGTGAAATCTAAGAGAGTTGGGGAAACAATGACAACAAGGAAACCAAAAGGAATGTGCGTTGGTCAAGGCCATGGTTGTAGGTGAGGCCATGGCGAGGTAGCCTCGCTCCTGGTCACCGGTGAGAGCTTCATAGCCCTTGCCTAGTGGCCAGTGAGCCTTGCCAAAGCCTCACCAGCCATTGTGAGTAAAAAAAAAAAAAAAGCAAAGAAAGAAGTTAAGAGAAAAGAAAAAGAAGAGGAGAAAAAGAATTAAAAAAAATGTAGGCCAGCATCCACGTTAGTGTCGGCTGACCAAAACTAATCGGATGGACTGAATTGGCACAAATGCAAAAAATTTAGGACTGAATTAGAAAAAAGTTTTAAGACCGAATTGACACAATTGTAATAGGTTTAGTATGCAATTTTTGTTAATTTCCTAAACTTTAAATGAAAAACGAGTGATGTCCCAAGCTGTGTTTAACATATACAGCTAAATTTGGAGTTTTCTTTCTGTTTAGGTCCTTGTTTGTTTAATATAGCTTAGGCTTTCATGAACATCCCCTCAGTCTCTTGAGGAGTTGCCCAACTTAGGCTCCCAACAATCAAATGCCAAATTTCTGAAATAGAAGTTTAAATAAAGATCAAGTGCAATGATAGTGAATAATGCCTGGAAAAACTCTAATAACAAAAGTCAAAAAATTGGATTAGGGGAAGTCATTGAGATTCACATTGGCAAGAGACCAGGAAGGAAAAGTTACTCTTGAAGAGCAGCCATAATTTAACCCCATAAACTTGCAATCAACAAAGAAATCATTCCAATGATCAAATGAAAAGAAATGAGAAATTTTCATAAAAACTACCACTGGCATTCCGAAACTCATAAATGAACCGATGGAAATCTTCCAATCTTTACAATGTTCAAAGCAATCAAGAAAGCCTAAGTTCTATTTTTGAAAGCCCAAGCTGCACATATTAAACATACAAAGTAAAGGAGATGAAGAAGGGGACCAAGGGTTTACTAGTTACCTGCTCGTGTCTGTCCTAAGATGCCAAGGGAACAAGCACCAGATGTGATGATAATCGACCCAACAACTTACAGTTGCAATTGTGAGGAGCAAAGGAGATCTGGAAAGGCTGATTGATTCATCGAAATGCTTGACAATAGGGACGATTTTAAGATGAGTCATAGTTGTGACTGCAAGTAAGAGCGAGCGATGAGATTGGAGGCCGAGGCGACCAAGAGCAAGAGTGACAGAGGGAGCAACGAGGTTAGAGGTGGTCAAGAGTGAGAGTGAGAGTGAGATAGGGATCGACAAGGCCGAGGGCCATCAAGAGTGGGAGTGAGAGAGGGAGGCAAGGCCGTGACATAAGGGAGGCTAGAGACAAAGAGAGATGAAGAAGAAACTATTTGTCTAAAAAGTTACAATATAAAATTTTAAAATATTTGTACCAGTTCATTTTGAGTGGGCGATTCCACACTCATAACTGGAAATGGACTAATGCTCATTGTTTTCAGTAAATTGAAATTGGGTACCAAACCGATCCCCATGGGAACCACCAATTCTAGCCAAATGGATCCAATTCCGGGCGGTCCAAACAATTCCTCGTTCTTTTGTCCAAATCAAACACGTGAAAATTCGGAAAACTATTTGTGGAAAGCTATTTCAATAGAACAAACACATCCACTCACTTTCAAATACTACAATAAAAAGAATAATATTCACGACTTATTCATAACAAGTATGTTACTCTCTACATTTAGTTTTATTTTCTTGTTTTATGATGAGCATATTTAATTTTCATTTCCCTTACTATAGCTTATATCATTTGAATCAATTTTGTTTAGAAAAAAATGAAAATTACTATAATTATAATAAACGATTTGCTTAATTTGAAATTTATATATTTTTACAAAAAGAATAAGAGAAGAAATAAGTTCATGAATTTTAATTTATAAATTGATCGTTTGACAATAGTTAACTACAAAAATTATATCGAAATTTATCCGATTGAAAATTAAAATATATGTTCCTTAAATCCAATACCATGGATGGAAAATGTTTAACCAGCCAATCTGGTTCAAGTACGAGGATCAAAGGCTCCCCTCCTCCACTATATATAGGATGCTCCTCGATATATTTCGGCACCCTTGGCAAATGGAGACATATCAAAAGTCTACATAATTGTTGCTTTTTGGAAACTAAAATTTTTTAATGAACACAAAACTCTTCAAGATTTAGGTTTTTGTAGACCCCAATGATCTTCTACTTGAGATCAAGCCATCAAGGCCTCCACTTCCAGTCCTTGAAAGAAGATTCTGAATTCGTGATTTTCAATCTAATTTCAGATTAAGCCATCAAGGTTCCCGAATTGTTATGAAAAGCAAGCAATCAAACAATAAAATAGACATAATAAGAAAATAAGTCAGACACTAAATTTACGTAGTTCAGTCATACTGATTTATGTTAATGGGGAAAGTAGTAATGAATTTCACTATAAATTAAGAAATAAAATAGAAATTACAACCACACTTAAGTCATTTAAATGCTCTTAAATTTCGGGGTGTAATTCACAAGCAAAAGTTCTTCTTTGATTGATTCTCACAAAGAACACTCCCTTCTTATATAATTAGGCAACAAATAGATCCAAAATATGAAACCTCTTTTTAGGAAACCTTCCAACTAAGAAACCATTCAACTAGGAAACTTAGTCAAATAGGAAATCTACTTAAATTAGGAAACCTTTCTTTTCTCAAGACATGTTTTAACTCAAATCATGTTATAGAGAAATTTACGATTCGATATTGTAATTAGATATTGTATTCTACTTATTGAACTTAGCAAAATTTGATATTTATTTGCTAATCCGAATTCATATCATAAATTTATTTGTGTTGAAACAGCGAAGCTATTGTTTACAGATATATGCTTGTGCAAAGCACAAGACATTGTTTTGCCACACCTTTCATTTTTAATCAATTAATTTTAGCTTATTGATTTTTCATTTATCCACCTTTGTTTTTTTCCCTCTCTCACATGTTTGATTCTAAATTAGAATCTGGATATTTTTGTTTCTATGATTAATTATTGAAACAAAATCAACGTCAGATATTGTCCCTGATGGTCTAAATCCACTATGCTTGCAGTTACTATCGTGATTATTTTATCTTCTATGAGCTTATTTAGATCTATGTGTTTGGGTATGCTATTTGTTCAAAATATTGTTGCTGCAAATCAAATATGGAAGCTATTGTATTGAATTTAAATGCTCATTGGATCTTTGCAAGAGATTTCCTCCACAAGATTTTGATGCTACCATCACCCTTCATAATCACTAAAGAAAAAAGAAGAAGAAGAAGAGGTGAGGTGTGTATTTCAATTAGTCTTGTTGTGTCTGCTCTTTTTTTCATTAGACAGGTTTGGGAATCGGCTTTATTGGCCTAAGAATCGGTTAATTTGGTTGCAAATGGTCTCAAGGTCAACACATTTGGTTCTTGGTTTCAAAAATTGGGAATCAGCTTTATCCGGGTAGATTCTAGTTTCTCGGTTTGAATCTTCTCCACCTAAGAACCTATCATGTTGGTTTTAGGCTTTAGGAGATTTTTCAGGGATGGAGTTTTTAACTTGAATTTGACGCATGATTACTTCGTCAAAAGACATTCAATTGACCTGACCTTTATTATGTCAAATCGCTTGCAATTCCTTTCTTTTGATGTACACCTAAAATCTAGAAATTAGAAATTTTTGACATGGTGAAAAAAGAGCATTGATCCCAAAGGGTAAAATTAGCCGTCGAATTTGGGTAGTAATATGGGTGTCAAAAACTTGTTTTCGCAATCAAAATCCATTTTTAAAATGCCTATTATGCTTTGTACCTCATTGTTCAAACCTTGGTCAAATTTGATGATTCCTTAAAAATGGGAGGTAAAATTAAGGTGTTATTAGTTACTTTCACAAAAACTATTTTTTACTTTCCCAGTTTTAATATACAAAAGACTAGCATAACAGTTTTTGAGCTTTTGTGGAAATAAGTGGACCTCATAATAATTTTTAATTATTTGTATATATATATATAATCGGCCAAAAGTGATCAATTACACACTTGAATAAGCCCAAAAACAAAAATGGATGTCATTTCAAGCCCCACATGCATGCATCATTGTCGTGACCAAAATTCTGGATGCACCACCTAAAATTAGACTAATGAATTGCTAAGTCTAACTTAGCTTGAGCTCTCCTAAGCCCATATCAATTCGCAACTTAGGTTCAAATATCTAGCATGCAAAAGGGAGTCGCCACTAATCGGTTTACGGTAGATCGATTAGACACCTAAGTAAAATAATGAGAGAATTATCTTACTTTTACGAATTAGAGATTATGAGTTCGGAAACTTGGTTACGCTAGATTTCTCTAACGCCATTTTCAATACATTTCTCTTTTATCTTAAAGAAGATGTTTTGCAGGCAGCTTGAATTAATTTTAATATATTTCCTAACATATGAGGTGATCATCGGGTGTGCAAACCACCAATTTAACACCCAAGAAATCAATGAATAAATTGCAAAACTTACCTCATAGTAATAAAAACACAATTTACATCAGCGGTCATAAATATGATTTCTAATTAACACGCAATCACTCAATTTTTATTTTCACTTATTTAATGAGAATATAATCCATATGCAATGTAATGCTTCTAATCTAACATGAAATAATATGACATGGTGATATGACCTAAACGATATGACATAAATAAGCATGTAGTCTATTATGAAGCATGAAATGGATTTATTTATTTTTTTTAAATTGTATTTTCCATGAAATTCGAAATTAAAGAAAAAGCAACAATTAAATATGCAATCTAAATTAACCAAATGATTTAATTCTAGTGACGAGCAATTTCTAACTAAATAAACCTAGCAATAATCTTGCTCAAAAAAAAAAAAACCTAGCAATAATCACTAAATGATGTGCATTTCATAAACCTAATTCTAGATGACATGCATATGATTCTTTTTTTTTTTTTTTTTGTATTTTTTTTGTTATGAAACTTCATAATTAAAATCACTAAAAATTAAAATTTAACTAAAGTGAAAACTAAAGTGAAAACTAAAGTAAAATGTTATCTATTCTAAATACCTTGTAAACATGCATTTTTTAAAAATAACAAACCTATCATGCAATCAATTCTAATCTACATGGAATGCAAATGCAATTTTTTTTTTTTTTGTATTTTAAACCTAACAATTAAAAGATAAACACCAAATCATAACAATGATTATCAAAAATGTTATCCAACAATTGAATTGAAATTCAAACTTGATTATTTCGCTGATAAAATCAATAAATTAATGTTAAGACTTAAAGATCAAGATATCAATTTTACTTCCACGTGATTAATTATTCCATCTAAAGCCTTATAGATAGAACAAAAATTCATGTGCGGTCGGTATATCGGAAATTTCAACCATGCATCAAGAAATATTTCAAACAAAGAGACAAAATATCAAAAACTAAAACAAGATAAAATAAATTTACCTAATAAATCTACCTAATAAAATAAAATAAATCTCTACCTAAATTTGATTTTTTCCAAAAAATCCAATCGGTAGAATGAACCAACGATGGCCGGCGGCACGGCTCAAGGGCAGCGGCTGTGGCGGTGGGGTCACCGTGGGTTTGGTCTCGGTCGTGCGGAGCTCCGACGAGGTCCGGCGAGGTCCGGTGAAGGCGGACCAGCAGCAAAACAGGGGAGCCCGGTATCGCTGCAGGAGCTGCAGGGGAGTCGCTCGGGCGGTAGGCGAAGCAGCTGCTCGGACCAGGAGCAGCAGTTCGTTGCAGGCGGAGCAGAAGCGATTCACGGGCCGGCGGAGTTGGGTGACACTGGTATGGCGAGACGGAGCAGAGCAGGAGCGACTCAGGCGTCGGCGCTCGGGCGGAGGGCTGCGATCCGGCTCGGGTCTGGCTCTGGCGGAGGCGAGACAAATGGGTCGAGTTGCAGGTCCCAGGCGAAGCGGAGGCGCGATCGATCGGAGGGTGGAGGCGCAGCAGGGGAAGCTCGCGGGTTGCTGCGGCGTCAGGGGCTAGAGGCGTGCGGTGGTGGCTTCAGGCGAGACGGAACAAAGCAGGAGCGGCTCAGGCGTCGAGTCGCGCGGGTGAGGAGGAGCCGGCGGTCGGTTGCAGACGCAGGCAGCGAACATGGACGCGAGGCAGCGAACGTGGAAGGCCGGGGTCGCAGCTGCTGGCGTCGGGTTGCGCGGCGGAGCAGGAGCGGCGGTGCTGGTGCAGTGGACGGCGGAGCGCTTCGCGGGTCGGTACGGTGGCGCGGGCGACGACGGGTGACGGACGGTGGGCACAGCGAGCTGCTATTCAGGGAATCGGCGACTGGGGGCGCCGGCAGAGGGCTCAACGAAGAAGACCGACAGTGGTTCTTCTTTCCTCTCTGCTGCACGTCCGGTCACTTCTCTCTGCCGTTCACTGTAGCGGCTGTACCTCCAGCAGAAGTTTTGTTCTTCTGCTACTGCAACTTTTTTCTCTTCTCAAGAAGCTTTTTTTCTTCTTCTTTTGTGTTGATTTTCAAAGGAACGAAGGGAAAAGAAGCCCCACAAAAACCCTAAAAACGAAGGAAGGAAGAAAATTTTCTCTCTTGCTTTGAATTTTCAACCTAGAAACCGAGACAAAGAAAAACTCCCCTTGTGCGGCCGTATATACAATGCGTGGCCCCCCAAAACCTTACACGAACAATTTTTTATAGGCCAGGATTAGGGTTTTAATTTTTTCCAAATCGATATCCACGAAAATTTCTTTTCCAAATGTAATATTTGCTTAAACTTGCCCTATCCGAACATATTCCGAAAAATGTCATATCTTTATTTTTCATGAGATAATCTTCGATCATTGAAAAAAAAATAAGATTGGGCCAATTCGTTCGCTTCGTGAGATTAGCCCGATCTGTCAATTTGAAGCTTAGAACTACCGATTCGAATTCATCTGTCACCAGCTCAATACAAATGCAATAATAATAAATAAATGCATCTAACATTATATGCTATGCAATTAATTAATAATTTTTTTTTTGTAGGGGTTAAAAATTAATCCATATTTTTTATGCAATAAATAACTAAATGGTTTGCCCAAAATTTAAGTGTCAACAATTATCAAAGGATTAACATATAATCACTTACGCATGCATACACACCACACTATGATCCATGCATCCATGGCATCATATGAGTCTCTTCTTTCACATATACACAACATATCATTACATGATACTTTCACATAACATGTCATCATATGATATGTCATCATACGACTTCATGAGTCATCATCTAGAACTTATCACAAGACACGTTATCATAAGATGTAACAAATCATTGCATTACTTTTTTATCAAATAACATGACATCATAAGACAATCCTTCACCTAACAAAATCTTGTATTATATATTGCATGTACCTCGTCGTCATGTATGCATACTGAACATAGTCATTTCCTAGTTGTGACATGATGCGAACCTTTTGTCTAACTATCTCTACAAACAAAAATATTTTCATGCTTTAGGAAATCAAATAATAAAGGAATTCAAATGACTTAATCCAAATTGTAGTATTGAAAGGCCTTGTGACATGCTAACCATTCCCCCACACACAATTGAACTCTCAACTATAAATCTCCGTTTCTCAACAAACTAGTTACCTTCACGCGTGCACCCAAATAGTTTACTTCCTAATCAGAAACTCAACTTGGATTGAATTCGAACCGAAAGCATGATTCAGATTGGGTTGATTTGGTTCGAGTTTTGGGATTTTTTTTCCTCTCACTTAACAGTAGTGGATGGTGCTCAAAGGCATCAGAGAAAGCAAAAGCAACAAACAACGAAAACAGAAGTCATGACTTTTCACATTTTCGATCCTTGTGCTCTAAAGTTCTATTTCAATGATCCAAGATCCAAAAAGCTTGGGAAGTTAGAGGAGAGAAGGAGCTTCCAGCAGCAAAAACTACAGCTTATGCAATGGAATTCCTATGAACATCACCCAGCGCCAAACCCAAAACTCTAATCCTGAAATCCCAGCAAGCCCGTGACTTGACCTAGTTCTTGATCTGCAACTTGGGCAAACTCGCCATCAACAAGTACATGGAGAGTGTCTCCCTTCGTTAATGGGGCTTGGTCTCGCTCTCCCGCTGTCTTCTTTGTGACGAGGCTCGTGGGGTCTAACCTCCGTCCCACCGACCTTTCCTTCCAGATCATTCGACTCATTCAGCAAAAATGTAACCTGCCATTAGCAAGAGGAAAATTGAAGTACAGGAGATACTCTTACTCCACTTTTTGTATAATGACTTATTATTCAAAACAACATTACTAGGGCTTAAACAAGAACACTCATACATCTTCCTAGCACTAGGAAACCCTGCTACAGAGTTTTATTACAATAGAGCAAATATAATAAACGAAAACCACATGACAGGTGCGGGACTCTTACTACAGAATATTTCGGGATGAACTAGTCACTCGAATTAATCTTTAGGGATGAGATTCTCCATGGGAGGGCATACTTTGCACATTAATTCCAACGGCACCACTTTTGGCATGGTGAGTCCATTGCCTTCAGTCATGTCAATCTCCTCTTTGCTCACTCTTTTCCAATCAAAGCATTGAAGCAACAAGCCCAACGTTAACCCCATGACCCTCTGAGCTAGGGGTGCGCCGGGGCATGCTCTCCTTCCTAGCCCGAATGGCAGAACTAGCTTTTGATGCTTTTCGCCATTGCCACCTTCGAATCGCTCAGGCTCGAAGGTCTTGGGGTCCTCCCATAGCTCCGGATCTCTATGAATTGCCCATGCATTAACCAATACTATAGTCCCACGTGGTACAGTGTATTCTCCTATGGTGCATTCAGCTGATGACTCGTGGGGAACGAGAAGTGGGACTGTTGTGCTGAGGCGAAAGGTCTCGAAGATGATGCATTGAAGGTACGATAACTTTGAAACATCCGGTTCCTCCATCAAACGATCGTGGCCGATAATGGAATCGATCTCATCTTGGGCCTTCTTCAACTTGTCTGGGTTATTCAGTAAATTGGTCATGGCCCATTCTAACGTAACAGATGTTGTATCTGTTCCTGCTCCTAGCATAACCTGCGTAGATAAAGTTATTGTCTAAATTTATTTCGAGAATCAAGAAAATAGGACTTCACATAACAATATGTCCTTTACACTAGACTATCTGTTGGGTTTTGGACATGAATTGTCCATTATGGGCTTGACCCTAACCCTGCCCAATGCACTCAAATTTCCCAACGGAGGAAAGCGTGCACATAACTTTGGGTGTGCATGTGTTTTCGGTTTTTCCCCACGTTTGGCGGTCCACAATTTCATATACCGAGGTGGCCTTAAAAGAATACACAAATATGATGATTTGAACCCGAAGCTTGAGCAAGGAGGACAACCCGCGTATCACTTGAGCACCCTCTTGGGTTACTTCGGACATGCAAGTAAAGGAAATGTGAGAAGTGCTCAGAAAGTTCTGCTTGTGTGTGGGGTTGACCGAGAAAAAGAACCAAGAAGAGAGTGCTCGTGTCCCAAATTGAGACAAACCAAACTCTCCAAAAGATTTGCAAGGCAAAGGAGAAAGACCGAACCGGGCTTTTCGAACCCAATAGTTGAGCCAATTGCGTACGTATACTGATCCTAGAAACATTGCTCGGGCACGATGGTTGTTGTACTCAAAGTAGGTGTGAAATTTCATTTACACAGATTACTGACTATCCTCAGTGAATCCTATTGCTGTATTTCCTTTGGCACTTCAGAAAATGTTAAACTTTAATTTATAGCGTGAGATTAAAATATGCCACGAGGTCTACTAACTGACATGTGACAAACACATTCTACACGAACTTTTATCAGAAATAGAATTAATGAATTTTATAGATGCAATGACTAATAGGTAAAATAACTTCTAATGCTCCAAACTATAGTAGCAAATTTATCGTAGGAAGAGCCAACAAAGCAAGACTTACAAGGACGAGCGCTTTGATCATCTGGTCCGAGTAGTTCTCTGGCTGAGCCTCTTGCAAATGCAACAGATGACTGATCATACTGTCTGCGAACTCCGGATCTCCCTTCCTTCTCCTGTGCTCATCGACTAAGTTCTGAAGGAACGCATCGCCCCTCTTCCCAAGTCGCACTATCATCTTCTTGAACCCCCTGTAATCGATCCAATCCAATATGGGCAAGAAATCGCCCTCATAACTCGTGCCGCCATTCTCAACGATCTGCTTGATTATCTCCCTGAACTCCCTCGCCTCTGCCTTGTCAACACTCACGTCTTCCCCATAGTACCGCTTCCCCGAGATCATCCTCATGATGACATTGAACGTCAGTTCCGTGAAGAGGGTCTTCAGTTCGACCCGGTGGAAGTCCCCGAACCCATTCCTTGCCAACCGGAGCATCAGCCGTTCAGCCTCGTCCCTCCAGGTGCACGAGAGCATATTGAGACGATGTGTGGAGAGGACTTCGATGGTGGCGATCTTACGGAGGTTGCGCCATTCGGCCCCATAGGGCATGCGGAGGAGCGTGCTGTTGTTGTAGGCCATGTGCTTGCCAGACAACAGCTTGGGGCGGTTGGCGAGCACGATGTCGTTCTTTGTGAAGCACTCCTCAGCCAGCGGCAGCGACAACACGACCATGATGCGGCGGACGCCGAACCAGAGAGACATGATCGGGCCATGCTCGTTAGAGAGGTTGTAGAGGGTCCTATGTAAGGGGAATTTCAAGAGATGGAGGTGGCCAATGATGGGGAGAGAAGGAGGGCCTGGCGGGAGATTCTTGGGTTTTCTTCTTAGGAAGGAGTGGAGAATAATTAGAGAGAGCAAAGAGACGATGATCGCATAGAGAGTGGCGTCTGCCATTTTTCTCTTCTTTTGCTTTGGGTTCTGCATTGTGGAGGTTGCTCATTTGCGACTGTATATATGTAAGCATAGATTTGGCTGCTTCTGTGTCCGTTTTGCATTGGAATCTTTGACTTCTCCCAAGGTGAACATATAGCGTAGCAAACTTGATGAGGATTTGTTACCTTAGAAAACTAAAAGAAATGAAAAGGACTCGGTGACAATCTGGAATACGCCTCATGGTTATAATCTTGTGGGGTCCTCTACAACCTCATACCACGTCCAATTATATTAGTTTACTTTTATTTATTTAGAACGTATTCAAAAATAGAGAACAATAAAAACCAAGCAGTGGACTAATTGAAATATAAATTACCTGCATGGATGCTAAAATCACTTCTTGTGATTAAAAAAAAAAAAAAAAAAAACTAAAGAGCACGAGACACCCTCCTGTTTTTTTATAAGGGTTAGTTTGTTAGACGAAAAAATATTTTCACAAAAATTCACTTTCGAACGTTTGGATAACTATAATCTACTCAATTGACAAAAAGATTCTCCTAGACTATAAACAATAAGTTTAAACTGGAGAAAACAAATTTCCCTTCCGGTAAAAATGATCATTTTCCCTTATTTCTTGCGCTTCCAAGTGAGAGAAATAGGTCTTCCAAGTGAGAGAAATTAGGTTTTTTCTTAGATAAATCTAATCGGTTAATATTCTTACAAATGTCTTCTACATTTCTCAAATATACTTTATTTTTATTTTTTTGGTGACCTTGGGATCCCCATACAGCCGGCAGCCGGTGAGTAAACCACCACCCTGACGCCATAGGTAAGTCCACAAATGATGACGATGGGATTCGAACTTATCTCCGTCGTGATGAGGACAAAGCCCGAACCAACGCCACCACCACATGAGGTGGTGAAAATATGCTTTATTAATACTCATTAGACAGGTAATAGAATGGGGAAAAAAAAAGCCCTGGCCAGTTCTTGGGTTGGCCTAAGAACCGGCTAGTTTAGCTACAAATGGTCCCAGGGTCAACAAGTCCGGTTCCTAGTTTAAAAAATTGGGAATCAATTTTATTTGGGTAGGTTCTAGTTTCTCGGTTTGAATCTTCTCCATCTTATAACCCATCACATATACTTCTATGTATGGTTTTAGGCTTTAGGAGTTTTTCAAGATGGAGCTTTTAATCGGAATTTGACACATGATTTCTTCGTCAAAAGACATTTAATTGACCTGACTTTTATTATGTCAAATTGTTTGCAATCCCTTTTTTATGATGTACAATTGAAATCTAGAAATTACAATTTTTTCAACATGGTGAAAAAAGAGCAATTGATCCCAAAGGGTAAAATTGGCCGTTGAATTTTGGTAGCAATATGGGTGTCAAAAACTTGTTTTCGCAAGCGAAATCCATTTTTAGAATGACTATTATGCTTTGTATCTCATTAATCCATTTTTAGAATGACTATTATGCTTTGTATCTCATTGTTCAAAACTTGCTCAAATTTGATGATTCCTTAAAAATGGGAGGTAAAATTGAGGTACTATTAGTTACTTTCACAAAAATTATTTTTGACTTTCTAAGTCTTAATATACCGAAGACTTTGCTAGCACAATAGTTATTGGACTTTTGTGAGAATAACATGTTACAAGTCACAAATTATTAAATGAGTTGACCTCATAATAATTTTTAATTATTTGTTGTTTTTTCAGGCCAAAATAAGCTATTATTCCCATAATAAATTAGGATAGTCACACGAACAGTTTTATATATATAATTGGCCAAAAGGGATCAATTACGCACCTGAATAAGCCCAAACACAAAAATGAATGTCATTTCAAGCCCCACATGCATGCGTCATCAAAGGATTAATGTCACGCCCCAACCCTCTCGAGACGTGTGACAACCCATGCTCGTCATCATTCATTTTCTTTAGGTCATTCGATTGCGACATCCCAAGAGGTGTTACCAACCCAATCGCTTTATTCAATTAAATACGCAAGCGGAAGCATAAACAATTCACCTAGTCAACAAATATGGATAGTTTCAAACACACTTATATTTACATATATGCATTCATAACGTCATCACAACATAACAACTATTTATATCCAAACTGAACGTCATTCGTTATGCCATTTCATGTTCAATCAAAATGCGCGGCCATTCGCACTTCCAAAAGGTTTTGGGGTTAGCTTAGCTCCTCTATGCTATGAAGAAACTTGAAAAGGGTGGTATCCACCACGCGCCTAGTATGCGTCCAAACTCAAAATGCCATAGCTCGGGCTTGGCTAGTCACGATTAGGGTCTAACAAAGGTTAAACAATGAGGAGTGAGATAAACTCAATGAGTGAACTCCCTAGACCTCGCGTAGGGAAGTTATTCACCTCGGAAATGCCCTAAATGTGTAAATTATCTATCGACAGCAAATTAATAACAAAGCAATCTCTACTTTGCCTTAACTATAACATGAATGGTTATTCCATTTCCTCAAAACCATCAATATGAGCATATAACCAATTCTTTAGACACCTTCTACACTCAGGAGCCAAACCTAAAAATGTGCAATATAACATAATCATGTGTCCATGCCATGCAATAATCTAAACTTGCTCATATATTAATATCATGTCACACATGTGCAGACTATAGCATCACTTCTCAAAATATGCATTCATGCACTCATGCACTTTTCACACAACCATGTCCAGATCATTACGGCCACTCAAGACCTAAGGCTAACCCGAAGGCTCGCAGTCATCCGGCGTAACCGGGCATCATCCCGCCCCATCGGGCATGACATCATCCCACATATGCATACGCCTCAGGATAGCATTCCAATAAAGAGCCTCGTTTTGAAATCCCTAAGCGAACGACATCCCATTGACTTGGGGGCATCCGAACTTCATTCGGTATCATCCTGCATAATCATACGCATCAAGATGAAACCATCACCCCACATAATCATACGCATCGGGGTATTTAAGTGTTCACACAAGCATACATTTACCCGCATAACCATACACATCAAAGTATTTAATGATCACACGAGCATACATCTCTCAAGCTCATTTCATATCTTTCTCATTAATCGATGGAAGAGTGTGTTAATGCTCATACAATATACGACATCACTAATTACACAACCATATCATGCTGTCATGCCATGTGATCACATCCCAATCATGCATTTGTCAAATTAATCATACTTCTATCTCATGGCATATTATCTCATAATAGCACTTTAAATGCTTCATCATACTATCTTTTCACATATTCATATGTATGCGCTAATTAGTCACATGCCATCATGTCATACTTGTATTTCATATCATATCACCCAAATACATCACTTGAACATTTCAACCTACCATTTTTCCACATACCTCACATGCTTATTAATTGGCTAGAATCAACGAATACCATAACCTTTATTTTTTTCCCATTCTAACGGGTACATAAGCATGCACTATTCAATTTTAGCAATCAACAATACATCAATCAAATTAGGACTCATGGCATATAGAACTCTCATAAAGGTAAAATAAATCATTACAATTGTGTATATATTATTAGAATAATCTATCACATGCCGTCATAACCTATACAATGAGTTATTTCACATTATTATAACATGTCATCATAACTTAACACTTATCACATTTCACAACATAATAACTTACCGCATCTCCACTTATCACATTTCAATAGCTTACCGAATATTAGAAAGGTTTATCATGATAACCTATCGCAAACTACAATATCGTATCATGATAACCTATCGGAAACACATGATAACCTATCGGCAAAGCACGATAACCTATTAGAACCCTATGATCACTTATCACGCAAAACTCACTTATCACATCAACAAAACATCATTTAACCTTAATCTAGTCCTAAACTAACTCCAAAATATAACAACAACCCTATTCAAGGGCTAAAAAGCCACTCACTCCCGATTCCAAGCTCAGCAAGTGATGGCGAAGGTGCGACAAGGGCTGGATGGCTGCTGTGGTGCTCAGCGGTGGCTGGTCACCTTCCAAAAAGATCACGGTAAGGCTGGGGCTAGCGGCACGGCTCACGGTGAGGCTCGGCGGTGGCTGGTCGTTTGTTGGCAGCCCACAACGAGGCCAAAACAGCCAAGGGATAGTGGCATGAGGTGTTGAAGACAACGATTCAGCCACAGCGGCGGTAAGGGTGTGCGATTTCCGGTGGTTCATGGTGGCTCCAACCAAGAGGGAAAGAGAGCGATATGGGCATGAGATGAGGGATGGGGAGGTGGAGAGGGTTCAGCTGGTGCAAGGAAATTGAGAGAAAAAGTGAGTGAAAATTCGTCCAAAGGGTTGGAGAGAGAGAGAGAGAGAGAAAGTGAGAGAAATGAAAGAATGAGAGAGAAAATTGGTGGCTAAATGAGTTAGGGGAGATAAATGAGTTGGGGGAGAAAGAGAAAGATTGCTACACAAGTCTTGCCGTTGGATGGCCAAGATGCATCCTTGCTCCCCAAGACAAGAGTGGAGGGTCAAGATTGCTTCTTCCTTTACTTCCTCTGCAAGTTCCATTAATGCCATTTAATGCACATTAAATGAACTCATCATGCCTAGGCTAGAAAATAAGATAGGTAAGCTTAGCTAGGTAGGGTAGGCTATGCATACCATCATCTTCTCTCTCCTCTCCTCATTGGACGCTCATTTCTTGTCTTATTAGGCAGAATGGCAAAATGGTAATTTCACAAGCCCTAGGTACTATTCACACACATGGGCATTAATGAGGGACTTGAAAAGACTAAAAAGGCCTTGGGCAGTACATGGGCTCTTTTGGGCCGCCCATCTTGGGTGTGAGGCCCATTGGGCTACCCACCTTGGGCTTGGGCTATTAGGCTGTCCTTTGTGGGATCCAAGGGACCATTGGGCCCACTTGTGAGCCTGGGCCCACGTGAGTCCTCATCCGTGGCCCATTTCCACCTTTCCTAATTTTTACATCCCATTGATTAAAAATCGAGTTTTTGCCCCAAAGTGGCATTCTTGGCATTTTTGTGGCCAATCAATCCCCCTTGCAATCTCACTCTGAAGATTTACCATTATTGTAATCCCATTCTGAAAATTGGGGCCAGATTGAGGATGTCACAATTAACATATCATCATATGAGTTTCTTCTTATACATACATACAACACGTCATTACATGATACTTTACCACATAACATATCATCATATGACATGTCATCGCACGACACATAATCACTTGATGAGTCATCATCTAGAATTTATCGTATGACACATTGTCATAAGACGAAACAAATCATTGCATTATTTTTTTGTCAAATAACACGACATCACAAGACAGTTCTTCACATAGCAAAATCTTGTGTTGTATATTGCAAGTATCACATCGTCGTTATGTACGCATGTGTTCATGTTTTTAAAATGCACATCCACACACTGAACATAGTCATTTTCTGGTTGTGACATGATGCGAACTTTTTGTCTAACTATATCTACAAACAAAAATATTTTCATTTTTTAGGAAATCAAATAATAAAGGAATTTAAATGACTTAATCCAAATTGTAGTATTGAAAGGCCTTGTGGCATGCTAACCCTTCCCCACACATAACTGAACTCTCAACTATAAATCTTCGTTTCACAACAAACTAGTCACCTTCATGCATGCACCCAAGATAGTTTACTTCCTGATCGGAAACTCGACCCGGATTGAACCGAATCGAAAGCATGATTCAAATTGGGCTGATTTGATTCGGGTTTTGGGAATTTTTTTTTTCCGCTCACTTAACGATAGTGAATGGTACTCAAACCACTACCCCCAATTTACCAAACAGATTCTATAATGAGCAAACCCTAGACAGCAGAGAAAACAAAAGCGGCAAACAACGAAAATAGAAGTTATGATTTTTCACATATTAGATCATTGTGTTCTGTAGTTCTATTTCAATGATCCAAGATCCAACAAGCTTGGGAAATCAGGGGAGAGAAGGAGCTTCCATAAGATAACATTCATGCATTCTATCTGCATATCTTCCTAACAAATATTTTGCAGAAACCTTATGGTGAAGGATAGTGACATGCTTTGCTTTGGCTTAGTGAATTCAAGTTCCTTAAATTTTCTACAATCTATTTACCACTTTGATTATTAAGTGTTATTTTCCTAATTACGCACCTGTGTAATCATCCTTCATATGTTAGTGGCATAGGATAAAAATGGATAAATACTACATGCAGAACATTTTCAAAAAAAGTGAAAAGGTACCAAAAGCATGTTAGATTAATTTAGTGGAACCAAATTCCCATACTCATATTCGTGGAAGTAAAATGTACTCCCACATTTTACTCGGGTATTTAATCAATCCATAACTGATTAGTGGCAACTCTAAAAGATAAGTTTTAATGCATAATGAATTAGTTACCAAGTTGCAATTGGTAGGGTTTGAGAGAATCCGGGCTAAACAAGAGCAATAGCCTCGTGAGAGGGACCTTCGTTCTCATTTAGTAATCTATTAACTTTCCCCTCAAGTGGCTCACCTCCGAAAGGTCATTAGACATTTTACATATAGAAAGAAATAGACTAACTTCTATATTAAATCCAGCAAAAGTACACCTAAAGTGTCAAAACTTAGTACAAATGGATACTTAATTGTCAAAAGTTACAAAAATACTTAAGTGCCAAAATTAGAGTAAAATTGATCAATTATGCACCAATGACAAGAAAATTTGGCGTAAATGTTGACGTTGCGATTTTCTGACAAAACATGTGCAAAACAACATCGTTTTGCATGCTAACATGGCCAAACAAATATAAAAACGACATCATTTTGCTAACATGGCTAAATAATTAATATAAATATTGATTAAATTATATTTAAAACTAAATTTATTTATATATAAATTTTGGAAAAATAAAAAAAGAGAGGAAAAGAGGAGAAGGCAAGCGGTTAAGGGCTGAGCCCTCACCACTACCTCCCGCCATCTCCAACTAAGGTTGAGCCCTCCCCTCCTCCTCCTCCTCCTCCTCCTCTCTCTCTCTCTCTCTCTCTCTCTCTCTCTCTCTCTTAATTTTGTAAATATAAATATTTTATTTAATTAATATTTATATTAAATTTTTAAAAAAAAAAAAAGAAAGATAAAATGACGTCATTTTTGTTCTTCGTTACTAACTCAACTCTCCAAGTATATCACGTAAGTAAGTTATATTATTAAAAAATTGCCACATAAGATTTCTCGCCACCTTCAATGGACTTGGCATCCAACTGTCCCATTTTCCAACCAAAAAAAAAAAAAAAAAAAAAGTGTCACTTTCGTAATATTTGGTCCTTAAATGTCTCCTCATGCCAAGTTTTGACACTCCAAATGTCTGACACTCTATTAAATCCATAGTACATTAGTCGAAGTTACGCAATGTTGTAATGTGAACTATGAAACGTAGTATATATTTATGATTATTGAAAGTTAAAATAATAACCCAATGTCAAGTCAATCCAAGCTGTGGGCAGAAAAGAGAATTAAAATAAGTTAGAAAAATGATCCAATTTTGGCTTTTTCATCACTTATCAGCTTCTATGACTTCGATAGTGATTTACAACTTTGACACGGATTCTTTTTGTGGAACCAAAGCAAATTGTGGATGCAGCGAACTGGATCATTCTAGTTGAGCTATAAATTGGATTGCTTGAACAATCTCTTTTCCTTTTCTTGCCAAAAATAAAAATAAAATTCAAAAGATTGGAAAAATGGTTAAAGAAAGTTGGTTGTGGTTAGGTTTCATTTGTTTCGGGAAAAATGAATAATTTTGGAATATATTTTTCTAAAAATGATCGATTATGTAGCTAATAAAAATGAATGAACGGAAAACACTTTCATATCTCGTGAAATTATTTAGACATACAGTGTTATAATTAATAAAAATATTTCTAATTGACCGATTATTTCAAGCGATATATACAATTATTTTTTAGAAAATATTTTTTAAATCATTCATTTTATGTGAAACAAATGAAACCTAGGTAATTAGGATTTAGTATCAAATTTAGCTTAGTTTAACTTAGTTAGTATACATATAGTTTCAGGGTTTTGATATACCTTTGAGATAGTTTAGCTTTAGGTTGAATAATCTTTTAAAGAGTTAATTGATTTTGATTTGGAAAAAGCTCAGAGGGGTTACTATCTTGGGGCTTAATAATGATGCTGGCTCAACTCGTATCGAATTCCTTTACTATACTTTATTTTTTACTCATTCTTTTAATAGTATTTTTATGAAGTGGCCGTGATTCTTTTATATTGATTTTATATCGTGATTTGTTTGTTTCAATTAAATGGTTAGGTTTCATTTTAGAATCATAATAAACACCAAAAACATTACATGGACACTTAGTAGACAAGAACTTTAGGATTCATAATTGAATAAGAGATTGTAAGGACACTTAGTTAACAAATCAAGTTTAGGTATCGAAAGCACTTTAGTTAAACAATTAGTGAAATGAAACCATCAATCATCCCCGGTTGCATAGAAAGTAAAATATACTCTCGTATCTCACTTGGCTTCCAATCGACCCAAATAAGCTAGTAGCAACCCCAAATTAGGAAAGAATTCTCACAGACAGATAAATCAATATAACTTTCCATGTTGTGCATCTCTAATTTGGCATCACATCTAAACTCGTTTTCCCCCATTACTAGGGCCGTGACAATATCATGAAGAATTGAATCGTAGCTTTTGCTTGCCTAGTTTCTGTTCTATTGAACAATTTGACTAGTATCGAATATGCCTAATTTCAGTGTTAATATTAATAAGTTAGGACACAAGTCATGCGGGTGGATGGTTTTAATTTGAAATCTTCACATATTGTCGGTATATGAAATTGGTTGATATACCGTTCTTGTTTGTGAGGGGCGTACTAAATAAGTTCTTACTAAAAAGTATATCATATAATATGATCATGTAATTTAGTGAAATTTAAAGTTATGTAACTATCAAATCATTTGATTGCGTGAATAATTCCATTTACTAGAAAAAAACTGGGTGATAACTTTAAAAATGATTTTTGAAAATAGAGAAGAGACAAGCTCTTGAGTTTATTACTTTCATTCAAGCAATTTGATATAGTGAATAAAAAAATCACAAAATAAGAAAATTCAATATATTAAAGTGAAAATAATTAAAAATCATAAGGAAGAAAATGTATATATTACTGCCTATAAATTATTTATAACTCATCCACATTTTATTTCTTTTTTTAAAATTCGATTAAAATAAATAAACAATGAAATTGAAAAAGTTTGAAAAGTTGAAAGGATAGTGCTTGCTTGAGAAGTAGCTTCTTCATAATTTGCATATATTTTTTCACTTAATCTAGATAAAATTATTCAATTCAGCATATCTATTTTAACTAAAAGAAACCATTGCACGTATCCCCCTAGCTAAAAATTTCTTATATGATATAATAGATAAGGGATGTGTTGACACGTCAAACTTTGATTCGTAAAAAAACACCGAAAGTAAGAATTAACGACTTTGACTTTTATGGACTGACTCTGGGCTAAATTTATTATTTTTCTATTATTAGCATTTTAATTAGTTTATTTTTCTCCAATTCTCTATATTTTTCACTTTTCCAATAATGAAGGGTAAAGAAATTTCCTAAAAAAGTGAAATATATTGTCGCCTCTTAAAAGTCATATGCATTGCTCTTATTAACTAGAAAAAATAATGGAAAGTTAATGGTTGTAGAAAATGAAAGTTACAGGGAGGATTGCACAATAGTTAAAAAAGTTTGGGGATAAATGTGTACTACCTCCACAATTCGGGGGGTTTTACGTAATTCTCATTTATTTTAATTAACTTTTTATTGTCACGAGTGTTAACTAGATAGTAGTATCTGCCGTAAAAATTGTCCTTTGATAGGAGTCTACCTCACAATTTTGAATAGGCGATGATTCATATGTTATCTAGTGAAAGAATGTGTAGATTCTATCGAATTCTTCATTATTTGCTATGTTCACTTGTATTTTACTATAGATTTTATTTGATTTTCAATCCATTTGTTTAACCACAAATGATTAAATTGAAAAGCATTTTTTCGAAAATGATTACTTTGATCGCCGATAAAAATGAATGAATAAAGAATACTTAATCGTTTGTGAAATTTTTTAGACATAAATTGTTGTTGATAATAATAATAAATCATCAATTAATTATTTTAAGCGATACTTTAAAATTATTTATTTTCCTTAAAGAAAAAAACACCATTTATTTCTGCTTAATTCTCTCTCGCACACCCACTTTGCTCCGTTCAAAAAGACAAGTATGGAGGGAGAATGGAAATCGGTGGCGAATGACAAAATTCACCATCCGAAAGAATAAGAGAAAGTATGGGGGAGGGAAAACATGAAGATCGGCATTTTGCCGGCCCGCCATTTTAGATCATGGGGGGCGTGTGAAGAAAAGGTAGAAAATCGGCACGTTGACAAGCCAATATTACTATATTGTCCTCGTCTCTTTAGAAAAATCACATAAAGATTTACGCGTGAATGGCGCAATTTCTTGGAAACTTGAAGTATTTTAAAGCAAAGAAATAAATCTATATCCACGAATAGATTAGAGGTACAACTCTTGAGGCACACGATGTTAGAATTTTGAAATTTCCAAAATGTACCAAAATTATTCTTACATACTCAAAAGTGGCTGTGTCATATATGGCTAGATTATTTCATTAGAAATCTACTTGTTAAGTATTTCTAATGAAACACTCTAATATTGAAAGACTTCTCGTTTTAATCCCAGACTTTGTTATCATGGTTCCACAGACTTGGGCACGATCATCAAAGACTCAAGCATAGTCGCCAAGGCCTTGGGCTTGCCTACGGGGATCCTAGACCCATGTGCCTAGTGACACGGCCCACGGACAGAGCATGACCCAAGATCGTCCGTGATGGGCCGTGTCACGTACAAGGGGCTACCCGAGAGCAGCCCACGGTCGACCCTTGAGCAGAACGAGCGAGAAGGCCCATGCGCAGCCCCTGAGCGACCCATGAACGATGTTCGAGCAGCCCGTGACGGTTCGGCTGGTTGCGTGTCAGACGGACCTGCAACCCTGATCTTGCTTCTGACACACGCCCATGGTCTGCCCAAGGCCTGACGAGCGCGACCCATGGACTTCCCAAGGGCCTGCCGTGTGCAGACCATCGAGTAGCCTTCGAGTAGCCTGTTGTATAGCGTGTAATGATGATACGGATTCAAAATAGACCATTGGATCGGAGGGACGATCAATAGCTGAGATGCGACCCGTTCTTATATAAATAGGGATCCCTCTCCCACCTTGTAAATGTTCGTTCACAAGCAATATACACTCTCTTGCCCATTCGGTTCTTGTGTTCGAGCGTGCGTGTGTGTAAGGCTGACTTGGGATCATCGATCCTAAGGCCGTGCGGTGTTTGATCGACCGAAATTGATCGACCCGTGACAAGTGGTATCAGAGCCAAGTTTCCAAACGCAATGGCTGATCCTCGCGCTGATGTTCCGGTCATTCAAGGTGATGAACGTGAAGATCGCGGACGTCCAGCCGAGAGGGCTACCCGGTCAAAGAAGGTCCGTGCTGCCTCGTGTGCGAGGGATTCGAAGGGAGACCTGGATAACCGCTTGACGGCTCTAGAGGAGACCGTGACGGATGTCCAGGCGTTGATGGACGACCTGCACCAGGCCGTCGAAGGAGCGGAAGCCGGTAGGGAGGAGTTCTTGGCCGAAGTGCAAGAGCTCCAAGCCGGCATGGGAGAGTTCCGTGTCGAGGTGCAAGGATCCTTCATGCACGAGCTGCAGCAGCGGGATGAGACTTGGGAAGTCGCGATGGCGGCCATGCGGGCGGAAATGGCGGAGATGAAGGGCAAGCTCGTTGAGCTTGAAGCAGCACGCGTGAACGGGGCGATCACCGTGCAGTCCCGTGCCGATGCACCCAAACCAAAGGAGTTCAAGGGCTCCGGGTGGCAAAGGACGTGGACAACTTCCTGTGGTACATGGAACGATACTTCCAGACCATGGGAACAACCGACGACGTGATCCGGGTGAACACCGCAGCCATGTATTTAGCTGATGATGCGCTGCTATGGTGGAGACGTCGGTCGGATGGTAGGAATGGCGATCCTATCGTGACGTGGGCTCGGTTCGTCGAGGAATTTCGGCGGACCTACTATCCCGCTTATGCGGAGAAAGAAGCCCGAGGGGAACTCAAGCGCCTAGAGCAAAAGGGCGGAGTTCGTGATTATGTGAAGGGCGGTTCTGAGTCGTCGCTCCAAATCCCGTCCATGACCGAGACGGAGGCGTTCCACCAGTTCATGGGCGGACTCAAGCCTTGGGTAAAACAGGAGCTCAAACGGTTCAATGCAACGGACCTCACCACAACCACTTCCGTGGCCAAGTCCCTTGTTGAATATAGATCGGCAACAACCGCCAAGCCCGACTCTCGACCGAGAGAAAAGGCCACTGATGGGGGAGATCGAGGCCGGTTCCCTCGACCGAATGCTGGCAGACCGCCTCCGACCCCTCATAGGAATCAACCCGAGTCGAGCCATGGAGGATACCAACGCAAGGTACGCACATACAAGTGCTTCTTTTGCGACGGTCCCCATATGGCTCGGGATTGCCTGAAGAGAGGGAAGTTGGCGGCCCTGTGCAAGGAGGACAAGCCGCGAGAGGAGGCGCGGTTGGGATCGTTGCGGATCCTTAGAACGATCAAGGCCAAAAAGGCCAAAGAATCGAAAGGAATGATGTTCGTAGATGTGAAGATCAGAGGTACCACGATGAGCGCACTCGTGGATACCGGGGCGTCCGATCTGTTCATATCCAAAGAGGCCACGAAGAAGCTGCGTCTTCCGGTCGAGGCAAATGAGTCAGGTTGGCTCAAGACGGTGAATTCCAGAGAAGTCCCGACCAATGGCATGGCCAGGGGCGTGGAGTTCCACCTTGGTCCTTGGACCAGCAAGGAAGATATCGAGGTAATTCCCCTTGACGACTATGACTTCGTGCTCGGCTTGGGATTCCTCGACCGGATCAATGCGAGTGTCATGCCCTTCGCGGATTGCATATGTATCTTGGACAAGCAGTGCCAATGCATGGTCCCGATCTACCGTGAATCGGGACGTGATCGGAAGATGCTATCGGCCATGCAGCTATCCAAAGGGCTGAAGAAAGGCGAGGTGACCTTCTTGGCGGCATTGAAGGAGGAGGGCGCGGAGGAAAGCTCGGTACCGAAAGAAGTATCCCGAGTCCTCGATGCCTTCCAAGAGGTGATGCCGCCCGAGCTGCCCAATAAGCTGCCTCCTCGGAGAGAGGTCGACCATCGAATTGAGCTGGTGCCCGATGCTCGACCACCGGCCATGGCTCCCTATCGCATGGCCCCGCCCGAGTTAGAGGAGTTGAGGAAACAGCTCAAAGAGCTGCTGGATGCTGGATATGTTCGACCATCCAAGGCCCCATTCGGTGCCCCGGTCTTGTTCCAAAAGAAGCACGACGGATCTCTCCGCATGTGCATCGACTACCGAGCATTGAACAAGCTGACCGTCAAGAATAAGTATCCGATTCCCCTTATTGCTGACTTGTTTGATCAGCTCGGAGAAGCCCGATGGTTCTCCAAACTCGACCTTGCATCGGGATACTATCAAGTGCGGATTGCCGAGGGGGATGAGTCGAAAACAGCATGTGTGACCCGCTATGGATCATACGAGTTCCTCGTCATGCCATTCGGCTTGACCAACGCGCCGACTACGTTCTGCACACTCATGAACAATGTACTACATCCGTTCCTTGATCGGTTCGTTGTAGTTTATCTTGATGATATAGTGATATATAGCCGAACGCTTGAGGAGCATGTTGAACATTTGAGTCGAGTTTTTCGGATCCTCCGAGAAAACGACTTGTATGTGAAACAAGAGAAATGTGCCTTCGCACAAAAAGAGATCCCGTTCCTCGGGCACATCGTCGGGGGCGGATATGTGCGGATGGACCCAGCCAAGATCCGTGCTATTGTTGATTGGGAGTCACCAACCAAGGTGACTGAGCTGAGATCCTTTCTTGGTCTCACGAACTACTATCGGCGCTTCATCCGAGAGTATTCGCGCCTCACCGTGCCACTCACGGACATGCTAAAGAAAGAAAGGCCGTGGGAGTGGACGGATCGGTGTCAAGAGACGTTCGAGCGGTTGAAGCGGGCCATGACCGAGGAGCCAGTTCTCATGCTGCCCGACTACACCAAGCCATATGAGGTAGAGACCGATGCTTCTGATTTTGCCATTGGTGGTGTCTTGATGCAGGAAGGTCATCCGGTGGCCTTCGAGTCCCGAAAGTTGAATGATGCGGAGCGGCGATACACGGTCCAAGAGAAAGAAATGACCGCGGTAGTGCACTGCCTCCGCACATGGAGGCATTATCTCTTGGGATCCCGGTTCGTCGTAAGGACCGACAATGTGGCTACAAGCTACTTCCAAACTCAGAAGAAGCTCAGCCCAAAACAAGCTCGGTGGCAAGACTTCCTGGCCGAGTTTGATTATGCGCTGGAATACAAGCCCGGAAAGTCCAATTCCGTGGCCGACGCCTTAAGCAGGAAGTTTGATTTGGCTAGTGTAGTGAGCCGACCCGATTGCCTGTGGGTTGATCGTATCAAGGAAGGGCTGAAGCATGATCAAACAGCCCAAGCCCTCCTTCGATACGCCCAAGAAGGCTTGACGAGGAGATTTTGGCTCGAGGATGACCTCCTCTACACCAAAGGACGGCGACTCTATGTGCCGCTCCACGGGAGACTTCGGAAGGAAGTCCTGAAAGAGTGCCACGACTCCAAATGGGCGGGACATCCGGGAATCCACCGCACCATGGCACTTGCTTAAGATCAATACTACTGGCCGCACATGCGGGATGATGTGGAAGCATATGTGCGGACGTGTCTTGTCTGCCAACAAGACAAGATAGAGCAGCGGTCCCCCGCGGGGCTCCTTGAACCGTTGCCTATCCCAGAACGTCCATGGGAGAGTGTCTCCCTGGACTTCATTGTGAATTTGCCCAAGTCCGAAGGGTGTCGGACCCTCATGGTCGCGGTAGATCGCCTCTCCAAATATGCGACGTTCGTGCCAACAACTAAAGAATGCCCAACCGAGGAAGCTGCCAAGCTGTTCCTCAAGCACGTCGTCAAATATTGGGGCGTTCCGCGCACGATCGTGAGTGATCGCGACCCTCGATTCACTAGACGGTTTTGGACCGAACTCTTCAAGTTGCTGGGGACGAGTCTCAACCTTCCTACCAGCATGCATCCACAAACCGACGGACAAACCGAGCGAGTGAATGGGTTGCTGGAAATCTATCTTCGGCACTATGTGAGCAACACGCAAGTAAATTGGGCACGGATGATCGACGTGGCCCAGTTTTCTTACAACTTGCAGCGGAGCAAGTCCACGAACCAGAGCCCGTTCGAGATCGTGACCGAGCAGCAGCCGCTCACACCGAGCGCAATCGCCTTGAGCTATCGTGGGAGCAGCCCGTCCGCGTATAAGCTCGCTAAGGAGTGGGGTGAACCGGCCGACTTGGCCCGGGCGTGTCTGAATAGGGCCGCAAGGTGTACGAAGAAATGGGCCGACAAAAAGCAACGGCATGTGGAGTTTCAGGTCGGGGACTTGGTGCTAGCCAAATTGCACCTCGTCCTTCGGTATCGGAATGTGAACAAAGGGCTGATCCGTCGCTATGAAGGCCCTTTCCGAGTGATACAGCGGATCGGGAAGGTGGCGTACAAGCTGGACTTACCGCCCAAGTTCAGGCTGCACCCCGTGTTCCATGTGAGCATGCTAAAGCCGTTTCATGTGGACGAGAATGATCCGGATCGGGGCACATCACAACGAGCGCCCCTTGGGGTGAAGACCTCCTATGATCGGGATGTTGAGTGCATCATGGCCGATCGAATCATACGGAAGAAATATCGGGCACCAAGGAAGGAATACCTCGTCCGGTGGAGAGGCCTTCCCGAGAGTAAAGCTAGTTGGGAACCCTCCGAGGCTCTGTGGCAATTCAAGAAGCACATCGAAGCCTTCCATGCCACGGACGCGACGAGGGCGTCGCCTGATTAGGTGGGGGAGAATGACACGGCCCACGGACAGAGCATGACCCAAGATCGTCCGTGATGGGCCGTGTCACGTACAAGGGGCTACCCGAGAGCAGCCCACGGTCGACCCTTGAGCAGAACGAGCGAGAAGGCCCATGCGCAGCCCCGAGCGACCCATGAACGATGTTCGAGCAGCCCGTGACGGTTCGGCTGGTTGCGTGTCAGACGGACCTGCAACCCTGATCTTGCTTCTGACACACGCCCATGGTCTGCCCAAGGCCTGACGAGCGCGACCCATGGACTTCCTAAGGGCCTGCCGTGTGCAGACCATCGAGTAGCCTTCGAGTAGCCTGTTGTATAGCGTGTAATGATGATACGGATTCAAAATGGACCATTGGATCGGAGGGACGATCAATGGCTGAGATGCGACCCGCTCTTGTATAAATAGGGATCCCTCTCCCACCTTGTAAATGTTCGTTCACAAGCAATATACACTCTCTTGCCCATTCGGTTCTTGTGTTCGAGCGTGCGTGTGTGTAAGGCTGACTTGGGATCATCGATCCTAAGGCCGCGCGGTGTTTGATCGATCAAAATTGATCGACCCGTGACACTAGGATCTCAGCTTGTGCTTTAGATATAGGCCTAGTCTTGGGGGACTAGGGCCCTGCCGGTGGAGAGGTGGAGTCCCCAAGTCCCCAAGTCTAGGCACTAGGGTTCCAATCGTAGAAGTCCAATTTTCTCAAACCTAGCATATGGGAATATGAGCACAATTGCTAGAACTAGGTGACTTGGGTGGAAGAGCCAAGTACTCATCCATGGCCACCAGTGACTCTAGCATTGTCAAGCCTCAAGGGACCTAGACCAAGCATTTGTGGACTCAGACCCTCCAACGAGGAATTGGGTGCGGAAGAACTTTTAAATGAGGTCCTTGCTTGGAAGAACTCCAAAAGGGTCACATCAAATGCTTGACGCCAGGTCCTTGGTCAAAAAAACCTCAAATGTGACATCGAATCCGTTAACATTAGGTCCCTTTCGAAGAACTCAAGAGGTGCTACCTCAAATCTTGACTGCCGTAAAGGGATGGTCATGGCTAAAAATAGCTAGACTTTTGGATGACATCTTGGAGTTCTCTGATGGGCACTTAACATCTTTTGCCAGGAAGTATTGTTCGTAGCCCTTAGCATCCTATCCTTCTATCTTGAAAGTGCTATTTGTAGGCCGGAGAGTTTTACCGCCTTTTGCTAGGAAGTGCTATTCGTAGGCCCGAGTATCCTCTCCTTTATGTCCGGAAGTGCTGTTTGTAGCTTGCAACTTTTCACCACATTTTGCCACGAAGTGCTAGGTGGGGATTTGAGCACCCCGTCCTTTCCATCCGACGGTGCTATTTGTAGCATGGAGCGTTTCACCACCTTCTGCCAGAAGTGCTTTTGTAACTCGGAGCAGTCCATTTCGAATTGGAGGTACTTTCATGGATCCCATATTGTCTTGTTAAATCCTGAGGCGAGTAGTCCCAGTATAAAGTCTATTATTTGCAATTAAATTGGAGTTTGGAATCACCACATTCATTGCATCCACATTTATGAGTTTTGGGATGAAGTTAAGGGAAAATTTGTTCAAAAAGTTCTAAACCTATTACACTTTTGTCAATTTAATTCTAAACATTTCAATTTTCCCAATCAAGTTCTAAACATTTTTGCTTTTTACTAATTTGAATCCATCCGGTCAATTTTTACCCAAAATCATTAATGTGAACACCAATTATATCATGTAGGATACCAAACGCTAACATAAACAATTTTCAATAATATTTTCATACATTTTCAAACATTTTTATTGTTTATTTTTCCTATTTTTCTTTTCCTTTTTTTCTTTTTTCTTTTTCCCTTATTTTCTTTTTCCTTTTTTCCCTCCATCGTCTCAGGTGAGGATAGAGCTACCCTCTCCAACTCAAGCGAGAGCAACCCTCGCATGGGCAAGGGTGAGTGTCGCCTAATCCTACAAGGGCAACCCTCACCTAAGACTACCGACCAACGTTGGCCACCATGAGGTCCAACCACAATGGTGGCCAACAAAGGGAAAAAAAAAAGAGAAAAAAAGAGAAAAAAAAATTAATATTAATAAAAAAATAAAATTTTAAAAATATATCAAAATATTATTTGAAATTGTCCACGTTAGAGCTAGTCATGCCATGTAGGATAACAAGTGTATACGTCAGTAATTTCTGGGTAAAATTGGTTGAATATACTTAATTGGCAAAAAAAAAATCATGACTCAATTAACAAAATTAAAAGATTTATGACTAAATTGACAAATAACTTTTTGGATAATTTTTCCTGAATTTAAGTATCATTTGACTTTGAAGAAAACCTTCTCCAGCTCTTCTTTAAATTGACATCTAAATTTTATTTGCCTCAAAAGTCTCATTTGCATTTCATGAAAGTTAAGGGTCAAATCCGTAGATAATTTAAGCTCTTATTAAATGCATTTACAGTCTCGCATTCTCATGCAGTGTTTTGCTGGGGATGAAAGTATCATCTGACTTTGAAGGAAACCTTCTCCAGCTCTTCTTTAAATTGACATCTAAATTTTATTTGCCTCAAAAGTCTCATTTGCATTTCATGAAAGTTAAGGGTCAAATCCGTAGATAATTTAAGCTCTTATTAAATGCATTTACAGTCTCGCATTCTCATGCAGTGTTTTGCTGGGGATGAAAGTATCATCTGACTTTGAAGAAAACCTTCTCCAGCTCTTCTTTAAATTGACATCTAAATTTTATTTGCCTCAAAAGTCTCGTGTGCATTTCATGAAAGTCAAGGGTCAAATCCGAAGATAATTTTAGCTCTTATTAAATGCATTTACAACTCGCATTCTCATGCAGTGTTTTGTTGGGAATGAAAGGTCGTAGCGATTAGGTGGCACACCTGCACAACTTGACAGAAGAAGAAGAGTGAAATTGGGAAAAAGGAAAAGAAAAACCAACAAGAAGAAAAACAAAATAGTGAATTAGAATACATCTTAGCCATTGAATTCATATGCGCTAGCCATGCGCAAATCTAAAAAAAGACTTACTGGTTCCTTTTTATTTTATTCCAAGTTCATTATTAGGCTTTCCTGAACAAACAAGACGAGGACAACTAATTTCAATAAACTCTTAGGTGCAAATTCAGCTACTTGCGCAGCTGCAACCTAAATGCTCTAATTGAATTTTCAAGAAGAAAGTAGATAAAAAAAGAGTAGAAGATAGAGTGGAACTATAAAATATATTAAGACATGTCACATTTTTAACTATTTTCTTTTGCCAAACATATTTAATTTATTGAGCATTGTAAAAATGAAGAGAGATGAAATCAAGTAGAGAATATTAAAGAGGGCAACGGGGTTTTTTTAACAATTTAAGCCATTAAATATTCAAACATTCAAACTTTTGTGTACTCTTTAATTATTTTTCTTTTGTACTAATTTCCACACTCCAACTTTAGATTGAATCTTGGTTGCGAGTACAAGAAAAATTACCAAAAAAAGTTCTGAAACCTATGCACTTATGCCAATTTAGTTCTAAACATTTTCACATTTTGTCTATTGAACCCATCTAATCAATTTTGGCCAAAAATTATTGATGTGAAAGCCAACTAGCTTACATGACATAATCGAAGCTAACATGGACATTTTTAATAATATTTTAATGATTTTTTTGGGGTTTTTTTTTAGCTTTTTTGACTAAGGGTGGACCCCCACAACCATAGGTGACCAGCAAGGATTGCAAAGCCTTTGTCGATCTGGGCAGGAGCCACAATGCCCTCGCTAAGGGCCGCCATGCCCTTACTGGCCATAGTGCAATCGAGGGTTGTTCTACGACCCTCTCCAGCCCTAAAAAAACCAAAAATAAAAATAAAAAAAGATTGAAAAATTCAAATTATTAAGTATTATAGAAAATGTCCACAAGAAAGCATCATTATGCTAGATAACTAGCATCCACATTAGCGATTTCTAATTAAATTTGGCTGAATGAACTCAACTGGCAAAACATGAAAAAGTTTAGGATTAAATTGGTGAAATCAAAAGATCTAGGATTGAATTAGCATAAATACGATTAGTGTATGACTTTTTTGTGATCATCCCGCTCCTATGCTCGAGATGGTTTCTAAGGTTGCTACTTTGTGGGCACGATGGATGAACAATTAATAACGAACTAATCAATTTGACTTTGAGAATTAAGAAAAATAAAACAAAACAGAAATGCAAAGGAGGCTGATTAATTGGTTATTCTTTATGAATAGAATATGAATTAACCTAGAAAAAGACTTTCTAGTCTTTGTTTAGTCCAAGTTTCCAAGATCCGATCGCTGCCATGTTGTTAAGCTTCCATAACCCCTCACTACGAGCACAATCTCTTGCTCGAGCCACTTCATAAATATGTTGAAATTTGTGTGTTTGAGATATGAAGGCAATTAATTTCAACCAACTCTTAGGGGTAAATTAAGCTAATTACTCAAATTAAATTTTCGGAGGACTAATAAAAGAGTTGAAGTATAAAAAGGTTAGGACTTCTCACATTTTTAATTAATTTATTTTGCCAAACATGTTTATCTTAAGAGAGATGATATCAAGGAGAGGAAATTGAAGAGGGTATCAGTTTGTTCTAACATCTTAAGTTGTTAGATCTTGTAATGTTCAAATTTTTAAAAACTCATTATTTATTTTTTATTTGTGACTAATTTCCACACTTGGCTGCGATTACGCCTAAGAAATTGCTCGCATATTAAGTAAATCTAAGGTTGCTAATGTGCACGATGGATGAACAATTAATAAGGAACAGCTAAGTAATTTGTCTTTTAGCATCAAGAAAAAAGAACATAAATGAGATTGATTGATTGTCTATTTTTTATGAATATAGTATGAATCGATATGGAAAAAAAAAAAATGTACTTTCTGGTCTTTTTTATTTCCATTATTCCTATGATTATTTTAATTGGATTTCTTTATAAAAAAATATTAATTGATCTAGAAAAAGACTTTCTTTGTGTAAACATGTGAATATCATTAATCAGATGAGATATAAAAATTTAGAAAAATTCTCTAATATTTAAAAAGACTAATTATGCAAGAAGACTTTCTAGTCTTTGTTTATTCCAATTCCAAGATTTCAACTTTTGACTATTATTTCAGTACTAGGTTTTCATGAACCATCACATGAATTGATCTAGAAAAAGACTTCTTGGTCTTTGTTTATTCCAAGATTTCAAGTTCGGACAGTTGTCCTGTTGATCTAGAAAAGACTTGTTGGTTTTTGTTTATTCTAAGATTTTAAGTTCTAACAGTTGTTCCGTTGACCTAAAAAAAGACAGAATGGTTTTTATTTATTCCAAGTTCTGACTGCTGATCCAGAAAATTTTTTGGTCATATTACTAAACTTACGAGAATCACCCACAAGGACAAACTATTTCTCAAGCCACCTTCCTTGAATTCTTTGTTGAGATTCAAGGACAATTAAGAGATCAATATATTTTGTTACTATTATACTAGCAAAAGCATACGGACACAAGATTTGTCAGCAAAAGGTTGACACAAAAAAATTCACAAAATCGTCTTTGCACGAAATATTTGAATCATTAGTTGATAGAACAAACTTTTCAATGTAATTGTAGCGATTGCACAGATATGTATGGAAAGAGAAATTATCTTGATATTTTTGTTTAGCTGCTTATGAGATAAAAAAGATTCAAAATTTTAAATTGAAATATGTTAGATATGAGACAAATTTATTAATCAATACATTTATCTATTGATAGAATTTTTACAAAATAACTCATGAAAAATAAGAAGTCTTCTTTATTTTACATGAAAATTATTTTTTGCTTCAAAAGACGTAATTGACTCAAGCACGGTGTAAACAAAGCCACGTGATTACTGCAAAGTGTCCATTCATTCAACGGAGCCACAGCCTCTGTTTTGAGATGAAAGTTAAAATAATAGGCAAAAAGGTGATGGGTTTAGGAGTTTGGATGACTCCCTCTCCTTCACAAGTTTATTCTCTAAAACTCGAATTCTTCGGCCACAAGGAATGCATAAAATCAACAATTGCGATTCACTTGATCCGTTTGACCTGAGTCCGTAAAAGTATTTCCTTCTTTTTTTTATCAAAAGATGCATTTTTCCGTTGTAATTATTTTGGTGTGTCTTGAACCTCTAGGTACGCTTCGCATGGAACACGAGGTCTCCTGCTCCTTTTGGGCAGATTAAAGGCGGTGCAATAATTATTATACCTTGCGTGGGTTAGGTGGGCATGTTTCCCTCCCCCACCAAAGCATTGACGAGCCTTCAGTCGTACAAAATATTAAATTCTCTATTAGAGCGAAATCGACGTGACCTCATAAGAGCTTGGATCTTATAAAGCTCGTTTCGAATCACCATGTTGGAAAAATATCTCCTTCGATCCAATATCCCTAGACATTGGAATCTCTCCTTTTTGTTGCTTAGAATCGATTCTTCCCGAGAAAATGGCTTTTATTCGCAAGGCAACGGCAAGGCGCTGGGGCGTCACTCTCCGTGCGTTAGCATTTCCTCGCAGGATCAGAGGAGCTGTGCGATCAGGGCGCAGGAACAGAACAATCTCCAATGTATGCCAAGAAATATCGGAGCACAGCCGCCAACAATCCCAGCCTCAAGACCACGACGTTCTGCCGCCACAGCTAGGACCATCCGAGGCTCTCCAGATTGTGGTCGAGAACGATGGGGCTGAAACCGACCCTGAACGGCTCATCTCCATCAAAGAGAAACTTGAGCAAGCTCACAGGCACAACGAGCAACACCCATGGGAAAAGCTCTCCATATACCGGATCCCACACTCTCTCAAGCATGGCAAGGACAAGGCCTACGTCCCTCAAATCGTCTCCCTTGGACCGTATCACCATGGTAAGAAGCGCCTCCGCCAGATGGACCAGCACAAGTGGCGCTGCCTCGACCGCATCCTCTCGCATACCAATCACCAGATAGACCTTTATCTACGCTCCGTGACGCGGGTCGAGGAGAGAGCTCGCGCCTGCTACGAGGGGACGATATCCATGAGCAGCCCCGAGTTCGTGGAGATGATGGTTCTAGATGGGTGCTTTGTGATTGAGCTCTTTCAGGGATTTAACGAGTGGGGTTTGAGACACTCGGCTACCTAGCAATGACCCGGTCTTCTCGATGCGGGGACCAATGCACACGATTCAGCGGGACATGATCATGCTCGAGAATCAGATCCCTTTTTTCATACTCAACCGGCTGTACCGCCTCCAGCTCAGCCACCCTGAACTCAATGAGGACTTGGTGGCCCACTGGCGCTCCTGTTCTTCGACCATATGAAGCCAACAGATGCGACCAACGATTACAGTAACAAGCTGGAATTCCTGTTACCCAACCAGAGTGAGCTCCATTGCCTTTCATTGTTCCGGCAGAGCCTCCTGCACTCAGACGTGATCCGGGTGCAAGGACCAGGAGGAGGCCAAGAGCTTGCATTGTTCCAGCGGAAGATCCCAAGGACAAGAACCAGTTGTCGAGGCAGCAACAACTCATCCACTGCGTGACAGAGCTCCGACAAGCTGGGATTAAGTTCAGCAGGAGGAAGACAGACAAGTTCTTGGACATCAGGTTCAAGAGCGGGAGCCTCCAGATCCCCCAGCTTGTGATCCATGATGGGACAAGGTCGCTCTTCCTCAACTTGATAGCCTTCGAACAGTGTCACTTCAAATGCAGCAACGAAATCACCTCCTACGTAATCTTCATGGACAACTTGATCAACTCCCCAAAGGACATCAGGCACCTCCACGACCGTGGGATCATCGAGCACTGGCTTGGGAGCAACACCGAGGTCGCTGACCTCTTCAATGGGCTTTGCCAGGAGGTGGTCTTCGACATCAACAGGAGTTATCTTTCTGCGGTGTCTGCGAAGGTGACAGAATACTCCTGCCACAGGCGGTATGGCTGGGCATTCCTTCTCAAGGACAAGTACTTTAGCAATCCCTGGTCAATCATTTCCTTCATTGCTGCTTTGGTTTTGCTTTTTCTTACTTTCACACAGACCTTCTATGCAATCTATAGCTATCACAGGCCAGGATCTTGATTTCTTATAAGTGGAAATCATCTGTTGAGTATTACGAATGTTAAAATTCTGGTGAAAATCTGGTAATTAGGATTGTGGCTAATTGACTATTAGCAGCCAATTTGCAGATAAATGCTTGAGATGTGGGGGTCTCACCTCCTAATGAAGAGAACAATGTGATGGTGGTCAAACTCAGATCGCATGAACTATATTTGTCACAAAACTTTGAGTTCAATATGGCGATATATTTTCCAAAAACTATCTTATAATTTTTGTAAACCACAACTTTCCACTCGTGAATCTTTCTATCTTTATTTTTCTTTTGTTAAATATTTAAATTATATAACAAATCTAATGTTTTCCGATGTTTCCAGATGAAATTGAGCAAAAGTTGTTAAGCATTCCTTAGAAGTGATAAATGAGGCTACGAAAAAAGTAAAAGATAATTGATCAAAAGAAAAAAAAAATTTGCCTTTTTGCTACGCCAAAAAGAACCTCTAAGGCGGTAACCTACGTGAATTCTGAGCGGCCTCCTCTTTCCTGATAGAGTTCGAACAATTGGCAAAAAGTTTGGAGAACTACCCCCTCTCCCTCGTCAATTTCTTGCCCGGACTTGTGTGCATTAGACAAGGTAAATTGCAACCATTGATTTTATGAACCCCATGTGAACCCCTCATGTGGATCTCACAGGATCAACAGTGACTTGAACCTGGATATGTTCCTCTCTTCTTATCAAAAGAAGCATTTTCCCGCAATGTCAAGTACAATTAATTTTGGCGTGCCTTGGGCCTCTAGATACACTTCACCTATCTACCCAAGCCTGTGAGCTACGCTCTGCAATTCTAAAATTTATTCTAATGTATCACTTAAAAGAAAGAAGTTTAATTAATTTGATTTCGAAGCTTACCTATGTAAAATGGATTTAAAAGAGGGCATTCCTTAGTAAGGGGATCTACAACAATTCTCTCTAGTTCTTTTCCCAACAAATTGAGATAAATGAAACTTCACTCCATCTCCTTATACACACCATGTGCATGATATGAGAATGATATTAGAAAAGCTTATGGGTGGACAAGATAAATGATCTTTCAAAGTACCGCTAAATTTTTGATGATATAAAAACAGATAGTGTAGACATATGATTGGTTATGTAAATGTCGAATTTGATTAATTAAATAATGTGGGGCAATTTCTTGTGTTCTTTGATATTAAGTATTTTCATTAAACTTTCTTTCTAGAAGGCAAAATATAATAACTGGTTGAATTGTGATGATTATATATCTCCGGTGCATTGTGTTAGAATAGGTTCCATTCTTCTAAACCTTTTTCCAGATTCAAGCCATAGCACATGGTTTCATAAAGTGATATGATCTTGCTAATCTATATCAAGCAGGTTCTATATACATAAGATTTGGCTAAACATTTAGAAAAAGCTATACTTTTAAAAAGAAATGGAGAAATTAGAATCAAGTCATTATGATACGAGTTAATTCTTTTTTTAGCTAATCCCAATCCCCAAATCAGTCGTGGACACACCTTTTCCCCCACCTCGAATTAATAAATCTCAGATTGTGCCTTTAGAGTTTAGAACAATTTGTGTAGGACACTACACCTTGAGATTTTATCGGAGGCCTACCTTTTATTATTATGTGGAAATGTTCTAGGGAAGATAAGGGTCTGTTTGGCAATGTTTCTATTCTTTTGTTTTTCTATTCTTTTGCTTCCCGAAATAGAATAAGAGTAGAAATCCATTTGATAACGCCAATCAATTTTTTTATTCCTTGAAAAAAAATTTTTAAGAAAATGGAGAATAAAGATTTGGAACAAAAATAAAAAAGTAGAAAAATATATTCTTGTTCTTAGGAACAATTTTTAGATATAAGTTAATTTTCTTTTCTTTCTTTATTTTCTTCCTCCTTGGCCCCCATTGCGCCCTAACGTCAAAATGACCAATGGAAAGTGGAAAAGGAAGAATAAGAAGGAAAAAAAAAGAGAAAAAAAATCTTAAAAATTATTTAAAAATTAAAAGAAATTCTACATTACAAGAATGCAAGAATGCCGGGAAAACTCGTCCGCGTTCCGAAATAAAAAAAAAAAATTAACGAGTGGATCATACCAAAAGCATTCTTGTTTTTTTTTTTTCATTCTGTGAATAAAAATTTTGTGTTGTTACCAAACATATTCTTTTACTCAGAAATTGTTCTACCACCACATTCTTTTACTCAAAAATTGTTCAAAATCACAACACTTTTTCTACCTCCATCAAAATGACCAAATTAAATTCGGTTGGGAATAAAAATAGAAAAAAGATTATTTCTAAAAAGAAATTGTTTCCTTGAATAAAAGCGTTACCAAACAGATCCTAATTTACCGCGATGGTCAAAAGCACAGGAATAAAGTGACCACATGTGCACTGAGATGGACCCAAGTGCTTATAACAAGCAACAACAAATGACATCAGTGGAATAATGGTGGAATTGGATTTATCAAAAATTTATTTTAAAGATAAGACCAATGTCCAAGTGGCGTACCTTTAGACTTTAGAGGTATCGAATCTTCCACCCAAAATTAATTAATAATAATAAAATAATTACAACAATCTCGAGTTTTTTTTTCTTTCTTCCCTCTTTAATGGAAAAACAAAAATTTTCCTTTTCGTAGTGATAATAATTTAATAGATATGAAAACCTAGCAAGAAAAGTAAGTGTTTGCGTGATTTTTGTTTTCTACTACACATGGAATCAAAATTGAGCCCTCTCATGACCTTCCCCACGTAATTCTTTAATATTAAAATAACATTTTATATTTTATATAATCCTATCGTTTCTCACCATTTGCATTTAAATTGCTCCGGATTTGGCCAACTTGCCCGAGTTAATGGCCTGAATTCAATTGGTTTTATGAGGATTGTGGCCTGAATTTAATTGGTTTATGAGTGTTGTAGGATGTTCCATGGGTTGACATCCACTGTACCTTTGCATGTGTCCTAGAACTTAAAAAAATAGATATATATTTTCTTAAATGTTGAAAAGAACCATATATTAAATTCTTTCAGCATGATTTTTTATATTTGTTGACCATGATCCATCAGCTGACTATATTTTTAAGATATGGTCAAAACTTGTCACAAAAGTCTAATTAAATTCTAAAACTTGCAAAAAATATAATCAATTCATAAAACTTATCAAATTGAAGCAATCAAGTCCTTCCATTAACATTGTCCAATTTAACTATCGGAAAAATGTTAACATGGCTTTTTTATTACTTTCTCTCTACTACGTGGCATTGACATGGTTTAAACAAGTAAAATAAGTCCAAAATAACATTGTTGTGGTCTAAATTTGAATTTTTTTATAATAATTTAATAATAATAATAATAATAATAATAATAATAATAATAATAATAATAATAAAATAAATTTATAATATAAAAAAGGCAAACCCGCCACCGCCACTCCACCATCTCTAGGAAGGGCCGATGATGGTGCGGCAAGAGTTGGTCAAGGTTGCCAGGCCCTGGCCAGTGATCAACAACCTTGGCCGACAATAGGCCCTCGCCTAGATCTGGGTGAGGCGAAGGCCGATCAAGGCTAGGGCCATTGTTAGCTATGGTGGGGCTAGTGGCCAATGACCCCACCTAGCCAACGGTGGCCCTCAGGCCTATTTAGGAGAGGGCTAGCAACCATTGCCCCAAATGCAGGCCCTCACCTACAATTGACAAGGGTCACCAGCCACTTGCAGAGGCCCATCGACCCCGGCCGACTCTCTCCCCACCATAGCTAACCCTTCCTGACGATGGCGGTGTAGCAATGGCGAGGCCTCACAAGCCCTTGCTACTTTCCCTTCTTTATTTTTATTTTAATTTATTAATATTATTTTTGAAAATTAAATTTGGATCAAAACAATGTTGTTTTAGACTTATCTTGCCTGTTTAAGTCACATCAACGCCATGTAGAAGAGAGAAAGTAATAAATAAATAAATAAATAAATAAAAACCACGTTAGCATTTTCCGTTGACCAAATTGAACATTATTAACTTAATGACTTGATTGCATCAATTCAACAAGTTTTAGAACTTAATTACACCTTCTGAATGTTTTAGGATTTAATTGCACTTTTATAATGAGTTTAGAACTTTCAGTGAAAATCTCCCATTTTTAATATGGTCTGCTATTTCTAAACATTTCTTTTGGCTTTAACCAATAAAAAATGGGTTATAATATAATTTATATGTCATTAAATAAAAATAATATATCGTAACAGTTGTTGTCTAGACATTAGAGTCTGCCTAGCAAATTTCTTTTGGTAAGAATCTACCCAGCAAATTTAAGGAGGTGTTGATTATAGGTGTTATTTAGTTAAAGAAGTTTTTGTTTTAGTGGAAATCCGAACTTCCTTGTTACTTTCTATTTTGCTATGTGTGTTCCACGATTTAATTTAAGGAAAATTATATCTCCCCCGAATTTTAGGGGTAGTACACTTTTGTCCATAAACTTAGTTATGTTACGCATTACCCTTTGAACTTTCATCTTGTTAGACGCATTAACCCTCCATTCTTTTTACATTGGTGTGTGTAATGTACATGACACTTAAGAGATAAAAAAAAATCATCTCAAATTTTAAAAGAGAATCTCTCGTTTACCCTTTTTTTTTGGTAACCCAGGATCCGCCATGCCCGACTCGCTTACGCTCGCCAACTCACGGCCCATAGAGTGTGCGGTGCACCCAAAACCAAGCGTCAATACCTGGAGGGAAGCTAGCACGGATGACCCTACCACCATGCCCTTTTGACTCTAGGACCTCTGCGATGAAGTGTCCAAAACCGAACCAACTCAGTTGCCCACCGGTAGGTCTCTCATTTACCCGTGAATTCCATAAAAATGGAAAAAATAAATGGAGAAAAATAAATAAACTTAAACATCAATACTAAAAATTAAATATTACTAATAATATTAGAAAATTAAAACTGTTAAGATTTGAAGAATAAATGAATAGAGCTAATAAAATAGAAAAAAAGCACAATTAAATAAAATGGAAAAAAAAAGGTCTCAATAAGAAAAATGTCAAATTAAAAAATTAGATACTCATAATGCATTTGTAAATGGTTAATTAATGCATCGACCACAAAAAAAAAAAAAGGGGGTTAATTAATGCAAGGATGATTTTTCAATAGAACATATTTAAAAATATTGCCTTATATTTCCTTTTATTAGTTGAGGTCATCATTTCCTTTCATAATTGTTTTTAAATGTATTTTATTAGTCAATCTTTATTTAACTAACTTTTTAAATATACATAATGAGTAATCAATTTTTGACATTATATCTTTTTATTGTTAAGGACCTTTCCCTTTTTATTTATTTTTGAAGTGACTTTATTAGTTAACATTTTAATAAATTCAAGAGAGTTGCAACCAAAGATCTAGATTTGGGATTTTCATTCTAATTCGATTAACCCTATGAGAGTTGTATATGAGGGAGTTGTCACTAGCTTATTATGGTTGGTTAGAAGCCAAGTGAGACACGAAACACTTTGTAAGCAACTAAAGATTTAGATTCAGGGATTTGATTATACTTGTTATTCAACTAAATGCCATTTCAATACTTAAACTTAATTGCTTATCTATTGGGAAAATCACCAATGTGGTGATTGTTGGAAAATTCCCTTGTTGTTTTGACAATGACAAAAACAATCAAAGGCTACCATTTGTATATTGATTGAGTAGTACCATGTGGTATACACATGAGCCAAAATACAGTATGACAATAATCAACACCGAATATTCTGATATGAGGAGCACTTTACCATTTTCAAGATTGCATTGTCAATATCTGAAGTGAACAAGATATTGAGCATTGAAGATGTCTACAAGCTAGAAGAATCATTAGATAAGATGAACAAGGACCTTGATCAAAGGTAAACAAGATGAGAAAAATGGAAATGTTAGTGATGGCGTGGAGGTACAAAGATTGGGTAAACAATTAAATGGACCTAGTGATGGTGAACAAGCCTATATAACAAGAATGTCTGGTAAAGCTTGGAAGAACCATGAAAATGAACAACTTGGTAGAGTCAAAATTGCTAATATGCTTGGAAGGATAAGAAAGATTAGCATTGTTATTGAGTGCAGCGGATTGTTATCGGAGTAGCATATTATTGGTAAAGAGCAACTACCTTATACAAGTGAGATGGAAGATTGTGAAAATATCAATGACCTATGTGAGTTTAGCGAAGACTAGGTACAAGGATGAGGATCTTGATAGGGAGGTAAACAAGTCAAAAATGACAAGGTGTTCATGATGACTTGGAGGTATCATGGTCAATCTTTCATCAAAGTGACGTGTTTGCAAGCTGATATACTTAAGAGTTTCAGTGGATGATAGATCACAAGTCATTTCTCATGGCTTATCAATAGACAACATGGATAGACTAGTAATAATTTTCACATCCTAATTATGGATGAGGGATTTTGCTGATATTTAGTATTGGAAGGTACTAGTCACTTTATCACCTAATTAGAACATCAATCAAGATAGAAATAGCCGTTACATAGGTTTTGAATCCAAAAAAAGATCACCGGAGTTGAGCAGGAACGGTTATGACAATAACTAGCAAGACTGACGAAGGAACACTAACACTATTCTAGGAGACTGCGACTTGCCGATGTCAAAGAGCGATTCTGACAATTTCTAGCAACGACCTATTGCTGGCAACGGTAGAACCAACAGCTACTTAAAGATTGCAATGGATAATAGTCATTTAAGGATAAATGACTATATATTGAGTCCGAAAAAAGTAGTTGGGTTGGGTGGATACAAACAAAATGGGTCACGTGATTTGAGAGTCCTTTGCTCTATTTTTATTGATAGTCACTCTATACTCCTCATGTCAATGTATGGGTTGTGCTAATGTTTGTATTCAGTGATAAGAGCAAGTGTACAAGAGTAATAACAATTCATAAGTCCCAATAGTGTGATCTATTGGAAACGCGGTGCTTGTTGTTTGTAATTTGTCTTGAAGATTACTTGTAGCCCAACCTTTTATTGGTTGTTACTATTGAGAGTGGATATAGGCTTGGGGATAAAGCCAAACCACCCTTCTATCTCTTCACTATTAACATCATTTGTTCATTATTATTGCCATCTGTTAAACAGCAGCACACATACCTGATTTTTACAATTTGTTTCCACCGAAGTTTGAAGTTTAACTTATTATATTTCGAAAAAAAAAATTATAGTACTCAAATAACATATTCACCACCTCTAGATTATATTGTTAGCCCCAACATTATCAACTAAGTATTGCATGCAGACTTTTTATCCGATTACGAATGCTAGACTTCTCGTCTATTAAGACTCCATGTAATGTTTTTGTGTTTACTATTGTCCTAAAATGTAACCTAAAGATTCAGCTTAAATAAGCAAATCCCAACACAAAAAAGCAATATAAAAGAATCACAATCCATTCATCAAGGATAGTAATGAAAGAACAAGTAAAAAGTAAACTGTAGTAAAATAATCTGATATAAGTCAGGCAAATAATACAGCCTCATTATTAAACCCCGGGATAGCAATCTCATGAGCTAATTCATTTAAATCTAATTTTCCCTAAAATGGCTAATATACCTACTTAAACTTAGGCTAGAAAATCACCGGAAAGAACCAACTAGATTGAGTTGTTTAAAAGGTAAAACAACTAAATTATCAATAGCGGAACAGACCTGATAACGGGGCAATTCAACGTTAATGGCGAAAAAGACCAACTCAAACCAGTGATGAAATCACTTGTATTACCTTACATACATGATAATTTTCTGAAGAAACCACAAGTTTAGTAATGACTCCAAGCCAAAAAAGAAGGCAAACGCATACTTTGCAAACACGTAGCACGCACTTATCTTTACATTCGCTCATACCATTCTCAGCTCACTCCCACTCACCTAACGCACACGCATGACAAGCAAACAGCGCATAGGACCAGCGAACAATTCATTCAAAACACCTTCGAAGTGGAGATGCACACTACGAACAGATCGGCCATAGACGACAATCCATTTGGAAAGGACACACAAAAGATGAACGGACCAGCAACCTCGAAGGCATTGTTTTGACTGATATCAACGTGTAACAAGCAACACAAGTAAAAAAAAAAATTACCCAGGCTATAATTTCCATGAAAATCTTACCTAGGCCTACCCTCGTAATTCTCTTTAGAGTGACAAATAACATATTGATAGCTTTGGAACCACGAGTACAATTCCAAAGCAACTAGAATATACAAACTTATGCGGCTCACTTCACCAACACACAGCGGATGTACTACTTCTGTATACCCACTTCGAGTACACGATAGGGAAAACTAAAATTAGCAAAATACACGAGAGAATTTTACTGAAGTACTCTGCTAATTCACTGGCTGAACAACATCAAGAGTCAATTCCATTTATTTACTTTCTGTTCTATTTGCATAAGTACCATGAAAGGAATTAAGATTACACTGGTTCTTTGGGATGATGAGTAGGAAGAGTTTAGCATGTGTCATTTTTATGCTATTAAAGAAGGAGCCTTGTTCTGAACAAAAAAAAAAAAAAAGGAGCCTTGTACAATGAGTTGACAGAGTTAAATACAAAATGACATGTTTCTTGCACTCATGCACTTTACGGCACATCACTTCACAGGGATGTGGACATCACATGAGCCATAATTTTCATATGACGCTTATTTAAGAGTCATAACATTTTTCAATCATTCGAATATCAAAAAAAATTTAAACAGTTTACCCAAGTGCTTGAAATTCAACATGGCTTAGGCATTTTTAAAAAATTATGATGCTTAAATAATCAATTGAAAAGTTATATGTCACTTATGTGATTGAAAAACAAAAGTTATAATACTCAATTAAGTATCGTATGTAAGTTATTGCATTCAAGTGATCAAAAAAAAAAAATGTCGGCACTCAAATGAGTGCAGTATGAAAGTTATGATATTTATGATATTATTTCCTCCACTTTGCAGTTTGCATCACACATGCATTCATCAGTAACATATTTCGGGTAGGAAGACCACACTAATTGGAACCCACACACACGTGTTGAGCGGTCCATCAAGCACACAACACGTACACAAGCACAATTCACTCATGCAATTCAAACGTACAGAGCATTCACTAATTCACGCACGCTACTCACGGCAAAATACATCTTCATATTACTTCTCTCGGTCATCTTTCTCTGCATCACATCAGGATTGCAGGCAACGGCTTCATAATATATTTCCTCAATGTACACAAACAGAGTAGTACAGCAACAAAAGGAAATGGAAATTTCCCTCGTAAAATTTCTAGTCATCATTGTTCTCAATGCAACCGTCGTATCATCAGTGAAGTACGAGAGTTTCGAATTAGGCAATATTTGTGCAACTGGTAACTGTATGACCGTTATGACGGTTAAGTGCTGGCGCCGAATTGTTGTCCTCCTAGGAAAGTTGGACAAGTGATTTTATTAAAGAATCTGTTGTCAATCTCCGAATTTAACACAGATCGTTATCAGTCTCCTAATTTGTCACAAAAAAATTGTACGTGATTTTAACATGTGTGAACACAATTCTCTAGATTTAATTTCATGTGGCTTAATGTTTTAAAAATACTATAATTTTTAGTTTTCCTAAAAGAAAATTATTGAATTTCGCGATTCTACAGCTTAGCATAGTAGTTGCAACTTATGTGCCGAAATGTGAAAATTAAAGAATTTAGTCAAATAACGTAATGTCAACCCATGCAATCTGTTGGAGGAAAAGGAATCCATGCAATATACCAGTTGAAAAATAGATCGTTTGATTCAAACGCACCCATAATGTTCGTTATGAAACAAAAATCAAACTTAATCGGAGATTTTAATCTTATTTATATTGTCTTAACTCGTTCAAAAACATAACTCACTCAAATGTCAATTGGCTTTGTAAGATCAGACATCGAGATTACATCAATAAATGACTCCATTGTAGCTTTTGCTTGCCCAATTTATTTTGCATAGCATGATTTTGTGGATGGTTTAAGTATTGACGTAGTATCGATAAATGAAATTGGCTGATATACAGTTCTTTGTGTGCGAGGTGCATACTAAATGAGTTTCTTACTGGAAAGTATATCACATGATAAGATAATGTAATAAATCAAACTTAAAAGTATAGTATGTTTGATCACGTGGACAATTCCATTTACTAAAAAAAAATTATTTGATTTTATAATTAAATATAAATAATAATATAAATTTTGAAAATGAAGAAGTGATAAGCATTTGAGTTTGATCACTTTCATTCAAGCAATTTGTTTCAGCGAATGAAAAGTTTCACGGAGTCAGAAAACTCAATTAATTAAAGTTGAAGTAATTAAGAATCAAAAGGAACAAAGGAAAATCTATATACCATTTATAACGCGGTGGTCTTGTTTGGATAGGGCCTTGGACGATTAACACATAGGAGGATTGACAAAATCTGTTCGAAATATTGAGAAAAAAAAAAGGGACTTGCTGGGGCATTTTCATTTTTTTTTGGTGAAATTATTTTCCTTATAAGCGTAATTTTTCCAAGGTGGTGGTTTCGCTCAATTTAGAATAAAATTATTCCATCCAAGCATCAGGGGTTTACTTATCCACTTAAGTCAAAAAATTTCATATAATATAGGAATATATGTTGACACTTTAAATTTTGATCCAAAAAAAAAAAAAAAAAAAACTTTGCTTTTTATGGGTTGAAGATTCATTTTTTCTATTATCAATATTTTAGAAAATCTATAAATTATTTATAACATAAGTGGTCTTGTTTCCAATAGTTTGAATTCGATTAACACATATAAAAAAATGAAATTGACAAAATCTGTTCGAAATATTGAAAAAAAAAAAAAAGGACTTGCTGGAACAGTATTTTCCTTATAATTTATATATTATTTTTCCAAAGTTTAAGTTTCGCTTAATTTAGAATAATAGTATTCCATCCAAGCATATAACTAAAAAAAATAAAATTCAAAATCAGTCGACTTTGCCTTTTAGGGGTTGATTCAAAAAAAAAGATTTACTTTTTTTCTATTATTAATATTTTAGTTTTTTTTTTTTTTTGGTAAGGATTAATATTTTAGTTATTTAGTGTTATGATTTCTGATAATGTCAAGGAAACTCATGCTGTAGTAAACAAAGTTGAAGCTATGAGTGGATAGTAAGGAGAAGAGGGGGATTTGTACGTGGCAAAAATCCAGGGAAATTGTGATCCTGTGCTATTATCCCGACATAAAAGACTTCTTTCTCATGTTACTTTCAATTTGGCCAAGCTGCGGGAGCATGCAGCAGATGATGATGCGCCCGTCGCTGGAGCAGCACAAGCCGCCGCGCTGCTGCTCCAGACAGAAGCGGAGTCGCCGAGTCCTAGTGCCGAGGTTGCCAAAGAAAGAACAAGCTCGGATACTTGGAAAAGGAAAAGCATTATAGACTCGAATGTTTGATGTTGTTGCTGCTGCTAGCATCTCTCGTTACTTACTGGTTTCTCCATTTTTAGGGGTGCATTAGTTCTTTGTTCCATAAGCTTGGAAACTACTTTTGTTTTGTGAGATTTTATAAAATCACTATCAACTATTCTAAAACTTAAATTTAAACTATTAGATAAAAGCTTAAGCTTAAGTTTAACCTGGACTTTGGACTAAATCTAAAAAGTGAAAATATATAATTGGAGAGGCAAGTAGAGCTCAGGAAAAATTCGAACATAGAATTTTTTACTATGATATCATATGAGAGTTTTGTGGAAATCACTATCGACTGTTCTAGACGTTTATTAGAGCCGGAGGTCATGAGTTTGCATCTTTTCAGGCCACATTCATCTCCCCAATTATATTTCCACACTTAGTACTAGACCAAAAAAAAGAACTAGACTAAACATGAAGAGCAATGATAAAATAATTAAATATTAAAATGTGCATTCAAGTAACAGTTTAAATTTTTAGAATAATTAACAATGGTCTTACATAAATCTCACATATTTATACTTCCTTCTCCATAAATATTCGGACAACTCTAAAGTATGTCCGAAATATATAGTTTTAAAGGTTTTCTAGCAAACAGTTGACTGGGATTTGATGGCCCATATGCAGCCCGAGCTTTTGGAAGCTCTCCCTCCTATTGAGCGCCACTTAGCTAAACTAATCATGAAAATTCATAAGGAAATCGCCGTAAATTTATCACGCAATGTCCGTTTTATTTTATGTATCCATCTTTGGCGACCTTTTTTCGTGCGTTTCTCTTGGAAGTGAGCAGAACCATGAAATTTTCATTTACTCGTATGCAAATTAGTTATTAGTCTCTTTCAAGCCATCCAAAGATCAATCAAATCGTTCTCTCAGTCTCACCTTATGCATCCATGTAGATTTTGTTTCGTGAAAAATGGATAATTTGAAAAATATTTTCCTTAAAATGATCAGCCATATCAATTGAAATAATTAGTCAACGAGAAAAATTTTATTATCGACAACAAATTATGTTTCAATAGTTTCATGAACAATGAAAATTTTTTTTTATTCATTTTTATATGCAATATAAACAATCGTTTTTAGGAAAATTATTTTCCAAATTATGCATTTTCCGTAAAACAAACCAGGCCTCAAACTTGACCTGATTTTTATCAAAGCTCTTTTAACTCATCGAGATAAACGGCTTGCTACCGATTATTGCTCATAAGATGAGCTTTGAGCATGCATTAATAAGCTTTCTTTGGAGAGCAAAAAATAGAGTTGTAGGGAGACTACACCCACAAGTTATGCATCGTAAGAAATTATGACCAAATAATTCCTTTTGGATTTTGTGAGCTACTTTCTCTTTTGGAAAACAGACGAATTTGGAAGTTCTCTGCATATATTGGGTGCAGAAAATTCCTGAGAACACTTATGGACTCAACTAATCGGAACAAAAACTGACACATAAGTGTCTGTCTGTTGCAATGATCATTAACTACAAAGCATTATATACACTTGCCATTTGAACATATCCAATGCATAATTCATCAGGAAAAAAAAAAAAAACCTACAAGAGTGGCAAAATCCTCCATCAAAAAGTCAAGGAGGACCACGGTTAATCCATGAAATTAAACTTCCACGCCCACGAGTACTTCCTAACCTAATCGAGACTCCAACAGCTATCCTCAATAACCAGATAATATATAATTACCTAAACATTAATTTTAAGAAATGTAAAAAGAAGGAAAAGGGACATTGCAAGTGCCATAAAATTTGTATAGCACTCGTTTGAGTGTCATAATTTTCTAATTATCGCTTGAGTCCGTGGCTTTTAAAAATCATTCACCTGAATACTATAACTTTTTAATTAATCACTTAAAAATCATATTGAGTGTTATAATTTTAGTGTGATAACTTTATCACAAGTTCCATGCCACGTCAAATTTTTGGTACCTACAATGGACATTTTTTAAAAATTATAATGTTTAAGTGATTGATTAAAAAGTTATGGCACTTAAGTGGATCGTATGAAAATTATGGCATTCAAGTGATTAATAAAAAAAATTATAGCATTTTAGTGAGTGTCGTATGAAAGTAATGCCACTTGTGATGTCTTTATCCCATAAAAATAACATAAATTTGACTAGATATGTAAAGTTACTTTAACTCAAAGAAATGTAATTAAATATCTTCATGAATAAGAATAACAATCAATCATGAGTAGCTATATTTTCCACTGCCTGGTGTTTTAACCTTCACGAGGCAAAAGCAGAGGTTGCCATCCACTCTAAAGGACCAAAGTTGGATGACAACATCCTTTATGAGTTCGTTCCGCTCGTAGGGATGCGCATTCCACCTCTCCGTCAACATATAAGAAAAATTTTTACTCGTGTAATTCCACTTCTTCAGTTGCAAATCGTGAAAAACTTCAAGACACGGCTCAATGAGGGAAACCTTAATGCCCTCCTTCCTGTCTAGGATTCGAATCTCTTCTTCACTCAAGAAAGCTTCCCTTATCTGCTTCTTGGGTATAGAGAGCCTACTTTGTCCCCGGCTCATGTCGGTCGCAGCAAGTTTCTTCTCCACCACGAGCGTCACATCCCGACCACATATCTCTTGTATTTTGTCCTTGTAGTCTATCGGCAATTCGCTTGGTCCGATTAGGGTCGCGAGACCTGTCTCCTTAGTTTTCTTGGGTATAATACCCGTTTCTTGGATTTCGGTGGAAGGAGTCAGGCTGAGCTTTCCCTCGGAGACCGAAGCAGCTGTGTCCGCCAAGAGACGAAAAGATGAGAGATCGAATTCCATCTCTCTCTCCCCCATTGAAAGACGATTCGTAAACCGAAAACGAACCATCGCCTTCCAGAAACTTTGATTCCCCTACTCAGTGCTCCTTTCTACCTCTACCAGCAATTTGGGTGTTAGGGTTTATGATGATGGAGGGTTTTCAGAGAGCGAGAGCCAGGGAAAGAACGAAGCCGCAGGGGATTTCAATATATACGTTGCTAAGAGAGAGAAAGAGAGAGAGACCAGACATGGCGATAAACAAAGGATAGACAAAGCGGGCAATTATTGGGGTCACCTGCTGAATGTAATGGAAAGTTGTGCGTGAAGAAATTAAGAGATATTAGGATTACGCTGTAGGGATTAGCAGATCCATCCTAATCGGAAACATTTAATCCATCCTATTAAGATTCGGAGAGAAATAATTCCCTTTAGTAAATCTTCAAGAACGCAGATCTGATAGTTTCTTTTATTGGATGATATCTATTTGAAGATTTCTTAGATTTCACTTATGTTATACGTCAATATCAATATCCATGACTATGATGATTTCATCGTTGATAATGAGACATGAGAGTGAATTAGCTTTTCGACCTGCATGTATGTAGGTATAATGTGATCAAAACTTTTTTCATAAAAGATAAAATCTTCCGATTCTATATTGTAATGCATTAAGATAGTGCATTAAGGGAATAGCTTAAAGTATTAATGATGAGCAGACGTAGATGAAAATCAACTCAAACATTATGTGATCGCTCTAGATAAAAGTAATTTTTTTTGGAACTATATAACCTCTCTGCATATTAAAACGAAACCAAAATTTATTTATTTTTCCTAAAAAGGGAATCGAGCAAAAAAGAAAAAGAAAAAGAAGATGAGACTAGCAATATTTGTGCGAGAATAAGATAGGAGAGTTTCAAATTAGGCAATATTTGTGCAACTAGCAAATATGTGTTAAGTCCTTATACCCGCCAAACTTAATCTCCAAATTACTCTCTCTCTCCTCCAAACTTTAATTCTCATGTTTGGCGGATATTTCTTCTTCTTCTTCTTCTTTTTATAATTTTAAAGAAATTACAATTCTTATTGACGCTACATATACACACGCCTTTATGGCAATCTATGTTTTTTTCATAAGATTTTATTTATGATAAATACTATTAAACTATTATGAAGCAATATTAATTGAATATTTTAGTTGGAAGTTCTCAGTAAAACATAAATTTTAAAAACTTGTATAATTATAATCGAGAGTCACCACGAAAAGAATACTTTTCTTGTTCAAATACTAATTTAGTTTCATATGAAAAATTCAAAAACAAAATTTTAAAAAAATGGAACTATATTTTGGATAATTATTAACTGCTATATATTGAATAGTGTACAGGTTTATTCAAAATTACCATGTTATGATTTTTCTGACTCCATATTTCGTTAACGACTTTCGCCTCCCTCCCTCCCTACCTTCAACGCCTGGCTCCGTCATTGGTTAAGCCCTAAAAATGACTGGAAGTGTTATAATTAATTCAATTTATATTATTAATTACTATTTGTATGCTTTTATTTAAAGTATAGTTTAACTCGCTGTTATAATTAACTCAATTTAATTTCTTAATTATATTTTATTTTTTTGTGAATTACTATCTGATTGTAAAGAATCATGATTTGATAAATTCTACTATTAATCGATTTGTACCGAACGAAAAATGGATTTCTACTATTAATAATGAGAATTATATTTAGTAATACTGGTTTATTGTAGACACAATTTATTAATAAAAACCTTAGGTCGTTATTAAAGTATGAAATAGAAGATGCTCCCGGTTGCATTAGGAATAGCTATTCCCGTTGACTCAAATCAGGAGTGCTAAAGAGAATTAAATGTCAACAAGTTGGGCCCAATTTTGTTACTTGATGAGAGAAGAAAAGAGAAACGAGGTTGAAATTTTCAAGATGGAAGTACAAGAATTGGGCCGAGCCCATGTGAGGACACAGTTTCATGGGTTTGTGATTCGACCCGATTTAATAAGATGTTCGGCTTTCCAGGCTTAAATTAAACTGAGTTCTGCGGCAAGGTTTGACCGGATAACACTCCTATCCTTTAACCTGTGGTCAACGAATATCATTCTTGAAAGCTTATAGTATTAAGGAAATTTGATTACCGATGAAAATAGAGCGATAGTTATAGATCTTCAATACTTTGATGTGTAAAGACAATCACTGTAATTGAAGTATTATTAATCTCCATTATTATCGTTGTCGAGTTTAAAACTAATATATCCTCGGGATATACACTAAAATCACATAAAAACTAATTTAACAATTACTCAATCTCTCTTGAAATTTCACCTTGAAGGTGTTATCAAACTTAAAAAGAGAGAACGAAGAGAGACTTGTTGTTGTTATGAACAATTGGGATAAGCAATGTATGATTTGGTCATATTTATAGACAATCAATCAACACATCTCTCGTACATTTTCCCCATTATTGCTTTTTATGATCAACCATCACTTCTCTTAATATCAACAAATATTTCTTTTCATATCCAATAATCACATCTTTTCATGTCCAACAATCACTTATATGCGTGATAATAAACTATATTAAAAATCATCCGCTTAGTTTGTTATATGTGCTAATTTACATAAATTCATACATACACGAAGGTATCGGTTAAAATTTGAAACTTCAATTAGTGTAAACAATTCCATTAACCAAATAGATAAAGCTTTTAACCATGACTCCATTTGTTAATCAAATTATCACACATATGAATTTATACATATTCAATTAGAAATTTCCTATGCCTTAGCACTTTTATAATCTTGTGCTTCCTCCACATGCATGAACATTTACAAAAGTTCTTCCGACTTTTGTTATGAGTGGCACAACTTCTCATGTTCATATAGGTGAAATTCCTAAATTATTACCTTAGCCTTGCTTTGCCAAAAACCTTGAATTTTATTAAGGGTGATTTCTTATACTCATCCCTCTAACTTTCCGTGAGTATTAGCATTGTGCCCCAATACTCAATCATTATCAAGATACAATAACTTGCTGTTACTCATTAACTTTGACAATTTTGTTAGAAATTGTAAATTTGGGTTTCCACATGCTTGACTATTATCGATTGGTCTAAGGTCAATTCATATGGCAATACTACTACCTAAACCTCTCGAAAGTCCCTTAATGAATGAATCAATCAAGTTATAAATTGTTCAAACATAAATTATTGAAATGATTACATTGGTAATTAATTGTCATACATATTCATATCACAAGTCAATAGCTAGATTTTCTATTGTATATTTTAATATATAACTTAGATATTGTTACCTCACTATCGCAACATAAAGATAAGGCTATCATCGGTTATGGTTATAACTCTTTATCCAATAGCAAATTTCTTAACCATTTAGCCTCTTTTCCAACCCCAAACAATGCTATAAATTCATTTTCATTCATTAAATGAATTATACATATTTGCTTCTTTGATGCCCCTAAGATTGCACCATTTACAAGATTGAACCCATCCAAATGCCGACTTGTGATCAGATTGTGCTGGTTATCATACTAGCATCTAAGGGTGAGAATGATAACATTTCTGTTCCGGAGAACAATTTCTTTTGAGAAATGGCTCTTTTCTATTTCTACTCCCTAGAATGATTTCTGAGTAAAATAAAGTGTTTGATAACTATACAAAATTTATACTCTTAGAATAAAAAAAAGAATATGAATGTGTTTGGTACGATCCAAAATTTTTTGTATTTTTTCGTTTTTTCTTCTGGCTCATAGACGGCCAAACGCCAACCGCCGATCGCCGCCTATTGTCGCCTGCCGCCTATCGCCGTCACTTGACTGGCGGCGGCGGTCAACGACCAACGACAGTCGGCAGACGGCAATGGCCGACGCCGGCGATCAACGATTAGCGGCAGTTAGCAAGCGGCGAAGGCAGCCATCGATCAAAGGACGATGGTGGCCAACAGCAGTTGCCGGCAATGACAGCACCGGTCAGCAGCTAGCAATCGGCAGTGGCCCTGGGCAACCTACAGTGGCCACGGCAAGAGAGAAGAACAAAAGAAAAAAAAAATTGGCTTATTTCTATATATTGTTCCCGAGAACAAGAAGTTACTTTTTTTTGTTTCTTATTTCTATTCCAAATTTATTCCCTTGCTACTTTTCTATTCCAAGGAATAAAAAAATAAGTTGGCATTAATAAACAGATTTTTGTTTTGGAGAAAAAAATAAATAAATAAATAACAAAGGAATAGAAATGTTCCCATATAGTGCCTAAATATCCTTCTAATACTATTGGTCGTCTTCCATAAAATAGACCATAATCCATTGTTTTCTTTAACTAATCATGAATTCTATTTATAGCTTCCCAATGCATGACACTATAATAACTAGTAAATTTGGATAATTGACAACACAATAAAAGATATATCCAATCTAGTGCAATGCATCAATCTTCTAATTGTACTAGCATATTCTAATTATGCTAAAGGTTAACTAGTATTTTTCATCAATTTAATTGATGTGTCATATAGTATATTTGATTCTTTAATTTCCATATATAATATTTTTGAATATTTTCACCACATAATGGGATGACTTAAAGCATCACCTTTACTATCTTTGATGACTTTGATACCTAAAATTGTATTCACATCTCCCAAATCTTTCATTTTAAATCGAGAACATATGCACTTTTTAGTTTCATCTATGTCATACATATTTGTACCAACAATCATTTTATCATCTACATATAAGTAGATTTTAACTCCATATTCTTTGATAAACTTTGAATAAACACACGAATTAGCATTGTTATGCTTAAATCCACATGATAATATCACTAATTTTTTCTCTTTTTGTGGCCATTGTTTCGATGCATGCTTCAAACCATTTAATAATTTGTTTACTTCTTATTCCTTTGTCTCTAGTTATGTTGTCATTCTCAACAAATTAAACATTGTTTGCAACTTTTATTACATAATTAGTCTCGTGATCTCAAGAACCATCTTCAATTCGAATGGGTTCTATGAAATCATCCACAATTAGGTTCTTAAACGAGTGGAGAAGTTTCTTTCAATAATCATTTCAAGTTGAAGGCAATTTTAAAATAATTGCAACAACTTGAAGATGTTATAGCAACTTCAATCATAAGGTCTTTGAATTTGTTACATAATTAGTCTCGTGATCTCAAGAACCATCTTCAATTCGAATGGGTTCTATGAAATCATCCACAATTAGGTTCTTAGACGCGTGGAGAAGTTTCTTTCAATAGTCATTTCAAGTTGAAAGGCAATTTTAAAATAATTGCAACAACTTAAAGATGTTATAGCAACTTCAATCATAAGGTCTTTGAATTTGGCAATATATATTTAGAGTTTTTCCACTTACTTAGAGACAAAATTTCCATAAATCACTTTACCAAAAAAAAAAATTTCCATAAATCATCTTTACCAAAAAAAAAAATTTCCATAACTCATAGTAAATTGAAAATATTTTCAAACAATAAATCTATCCATACATTGTTTGTCAATATTGCATTTGATCTCTATGCATTCCTAATGCCTCTAAGATTTGTGCAAAATCAGAAATTTTCATATAAACGCTGTGACAAAATATTGAGAATCCTTCCTTGGACTAAATTTTATTTTATTTTTTTGCCATTGTTTCAATGCATTCTTCAAACCATTTAATAATTTGTTTACTTATTATTTCTTTGTCTCTAGTTATGTTGTCATTCTCAACAAATTAAACATTGTTTTCAACTTTTATTACATAATTAGTCTCGCAATCTCGAGAACCATCTTCAATTCGAATGGGTTCCATGAAATCCTCCACAATTAGGTTCTCTTCCTTTCAATAATCATTTCAAGTTGAAGGCAATTTTAAAATAATTGCAACAACTTGAAGAGGTTATAACAACTTTAATCATAAGGTCTTTGAATTTGGCTATATATATTTGGAGTTTTTCCACTTAATTAGAGACAAAATTTCCATAAATCATAGTAAATTGAAAATATTTTCAAACAGTAAATCTATCCATACATTGTTTGTCAATATTGCATTTGATCGCCAATGCATTCCAAATGCCTCTAAGATTTGTGCAAAATCAAAAATTTTCATATAAACAATGTGACAAAGCATTGAGAATCCTTCCTTGGGCTCCTTTCATTATCAATTGCTTCTTTCAAAATGATGCATCTCTAAATGTAATTGTCTCGCTATTCTTGGATCTTCATCTAAGTAAAATAACATGGGTAATTTATTTATAATATATTTCCTATCTCCTTTACCAAGAGAGTTACAAAATGATAATAGAAATCTTTTATTTTTGTCACTCTTTGACTTCTTATATGCTCACTTGGAGAATCAAAACAATTTTCTTTTACTTGATGAAGGATTGCTTGCATTAATTGGTGTTTGTGAATATGTTGAGGTATCACTTGAATCTTCCAGAAAATTGTAATCAAGAAATTCAACTTTTCGCGATTCTATAACAATATTATATTCAAAATCTAATCATTGATAAGCTTTTGGATTTTAGCATATCTAAAGAACATGATTCTTAATGCCCTTAGTCTTAATTTGGTTCGCTTAGGATTAGAAATACTATAATACACTAGGCATCCTCATACTTTAAAGTATTGGATATTTAATACCCTTCATTTTCATAATTCATATCTTCAATTTATTTGAAGGAATTTTGGTGTGAACATGACATGCAGCAAGAAGGACTTCTCTCCATAAATTAATTGGCACTTTTGCTTGTAAGATCATGGAATTAACCATATCTAGCAAAAATTAAAAATTTTCTTTCTATCAATCGATTTTATTGTGGTATATAAGGTCATTTATTTGATCCATGATGCCATTTTCTTCATAAATATCGTAATGCACTAGTAAAGTACTTTAGTAAAATTTTCTATTTTTGAGAATGAATTTTTAGTCATCTTTATTTCTAAGCATATTTCATAATCCTTCTTAACTAGATTATTACATTAAATTATATTTAAAGTACATTAGCAACATGAGATAATCAATCTTGTCACAAGGAAGACAACTCAAGCATATAAACCACAATAAAAATTTCATAAATATTTCACTATCAAGATTGTGAGCACGTGATATATCCATTATATCCATTTCCATAATCATAATACCCTAATATTGTTGAGAAAATTCAATTGCTGATGAAAATATAGCAATGTTTATAGATCTTTGATACATTGATACGCAATAATGATCGCTCTCCTTGATGTATTAGTTACCCAACTATTGTTACTAGCGGGTTTAAAACAAATATACTTCCAAAATAAACACCAAAGTTGTAGAAAAACAAGTTCAATAATTACTCAATTTCTCTCTTGAAATTTCATCTTAAATGTGTTATGAAACCTATGTGTGAAAAGAGTATAAGAGAGAATATTATGAAGAATGAAGAGTTGTTGTTATGAACGATTGTGATGAATATACCTCTAGGATATACAATAAAGTCACAAAGACTCTCTTGGAATATCATCTTGAATATGTTATTACACCTATGTATGAAAAGAAAAAGAAAGAATATTACGAAGAAGAGAGAGTTGTTGTTTTTATGAATAATTGTGATTAACTATGCATGATTTGATCATATTTATAGACAACTAATCTACACATCCTTTGAGAATAGTTATCTTATCTTAGTTATCTACACCACCACAATCACTTTTTATAATCAAACATCACTTCTCTTCAAGTCAATAAATACCTCTTCTCATATTTAACAACCACCTCGACAATGGTGGCGCGGAGGTGGTTGGACCAATAGGGTAGTTCGTCAGAGGGGAGAGAGAGGGGAAAAAGGGTTAAGGATTTTGGGTTTGCATCGAGGGCTAAATCAATCGTTTTGGCTTGATAGTGTTTTGACTGGACAGCAAAGTGTACATTTCCAAAAGTTGAAGATACCAGCCGCTATTGGTGAAAAAGCCGGAGAATAACATCCTAAAATCTTCATTTCGACAAATGATTGGATAGATAAAGGATTATGCGACAAATGTGACTCAATCCATTCTTACCCGCTCCATCTTGGGATACAGCGATCTCAACTCTGCCCTAAATTTCACAGATGATAAATTTTACCTCCAGTAATCAGGCTGTATCATCTTAGATGGGAGAAGTACAGTAGTCATCCCTAACCCTACCAAGCTAAAGGAAAATTGAAAAAACAAACCGTGACAAAGAATTCGAAAATTGTACCATGCTGGAAATTAAAAAATTGGACCATTTTCGGGAACATGACATTAGTAGGTGAAACCTAATGGTAAATGGGGTCCATAAGAGAGAGCTCTTCATAGTTTGAGCCAAACACTGCGGCTGCAGAACATGATGAAACCTCCCAATGTACAATTCAGACACTTGCACGTATTAAAAAATAAGTGCTGCGCCGAGAGATTCAAAGACACCTGCACTCTGTCTCCCTACAATGCATTTGGCCCATTGACCACATCAAGCTTTTGCCTTTCTTGGTTTTCATATTTTAGCAATTTCCCTCTGATTGAGGGAATGCTGTGAGATTTCACGAGAAAATTTCACCCACTGGCCATAGCTATACAGTCTTTGGTTCTTCCCCGTTTCAGATTCAGCAAATGAGAAAGAACAGTTTGAGTCTTGCCATTTTTTTTCCAAGATGGGTATAGGAAACAAGGCTGGGCTGCCCAGCTGCTTTCGACCATTTCTTATGCTCCGTTAATGCCGCTTGTTCGTTTTGTCAGCACATCTGCCTCTTTTTCGTAGTAGTCATGGTTGTGGAGGTGTTTGACAGGCTCCTCACAACTGTGGCGCCCTCGTAACTGTAGTTATTTGTTGCAACTTTCAAGAAATTATGTCAGTTTTGAGTTCTTTAACTTTCAACCACGTATTACCAAACACGTAACTTGCAACGCTACACAAAACAATTGCAGTACAGCTTTATCTCGAAAGGTAATTAATTCATTGTCGTGGTCGTCATTATACTTGGTTCCAGGACCAGATAGAAACAGACATAATCATCTCATGTTAAGAGTTGATTTATTCATTCCTTATAAACATTACGCATGAATCAAACGCATAGGAACCTCTCGTGTACTTCTGGGTAAAATGGTATTTGTTCAAATGATCTAAAATTGATCTTAATCTATTCCTGTGCATTTTCAGATATGGTACTTCCGGAAAAATCTAAATTTGATCGGCTATTTGAAGGACTGTAATCTTGCTTTTCATCCAATATCAATCTCCTTTCTCGACTTATTACTAAAGGCACATGTTTGCCCAAAGAACGCATTCGACGAAATAAAAAATTAGAAATGTCTCCATTGGACATAGCCGTGCCTCTAGACCTCAGGGCACGGTGCTCTGAAGCTCTGAAGCGCCATAGAGAACTCGATCAATCCAAACATTTTTGGTTCAAAACAGTGTGCCAGGAAAAACTCAGCTGGTACAAATTAGATGGTCATTCCCATCTCTCAATCGACAACCTCTGAAGGAGTAATGCGACATTTCATAAAAAGAATTTCGACAACATTGACCGGGAAGTTTGATATAAAAACATCAACGAGAGATTCTTGTCATGGACACTATCTATCAATCTAGCCGCAGAAATTCACTAGAACCGGATTTTCAAATCTCTATATCAATCCCAAAGGGTTGAACCATTCAAACTTATGCTCCACTCAAGTGCCAAATATGATAGTCATTAGCGATTACACAGAATCTGCAATCTGACTTCTTTGATGATAATATTGGTGATGAAGTAAAACTGAATTATATACTTCTGCTTTTCCCACTGGCCGAAGGCCTGAAAAGAGTTCTTTCCTCTGTGGAGGCAAGACGATGGAATGATTTACCGCCATCAAACTTCTCACAGATTTTGCCTGCTCCCGCTTTCAAAAGATCGAGAAACAACAGAGAAGGGGTTTTCATCTCGAGCAATGATGGCTCAAAAATTGCTCGTCGTGTCCCTCTTCATAAACCCGTGCTTATTTTTACTTCTCCTACAGAGGAACTACGGTCTATGGCTTCTGATATGAAGCCCAAGGTCAGGACTTCTCAAGACCACAACCATTCGATCAACACCGGCTCCTATTATTTTAATGTTGGTAACAACATGGCCCGTTCAGAAGCACGATGATTCGAAAGGCAATTCAATCACAAATCTCGTATGCTCCCTCAGTTTATACAGGGGGCATTGAAGTCTCGAATGACACACAATCACCCCCAAGGAAATCAATGGCGTATCCTTAGGAACTTGGAGAGATAGGGAGTGCCAAATTCTCAAGCAGCAGTGGCACATGCTATAGAAGCATAAGCACTTACCCAAATAGCAACTAGACATCACCAACTTAGAACACATCAAAATAGTCATCACCAACACCAACAATCTTCATTTAGTCAAGAAAGTTGTCAACATGTCTGGAATCAGTGGACGAAAGTCTACCTTTAGAGAGAGAGAGAGAGAGAGAGAGAGTTTTGCGAATAACTGACATCTGCAAATCCAACAATATATTTATTATATATATACACTAAGAACTGGTGGAGCTGTCCAGAAAAGACCCACATGACAACTGGTGGGGTGCTAAGCGTAAGACTCCCCAGCTGCTCTAACTTAGCTGACTTTGTGTGGAAAATTGGAACCTAGAGAACCTACATTTTCAAACAAGTCACAACTACCATCTGTCTAGGGAATGAGATGCTTGCTTATAATATTAAGCATCGTTATTTATTCATCTCGATTGATGCAACTCATGGACATGCTTCTCACCTTGCTTTCAAGAGAAAAGGGGTCGTTTTCCAACTTTTATCCCCCTCTTTTCTTCCTGATAAGTGTGAAAGAGAGGATTGAACTAGTCATCCAATCTGCCTTTAACAGATCTGCTAAGGCGAAAATAAAAAAGAACAAAAAAATTAAATTTGAAAAAAAAAAAGAAAAGGCAACGACTAAGTGCAACATCCTAGAAAGGCTGAAAAAGTATTCGGGCAACTTGAGATGTGCATAGTCCAAGTGGATTAAGTTAAAAGAACTAATCACATTTAAGTTAGCTCTAGAGATGCGGAGAGATGTCCTGAGGACAGGATGAGCTTGTCGGCCAGCGGGAATTCTGTTGTCCCTAGCAAGGACTTTGCCTCGTTTGTTTGACCTTGATGAAAGAGCTCTTCCACATCAATTACCTAATCTATCTCTAAAATACAACACATAGGTCTAATAAGAGTATGAGAACTTCAACATCTCTCTCTCTCTCTCTCTCCCCCCCCCCCCCCTCCCTCCCTCCCTCCCTCCCTCCCTCTCTAACAGAGATATTTAAATGTTAACTATGCAACTGTCATCCATTCGGGAAACCCAAGACATTAATCTATTCATTCAAAGTTAACATCTAAAGACCCCCTTGCCATTCATATATACCTTCATTCTCCCACAGTGATGCCAATTTTTCAAAATGACAACCAAATTAATTGAAAAAGATATATTAGGGGAAACATGTGCTTTTGCAAAGCAAGAACTACCATCACTTCTCACCTCTCTTTCAAAAGAGTCTCAATAACCCTGTCTTGAATCAAGGAGGAAATTCCAAGTCCACCCTTTTTCAGCTTATCATTATGCATTGCATATCTATCGAAGAAGGTGAGGCAATCAAAATCCAAACAATTAGATGATAGTCCACAAGATTAGATGCCGCAAGATAGAAGCAGGGGAAAGACTGCTTTATAGCATGTCCAATCAAAGATAATAAGCTAAGACTAATAAGAACTATTAAGCACACCCATGGATGAAACATTCACAGATGGCAGGCCCATCTGTTGATCCTGGAATCTGCTCCTCTTGAACCGAGGCTCTGGTGAAGAAGAAACAGACGATGCCACACCCCACAAATCATTTGAACTGTCACAGCTGAAAGAAGCATCAATCACACCACTGGGGCTACTGGGTACTGATCCCCTCTTACGCTTGTGCTTGTAGTTGAGGATCTCAGGATGGTCAATTGACAATTCAAGAATGAGTTCATAGCACTCATTTACTCGGTCCTGTTCAAGAGAAAGCACAACGAGAAAACATAACTAACAAGCCATCATCGATGAAATAGCTAGAACTAATTGCAGGAGACAATATTAGAGCATGTGGATACAGGGAACGACGGTAGATATACACACAAAATCAGACCTCATTGATCTTGAGCAGGCTTAGTAACTGGTCCAGGAATTCACTGCATATACACGGTTCTATCTCATTGTTAACATACAACATTGCAGCCGTGGCAACAACTGACGGAAGAAAACTTGCAAGCCTCACATCTGAAAACAAAATTCGGTGTTAATCGGTACTCTTACACTGAGTGGGATCATCAGAAAACGATACTTATTGTCTATGCACTTGCTGACTAATGAGAAAAGGAGCTAATTCACTGCTTACCAGCAATCAGAGAGAGAAGTAAACGCTCGCACATCCAGAAAAACTGCCTGTGCAAATTAGTCGTCAAGCCAAACCTCCTAAGGATGTGATCAAAGAACGAAATCGGAGTCACCGAGTTCATTCTCCAACCAAGTGTAGACATCAGCAAGAGCTCCATTCTCTGAATCGTCCTCGATTCAAACACATATTTCGCATCAGCCACCTACAAAAGCACACCAAAGCTAGCTCTTTCAACACAAATGCAACAGGAAGTGTCCCAGAACTTTTCAGTCGGACATTTAACCAAACATTTAAAGCACAGTGATGCAATGTGCATACTTGCAGGTCAAGGAGAATAGGCACTTGGGTTTCCTCCACTTTGGCAGCAACGGAGAGACAAGCCACAGCTACGAGCTGGCTTATCCAAGGCCTGTCCCTCTGGTAACTCCGGCTCAAAAAGAACCTGTCCAAGTAGTTCACGGCCAACATAGCAGTCAACGGACGGAACCCGTAATGCCCATGGACCCTCAAAATCCACCCGACCGCATCCTTGCGAGCAAGCGCCACCGACCCATCAGAGATTAGCTCGTCCCAGCAGGGATGCGTCCCGGTTTCCCTCGAAACCAGGGAGGCGAGCTCCCCATCTTCCCAAAACAAGTCCTGCCCGAGCAACGACGGAGGCAAAGTCGAGTCCTTTATCTCGCGGAGGCCGTCCCCGGCTCCCCCGCCGGCGTATTCGCAGGCATTGTCGGCCAGATCTTCACCGAAGGTCTCGTCCTCGCAGTAGAGGCCGTCGAGCGAGAACGGAGGAGCGGTCGGGTAGTGGCGGCGGGTGTCCTCCTCCTGCAGAGCCATGCCCTTCTGCGGAGAAGAGAGCGAAGGCTTTGGTCATTATAGATGGAGCAGGAAAGAGAACGAGCCGGTGCCCAGATTCATGTCTGCGCTCCTGATGTGTCTCTTTCAAGAATGTGGGATAGACAGTGAGAGAGAGAGAGAGGGGGAGAGGGAGAGGGGGAGGGAGGGAGTGAGGGAGAGAGGGCGCTCCAAGCGATTGCGTGAGGAAGGAGATGAAGGGGCCTTTTGTCTTGGAAGATTTTCGAGAAAAGAAATATTTTGTTTTTTTTTTTTTGGGTAAGAAAAATATTTTGTTCATATCTGCAAAAAAGTTTAAAGTAGAATTTGTGTAACTTTTCTAGTTTTCCTCGGAAAGATTTTTCCTTTTCTTTTTTGGGGGTGTTAAGGCTGGATTAGACCAAAGGCAAGAGCTGAGGCATGGCCTCTCTAGACTTTATATTAGGGGTGAGCGGTTCGGGTTAGGTTCGGTTCCGTCAGGAACTTGGAACCTCCTCCAGTACGGGTTCTCAAAATGAGGAACCTGGACCTCACCGTGGGAAGCAGGAGGCACAGGCCCCGTCGCGGGTTCGGGGTCGGTTCGGGTTCCAACGGAGTTCTTTTTTTTTTTTTTTTTTGTTATTTTCAGATTTGAACTATAACATATGCGCGCGTTACCCAAAAAAAAAATATAACACGTCACCAAAAAACTATAATGTACGCGCACGTTACCAAAAAAAACTATAACGTACGCACATGTTACCAAAAAAAAAACTATAACATATGCGCATGTTACCAAAAAAAATATAACGTATGCGCGCGTTCTCAAAAAAACTATAACGTCTGCAAGCGCGTTACAAAAAAAAAAAATATAACGTATGTGCATGTTACCAAAAAAACTATAATGTACGTGTATACTACACGGTAACTTCCCATTGACATGTTATCTTGATACATTAACTTCGCACAGCACAACAATAATAGAATATAATTATAAATTTCAAAACAAATAGCAAACTACAAAGTAGAATTAAAACACCACTAGAACAAGAATGTCTAGAAGTACAAGTTTTGAAAAAAATTTCGATTAAACCCTTAAATGAACTCAGAAAATTCTGAAATTTGAATACGTTGTATTTAAGACCTAGAGGTACAAGTTTCATGAAGAAATCGTAGTCCAATTCGTTCTGGATTAAAAGATAAAATCGATTTACTTTTCCTATTCTCTACTTGCACAGTTTTTGAAACATTTTTGGTTAAATAGGCAAATGAACTACAAAAATTACGAAATTTAAATATGTTGTAGGGAAGACATGAATAGAGATATTTCATGCAGAACACATTTCCAAAAGAACCTCATAAAAAATGATATAGTCCACGCATTGCAACTTACAAGATCCGAACACATCGGATTGCACAGTTTTAGAAACATTTCCGATTAAATACCCAAATAACCTTAAAAAATTATGAAATTCGACTATGTGATAGCCAAGACCATAAGGTAGATACTTCATGAAAATATCGAAGTCAAATTCGTCCTAGATAATTAAATATGGACGGTTAAAATCCCTGTTCGTAGTACCGTAATTCCAGATCTAACCATCTCCAAAGGACCACGATTTCACCTACCTATTCTTGTTTTTTTCTCTAAATTTTTGATATGTTGTACCTCAGGATGTCCTTTACAACTTTTGTTAAGAAACCGAAGTGAAATTTCGACAAAAAGGTTGCCTTACAGTCCATGCATTCATCAAGGGTCGGTCCCAAAATCTCCAGATCTAGTCTTTCCAAAGAATAACGATTTCACCCACTTATACTTGTTTGTTTTGTCCCAAATTTGAGTATGTTATACTCCAAGAAGTCCTTTACAACTTTCATTTAGAGGCCAAATCCAAACTTCAACTAGAACATCACATACAAGATACTAGAACATCCAAGGTCGAGCTTTTTCTGCCCTAAGTAACCGGTTCCGGTTCGGTTCGAGACCGGTTCGGTTCGGTTCGAGACCGGTTCGAGACCGGTTCGGTTCGGTTCGGTTCGGTTCGGTTCGCTTGGAACCGGGAACCGGAACCGGAATCCCGGTTCCCAGAAAAAAGGAACCGGGAACCGGAACCGGTCCCCTTGGAACCGGGAACCGAACCGGACCCTCCTCCGGTTCGGTTCCGGTTCCCGGGTAACCCGGGAACCGTGCTCAGCCCTACTTTATATAATTGACTTACAAAATAGCATGATATAAATCATGAGTGGATAGTAAATGCGTCGTGTTACAAAAAAGCATGATATAAAGAGTCTATCGTATCATTTTATAATCAAATTCACAAAATTTTATTAATATTTTTATGTATGTAAAGTTTAAAACCCCTAATCCAAAGGGCATCGATTAGGTGATATCTCTTTTCACATAGTACCTAGTCACTTGTCTAGTAGAGACGATCAAATTAATGAAGTAGATCAAACTTTGATATCTAAGCCAATTGTTGAGTTGGACTTTAGGTTCCCGATATATCGTCTATATATCATTTAGTTTAGTCGGGTCTTAATCAATCCAATTATATAGAGACTATTGTAAAGCCTGTCTCGCTATAGATTAGATTAAATTGAGGTGAATCAAGCTTACTGACAAAAATCTTGCAGTTTTCAACAAGATGGGCAAGCCCATCACATCGCATAAACCTTGAAAAAACCTATTAGGTAAAGGACTAGAATCCTTATATGGACAAACCAAGATGACTCAACTATTATAAACCCCGGATTCGGTGAGGACTTTGCTTTTGATACTTGTTGAATAAAATCGCTTGCCACTATCTTATTTAGAAAGTTATTTGTCTTTCCTAACCTACCATGTGAGTATCAATAGTTATTTAAATTTAAAATATTCCATGTAATCTCTTTAACCACCCTCGAAATTAAAATCTTTATGTCTCCACGGTCCTCAAGATCTTATGTATGCTCTTTTAATCAAGTAAGGGAACTTGTGTCTTAGCACACTCGACATAAAAGAAGAAAACCAAGTGAATTGTATAATCTAGTTACAACACTATGACAATAGTAAATATGGTCATAGAGCATAAGAACATTGTGCATACAAAAAATCTCAAATCAATAAGTGTGAATAACAAATATCTTGTGATATCCTTGTATCTAAAATGCACCACCTAACATGGTAGCCCAGTAGCAAAGGCTTTGCATTGTTTAAGGTCAAAAGATCGAGACTTGGCAAGAGTAATTATTTGTATCATTTTTTCTTTTGTTTATACACAACTAATTTTATTTGTAACCACCCAAACAATGTTTTTCAATAATTGTTTTTATTTACTTTAAAAAAATAAAAAGAAATTGCTATGCAAACGTTAGCAAACAACCTTTTAACTCGATGTCGATGAGTTTTTTTATACCCTTTGTTGGTAACATAGAAGACTGAAATTTTATGATGTGGGATGAGGGATGAAAAAATACGCAACAGAAATTCGACATTACTATTATATAATCTAAGCTTCATATTATCACGAGTTTATCAAATCAACTGTGTTATAAACAAGAAAAAATTGCATATCTATATAGGATCACTATAACGACAAAATTTTATATACATGCCGCATTTAATGACTGAGTTTATTACTAATTTGATCCTTTTAAAGAGAAATCAAATCATTATTACATTTATCTCTGTGAAGATGACATATTATAATCAATATTTTTTGGCATACGAGTGATAATTTACTTATTACATCATTAATTGGCTAAATAAAAGATGATATGCAAGCTAAAAATTGAAGTACTTTTTCTAGGATATAATTATCTTATGTGTTTTATGTGAACTGAATACCCTAAAAATTCCTCAAATTTCAGTTAAGTTCCAATTCTACCTAATCTTGTTTTTTTTTTCGTTTCAATAAAAATGCTCAACTTTTGGTCTAATCACAATTCTATCTTAAACTTTTTTTTCATCCCATAAAAAACCACTAACTTTATGTCAAGTCCTGATTCTACGCAACCTTTTTTTGTCTCATAAAAAACCCCTAATTTTTACTCGATTCTCATTCCATTATCACTCCATCTAAAATTGCACTTAGTAATGTGGCATGTCGTTGCTATAATTTTTTTTTCAAATTCCAGATCTAATAAGACATCTTTTGGAGATCAGTTTTCCACATTGACTCAAATCACGCTCTTCTTCGACCTGAAATTTAGGTAAAAACTATACAATTATGGTTGGCTTTCTTCGATTGCTCTTACTTTTTTGAGATTTTTCATTGAATTTTGTTTGGGGATCTCAATTTCTCATGCTTGAGAATTTTCAATCTCTCGCGATTAGAGAACTCGCATTCAGGATGCTCGAACAACCTATGCTTAGGAATTTTTTATTTCTCTGTTATTACGAGAAATTTTGGATCAAGGGCTAGTAGGGATAGATTTGAAACTTTAGTAAAAGTTTGTAGTTTTTTATCAGATAAAAAAAATTGTGATAAAATTGGGATATTATCTAGAGTTTGGAATTTTTGAGGTATTAGGCTATTTTATATGTGTAGAATACATTTATGCAGTGTGTATGTATAATTAAACAAATATTTTACTCATAATGTTCTATAATGTTTGATTTCCTGTTAATCTTTTCCTTTTTCCTTCGACTTTTAGTAATTTGCGCAAAAAAGATGGTAAATGACCAAAGGTCAATTGAAAATTTCGACGTGTTTTTTAATTGAAAAGTTTTCGGCAGTCCCCTACTCCCCAACACATGTTTACATTATTTACCTTTTTTTTACATGATTTTCTGTTTCGACATGATGCAAGAAAGGAAAGCCAAGTGTTTTTTTTTTTTTTTGGGGGGGCACCGCTTTCGAGCCAGAATTTCACAGTTATTTCGAGGGGTAGTTTTGTCCCATCACCCAGAAAAGCTGTGGATTTATTTTTACCACTCTGTTTTTACTTTTCTGCCCTCTATTTAATTTTCTCAATTTTCCAACTCCTTATTTTTTCTTGAATCTTGCCTTAATTTGACATGACCTATAACTATATCTATACCAAAACCATTATTAGAAATTCATTTGTTCTATTTAGGTGGTTAGGGTTGCAACTGCAAAATGCTGTGCAAAGCGTAAAGTATCCTGTTCATCCTCAAATGTTGGCATTAGGTACATGATTTTCTTGGATTTTCATTAACACATAACTTCAATTTTATTTTTTTTAAGTTTGAGATTATATTTAGTTCGAACACCACAAACCTATATGAATATTAATAATTTTTAAATTAAAAATGATTTTCTCACTTTGTTGGTTAATTAGGTATTATGGCATTCTTTGATTTTGTTAAATTACAATAGCAATACTACATGTAAAAATTACCAAGACACTTCTTATTACAAGTGAAACTTCTCTTGTCTAAGGAATTAAATATAATGATTACACATAGAAAGGAATTAAAGCTGTTGATCAACGAGTGCTTTATTTCCGGTCAATTTCTTTCATAATAGTTTATACTTTCAAATGCCTCCCATTGACGAAGAAGTGGTCTTAAGTTTAGTCTTTACGAGATTATTCTGTTGAATCATTTCTATTGCCATCCTTTAGTAGTCAAAGTTGCAGCCGACGTCGTGCAAGAGGGGAAGGCAAGTCACATCGAGCATCTAAGACCGTATTGAAAGGGGACTCCAAATTGATGGGGGAAGGCAAGTTACATCGAGCATCTAAGACCATATTGAAGGGGGACTCCAAATTGATCACGATTGATTTTCTCATAGATATCCAATTGATCTTTAATTATTCCAAATTCAGGATGCAAATGTTAAGTACCAATTGCCAAGCAAGATCGATGGCAATTGCAATGTTTTATTCTATTTGTAAAAGTCAAATGCGCAAGTATCTAAAAGTTAGACTATCAAAGTGTGACGAAAAAAAAAAAAAAGTGTGACGACAAAAATTTGTTCTACATCTTGATAGGCCCCCTCACACTACTATGAACCCAATAAACACGGATGAAAGAAAAGTGGAGAAATCCAAGAAATGTAAACAAAGAAAAATGTATACAAACGAGTACCAAGGCATGTGAGAAATTGAGATCCAAAACTCTAGCTTGCTCCCAACGAGAAGGATGACACGACGAGTAGAAAATTGGAAAAATTATCAAAAAATTTCAAAGCTTAACGCGTTTTTGTCAATTCAATCATAAATCTCTCTTTGGAATGAGTGTGGAAATTGTTACTTTTGTCAATTCAATTATAAATCTCTCTTTTGAATGAGTGTGGAAATTGTTACTTTTATCAATTCCATCATAAATATCTCTTTTGAACAAGTCTGGAAATTGTTAGTTGTGAAGCTTCAATTAGTAGAGAACGGTCACTCAACATCATCTATAAAAGCGCATTTGATTCACACCCACAAGTCCTCCAAATTCCCCAATTGAACCGCAATATGCACAGTTTTCTCCTCGTGATATCTACAACCTCCCAGTCTCCATAGACAAAGATGTGTCAGTCCCAAAAAGTTTTACTCAAGGAAAACTCCTAATTAGCTACAAATAATAAAATTGAGTCGGATTGTGGCCATTGGAATAGGAAAATTAGAGTTTGTTTGGTAACCATTTTTTTTTTTTTTTTTTGGTTCTTGAGAATGAATTTCCGATTAATAATGTCAGTTAATTTTTTTATTCTTCAAAACAAAAAAGTAGTTAAGGAATATATTTATTAAATAAATAAGAGATAACAATCTATTTTTATTCACAAAAATAAAAATAAGAAGAATTATTTGTAAATAAAAAAATATTCTTAAAAGTGAAAATGTTACAAAATGCATCCTTAAATAGCTGATTAAACTTGGAATCCGTCCCTCCTGTTTCGTATTCGTGGGGGGGAAGTTTCTGAAAAGTGAAAAAGACATGAAGGACAAAACTTTTGGAAAGGAAGGAAAACAAGACGCGAGAGAAAACACGAAGCAACTACGCAGAAAGAGCCCCGATAATGACAGCGGGGATGTAGTGCATTGTCACGAGAGCCTCTCGAGAGCTCCCCCTCCCTGATTTTGAAAATAGTCATTGATGTTGAAATTATATTTGGAAAAATGTTCAATGGGATTAAATTTACATAAAGACAGAAAAAATTATCCAAACAATTATAAATTTAATTGACTAGTTCAATCTTAAATCTTTCGATTGTATCAATTTGTTCTAAATCTTTTAATAATTTGTCAATTTAATCATAGGTCTTTGGACGATTTGTTAATATAATCATTTCAGATAATTATTCAAATAATAGGTTTAGGATTTAATTGGCAAATCTTCAAAAGACTTATAACTAAATTGACATAATTAGAAAGTTTAGGATTAAATTAACAAATCGTCAAAGGTTTTTAAACTAAATTGATACAATTGAAATATTTAGGACTAAATTAACCGTTGTACAATAAATCTAGGTCATTTTAAACAATTATCTCTAACAAGAGGTGACATATAAAATTTGGCATGAGATCGATCTCAACTATTGAGGCAACTGAGTTTGAATTAATCGTTCATTTTTAGTTTTTATCTTGGGACCTTGGAAGCAATATGATGGGCAAATTAGCAGTGCCCTAACTATTTTGTTGTGGTATGACCATATTAAAACCTTTGGATTAAACACCAATAAAGAAAAAGTCATTGAACTGAACTATATCCTTGAGGCTAATCTCGTGTTCATTGAGCACCCGAGCATGTTCATCTTCTTCGTTCAAGTCTAAGATGTGAATCCCTCTATTTGTGTTCTTTCTTGGGATTGCTCCAAGGAGTTTGAACTCACGTGCTTCGTTATGGTTATGATATAAGTGTCGAATGAAAGAGTCATAGGTGAATATGCCTGGACGAGTTTAAAGTATTGGGATCCTCTAAAGTAAAATGGTAATTTTATCATGTAAAGTTATGCTATTGTCTTATTTCTGTGGAACTTACTCGAAAATGTCCACTCTAATCCTTGACTAACAAAAATCTCACTCTCTTCGCCACCCACTCCTCGTCGACCTCTCCACTGCTGTAACATCACGTTGCCATCGTAGCTAGCAGCTGTCGACCATAACTCGTCCCTATTGTCACGTTACGCTCTGTCATCCCCTTTGTCAACAAAACAAATAAGGGCTTGGGGTGGCCATCATGAGAGCGAATCCTCCTTAGGTGACCTCAAGTCTAGGATCATGTAGGGTCAAGAGTGAGTATTAAAGGTTGCGGGGTAAGTTTTAGCTTTCAAATTTTCATTATTGGTGAATATAGGCAAATTTCGGGGCTAAGGTTCATGCCCATCTTGTTACTCTCTACCATTCTTATGAAATCGATCTATTTAATTAAGTATACGCACATGCTTATAGTGAAGATTCTTCTTTTTCTTCACAGATTATTCATATTTAAATATATGAACATGGGAGGAATCTTATTTAGAATTTGAATTTTGCTTTTTAAGTTATTATGTCGTAGGATAATGTTTACTGTCAGATATGAATATATATATATACCTTATTGTGAATGGGCTTGTCATTTTGTGTTGAATGTCTAAATTATTAGAATGGCAACATTTATAATTCCAAAATGTATAAAATAACCTACATTTTTGCGAAATTAATATTTCCAAGTTGCAGGATGTTCCAAGATCCTAACAGATAGACTTTGAGTTTCAAAATTTTGGTATCAATTCCCGTACCCAGGTTTCGTGATAGGGAAAATATCCTATCCACCCCGTACCTGTACCCAGGTGCTCCCGACATGGATCAAACAGGCAAAACTAGACAGGTGCGCTTGGGTCAAAAAAAAAAAAAAAAGACAGGTGCGCTTGAAGGACTTTTTTTCTCTTACTTACGATTTTAGGTTATGATTTCAATAAAACTTGTTTGGCATTGAAAAACAATCTAGGAGTAAGAATCGCACACAAAAGCTAAATTTCCTAAGTTTTATTTTATATTTATCTCCGAATCTTAAGCAAGCGTAAAATTGAAAAGTTGAATTGTTTAAACTTTTCAATAGGGTTGTGGTCTAGTATAGCAATAAATCCATTTCTTGTTCGGTCTATGAGTTTACTTGGTAACCGAATTCTCAATTCAGGTATTCCTAGCATTTTTGCGACTTAACCATTGGGTCACTTACGTCAATCAATGGATCAAATTTGTCACACGGTGATCTTTTCTTTTATTTTTAACTCGAGGAGAGAGATAATGTTAAGATTGATGTACATTTACACTCCATTTGGTAACGTTTCTATTTCTTCCAATTTCTGTTCTTTTTTATTCTCGGAACAAAGAATGAACAAAAATCCGTTTAACAACGTCAACTAATTTTTTTATTCCCGAAATAGAAAAGTGGCCAAGAAATAGATTTTAAATAGAAAAAATAAGTAAAAATAGTAATTTCTTAATATTGGAAACAATTTTTATAAATAAGTTACTTTTTCCTTTCTTCCTCCCTGGCCCTCGGTAACCGGTGGTGGCGATCGGCAACGGCAAGGAAGAATAAGAAAAGAAAAAAAGAAAAAAACTTAAAAAATTAAAAGAAATTCTACGTTATAAAAAAATTTGTGAATCATACCAAACGTATTCATATTTTTTATTTATTTCGAGAATAGAAATTTTATGAAGTTATCAAATGTGTTCTTTTTATTAAGAAATTATTTTGGAAAAAATATAAAAATATATTTTAAAAAGAAACCATTTTGTTGGAATAAACACGTTACCAAACGAACACTTAATATTCTCTTTCATTCGTATCCCTCGTTCACGATTTTTGTGCAAGATAACACGCCACGAGGACAAAAATGTACCGAAATTTAGAGTGGCCCGAAAGGCACTGGTCATGGGGGTGTGGGAAGGAGCAGAGGAAGGTACGATCGGATGGGAAAGGTGGAGGAAGAAAAGCAGATATGCAGCCAAAATGCCCTCGGCTACCCATAAATAACCTCTAAAATCTTTCTACCGCGAGTTTTTCACGTGTTTTTGAATCCTCCAATCCAGCGTGTGATTTCGATATAGACGTGACTGCACTATAACCGTGCCATAATTCGCCCATTTTGTGCAGTGCCATGATCCGTGCATTTTGGTAATTCATATTTCAATATTGCAGCACCTAAAAACCGAGTGGAATTATAGAAATCGTTTTTGGTGTTTTTTCCTCGTGGGTGGAGTTGATCACATTGTGAGATCGTTTTAACATTCAGCGGTTGATTTTGATGGGCGGTCGCGGATTATTTAGAAAATACCTATCAGTTTGAGATTCATAGAAATGAGTAGGTGGGAGTGCAATAAAGGAATTGGAACGAGGGAGAAAATACACGATATTCAAATGGCAATTAATACTGTAATCATGTATGTCGTCATTTTGAAATTAAATTTATGATCGACCGACTTGAGAGATGCATCCATCATATCAAAATTTATCCTCGAAAAGACTTCCTAGCTTTGATATCATACACGCCCGATGGACAATCTCGTTCCCGTTCCCGTTCCCTCCCGTGCTAGTCCCGCCAACTAGGGCTGAGCACGGTTCCCGGGTTACCAGGGAACCGGAACCGAACCGGAGGAGGGTCCGGTTCGGTTCCCGGTTCCAAGGGGACCGGTTCGGTTCGGTTCCTTTTTTCTGGGAACCGGGATTCCGGTTCCGGTTCCCGGTTCCAAGCGGAACCGGAACCGGAACCGGAACCGGAACCGGAACCGGTCTCGGAACCGGAACCGGAACCGGTCTCGGAACCGGAACCGGAACCGGTTACTTAGGGCAGAAAAAGCTCGACCTTGGATGTTCTAGTATCTTGTATGTGATGTTCTAGTTGAAGTTTGGATTTGGCCTCTAAATGAAAGTTGTAAAGGACTTCTTGGAGTATAACATACTCAAATTTGGGACAAAACAAACAAGTATAAGTGGGTGAAATCGTTATTCTTTGGAAAGACTAGATCTGGAGATTTTGGGACCGACCCTTGATGAATGCATGGACTGTAAGGCAACCTTTTTGTCGAAATTTCACTTCGGTTTCTTAACAAAAGTTGTAAAGGACATCCTGAGGTACAACATATCAAAAATTTAGAGAAAAAAAACAAGAATAGGTAGGTGAAATCGTGGTCCTTTGGAGATGGTTAGATCTGGAATTACGGTACTACGAACAGGGATTTTAACCGTCCATATTTAATTATCTAGGACGAATTTGACTTCGATATTTTCATGAAGTATCTACCTTATGGTCTTGGCTATCACATAGTCGAATTTCATAATTTTTAAGGTTATTTGGGTATTTAATCGGAAATGTTTCTAAAACTGTGCAATCCGATGTGTTCGGATCTTGTAAGTTGCAATGCGTGGACTATATCATTTTTTATGAGGTTCTTTTGGAAATGTGTTCTGCATGAAATATCTCTATTCATGTCTTCCCTACAACATATTTAAATTTCGTAATTTTTGTAGTTCATTTGCCTATTTAACCAAAAATGTTTCAAAAACTGTGCAAGTAGAGAATAGGAAAAGTAAATCGATTTTATCTTTTAATCCAGAACGAATTGGACTACGATTTCTTCATGAAACTTGTACCTCTAGGTCTTAAATACAACGTATTCAAATTTCAGAATTTTCTGAGTTCATTTAAGGGTTTAATCGAAATTTTTTTTCAAAACTTGTACTTCTAGACATTCTTGTTCTAGTGGTGTTTTAATTCTACTTTGTAGTTTGCTATTTGTTTTGAAATTTATAATTATATTCTATTATTGTTGTGCTGTGCGAAGTTAATGTATCAAGATAACATGTCAATGGGAAGTTACCGTGTAGTATACACGTACATTATAGTTTTTTTTGGTAACATGCACATACGTTATATTTTTTTTTGGTAACGTCTTTGCACGTTATAGTTTTGGTAACGTGCGCATACGTTATATTTTTTTTTGGTAACATGCGCATATGTTATAGTTTTTTTTTTTTGGTAACATGTGCGTACGTTATAGTTTTTTTGGTAACGTGCGCGTACATTATAGTTTTTTTGGTGACGTGTTATATTTTTTTGGGTAACGTGCGCATATGTTATAGTTCAAATCTGAAAATAACAAAAAAAAAAAAAAAAAAAGAACTGTTGGAACAGGCAAGCGACTTGGGGAACTCGTGACAAGGGGGTTAGGTTCTTGCCTCCCACGGTAGGTTCCAGGGTTCCCATTTTGAGGAACCCGTACTGGAGGTAGTAGAGGTTCGGACGGAACCGAACCGGAACCTGGAACCGCTCACCCCTACCGCCAACCAAGCGTGGCCCATGAAAGGATCTTGGAGATGATCCCCGGGAGAGGAGGGGCCACACACGAGCACAGCTGGGGCGGGGAGGCTATCGAGATTCGAGAGCAAAGCTTGTCTCCCTCTTACAATCTCATTATTTCGCGCCGCCCGTGGCAGGTGGAATCGCAGGCCGTGCGCCTCCTCGCGGTCGTCTCTCCTGGGCCTCCCCCTCCGTTGTCTCCTAGCTCCCCTCTGCAAGAGAGCCGAACGAACGAAAGCCAGCAGCTCTCCTAGCTGGGGCGTTGCGTGCTGTTTAGCCATCTAAAAAGAGCTTGATGGATCACTCTCGAATTTGGACTCATGTATTGGCTTTGTCTGCAATCAATCTGCCGTTGATGCTTACGCTTGAGGCTTTGAAGTGCAATAATTGATTCTCAACCTGTCTGTCTGTAAGGATCCAATCCGCTTCACGTGCCGAGTTGTCAAAAAATGAATATTCCGGAGTGACCCCAAGAGGTGATCTCGATTGAGTTGGATCTTCGATTGGTGGTTAGCTGGACTTAATTGGTCTGCAAAATGCACGTTTGCTAAGGGGTGGCCTTGCCCCGATACAATTTGTAAGGACTCATCATAGGTGAGCCGAGCACCCAATAAATACTTTTGATTGTCCGTGCTAGATAGCAACTGGTGGGGATATTTATTTCTTTCTCTTTCTTTTTGGTCTCAAAGAAGCTCCTTATAAGGTGATTTAATCAGCGGAAATCTTACTTATCAATAAGATTGTCCATCCGATTTATTCTTCAAATGTCATGTATATATATTTTGCAATGGGAGGTTTTTTGTGCTTGTAGTCCACTTCTAATGTATTTTTACTTTACCCAATTAATCTGGTGTTTTTGAGATTGTATCTGGATTGAACATTAGCATTTGTGCTTAGGTCAATGCGGATGTGCGGACATCTTTGTAATATTTTGATCCAAGGAAAATTGCATCAACGGTTCTAAATTTTTTCCAATGCTCAGAATATTTGAAAAATGTGCAATTAAGCCTCAAACCTTTTGAATTCCGTGCAATTAAGTCCTTACGAGGACCACTTAACAAATTTTGTGGACATGACATGCTAGAAATCCCACCTGACACTTTTTAGTTTTTTGAGCTAGTGCAGCATCTCGTTGAAAATAGGTAAAGCAAATTTAAAAACGTAAAAAAAACAAAAAACAAAAACAAAAACAAAAAAAAAACAAAAAAACAAAAAAAAAAAACCAAAAACAAAACAAAACAAAACAAAAAAAACGAAACAAAAAACAAAATTGAAAGAGAGAGGGAGGGAGAGGTCCCTACGTTGCCGCTTGCCAGCGAGGGCAGCAGCAAACCCCACTCCTCCGGCGCTGCATTTTCTGTCTCCAGGAAAGTGCATTTTTTGGGGGCTTTTTCTTTTTTTTTTGGTTGATTCTCCATTTTTTTTTTCCTTTTTTGGCTTGTTGCACTTTTTCTTATTGTGTATTACTATTAATATTTTATTTGCATTATTTATAAAAGTCAAATATTACTTAAGGGGTGCGGATATTTTTTGCTAGTGAACATCTAAATGCTTATGGAGATGGGCCTTTTTTTTTTCGTAATATTTCCTTTATCTTTTGGCAATTAGAAAAATTTATTATGCCACATAGATAAAGAAAAATGAGCAGCTTATGGTACACTTAGTGACGGCAATTCTAGAAAGGACATGTGGTTAAGCATGTTTTGATTGAGTTTAATCATGTTCATTGCATCAAATGACAAACCATTTATATACGCTTAATAAACATGTCATTCGCAGGTCAAGCCTTTCAACTTATTTACTCCCATTAACGAGGGAACACATCTAGATATATTATATGCCTATAACATACATCTCGTTACATTTTTACATGTCTATATATGACCCATATGTCTTGAATAGCCTGTTAATTACATGTTTATCGGGGTTTCAAAAACATGGCACAATTAATGCCCAAGATAAATCTAAATTCTGACATGACACATTACAATAGGACAACCCAAATTGAATACCCTAGGTATTACTCATTGATGAGAGGAGCTAGTTTTTGTCCGGTAAGGCTCTAAAAAAATAAATGCCGAAACTTATTATTTACTAAATTTTAAATATTGATAATCTCAATTACCTATAAATACTAAGAAAAGGCTGTTCGATGATTGAAAATTGATAGTTGAACATTATTAATTTCTCACCAAGGTAGAATGGCCATCATTACTGATAGGTTTAAGCAGTTTATTTGGTAAGATTCCCATTGACATCGATTATTTTTTGTAGTAAATTAAGTAGCCCCTTCCCTTACTCGTCAAATTAAGTGGATGTCTGACTAAATTCCAAGTGAATGTCAATAAAGATCAATAAACAAACTTAAGTTTATTCTGAATTTTCAATTGGGCTCTACTAGAATAACAATATTTGGGCTACTGTGAAAATAATAGTTTGTTATGAGCCACAAATTCTTGAAAGAGTTAACTTACAATAATTTATAATTATTTGTTATTTGGTATTTTGTGGTTTGGAACAGATTATTATTTCATAATAGATTAAAAACCGTTTCTCAATCATTTTTCTTTTCAATCACACTTAATTTGATTATCAAATTGGTAAGTGTAACTTGCGTTGATTAATAACATGTTCATTTCATCATGATCCAATACAAAGTTTTGCCAATGTGAGTTAAGTTGGAAACACAAATTATCATAAGAATTGCACCTACCTTACTCTATCTATAGACCTCACTCCAAAAGTAGACTAGACTAAAACAATGAAACAATGTACAAACCAGGAAGTTGCTAATGTGTTACGCAAAGGAGGCGATCCTGATGATCCATGGATGATCGCACGGAGGATACTAAACTAGTTGGCTTCCATTTGAATCTTAGTGGGGCCCATTTGATTCAATTTATTGGGCCCCCATGATACATGGCCCAAATAAAGCACTCACCTCTCCATCAAGCCCATTGTTTGGCCCGGGGGGAATTTTAGTACATTGTCTAAAACTAATTTACTCATAAACCTTACAACAGGTTTATGATTTTTTTGGTACCTTTCCCACCCACTAGCTCCTGCACATCTTGGATTACTCTTAGTGGCTCCATCAGTATTATGTTTTAGCCCAATCTATGAAGGGTGGATCCTTGACCTATCGATGACCACACATTTTCTCTCCTTAAACTAAGTCTCGCTTCACCTCGGTTGTTTTCCTTGTCATAATAAAAACCAAATGGCAACAATGAAATATACAATGATGTTCTCCCCTATTTTCGAATGCCCTCCCTTGAGCAAAGGCTAGTACCCCTGCATAAAGGCTTGAAGCACCTGAGCTTGAAGCCGGTGACTTGTATACGGACATAACTTGTGTATTGGCAACGATATTTTGTCTTAATTTGGGGGTTAATATTGCAAAAAACCTTAAACTATGTCTATCGTGACACAAATACCCTGAACCTTATTTTGTGTCATAAAAAACTCTGAACTGATCAATTGTGATACACATATCTTTTTTTTGTCATAAAAAATTCTAGAACTTATACCAACACAACAAATATATCTTGGATGAATTCAAGATATATAAAAAGTTGGGGGTATTCGTGAACGGTGAATGACTTTAAGGTTTTTTAGGAATAATTTGTGATCTTCTTCTTCTTCTTCTTCTTCTTCTTCTTCTTTTTGTAGTTGTCCCATTAATTTATAAGAATGTGAGTCTTTTATCTTCTGTCGAATGAAAGTTTTTTTTTTTTGTTTTTTTTTACTCCTCGCGATTCAACGCACGTAGGCCTAATCAATAGCTTACTGGGCCTGCCTAGGACTACTGGGCTTGAAGTATGATCCACGTGGGGCTTGCGTACGCATATTCTCCTGTGGTCGGGGCCTACCCACTTAAGCCTAGTCAGCCCACCTAGGCCCAATCACTTTATGAAGAAAATATAACTCGTTTAGGGTTTTGCGGACCAATTTTTACCCATCAACAGGGTCTACAAATCACTCGGCGCTCACTTTATCTGGATGATAAATAAAAAATTACAAATGTCTCACTATTGAGGAGCGATGAACCACTGGGTTTGCCCTAGTGGCCACTTTTTCAAAATGGAAAGATGGAAGGAGGAGGTGGGAGTTTTGAATCTCCACATTTTTAGGAGTTGGGTAAGGACAATTTAGTTTCAGGTGTAAGTTTCGATTCCCATAAAAGTATAAGCGTGAGAATTAGAGTATGAATATAGTAGAACTGACTTAAAAAATGAGTGATGGAAAAAAAAGAACTATTTTCATTTGTCGGGATAACTTATTTCAATCTTTGACTTACTAGTAATATTTCCTTAAAATATGAAACTGGAAAACATATTGAGTTTTGAAAATCCACGAAACAAAAATAAAATTCGACACGAAACGGATCTTATAAAAATGTCTAAAGACAGGGTTGATTGGTCTAAAGCCCCATGGGCCTCCGCAGTTCGCGTTTTAAAACCCCTACTTGAATCTCTTGCCTCGCCACAGTCCTTTTCTCTCCTTTGGCGCCTCTCTCGCTCGCTCGCTCGCAGCAATGGAAGACCAGCTGGACATGGCAGAGAAAAAAGTAAGCTTTGCCCTTCTTCCTCTATGTTGCCCTGGTTCTGTCTGCATCTGCAGCTCTTTTGAGGCCGTCCGTTGCCGTGCCTCCGCGTGAATTCATCTGGGTTCTCTTTCTTTGCGCCCCTCTTGAGTCTTGACCCGTTAAACTGTAATTTGGAACACGGACTAGGTCTTTCGCGGGTTTTTTTTTGGGTATACTATAGTTCACGGTATGAAGCCCAGGTACTTGTTTGCAGTTCTAGATAAATGTACTTTACCCGGAAAAAAAAAGGGTGTTGAAATTAATAGCGTGACCGAATTCACCAGTTCTAGCAGTGTCTGGCTCTGTGGAAGGCGTGTCTTTGCGGGTTGATCAAAGATTTCTTCTAAAAGAATGAATTAGCATGCTTAAATCATTCTTGGGTCGGTTCATTTAGAGTGACCAGACTTCTGTATCCTGGAAGTGTCAAGTTTCTCGGTTTTTGTACTGTTGGCAGGTTCTTGTTGAAGTGGTGAAAATGGCCCAGAAACGGGGAATGAGCGGTGCTAAAGGAGTGTGGAAGGATTTTTTGAACAGTTATGACAAGCAATTAGGGGCCTCTTTGAGTGATCCCTCGAGGAGGTCCAAGGAGGTTTTGGCTGCTTTCTTGAAGACTTTCACTGATGAGAACGATTTGAAGGTAATTAATTTTGGAGAATCGGTTTATTTAGGCTTAATTTAGCTCTCCGTAGTATAGTGAACGATTAAGATGGCCACTGATTGTCATTTGGTTGTTGCAGCTTTTTGCGAAAGTTATTCAGTGCCATTCAAACCGTGCCCTAACGGAGCTATTCAAAGAGGAATCTCCACAGCATAAGTCCCCGGAGCAGGTATGATTTGGTAATTTTGGTTTTTAGTGCTTTACTCTTGTCAGAAGATGAATGCTACTTTGATGGAAGACTCTATGATCGTAGTCCTAACTGGTAGGTAATGCGCCATTGAGCCACTGCATCTGTTTTGGCTAGCAGTAGAAGTTACGCTATTATGTTTGTTTTCCCTATTCCTGACAATTGTTGGATTCCGCCTACTGTAGCTTTATTAGGTTTTCCATCTTGACCAAGGTTACAATTGTTTTTCTCTTTATGTACATTTTCCTTGGATCTTTCTTTTAGGTGATAAAGTAGTTGCACTTTTGTTTGAAAAGATGAACTTATCAAATTGCATGCAAGAAGTGAATTTTCTCTCTCATTCTATTTCTTCTAACTCTGCTTGATGGTAATCTACTTTGCTGTGGAATGATGTGCACCTATTGGTTTAGGGTTGGTGATGTTGCTATTCATCTAGATTCTCCTTAATGGTTTGATAATTTTCTTTCTTTCAAGTATGCTTACACATGTATGGTTACAAACGTCTCCATCCATGTCAAACGCAGTACTTCACTTATTCATTCTTAGGCAATTCTATTTGTTCTTTTTCCTGTGTCTAATGTATATAAATAACGTTACAATTTTTTTTTCTTTGTTTTGTTTTGCTTCATTGGTTCTACTGTTGTCTGTGGTAAGCTAAACTTGTGACTTTGTATGATTACATCTTTCATGCTAATTGCTATTGCTTAGTGAAATATTGTGAATCTTGATATACTCTTTTTCTTATGTCTAGTGTTGATAACTCTTTCTGCTATACATCCTTTAGCCTTTCATCTCCTGCATGGCCTCCATTTAGAAATGTTGTAATACTTGTTAATTGGGATGGTGGCAGTGCAGAGATTAGTTCGTCTCACTTTGGAACATCCACAATACCTGTCGGAATATTCTTTCCCATCATATGAAGAGGTTTGTTATCAGAACTGCCGGTTTTCTTTTTAGTGCTACTTGGCAACAAATGTTCTGAAGTTCACATTATCATTTGTTGCTGCAATATAATGAATTATGTGTAGTGGTATAGAATATTGACTTGTGAGATGTTCAGTGAGGTTTTTCATTGAATTAGTTTCCTAGTTTAATACTTGAATCTGCAGAAATCCTGTCTTAAGTGTCAAACCTCGGTTTTATTCAGGGCTACATAGTCTGCAACAACCAGTTATAGTGTGGTAAGGAAGGCTCCATTGACATCAAAGGCTCAGTTGATGTAATTAAAATCTAGGTTGACCATTATGGATGGTAGCAGCAGTGGCTTTTTATATTTTAGTTCTTTTCATTCTTTCTTCAGCTCAAGGTATGACAAGGGAAATAAAAAATCCAACTAGTTTTAGATTTGGAAGATCTGCAAAAAATCACTATAAGTTAGCACGTCTGCAGTGTTAATCCCTTGATTTGGAGCTCCCAGTTGAGTGTGGCTTAGAGAATGGGGTTGAGCATGTGTTCACTGAGGATGTCATAACATAATCACTGTAAGTTGCAGGATTAATTTGTCTAGGGCATCTTGTCAAGTGTGCCCTTGTGGGCCTTTCAGTTAGTAAATATAAACTTGAACTATAGGAATATCTATTTAAAGAAATAGAGTGATGCTGATATGCAGATGGGTTGGTGGGATCTCCTCCACCCCTGTCAATCATGCATATTCTCATTTATCTGTCCAAATTTAAGAATGAAATTTGCATCAAATCTAATGCGGAACAACCTTCGTTTGATGCTTTTCATGCTATAGTTGCAATGAGAATCAAGAATCATTCTGTATGATATAATGTTGTCTAAAATACAGACATATTTGAAATATTAAAGGCTAATTTGTTATTTGCAAATTTCGGAGACAAAAATGATGAGATAGCTAACTGCTGTTCCTTAATTTATTAATGTTTTACCATAGTCGCGTTAGCTAAGGCAATGAAATTGCAGTGATGCGGATTGCCATCCTCATGGTCATCCTTGCATCCTTCAAACTGGGTAATGCCTATGAAATTGCTATATTTTGATAGGCTGCTGGGATTGAGATCCTATTTAGGCAGAGCTTACTCTGTGCTCCAAATTCCAATGTAAAAGTTTCTGATAGGTATCAATTTTGTGGATGAAGATATTCCACATTTAATCTAAGCGCAGGACCGCCAATGGTGAGGAAAAGAGTGCCTTGTTTGGGTTAAGTCCTGTCAAAGGGCACTTTCAGTGTGTAGCCTAATTTTCAACATGAGGGATTACTAAGCGTAAGTTACTAGAAATTCACTGTTGTAGCACTTATCTGCAACTAAGATGAAGTTAGCAACTTAAGTTTAATGTGAGTTTTAGAAGGAACAGCAGATTATTTGGCTTTTTCTTTTTCTTTTTTAGGAAGCCAGAAATTGTAGTAATATGCTATTTTGATCAATTAGTTTGTATGGCCTAATGTGTGGTTTCGTATTGTCAAGTTCGTACTGGGTGCTGATAAGACCAATGAAGTTTTACTTCAGTTGTTTTTCATTCCCTAAATGATCTTGAGTGTGCAACTTTGTTGCTAAATGTGCTGCACAATGGATATGTGCATTATGCTTTTCTGCATTGTTTTTCCCCTAATATGGTTAGATGGTGAAGCAGGAATGGGTGGTTATAAAGCTCAAGAAAAAGTCCAAGGTGATGAGATCAACCAATTTGGTTGCTGTCGACTGTGAGATGGTGCTATGTGAAGATGGCACTGAAGCTTGTGTGAGAGTATGTGTTGTGGATCGCAATCTGAAGGTACTTGTTTGTTCATGGCCACATTCGATGATGTAGTATGATGGTTGAAGGGCCTTTGAAGAAGGAAGGATACATAAAACCATGCTGTATTTCTCCTTTTAGTTTTAACTTGCTGCAATTTTTGCTCTCTATTTTTTATATCCTTTTTTTTTTTGGGTGTGGGGGGGGAATTGGTGGGTGTTGGTTGTGGAGCTTTTGTGGTGGAGGGAGAGAGACGCAATTTGCACACTAGAAATAATATCATTTGAAGAAAAAAAAATGTTCAAAAACAGAAGGTTCAACAGCTTCTGCTCCTTTCCAAGATTTGTTGTTGTACATTTTGACCTTCATTGAGAACTTTGTTGTTGCAGGTCAAACTTAATGAGTTTGTGAATCCTGGTAAAGCAATTGCAGATTACAGAACTGAGATTACGGGAATTGCTGCAGCTGATTTGGATGGAGTTAAATGCTCATTATCAGATGTACAGGTACATTCTCTGAATGGCCTTTTAAACTTAATGCTTAGTCTAGTCTATATAGTTGAGTGCTACTTCACTGGGACAAAGTTGGCTTATTTTGCAGAAATCTATGAAGAAGCTATTATCACATGGAACTATTCTAGTTGGCCACAGTTTGAACAATGATTTGCAAGGTAATTGAGCTTTTTGATTTGATACATTAAATTTTCTCTCTGCCAGTACTAGAACTTTGAGAAATCATTTAGAATTGGTAGTCTCTTCATTCTGTATCTTTGGTTTCAGCACTGAAGCTGGATCATGCGAGAGTAATTGATACCTCTTACATCTTCAAGTATTCTGATGCACCTTTTCAAAGAAAGCCATCTTTAAATAATCTGTGTAAGGCAAGTAACTCAAAATTTTGATGTATCGTGTCCACTTTCTTTGCCAATACAGTAATAATTTACTTTCTAGTGTTTTAAAGCCAAAGCATCTATTTATTTTGAATTTTCCCCTCAAATGCTTACATCTGAGTTTTCTGCCTTTTGGATGTGGTATAGCCCTTACAAGTCTTACTTCTCCACTCTTACGTTGGACATCCCTTTGGCAGAATTATAGCAAGCAGAAGATGCATTCTGTGCATTATTGATGAGTTTAATGCGTCATTTTGGCAGTCTGTTCTGGGCTATGAAGTTAGAGAGAAGGGTGCACCACATAATTGTCTAGATGACGCTTGTGCTGCAATGAAGCTTGTTCTTGCTGTTGTTGAGCGTGGATGCGATACAAATATTCCGTGTCTCCATGATGTTGTGAGTTTCTTTGCTTGCTACTCGAGTTTCTGTGAATCATTAACCTTCCTTTCTTGATCTCTTGATTTTCTCATTTTCTAGGTACCTGATTCCGAAGTGGCCAAGCTGCTGCTTCACAGGATACCTAGAATTGTGCCCATTGGAGAATTACAGAGAGCAATGCCTGGGGAATTTAGAGTTGAACCAAAGGTTTGAAAATTTAAACACTGTAATACGTAGTTGATATGGTTATATTATCTGTGCCATCTAATGTAGTAGTTAAACCCACCTTGTTGGTTATTGGTGATGCTTTCCTTGGGAGTTTTAACTGTGTATGCTTTCTCTTCTTGCTTGTTTTCTGTGGATTAGTTAGAGAAAATAGCACGGCCTGTCTTATCCCTACTAAATGTTGAGACATGTTACAAGTTTTACTTGGCGAGCTAAACTGTTCCTATATTGTTATTTTCGGCCAATTCATTTTATTCTTTACAGACATGGGAAATTTTGTATATGACTGATGAAAGAACAGTGCATTCATGCTTGCATGTATTTATTATTTATTATGACAAACTTGTCAACTTGAAAATATTCTCTAAACGGTACTGTCAACTCAGGAAAAAAATGAAGTTGGGATGTAAGAATTTTGCACTTTGCATAAGTTAAAGTTCTTCAGTGATAGGCTATTGGATAAAGGGCATTAAATCTATACAGCAAGATTTCAATCTTTATACTTTAATTTTAGCCTTTAATTAACTATCTTTTTAAGCTTGCTACATTTGATGGTTTGCTGAAGTGATCTGGGAGTTAATGAGATGAACTGGTATATCGCCGAGTATCTAGATGTGTGGCTTGACATGCTATTATGCCATACCTTGTTATGGCTTTCATTATGTTTGTTCAGTGGTGGATCATTTCTTCCTGCAGCCATCTAAGAATGCTCGTGGGGATACGTATTCAGCTTTGGCTGTTTTCAGCAGTATGGAAGAGGCACATCGAGTCTATGAAAGTTTAGAGGGCAGTTTAGAGAAGGTAAATTTTTTTTCCCTTAACCTATAAATGATCCATGAGAGGATTGCTTTCTTTCTATTCTTTTCTTGATGGAGGCTCTTGATAATTTTGCTCATTTCGCTCCTAATTTCCGAAACTAATTGAAATATTTTGTTGGGTTCTTTAAAGGACTCATTTGGACGGTCTCAGAAAGTAATTACATTTCATCTCAGTACTGGTACTGAGGCTAATTTATGCGTCCGTGAAACAATGCACGACAACTCCCTTGGCCAGTTATTAAAGAAGAGAGCAGCCGAGATGTTGGATTCTGGGGAATTGAAAAAACTGAAGGCGAGCAAGATTGGAGAGATTGAGGTGGCAGCTGTTAATCAGTGCGACAATCACTTGAAAGAGATCGAGAGATTGAAGGAGGAGCTGAGGCAAAAGGATCTTCAAATAGTAAATCGGTGTGAAGACCACTCACAAGAGATTGAAAGATTGAAGCATGAGTTATCCCAAAAGGATCTTGAGATCTCTGTTCTCCACAAGATTGTGCAACAACATAAGGAAAAAGAGCTGCGGAGAAAATCAAAGAAGTTCTAAATCAAGGATCTGACAAAGAAAAAGTCGATGGCTTACGCGCATGATTAATTGTGCTCCTACCAATTTGCCAAACACAATGACGAATTTTGCCTTTGCACCAGAATGGTGCAGAGATTCCAATTTTGGGTAATGACGGAACTGTGTGGACCATTTAATTCAGAGATAAGTTAGGTGGTTTTTTTGGCCCGCATTTTGTTCTTCAGGCTTTGGAAATCATCTGGATGCTGCTACTGCTTTGACGATGGAAATTAGTTGTCAGAGCTGATTTCCGCATTTTGGTTTCTCTATTTTTTCATAGAAAACTTAGAATGGAGTTTGTATTTCTGAAGTATTATGTATCAAGAGACATACTTAAAACTGTGTTGTTTCATCACCCCTAATGTAAAGAGCGTATTAAATTACGTGAACACAAGGCTGATCTTTTCACTCTGCTGGTTCTTGAGCTCTGCTTCATTTAGAATGTGTGATGGTCAATCGAGATGGAAGGGGGAGGTTGGGGGTTCAAATCCCCACCTTCTCGAGGTGATTGGGGTGGGGACGATTTCATTTCGGAGTGAGTTTAACTCCCACGCGCATGAGCGAAAAGTCGAGAATGAGTGTTAGAATAGGATTAGAGTAGGACCGATAAAAAAAGAAAAAGAAAAAAAAAGTAGTCTTAGAAATTTCTTGTTGACCGGGATTCAATGCATTATTCTGCCTTTTGGAAATGGCGAATTATTCTGCCTTTTGGAAATGGCGAATGCCTAAGACATGAGCAAGTTCATCACACGCGCTTTGACATATGCATGACGAATTTCAGCATTCAAGGTTTGTTTTCTAAACATCACTAAAATATGAAGCATTCGACTCTTGGCCTTCTGATTTTATTATGACCATTGCAGCGAAATATTTTTCTCAGCCTTTCTGAGGAGATGAAGTTATGGTTACGTTATAAAAAAAGAAAAATGAAAGGAAAGCAGGAAGAAGATTTCAATGTGACATTTGAAACTGAACCATAAGCAATTGAGAAGAATAAGAATTGAACCTGAGAGGGACGAGAAATATATGAATGTGATAAATATGCATGAAAGCCTGTTAACCAACTCTTCTCAAGTTTAGATGCTCCTGTACTCTTCCAATCTACGTCTTGGGATTTTTTGTAGTGTTCAAGGTCAAACAACAATGGACTGTAACACGTCATTCGCTTTCATAATCTTCTTCATCTCCGAATGTAAAAACCGAGGCATCAGCTGCTATGGCTTTAAAGTCACTGACTCCACCAGAGTCAGGCTTAGGCATCTCCAACCCAGAAGCAGATTTCTCAGCTCCATCACTATGCACTTCCTTATTAGCGTAACCCTGTGAATGTTGCTCAGTGCCTAGTGACAGCTTATCAGCACTTTGCGTCAAGGTCTCCATTTGCTTCACTGATGAACTCCTGGTATCAGGAACAAGAGTCGGCTCATCACCACGCCGTACTTGCTTGTTATCTGAGGGACCGGTCTCCTCTCCTTCACTGTCAGAGAAAACATCATCATCATTGTCATTTTTTTGAGATGCCTTTGTGCCGGTTGATTTGCTTGTGGCTGTGCCATTTGGATCTGAACTTCTTGACATTGTATCAGGCTCCTTGCCAGTGGAGTCAGTATTGGCCTTTGCTGGCATGGTGCCATCATAATCTATCATTACAACTTCCACGTGGAATCCAGGAGAAGGAACATTTCTCTGCGTGGTGATTAGCAGAGGTTCTTAAATGAGGGAAGAATAAAGTTATAGAGAAACTTACATATGCTCAAAGTAGCACACAGGTAATAACCACTTCTTTTACCTTGTCAAAGCCATCAAGATCAGATGAGCTTAGAAGTGTTCTGTTTTCCATCATTGTCGTATTTAACCAACTGAAAGAGAACAACGAATGGGGTAATTAAAATGATGCATATGCCCTAAGCCAACACAAGAAAATAAGGAAACTCTGTCCATGATCAATGAATTTACAAAAATCTTTCAAATAGTATCCAATAAACCAGGTATTGCAGACATGCTTAATTTTAGCAGGTGGTTCATAAGCTTTTTTTCAATTTCCGTCACATCTTCATGGACAGAAATAAGCATGGAAAAGTAAAGCAAGCTGTATAACCGAAATACTACTTTGAGATTCGAGGCTACCCTAGTAGTTATTGTTTACACAGTATTGTATTGAGTCATCTTTTTGCTTTATTTATTCATTGAGTCATTATAATAATTATGTGGTCTTGGCTACAATATTGAGCCATCGTCATTTCCGATCCAAGTGCACTATGGTCCAATAAAAAAACATAAGGAGAAGAATAAAGTAATTATCAAACCAGTAAAAATCTCCTTGGTACTCATGAAAGTGGATTTTAAAGTCCCCCTTCAACTCTGTAAGGCCAGGCTCTCCTGGTATAGCAAAAATGACCACTCCCTTCTTGGGTGGTTTGATCCAGAAATCTTGTGGCTTCAAACGCATAAAAGCTCAGGTTAATATGACTCCACAAAGAAGAAATGTCCATAGAGGCTGATGTAGATGAAGTTGCCAAGAAGTTGTTCAAATAAAGACTTTTCAAATATAGGCTTTACCATTAGATCTTTAGTCTTGGGATGCTTTTTGGAGGAGAAGAGAACACCTATCAATTTGAGAGACATCCATAAGTAGTCTTTCATGTAGCATGTGATAATGGTAATTGGTTAGAAGCAAACCAGAAACGTGAACAGCCAAGACAGAATTTCAGAGGCTGAAGATTTTCCTATTTCAAGTCTTGTGCAATTAACATAAATGAAGTGCAGGAAATTTGACTTGTTCAACTTGACACCGAAGACCTCACTAAACATCAAATGTGTCAAGACCAATGATGGTACCTATGGACAGGAAATCTATGCTGCCCCATACAGATGCGATGAGATGCAAAAGTTTTATAGACAGAGAGTACAAATGAAATGGTAAAAAGATATGTTTCAATCGTCAGGCTGCTTTTTAAGGGGGGAAAAGGCACTTGAATGAAGAAAGCCTGACGTTACCGAACATTAGGGTGCTCCAAATAAGCATCAACCCGGTCCTAAGTTAAGCGATGAGGGTGTAATATATGGGGAATTAGCAAACAGAAAAAATTCGACGGAAACTAAAGACGATAGACTTTATGAGGTTTGACATGAACTCCTAAATAAGATAATGCTTCAGCTGAAGAGAACGCTATGTTTCTTTCTGACATCTTTGTTCATTTAGTACGCAAAATGAAGCTACCGTAGCCTTCCAAGCAAACTCTTTTATTGACATCCTGATGCCATGGACATTTGGACTTACTTATAGTCTTCTCTACTACATGTCAGAAGCATCAGAATTTTAAGCATCAAAAGAAAAGCAAACAGGCATGACTACTCATATCAGATCTCAAGAAATCCAGAGAAAGCCAATTTGAAAATTCAAAAGTAGCTTAAAATCCAACTTTTTGGCTGAAGTTCACCTACTTAAACGTGAAACTATCCAGCTCCTGACTTTTAGATCGCATATTGGGTTTATAATCATTTTGAACTTAATTTGACCATCCTAGCTCTTTCAGTCCAGTTATCAGTATTTCTGTTTTAAATAATAGTTTGGATTACATAGTGCCAAATTATTCTTTTGGTTCTCCTTTTCTTTCGAGAAAGTAGCAAAGCTTCAAAAACTTGTATAAGCAAAGAAAACTCTCCTAATTCAGAATGTGTTTATTGAAGATTATGGAGGAGAGCATGTAACATAGGCATAGAAGTCCTCGAGCAAACGACACCTGTTATGAATACTTTAGGGATGGCTACATTATTACCTTTTTTTTTTTTTTGGGCTGAAACATTACTACGTATTAAGATGAGTCATATTGGCCACTAATTTTCATGGGTGAAAATAACAAAATATCCTTATATAGTAGAGATATATGTATTGATATCGGACCAGATTCTGATGAGCCAGGTATGTTATTAAGAGCATCCGCAAGTAACTTGAATACAAGCCAGAGACAAAAATGTTTGTCTCCAATTTGCAAAACATATGGAGACAATATGAACAGTACAATCTGCAAAGAGATGCAAAACATACCATTATGATCAGATATCGTAATCGCTGGCCTTATCCAGGAGGGACATCTGTGAAGCCGGAATCCTCTAAGCATGCATCTGATGAATTTCCAAATTTAGGATGGTGTGACACCAATCAACGTTATTCTATAACTGATTCAAAGGAGCATACCTGCGTCCAGCTGGAATTTCTCTACTGAAGCCGGTTAAAACACGCTCAAAGTACTGGACATACCTCTGTTCACAGAATTAAAAAATTGTCAGAAAGATGTGATGGTGGATGGTGATTGACACCTTGCATTAGAAATTGTTGTGCATGTGATATTGACTGACAATTTGACTTGGAAGAACTAGAGCCTTGCCATCTATACATCTTTTCTGATTGTAGTAAGCAACGGCCTCATCAGCTGTAGGGAAGATCTGCATCATGTGGCAAATACAAAACAGAGGAACAAAGGAAGTCAAGTAAATACTAAACATAGATCAGTTCCATAAACAAATACGAGTGCCCAGCAGATGAACCGTCTGTCTCTGTATCTGATTACCTTCATGAACAAGAGAAGGCTACAGATCATCAACCCCGTCCTACCCATCCCAGCTTTACAGTGAACTGCCACAACATTTTCTATGTCCTCCTTCAACCATGAGGATGCACTTTGACAAAAGGATAGTATAAGTGGCATAGGTGGGCAATTGTGATCAACAAATGGAAAAGTCGCAACCTATGATGCATACAAAAAGTCAAAAGCCTGTACTTGGGAAACAGCAGAAAGCCATAATGATCATGGCACTAACAAATAATTAACTTTGACTTTGAGAGGTCAAAACCTCCCCCACCCACAGAATTATACGAGAGAGTATAAATATTACCTTTCCACCAAAAAGTGATGCATCATATAGCCTTTCTGAACAGAGATTATAGACTTTGTATTTTCCCTGCAGATAAAATGCTTGTATTAAGCAGTAGTTAAGACAATGGCAAAGGTGGTAATAGGAAACAATGCAATCAGAATGTCAAACGAATCTTCCCAAGCACCATCTCTTAATGAAGGAAAGGTGAGATCAGTTGCTGAACTAGTTCAGCACAGGAGCAAATTAGACAGCAATGACATTTTTGTGGGAATGAAGCACACAAGCAAACTGAAGTCATCTCAAGATTCTCAACAATTTAATCTGCTGACTTAAGTTGCCCAAATAAAATGCTATCTAGCAGAAAACACTGACCCAGTAAATATATGAAATCCTAGAAAAGGAGTAGACAGTGTTGTTTAGCAGGAATTTGAAACAGAGAGGATCTACTATATCTACCATTAAGACGAAATAACGCAATTCCTCACATCTTGGAAAAATAAGCAGCTACCCTGACTAGGTCATGGATAAGAAGTGCAAAAAATGGAAAGTGACAATCTTATCTGTTTTTTCCCTGTTAGATATTGAAGCTAAAAAAAATAGTTGCTTAGTACTAATGGACAAATTTTGGGGACATCATCTCATTTCTGGATTCCATCTCATTTTGTTAGAAAGAAAAAGTTTGATGTAACAGAACAGACCTATGTTCACATATAAGCTTTGTTATGCCATGGCTAAATTTTGAATGATTGCAACAGAACTATCTGCAAACTCAGCAAATGTTATCGAACTCATCTGACTCCTCAATAACATGTCTTAACATAAAATATGTGCAGATTTACAGATCCCAGTGTAGATCAACACACGGATTACTAGAAAGTGCGTTATATAGGGGGGCAAAAGAGAATAAAAAAATAAATAAACAAATAACTCATAGAAATAGCTTGTTTGAAAGATAACATTACCTGGTGGTGCGTCTCAAAAAAATTAATCACTTCTTCCATATGATTACGATAAAAGCCCTGGAAAATAAGCTTCAGTTACTATATTGTCGGATAGTCTGAGGTCGAACAAATATTAAATTCTGGCAGAGCTTTTCACCTCAAAATACCCAAATAGACCTGAGCTTATATCTCCAGCTGGGAATCCCATTGCAATTACATTCTCAGTGATATATGTCATATCCAAATCGAATCCTCCTTCCTATTAAGTACATGGCATGATTAGCACAATTGAAAGACTAAGCATACTACCGAATGAGCATATAAAAGAGCTATTACCAGACAAATAGGAGTGTAAAGAGATAAAAGGAATGTACGTGACAGCATTAGAATTGAAAATAACACGAAGTTATGCTCAATAAAGCAACCGCCAATTTATAACAGAGAATTATGAATTCATAGAAGAGAATGATAAGCATAAGTATTGGAGAATATGCATATGGAGTATCTGTAGCTCTTCTCCACCAGCTTTACGTGTGACAGTTTACACAAGACCTTCATTCAAAATACCTACGCCCAACCTCTTCTGAAAGGTGATTACTACTCAACCTTTGTGTTTTCAAATGCATATTTCAAAACAGTTGGTCAGTATTAACTCAACTCATTCCTTTAGATATTAAGATTGAAGATTTAATTTGCATCCGTGAAATACAAACATTGCAAGATTAACACCTATGATTGGGGCTGTTGCATAGATCCCTTGGACAGGGTTTTCCTGGAATTAGACCTAAGTGCAAGGACCCACTTGTAACTTCCCTCCATGTCATGCTAGTTGTTCATTTCCTACAAGGTTTATATGATTTTGAAATGGTCCATAAAACATATTAGTGTTACCTGGTATCTCCTCTTATTTTGTGAGACAACATGACGTGCCTTGACCTGCACAGCCTTCACAGCATTGCGAGATGAGTCAAGCAACCCTTTTGCCACTGATCCGAGGCCACCAGATTGAGCATTTTCTGAGGTGCCTTGATCAGCCTCTTTTGTTGTAGGAGTTCCTGCGGGTAATCGAAATCCCATGCCATTGGCAAATCTTGATAGTGTCCCAATCCCTGAATTTGGACTCTGTGAACTGTCCTTTGAAGTTGCTAGAGGCTGCGGAAGTTTCAAATTTCTTGTCCAAGATGATATGCCAGAGGCAGATAAGAAAGATGGCAATTCCTGGGAAGGGGTCCCTGTCTGAGAAATGCTAGGGACGGTGGGTTTATCTTCAGAAGAAGTGGAAGGAGATTGAGATGATGAGTCCACTGGTTGGGCATCCATTTTGCCACCCAATGCAATGATCAAAAGCTGTAACTCATCCAAGTTAGACCAGCAATTTGAAGCATGTATTGTTAGAATCTCACAAGCTACTCATAGGGCACTCACCATCATCTGACCTAAACATCTACCGATATATTTGGCAGAAAAAGATTCATGGAAAAAGACAGTCAATTTCAGATGGCTAATTAATAGTCACATGGACCAACATACAGAGGTAATTGAAGAGAACAGAGTTTAAGGAAGCTGGACTCGCGTCGCGATCAGCATTACCTCTCAGAGCCAACAAAACATCGTGGATGTATTGTTGGCTTTCAAGGTCGTAATTACAAGTGATGCTCATAAGCAGCTATGCTGCAAGATCGTGCCAAAGTAAAAGTTGTGCAGTGACACTTGTGCGACAAACTTCTGTCGTATGATTAGCGCATCACATCACAAACAATTCATTGATGAGATTACATCACCAGAGATCTAGCCTTCCTATTCAGAAATTAGAAGCAGCTCTTCCATACGACAACAAAGATCAAACAATCAATCTTTGTTAAAATCGAAACTTCATTGGTGGGTATTCAGATTAACTTCTATAGCATACGTCAACACAGTCAAAGAGGCCTTCCTTGGCATGAGAAACAAAAAACCTTGGGAAATCTCCCGGTCAAATTATCAAGCATATAAAGGGAAAATGTCTGCATAAACACGGGTTTTCGCCATTTATCTGGTTGAGGCCAAGCCCAACCAATTTGATCCTGTGAAGCATTGGTAACTATGTCTATCGACGGTCTTCAGAGACGAACAAGAACAGAGAGAAAGAGAGATCTGGGCAAGAAGGCTAAAGGGGCACGCACATTAATACATACAGATCAAGAATCTATGCACATTGAGCAAATGGGTATAGAGATAGAGACACAAGAACGATGATTACGTGCAGATTACTTTAACTCTTAAGAGATGCTGAGATCCACTGAAACGAACCAGCGAGCGAGCGAGAGAGCTTTGTCTTTCCCGAGGAAATGCAGGCCCGAAGAAATGGCGGACTTCAAGTCTGGTCACTCCCAGTTTAAGCCATTTTTTCCCGGGAATTTTCTTATAATTAAAGAAAAACAATGATGCCAAAAAAGGTTATGCGTTACATAGATCAAATCCAAGTTAAATTGAAAATAGAAACAGTGCGCATTCTTAGTTGGCACTCCTTTAATTGAAGATTGAGAAAGTGCATGCTCATCTTTCAACTTGCGTTCTTTTTTGAAAGGGATAAGTGTATTAGTTAAAATTTATTATGAAAGTGCAATTGGGTCATATAATTTACAAAAAAATATAATTGAGTCAAAAAGTTTGTCAAATTAGTGTAATCGAGTCATTATGTTCTGATTTCACTAGTGAAAAATGCTGACATGATTTTTTTATTATTTTTCAATTTGCAATGTGATGTTAACCTTGTTAAGACATGAAAGATAAGTCTAAAATAAGGTTGTTTTGGTTTAAATATTATTTTTAAATCTAAATATAAAAGAGAAGGCAAGGCAAAAGACAAGGGCTTGTAGCCACCCCACCATTGCAGGGATGGTGGGTGCTGACTAGCTAAGGGTCGGCAATTCTCGCTAACTACAGGTGAGATCTTGCAAGCCCTCACCCAAATCTAGGCGAGGGTCACGGCTCTCGCCTAGATCGGGTGGATTCACTAGCCACTAGCCTCCTAGTTAGGGATCGGCAACCCTCGTTGCCCGTCCTCGTTTCTGCCTGGCCTTCTCAACAATAGTAGGCCACTGGCGGAAAGATTGCAAGTCCTTGTTGCCTAGTCTCACCCTCGTCCTCATTCTTCTTCTTCTTCTTCTTCTTCTTCTTCTTCTTTTCTTCTTAATTTAGCTTTATTTTAATTTAATTTAAAAATAAAATTTAGATCAAACACAACATCATTTTAGCCTCATGTTACATGTTTAGCCACATTATTACTATGTAGGAGAGAGAAAATATTGAAAAAAAAACGTATGTCAATATTTTCATTAGTTAAGTTGGACAGAGTTAATAACTAAAGGATTTGATTGTATTAATTTGACAAGTTTTAAGATTTAATTATAATTTATGCTTCTATAACTATTCGAGATTTCTAGTGCACTTACGCATTTTCGAAATATGGTACCTTGAACTTGTTATTTTTCCAAAATTCTTCAAGTTAAATCCTCTAATTTTTTAATCATCAAAATTGATGCAGAATCAATGCTAGTCAAAGCAGGGTTATACTTGTAAGTGAAGTAGTCTATTAATTGATACATCTTAGCTAATAGTATAATGATGATATTTACTTAAAGTATTTGAGTATGTTATATTTATTAATTATTGAATATATATATTTTTCTTTCAAAAAATGAGGCAGGTGATTCCATCAAAAGATGGAAATGGAATAGCCTATTCTACCTCTCGTGGAGCAACCAAACACAACTTACAAGTTCAATGACAATCATCCAAATCACAATTTCAAAAATCACCTAAAAAAGATTTCATAAAATTAGAGAACCAACAATGTATTTTCATCTATTGATAACGATTTTTACCCATCTACAATACGTGATAATCAATCTTCGAAAAACATATAAAAAAGAAACTACTATTCCCAATTTGAGCACCTATAGTTTATATCTCCTTTATAATTTCATCATATGATTCCTTTCGAATTCTTTCTATTAGTGCAATCATATCCTTTCGAATTTTTTTCCACTACTACCATCGTTCAAAAAAGGAAAAAAACATCAATGCTGCTTGCCATTATCATAACCGCCAAACAGATCCGAAGGATGTGATTCCCCAAATTGGACGGATTCACAGGAAAGAGTAAAGACAAGTGATGACGACCCGGCCCAGACCCACGACCCACGACCCGAACCCGTCGGGTCGGCGCAATCGGGCTGCGTCGTCCATACCCGCTCCAAACCAGCACCATTGAAGAATCTGCGATGCACAGAAACCAGACACCCCCGACATAAAAAGTAAAAAACAGAGAGACCAGATCCTCGAAACGCTCTAAACCACGCACGACAAAAACGAGGGAAAAAAAAAAAAAAAAAGAAAGAAGAAGAAAAACGGCGACCATGATGGATCCCAGCACCTCCACCTCCGCCGCCCCCGCCGCCCCCTCCGCCCCCTCCGCCGCCGCCGCGTCCCCCGAGTCCCCCGCCGTGTCGCGGTTGGCGTTCGCCGTGTCGCAGCGGTACCAGCACCTGCTGGACAGGTCGGTGCCGCACGCGCCGCGGCGGTGGGTCGCGACGCTGGCGGTGGCGTGCGTGTACCTCGTGCGGGTCTACTTCGTGGAGGGCTTCTACATCGTGACGTACGCGCTGGGCATCTACATGCTGAACCTGCTCATCGGGTTCCTCTCCCCTCAGGTCGACCCGGAGCTCCAGGAGCTCGCCGGCGGCGGCGGCGGGGGGTCCCTCCCCACCCGCGGCTCCGACGAGTTCAGGCCCTTCGTCCGCCGCCTCCCCGAGTTCAAGTGCTGGTAGGTTTACGGGTTGGGATCGCTTCGCATTATTGCTATTTTCGATTGGTGATTGCGATCGGCTGCCTTAATTAGATTCGGTGGATTTGATCTGCGTCACTTCGGGGGCGAAAGATGGAATTGTGTGTTCCTAATACTCTGAATTCGAGGTATTTTGTGGGTGGAAAGGCTCGTTGTAGTTGGCGATTTGTGCCTTCAAGTTTGGATAACTTGTAGGCAGAAGGTATAGATTGAATTTGTAAGAGATCGGTAAAGTTCATGTTTTTAACGTTTAGGGAGTGTTTTGTGATGCTTTTCAATTGAAGACCGATCCCAGGTTTTCTCAGTGGGAGTTGATTTTTGGGGGCACTTTGGTATTGGTTATTATGATTTGCTATTGATTGGATTTGCTGGAATTGATCTCTTTCATTTTGAAGGAGAAAGATGTGATTGTGTGTTCTGGGTATTCCGACTTCAAGTGGAAGGATTTGATTGGTGTGATGATTTTTGCCTTCAGTTTGGATTTCTTGGAGGAAACCGAACAGTTTTTAATTTGTGAGAGATCAGTGAAATTGGTCTTTATTATGTTTTTAGAATGTGATGTCTTTTGCTGGGTTGGGGTGATAAAGAGGTGCCGGAGGTCTCATGACTAGATTCAAAATTTGGCAACTGAAGAAGTTGAACGGTGTGGAACCATCATGGCGTCTCAGTTTCGTGTTTGAATTTTGTTATCACAGGTGGTCACTTGTTCTTGACTTGAGACTGGTTTTAAAAATGCTTGTCATGATGTAAAAATGCCTTTTGATATGATTTTACTGTTCCAGCATTCTTGATCTGCTCCGTATACGGTTTTTTTTCTGTCCAATTACATGTGGATGCTTGAGTTTATTTATGAGGGGCAATTGAAATTGACAATCTAAAGTCAACTCTGGGAGCCAATTGAGAAGCTGAGATTCCCCGTGATGATATGTTTCCTTCTTTAATGTCCTTTCAGCTGAGATTCCCCGTGATGATATAGCCTTTTTTCTATAACAATCTTTGACTGGCAATATTCTTGTCATTTAATTGATTTAAAACCAAACAATGTTTTGCACTAAATTGAGAATGTCATACAATAATTGTTCGACTCATCAGTCTCTATAGAAGGTCTAATGCTTATGCTTTTGAAAATTCGAATTTTGATCTGCTGATTTCATTGGTTCCATTGGGAAAGCTTTTGGATATAAAAATTCATTTCCTGCTAAGATTGGATGGTTACTTATTTAACATGTTCTTCTTGTCTTTCGATGGAAGGTTACAAATCACATGGGCATTTGTGATTGCTTTCGTGGTGACGTTCTTCAGTGTGTTCGATGTACCTGTCTTCTGGCCAGTACTCCTTTTCTACTGGGTCATGTTGTTTACGCTTACAATGAGGAGACAGATAATGCTTATGGTCAAATACAAATATGTCCCATTTACTTTCGGCAAACGGGTATGCTGAACTTTATATTCTCTCTTTCTGCATGTCTGCTTCTGCAATTCTTTGGTATGTATACTCACTTTGCCTTTTGACTCTACTTCTTTTCCATCAGCGCTATGGAAAGGGAGCATCTTCAACTGATAGTGCAAGCCTTCCGAGGGATTAAATATTTTGAGTATGATCTATTTATAGTTCTTGAGTAGGCTTCTCTTATCCCTGGTGTCATGGCAGCAGATGGAGCTTTCTCACAGCAAAAGATTGGCTCAAAGATTATTTTGGCATGTTGCCTGATACTCCACCTTTCTGAAAGAAATTTTATAGACAAGCCTACTGAAACCATCGTGGAAACTCCTCAAGAGGAGTGAAGTTAATGTACTTTTTCTATCTTAGCTTTAGTAAGGGGTAGTACCAATTTGTTCTTTAGACATGGCATTTTTTGTATTGCTGTCATTTTAATATAGCTGAAGTCCTCAGTCCCCTTTTTGTTACCTATTTTGTGTTTGTCTCCACTTGTCTTTTATTAGCTGTCCCTTTCCCATTTTGGTTGCATGGCCTATTTACGAGAGGATGAACTGTTGCAATATGGATTAGCTTCGAAATCCTTATGATTTCTGTATTCAATCACTATTATTGAGTTTGTCTTGGTGCTTTAAGGAGGATGATTATCAGTGTTGGATGTCTGTACTTGCAGGTTCATTGAGCGAGGATTCCATGACATTTATTGGTAATGGTGTTGTTTTAGACGATGACCTTCTGCTGGAAGCTAAGATTGTTTCTGCTCATGGGTAGACAATGAAAGTGTCAGCCTTTGCCAGCTCAGAGTCCCTCTCTTGTTTGCCTTTCATGAGTTCACATTACATATACTGTCAGCGATGATTTGTTCTAATTTAAGATGGGAGGGGTTACCATAAAGCTGATTTAACGATGCCTGTGGACTTGTTAGGAGGTTAGGAGGTTTGGAGTTTTGTTCTAATGGCATGAGGCTTTTAGGAATTGTTAGAACAGATCAATTTGGATACAAACCGTTAGGACATTCCGGCAGGACTCGCATCTCAGCCAAAACTGATACTTGTACAAACTGCATACTTGTTGCTTCCCTTTCTGTAGTTTACAACTCTGTTTCAAATTTCAATACAAGGAAAAGAACAAAAAGGAAAAAACAACAGATTTGAATGAAATTTTGCGTAAAATCTTTCAGGGGCATGTTCCCTGGGAGGAAAACCGAGCGAGAACGAATCTGAAAAACTGCAAATATCAAGGGCCCGGCCTGTAGTAGCCATAGACTCCATAGAAGGTCTGTGTCAAAGAAAGCACAAGGAAAACAAAAGCAGCAATGACAGAAATGATTGCCCAGGGACTGCCGAAGTAATTGTGCTTGAGACTGGCTCTCCAGGCATTCCACTTTTGGTTGTAATATCTGTTCACCTCCACAGACAGTGTAGGGAGGTAACTGTCATCGATGTCGAAGACCACCTCCTGGCAAAGCCGGTTGAAGAGGTCAGTGACCTCCGCATCGCTCCCAAGCTAGTGCTCGATGATCCTGCAGTAGTGGAGGTACCCGACGTCCTTGGGGGATCTGATTAAGTTGTCCATAAAGATTACGTACGAGATGATGTTGTGCTGCAATCAAAGTGGGACTGCTCGAAGGCTATCAAGTTGAGGAAGAGCGACCTTGTCTCATTGTCGATCAAAAGTTGTGGGATCTTGAGGATCCCGTCCTTGAACTGGATGTCCCAGAACTTGTCAATCTTCCTCTTTCTAAACTTGATCCTAGCTTCCCGGAGCTCCCTCACACAGCGGATGCGTTGCTGCTGCCTCTTCTCAGCAACTCGGTCAGAGTGCGACCATTGGTTGATCCACGCTCTTGGCTCTAGCTTCAGGCCTAAGAGGAGAAGGCTCTGTCGGAACACTTCGAGGCAATGGAGCTTGCCTTGGTCGGATAACGGGTCGAAGGCGGTGGTGTAACTGAGAGACTCCAGCCTGTTGCGGCTAAGCTTGGTCAAAGGCTTGTCTGTTGGCATAAGAGGGTCAAAGAACCGGAGCGCCAGCTTGGCCACTAGCCCCTCCTGGTTGGGATCGTCGAGCTGGAGGCTGAGCAACTAGTCGAGTATGAAAAGAGGGATCTGATTCTTGAGCATGATCATGTCCCGCTGGATCATGTATTGATCCCCGCATAAAAAAGATGGGGTCACTGCGAGGGTAGCCGAGTTCCTCGAACCCCTTAGTGACTCCTTGGAAGAGCTCGGTCACAAAGCACCCATCAAGAACCATCATCTCCACGAACTCGTTGCTGCTCATGGATATCGTCCCCTCGTAGCATGCAAGAGCTTTCTCCTCAATTTCCCTCACAGCATCTAGATAGAGGCCTATCTCATGACCGGTGCGCCTGAGGATGCGGTGGAGGCAGCGCCACCTGTGCCGGTCCATCTGGCGGAGGCGCTTCTTACCGTGGTCGCATGGCCCAAGGGGGACAATCTGAGGGATGTAGGCCTTGTCCTCACCATCCTTGAGAAATTGCGGGATTCGATAAATGGAGAGCCTTGTCCATGAACAGGTCTCGTCTTCTTGGCAAGCTTGCTCAAGCTTCTTTCTGATGGAGACGACCCATTTGGACTCAGCCGGCCTCGGCTCATCTTCTGAGATGTTTTCACCCCCTTTGTTCTCCACCATGACCTGGAGAGCCTCGGATAGTCCTTGCTGTAGCTTAAGAACCTGGCGTTCCTGAGGCTGTTGCTGCTGGTGGTGGCGATCTATTATTTCCGTGGATGCATTGGAGGTTGATTCTTGGGCAGTCCAGATTCCATAGTTTCTCTGAGCTTGAGGATGATCAAGTACCAGCTCAAGAGCTCTTTGTTGAAAACAGCAACCATTTCTTCTGCCTAACGTTTCTCTGCCTTTGCCTATTCATCCAAAAATATTTTTAATTAAAAAATTAAAATTAAATTAAATTAAAAATAAAAACGGTAAATGTTATTTTTAATAAAATCGAAAAAATAGGCCAAAGGCTCCCTCTAGCCTATGATCATCACCCTCTCACCGGTGAGGCGACGGCAATGGCTGGCGCTTGGGCAAGGGTCGGCGACCCTTGCCAAAAATAGGAGAGGGTGGCAACCCTCTCTCAAATTTGAGTGAGGGTCGCTTGCCCTTGCCCCAATCTAGGGGCCCTTGATAAGAGGGGCACTAGATCACGTGAGGGTTGGCGACCCTCACCTAAACCAAGGAGCCCAAATCAGAGAGAAGGTCGCTACCCTCTCTTGCTCCTGGCAAGGGCCTATTGGTCCTCACCTTTGGTCCGCGAGGGTTGTTGGCCCTTGTCTAGTCCTTGACAACCCTACTAGCCATTATCATCACCCCATTGACCCTTGCCCCGATCTAGGGGAGGGTTGACGGCCCTTGGACTTATGGATGAGGGTGGGGTGAGGGTTGGCGAGTGTTGCCAGATTTAGGAGAGGTTCACGGCCCTCTCCCATTTCTGGTGAGGGCTTGTTGGCCCTTGCCTCTAGTCGGTGAGGGTCATTGGCTCTTACCCAAGCGCCGGTGACCTCGCTCCCCCATTAGCGATAAGTGGCGGTCATAGGTGAGAGGGAGCCCTTCCTCCTTTGTGTTTCTTTATTTTATTTTATTTTTTTAGTTTGTTTTTATGGAAAGAAGAAGAAAGAAAAAAGGAACAAATTAAAAAATTTAGAAGACAAAATTGCACTTCACCAACTAATGAGTTTAGGTACTTCTTTGAGATTGATATAGTTACTTTAGACTCTTATTTGAAATAAAATTCACTTTAGGCCTTTATTCGAGAGAATAATGATATTTTAGGTTCTTTTTTAAAAATAATATTTACTTTAGGCTCTTCTTTAAGTTAATGAAGACATTTCATGCTCTTATTTGAAAATTTCCCTTTTTCATGTTTAAGCTTGTAATTATTACTCATCTAGAAAACCAACATCAACCACGACTTTTGAAGACTTAACTCCTCAAGCTATGTTTGTAGTTAGGATAAAATTCATGATAGAATAAAATTTACCATAACTTGCATTTGGTTCTTGCCCAAGATAGAATAAAGTCAGATATAAAAGGGATATAGTTTGAATAATATTATCCCATAGGGGAGGTGGGATAAAGGTAGATAAGATTTCCAATATTCGAAATATAAAAGTTATTTTTATCAAGTAACAAACTTCTTAAATTAATAAAATTAAAATAATATTTGAGTATACATAATATTTGAATTCTAATATAAAAATTCAAAATAATCATATTTTTTTAATTGTTCTTATTTTCATTTATGTATTTGAATTTCTTTTTATCTTATAGTATAACTTTATACATATTTCCTATTTATATTTATTACATAATTGACTTATTTTAGGTATATTAGTATAGTTTAATATATAGTAAAATTTTATTAGAGAACTATGAAAGGGGAAAGAATTAAAAAAGAGGGAAAATAATTAAAAGTAGAAAATAAAAATAAGCAGGGGAGTCATGAAAGATTTTTATCATTTCTATTTGTGCAATTTTCAGGTTCATTTACACTAATATATCATTCATATAAAAAAAATGGATAGGATGGATATGAAAATATTCCACTTTATTATCGTGATTCATCAAATAATAGATAAGATATAACAAGATTCTTGAATTTTATATCATATCATATTCATATAGAAATCTAGACGGTCAAACGCATCATCGAAGTTTTATTTTGATTTTTAAGAGAAAAAGTAACAAAAAAGTCATAAACCTATCATAATTATATGTCGATTCAATCATAAACCTTATGAGTGGTGCTAATTTAGTGCTAAAGCTTACAATTTGCCAATTGAGCGCTTCCAATCAATTTTGGCCAGAAATCGCATGTGGATGCTGACCGTTCTAAGTAGTACTGTCATTATTGATATCGATTTTTTTTTATAATACATTAAAAATATTTTGAATATTTATTTAATTTTTCTCTTTTCTTTCTTTCTTCCTTTGGCCCTCACCTACCACGGGGTGAGGACGCAAAGGCGCTCGCCGGATCTGGGCACAAAACTTATTCCCATATTGGACAAGGCTAGTTATAAAGCCCGACCCGAGTATTCCGTACACAAAGCTATTCCTATATTGGGCAAGCCTTGGCAAAAAAATTAGGCCCCATCTCTAGGGGCCCGGCCCGAGCCCATCAACTGATCATTCGGGTCACGACCGACTCCCGCCGCCGCCTCCGCCGCGTCGCGGTGGGCGTTCGCCGTCTCGAAGCAGATACCAGCACCTCCCGGACAAATCGGTGCCGTCGTTGCGACGCTGGCGGCGGCGTGTGCGTAGCTCCTCCGGGGCTAGTTCGGAGCTCCAGGAGCTCGCCAACGGCGGCGGCGCATCCCTCCCCACCGGCGGCTCCGACGAGTTCAGGCCCTTCGTCCGCCGCCTCCCCGAGTTCAAGTGTTGGTAGGTTCACGGGTGGGATCGCTTCGCATTATTATTATTTTCGATTGGGAATTGCGATCGGGTATCAATTGGATTTGGTGGACTTGATCTGCGTCATTTCGGGGGCGAAAGGTGGAATTGTGTGTTCCTAATATTCTGAATTCGAGGTATTTTTGGGGTGGAAAGACTCGTTGTAGTTGACGATTTGTGCCTTCAAGTTTGGATAACTTGGAGGCAGACGGTGTAGATTGAATTTGTGAGAGATTGGTAAAGTTCGTGTTTCAAACGTTTGGGGAGTGTTTTGTGATGCTTTTCAATTGAAGACTGATCCAAGTGTTTCTCAGGGGGAGTTCATTTTGGGGGCAGTTTGGTGTTGGTTATTACCTTTTGCTCTTGATTGGATTTGTTGGAATTGATCTACTTCATTTCGGAGGAGAAAGATGGAATTCTGTGTTCTGACTTCAAGTGGGAGGATTCAACTGGCGTGATGATTTTTGCCTTCAATTTGGATTTCTTGGAGGAAATGGAATAGTTTTGAATTTATGAGAGATTGGTAAAATTGGTGTTTATCAAGTGTTTTTTTGCTGGGTTGGGGAGAAAAAGAGGCGCTGGAGGTGTCATGACTGGATTCAAAATCTGGCAACCGAAGAAGTTGAATGATGTGGAAGCATCATGGTTTCTCTGTTTCGCGTTTTCATTTTGTTATCACAGAGCGGTCGCTTGTTCTCGACTTGAGACTGGTTTTAAAAATGCTTGCCATGATGTAAATATGCCTTTTTGATGTGGTCTTACTGTTCCAGCATTCTTGATCTGCTTTGTATACATTCTTTCTTTCCAATTACATGCGGATGTTTGAGTTTATTCATGAGGCATAATTGAAATTGACAATCTAAAGTTAACTCCAGCAGTGAATTCAGAAGCTCAGATTCCCCCTGTGATGATATGTTTGTTTTATGTCCTTTCAGATGTATAGCCTTCCTTTTAACAATCTTTGACTGGCAATATTCTTGTCATTTAATTGATTCAAAACCAAACGATGTTCCGCACTGAATCAAGTATGTCATACAATAATTGTTCAAATCATCAGTCTCTATAGAGGGTCTTATTAGCTTATGCTTTTGAACATTCGGATTTTGATCCGCTGATTGCATTGGTTCCATTGAGAGAGCTTTTGGATTTATACATTCACTTCCTGCTTAGATTGGATGGTTGCTTATTGAACATATTCTTCTTGTCTCTCAATGGAAGGTTACAAATCACATGGGCATTTGTGATTGCTTTCGTGATGACGTTCTTCAGTGTGTTCGACGTACCTGTCTTCTGGCCCATACTCCTTTTCTACTGGGTCATATTGTTTACACTTACAATGAGGAGGCAGATAATGCTTATGGTCAAATACAAATTAAAAGCAAATGGGTATCCTGAACCTTATGTTCTCTCTTTTTCCTGTATGCATGCTTCTGCAATTCTTTGCTATGTATGCTTATTTTGCCTTTTGACTCTACTTCTTTTTCATCAGCATTACAATGGAAAGAGAGCATCTTCAACTGATAGTGCGAGCCTTCCAAGGGATTGAATATTTCTAGGTTGATCTATGTATAGTTCTCAAGTAGGCTTCTCTTGTCCCTGGTGTCATGGCGGCAGATGGAGCTTTCCCACAGCGAAAGATTGGCTCAAAGATTATTTTGTCATGTTGCCTGATACTCCACCCTTCTGAAAGAGATCTCATAGATAAGCCTACAGAAACCATCATGGAAACTTCTCAAAAGGAGTGAATTTAATGTAAATTTTCTGTCTTAGCTTTAGTAAGGGGTAGTCCCAATTTGTTCCTTAGACATGGCATTTTTTGTATTGCTGTCATTTTAATATAGCTGAAGTTCTTAGTTCTCTTGTCACCTATTATGTGTTTGTCTCCGCTTGTCTTTTATTAACTGTCCCTTGCACATTTTGGTTCATGGCCAATTTATGAGAGGATTTACTCTTGTAACATGGATTAGCTTCAAAAACCTCTTGGTGCTTGAAGGAGGATGATCATCTGTGTTGGATGTCTGTACTTGCAGGTTCATTGAGCAAGGATTCCATACAACGACCTTCTGCAGTAAGGTAAGAATGTTTCTGCTCTCGGGTAGACAATGAAAGTGTCAGCCTTGACCAGTTCAGAGTCCCTCTCTTGTTTGCCTTTCATGAATTCACATTACACATACTGTCGGCCATGATTTGTTCTAATTTAAGATGAAAAGGGTTACCAAAAAGCTGTTTAAAAGATGCTTGTGGAATTTTTTGGAGGCTTTGAGGTTTATTCTAACGGCACAAGGCTTTTAGGAATTGATAGAACAAATCTATTTGTATACAAACCGTTTGGACATTCCGAAAGGATTCGCATCTCAGGCAAAACTGATGCTTGGACAAATTGCATATTTGTTGTTTCCCTTTCGTAGCTTATAACTCAATTTCAATACAAGGAAAAAAATAAAAGAAAATGCAATAGATTTTGAATGAAATTTTCTGTGTAAAATCTTTCAGGGGCATGTTCACTGGGAGGAAAACCGAGTGAGAACTAATCCGAAAAACTGCAGAGAGATCAGGAGCCCGGTCTGTAGTAGGCATAGACTCCATAGAAGGTCTGTGTCAAAGTAAGCACAAGCAAAACGAAAGCAGCAATGACGGAAATGATTGCCCAGGGACTGCTGAAGTACTTGTGCTTGAGACTGGCTCTCCAGGCATTCCACCTATGGTTGTAGTATCTGTTCACATCCACAGACAGTGTAGAAAGGTAACTGTCATTGATGTCGAAGACCACCTCCTGGCAAAGCCGGTTGAAGAGGTCAGCGACTTCCGCATCGCTCCCAAGCCAGTGCTCGATGATCCCGCAATAGTGGAGGTACCCTACGTCCTCAGGTGAGTTGATCAAGTTGTCCATGAAGATTATGTACGAGGTGATGTTGTTGCTGCAATCGAAGTGAGACTGCTCAAAGGCTATCAAATTGAGGAAAAGCGACCTCGTCCCATCGTGGATCAGAAGCCGTGGAATCCAGAGGATGCCATCCTTGAACTGGATGTCCCAGAACCTGTCGGTCTTCCTCTTTTTGAACTTGATCCCGGCTTCCCGGAGCTCTGTCACGCAGTGGATGAGCTGTTGCCGCCTCTTGTCAGCAACCCGGTTTGAGTGCGACCATCGCTTGATCCATGTCCTTGGCTCTGGCTGCGGGCCCGAGCAGAGAAGGCTTCGCCGGAACACTTCGAGGCAATGGAGCTCGCCTTGGTCGGATAACGGGTCGAAGGCAGTGGTGTAGCCGAGAGACTCCAGCCTGTTGCGTCTAAGCTTGGTCAAAGGCTCGTCTGTTGGCATCAGAGGGTCGAAGAAGCGGAGTGCCAGCTTGGCCACAAGCCCCTTCTGGTTGGGGTCGCCAAGCTGGAGGCCGAGCAGCTGGTCTAGTATGAAAAGAGGGATCTGATTCTCAAGCATGATCATGTCCCGCTGGATTGTGTGCATTGATCCCCGCATCGAGAAGATGGGGTCATTACGAGGGTAGCCAAGTTCCTTGAACCCCTCAGCAACTCCCCGGAACAGCTCGACCACGAAACACCCATCAAGAACCATCATCTCCACAAACTCGTTACTGCTCATGGATATCGTCCCCTCGTAGCAGGCACGAGCTTTCTCCTCGACCACCTTCACTGCATCTAGATAGAGGCTTATCTCATGACCAGTGCGCCTGAGGATGCGGTGGAGGCAGCGCCACTTGTGCCGGTCCATCTGACGGAGGCGCTTCTTACCATGGTGGTATGGCCCGAGTGAGACAATCTGGGGGATGTAGGCCTTGTCCTCACCATCTTTGAGATATTGTGGGATCCGATAGATGGAGAGCTTTGCCCATGAGCAGGCCTCGTCGTCCTGGCAAGCTTGCTCGAGCTTCTCTCTGATGGAGACGACCCATTCGGACTCAGGCAGCCTCGGCTCAGCTTCTGAGATGTTTTCGCCCCCTTTGTTCTCGACCACGACCTGTAGAACCTCAGATGGTTCTTGCTGTAGCTTGAGAACCTGGTGTTCCTGAGGCTGTTGTTGTTGCTGGTTGGGGTGATCGATTAGTTCTCTGGATGCATTGGAGGTTGATTTCTTGGGGAGTCCAGATTCCACAGTTTCTCTGAGCTTGAGGGTGATTAAGTACCAACTCAAGAGCTCCCTGTTGTAAACGGCAACCATTTCTTTTGCCTAACGTTTCTCTGCCTTTGCCTTTCCTGGGTTTTGATCTTTGAATTGATGCTTTCTATGCCCCCGCCCACACGCGCAAAAGAAGAAAGCAGAAGTAATTTTTTAATGACCAGGGTATCTGGAACCAAGGAGAGATTTTTCCAACATCGAGATTCAAAAGGAGCTTGATGCATACTTTTTCTTTATTGATTCTTATAGATGAAGCTCATCAGATAAAGGAATTCTGTTTTTCAATCGAAACCCAATAGTCTATTCCTCAGTTCTTTTTCTCTTGAGTTCGTGAAAGCCACCATCTCCATCATGCGTCGATATGCTCTGTGGGTCTGGGAATATTGTGGTGATAATAGTGATAATTGGTATTAATTTGACCAAATACCCAATGGAAAATTCAACATTTTGCACATGCGATATGCATAGAAAGGAGGTGGAGTGAAGGCTCATCCATGATTATCATGACCCACCTTACCCCATACAAGCTATCATTATTGGCCGTCGCCAGTTCAATTACGTAAAATGAAAATGATGGGGTCATGTAAAATATTCGGTGGGGAGGGTCGTGAGATTTAGAGGGCTCATTTTTGATTCAAAGTTCGGCAACAGCAAAAGAACCCACGCAACACTGACTTTTTCCTCTAGGTTTCCAGATCTATCACGTAATTATTACCATAAAACAAATTTTGAGGTCCTAGTGAAAATTCCAAATAAGGACCTGAAATGGACCAATTTTCTCAAATAAGAACCCGAAATGAACTTTGTATCAGATAAAGACCTAAAATGGACTTATCGTCTTAAATAAAGATATGAAGTGGTTGAATTAATTCCAAATAAGGATTTGAGCTTGCTGTTCAGCCAAACATTCGCTGGCTATCAAGCATGTGACATTTATGACGACTGGAGTTTGGGCAATTTTGTCCAAAAAAAATCTAGGGAAAATTAACAAATCCTAAAACAAAAACAAAAAAACCTTAGGTTTTCTATGATCTCTCCGTTCCTTGTACCCATCTTCTGCAAATTCAAAGACCGAAGTTCTCCCCATTTTTTGTACCTATCTTTCGCAAAGTCGAAAACCCAAATTCTTTGCTAGTTGAGGCACGAATTCAAAAACAAGAAGAAAACCATATACTTCTTTCTTTGTTTGCAGAGACCCAAATTCTTCACTGGTCGAGCAAGGCGAGGAGCGACGAGAATCGAGTCACGACAATGACCAGGCAGCGATTTGGTTGAGGAGCAGTGGGGGAGAAGAAAGAAAAAAACGTAAACATCTAAATGAATAACCTAAACTTAATTATTTAGAATTTTCCCTATTTTAATAGCCATAAAATGTTTGTGGCAAGCTAATGTCCTTAATAGAGATTAATTTGATTACTTCAAGTCCTTATTCGACACAAAATTCACTTCGGGTCCTTATTTGAAACAATGAGTCCACTTCGAGTCCTTATTTGAAATAAAGTTCACTTTCGGTCTTTATTTGAGAAAATAAATTTACTTCAGGTCTTTATTTGGAATTTTCCCGTCCTTTGATAAGGAAGGTAAAGAGAATTGCTTACACGGCTCATTCACCGCTTTCTAGAGGATAGGGGTCCGTCATTAGCCTCATATTTTGTCTTGAGAACCGGATGATTTTTATATATCCAGATTTTAGAGCACATCTATGAAATGCAACTCGGACATATGCGTAAGAAAATAAAAATCTTATTTACTTTACAATATAGCTGGTTGTAGACATTTGTGTGAAATAAATAAATTTTATATGTAATGATTTTGGTATTACATTTTGCCTTAGACAAAAAAAGTCAGGATACGTAATATCATAAAAGAATTGCATCTTAAGTATATGACATTTTCGACAACTTCTTTGAAGTACTAACCCCTCAGTATCTAAAGTTTATTTAAACATAACGTGGAATGTTAATACAATCTTATATCACATAAATACGTTATTATAATTTGTTTTACATACATGTATTTGAATGTTGTGCGGTTATACCAATAGCTGTAACTGAGGTGATCATTGCAACAAATGCGACCCCCACCATCGCTGTAACCACCGTGATTGCAGTAGCTCCATATTGTCAGCCACCCACAATTTCCTCTCTCAATTTTATTTTATTTTTGTAATTTTTTGTAGCGTTGTTAAGTGATTCTTTTGAATATTATTATTTATATTTTTATAACTACATCGGACATGATATCCTATGTTATGCCATACAAAAAATAAGTTATACAAATTTCTCTCTCTTTTTTTTAATCTTTTTAAACATATCTTAGTCATTATTTACAACCAAATATAGTCTACAACTTTAAAGATCGCCTCTTTTTTTTTTTTTTTTTTTTTTTTTTTTGAATTATTTCTCAAGGTTCTTTGCAATTTTCCTTTAAATAGAATATTGTTTATTTTTATTTTTTTAGGTAACCTTGGAATCGCCATACATGGCAAATGGCGATGTAAACCAGGAGAAGCACTAGTGCGGGGACCCATCTCCCACGGCATCCCACTTAAGTTGCCTAACGTGACGAGGAGGGGAATCGAATCCTGGCCGTCGTGTTGGCCAATGTACGCCCTAACCAACTCGCCCACCACGGGTGGGTTTTAATAGAATATTGTTGGCACGTGAACTTTTGCAAATTTTTGACCCTTTTTTAAAAAAATAAAAATAAACCAAACCTGCATTTCTAAAAAGAAGAAATAATAATAGAGAAGATAAAAATAGAATTAGTAGAAGGAAAAAAGAGAAAGAGAATAAAAAAAAGAAAAAGAAATAAGGGGGTCTATTTCGGTCAAATTGGAAAGGCTTAACATTGATTTCCTGGGCCTGATGGAATTGGCGCAGCCCACTAGCCCATTCGGCCAGACTCCAAGCTTGGTTCGTAGCCCCAGGCCCATTAATATCAACTGAGCCCACAAGCTTATTTGAATTGGAAAGCTTTCTTCATCGATTTCAGGCTGCTGTAACCACCGCTGGTCGACGCGGTCCGCCGTTCCACCGCGTCGATCTTCTCTCTCTTCCACTCTGTTTTCCGGTCGGGAAGCTCGAAGTGCACGAAGCTCGGTCTCCTTGGCCGGCTCTGATTTCATTAGTTGACACTTCCCAAAGCTCCTTTCACTGATTTGGTCGCCAACCGCGGCTTCAATTTGTTTCACGGACAATGCAACAGCTCACGCTCTCTTTTTACAAACAAGAGACCGTCATGATATACTGGTCTCTGTTTAGAACAGGACTGGCTTTACTCGAGACTACGTCATTGATTCTAAATATCCTGAACTGATTTTATGTAATATCCAGTCCAATGAGGGCAGGAGTGGTCACTGGGATTAGAGGGCTTAGATAAGGAATGCTCTTGACAGGTTTCTAAGATGATAAAAGGGGCAGGAACGAACTGAATTGTGTACCGAATATGAGAGGGTGATATGAGATATAAATATATGTGTGTGTGGCATGCACGAGCACGAAAATTGGAATTAATTAATGAAAGTGCCTTTTGACTAATGGCAATAAGTTTCAAAGCTTAGCATACTTAGGTGGAGCACTCTCAAGATATGTGACCTCTTGGAAATGTGCTTAAATGTATGAAAAGACAAAATCATGAGGCTCAATATAAAATTGGCTTTGTCAAAGCGGACGATACCTTTAGTTAAATCCATAGCGTCACATTTTATATCTAATGTAGTTTACAATCTGAGTCCATTGATGTGTCATCGTCCTATTCCTCGATTGAATGCACGTTACCAATTTGATGCTAAGTCTGTCTGAGTTAGCTCATTATGGGTTTGCTTTCATTATTGGTCAACCTGAAAGTAATTTTCACATGATTTTGACGCTCTTGACTGATATATTGATCTGATTGCCTTATAATCTTTGCTGGCCGAATCTAGAACTCAACTCGTTGATACCTGACCATAGCCAGTCATGCTCGAATTGGTCTATGATTCACGCCGTTTGCGAATCACCATGAACAGATTCGATTAATCAAGTTGCTGCGTATGTATTCGGTTCTGCCATGCTTTGGCATGGTCTAGCTTCCTTTTTCTGCATTCGTATTCTGTATACGCACTGAAGCTTATGAATTTCGTTCTCTCGTGCGGTGTTCACGTGATATGTTGCTTAAGACGAAGGATGGACATCAATGGTGTATAGTGAGTAGAAGCTTGGATAGTTTAGTCGTTACTGAAAAATGGCGACCAAGATGAATTAGTTCACTTCAATGTTAGGCTTAAGGTCGGTTTGTCTTGGGGAAAACATTTTCCTCATTTTTAGTGTTTGTTTTGCTTAGAAAACTAGATTACTAGTTAATAGAAAATGTGTTTGTACCAAAGCTTAAATTTAAGAAATTGATTTCCTTTTTGAAAAAACCGGAACACTTTTTCCAAAATATGACTAGGTATTAGTACTTGGACTTGAACTCTACACCTGGGGCGTAAAAACTCCAACGTTGGTTCTCAGATCACTATGTTTAGGATCAGTTCTTTAGCGGCCGAACCTAGATCAATTGAGGCTAGGCCTTGGACCTCGGTGCTTGGGCCTAGCCCTTGGCGCCCATGCCGGGTCCATTCGGGCCGGGTTAAACCCTTGGTGCCATTACTCGTGCTCGGGTCCTGATGCTTGAGCTTTAATCCCAACTCTTAGGCTTGGGTCCACAAAGGCCATGCGCAAATTCTTAGCGTTTGGGCTTTGGTTGTTGGTTAATGAAATGTTTGTTCTTACAAAAATTTTTTAAAATTCAAATTTATAGTTATTTTTAAATTTTTATTATATGTATTTTTGTTTTGTTTTGTTTTTCATTTTGCTTCTTCTCGCGCGGCCACGGGTGAACTCGAACTTGCCCATGGCCAGCGAGCTGGAGATCCGGAGGCCTCGCCAGGTGGGCAAGTTTTGAGCTTGCCACAATCTGTCAAGGTTGAACTCACCTAAGGTGCTCATCGATCTGGTGAGGCTGTGGCGAGGCCTTGAGCCTTGCTGGTCATTGACTGACCAAGGAAGAAGAAAAAGAAAAAAAAAAGAAAAAGAAAAAAAATAAATAAATAAATAAATATATATATATATAATATATATATATATATAAATAAAATATATATAAACATACAAAAATTAGAAATACAAATTTTTTTGATAAATTTTTTGATAAGATTTTCCTTACCAAACGATGAAAAATACTGTCTTTTTTATGTCTTAGACACTAGAAATTAAAGTTATTTTCCTGGAAAAAGACTTCCTAAAAAATCTTTTCTAGAAATGGCATATTTTTCATGAAACAAACAAACCCTTAAGCTGTTTTAGAATTAGGATGTTCAGTGTATAAACAGGAGTAAAGGAATGAAAAGAGGAAAGCATAAAGAGAGACGAAGAGCTCGTGCTTTCTGGAGACAAAGACACAATATATATACGAAAATAAAAAATAATAGGAAAATGAGAGTCTCATTTAGATAGCTAGATCTTAGGCGTAGAATTAGTTGTGTTTCAATTAGTTCATGTTCTTACGGTTTAGAAGGTTCCATTTTGTTGTTTTTATTTTTAGGTTAAAAATGAATTTTAGATAGATTTCTTCTAGGTGAATTTAATAACAAAATAAAATAAATAAAAAATAAAAAATAATGAAAAGAATGATAAAATATCTCTTTATGTCACTCATATTAAAATAACTATTAGGGGTTAATTAGTTCATCTTCATTTTAGGATTAATACCACCAAAAACCTTAAACTGATATATACATAACACATTTACTCAAAACTAATTATAGTTAAATCCCAAATTGGTACTCCTATGACAAATTTACATTCTATTAATTTCCATTAAATTTTACTTTAAAATTACTAAGTTGGATGACATATAGTAGTTGATGGCTACACTAATTTGGGGTTTTATCCTCTATTTGTCATAATTATTTTTTGATTATTGGCGGTATTAATTCAATTTAATAGAAACTAAGGGATGATATATTTGATACAAATGTATCGTTTCGGGTTTTTGACGATCAAAAATTAGTTTGGAGCAAATTTATCATTAGTATACCACTTTAGAGTTTTTTGTGGTCAAAAAATTAATTTGGGATAAATTTATCATAAGCATATTAATTTAGGTTTTCTGTGATAGTAACCCCTCATTTTAATATTATGTGGTTTTCAGTAGTAACCAACTCTTTTAGCCAAACGTAGACTTCAACTACAACTTTGAGAATTAAGCTGACGTGAGTTCATCTCCCGTGGCTCAACAATGAGGCAGTGTATATTCTTTTCTCAACTCGTATTGGGTTACTTTTTTCCACTTTACTTTTAGCCATTCTTTCACGGCTCTTGAGTGACGTGAGGTTTCGTTTTTAACTCATGAAATCATGTCTCCAGACTTCATAACAGGATAATATAAAATTATTTATCCGACCCGTATTAGGTTTACTTTCCCATAATTTCCTTTATAGTCTTTATGACTTTGTTTTATTGTGATTTGTTCGATTTCTTTACATGCGTCTGATGTTTTGATTTCTTTAGATTTTGTCTTATGATCAGATCGCACTTTAAAAATAATCTCTATCAATGCAAACAACAGTTCATGGACGCTTAATGAAAAAGAATCTACAATTCCATAATTTGATAAGACTGCATGAATCACTCTCATAGACAAATGAATTGAATTTAAGTACCAAAATGGAGTTCATTACACGTTAACCTAATCAAAATCCCAAACTTAGGTTCTGTTGTTCATAGAAAGTAGAACGTCCTTCTGCATTTTATCTGGCTCCTAGCCAGCTCCAATAAGTTAGTAACAAGTCTCTTTCATAGGATATAATTCCTCATCTTTAGATATTTCAAATTTAATTAAATTTTCAATGTTGCGTAAAATAAGAGTTTGGAATAACCTATATCGAGCAACATTGAGCAAACCTTCAACAAGAGGTGACGTTTCAGTCGACAATCCGCTAAACTGATTTTCCCCAACCTTGCTTTGGGAGGGTCATGACAAATATTTTTCTAATCCACTTCTCAATAATCATTCCTGGTTGCAAGTTGCCTGAAAGGGAGTTCTTATGATCTAGAACTCACCGTTGTCAACAGTTTAGTTTTGTTTGGATCACCACAATGCCCTCACCGAACACAAAGGAAAAATGCCATCTGGACCCGAACCGAGACCTGAACCGCATAATGTCAGAACCGAAGAAAGATTCGAGTTGGTTCGGTTCGGGGATCTGTTTTTCCTCTTCTTCTTTTTGTTGGGGCCTTTTTCTTCATTTTCCTCCTTCGTATACCTCTCTGTTTGTCCGTTACAGCAAGCTCCAGAGACCCTCTACTACAGCAAGTTTGCAAGCTCCAAGGTCAAACACAACGCCATGGACAGATCGTGAGATGGGACGAGAGCTTCTTAATGCTATCGACGGGACACTCTTCACCAGTGATGTGTCTAGGCTCCGGCGAACCCGATGGTGAGCTGCTAGCTTGGATCTGGAGGAGGCGCTGTTGACCACGGAGGCTGGGGGGAGTCAGATGGATACAGCAGCGAGAAAGGACCCATAGATGGGAATCGATGGAGGTCAGGCTCTAATCGCCATACTCATTTTAACTGTTGGAGGACTGTAAGTGCTCTAATTTGGTTTCTAACCGAGCTCTTGTCGACACATGACGCCCAAACGAAGAAGAGGACCACAGAACCAGAGGGATTCAATAACGATTGGTTCGATTTGATTCGGGTCAAATACTTGAAACGAACCGAACCCAACCGTCTAAATACTCTAATTATTTTACTTATTACCTGAATCGAAAACAACCAAAATTTTTTGCGTAGGTGGTTTTGGGTATTTTTGACACACTTCACTCTCTGAGGATATGATTGTACCATTCTCTTAGCTGGGTATAAAAGTATATAAATAAAAAAGTTGAGGTTGGTATAATTAATTATCATTTTTGCTTCTTAAGCTTGGGTCAGAAGGTGGTTGATGACTCATTAGGCTACATTTCATAGTCAAGATAAATTCAGGATAGGATAAATCTTATGTTTGATTCTTATCCAAGATAAGATAAAGTCGAATATAAAAAGGAAATGACTTGAATAAAAACATCTTATGAAGTAGGTGGGATAAATGTGGATATGATTCTAATATCTAAGATATAAAAAGATAAGTATAGTCAAAGTCTTAAAATTTATTGCAAAAATATTATTAAGTCTTAAAACTTTCAAAAAAGAACAATTATGTCTTAGAACATGTCAAATTGGTGCAATCAAGTTCTTTTATTACTTTTGTTCAATTTGACTAATGAAAAATGCTGACATGGCTTTTAAAAATAATTTTCTTATCCTACGTGTGGCATAAGGTTAATTAATGCACTAATACATCGTCATTCTAATCTAAATCCTAATTTTTGCACCAAATCTTAATTAAATTAGGTTAAGAATCAAAATGTTTTTCTGAAAAAAAAGACAAACTAAAAAAAAAAAAAAAAAAAGGCTAAAAGTTGAAAAAAATGAAAAAAACTCTTAGGCTCTTCGCTTGTGGCTGCCGCCACATTGCTCGTGGGGTGTTGGCAATGGCAGGTGAGGTCACTTGTGCCTCCACGGGGTTGGCAACCTTTGCCAATCATGGGTGAGGGTCGTCAGCTATTGCCAACACTTCGCAGGGATGAGGTGGCGGCCACAGGCTCTCGCCCCTCCCGCCTACATTTTTTTTTTTTCCTTTTTAAAAGCTTTTAGCTTTCTTTCTTTAAATCTAAATTAACTAAAATTTAGGTTAAGAATTTGAAATTTTGATCAAAATAGTGTCATATTAGTTTTTAGTTTACCTTAACACCATGTAAAAGAGATAAAATATTTAAAAAGTTATGTTAGCATTTTCTGTTAACCAAGTTAGATGGCATTAAGGAAAGATCTTTATTACACCAATTTGACAAGTTTTAGGATTTGATTATTTTTTTTTTGTAAGTTCTAGAATTTAATTGCACTTTCATAACAATATAAAAGTTATTTTTATTGAATAAAAAACGTCTTAAATTAATAAAATTAAAATGATATTTGAACATAATTAATATTTGAATTCTAATATAAAAATTCAAAATTCAAAATAACAATAATTTCTTTTATATTTATTCTTATTTTTATTTATATATTCAGATTTAATATATATATTAGTATTTTAGGTATATTCATTACATATTTTAGTATTTTAGGTATATTATTATAGGTTAGTATTCGATAATATTTATTAGTGAAAGATGGAAGGGAAAAAAATAAAAAGGAGGGGAAAAATAATAGGAAATAAGCAAATAAAAATGAAGTAGGCCAGAGTTTCGTGAGAAATTCTTACTAAATTCATTTGTGCAATTTTTAGGTCATTTACATTGATATGTCGTCCATATCAAATAATGGACAAGATAATATATGAAAATATTCAATTTTATTATTGCCATTCAACAAACAATGAATATATTATATATCAAAATCCATGAAATCCAATGACTAAACACAACATTAAGGCACACCACTTGATCCTAAATCTCATCTTAACGGACACTATTAGTTGAGTTTAACTATATTGAGCACAAAACTACCTGACCAAATATAATTTATGCGGTCTGAGTTTGACCACCACCACATATTCTTTTTAGAGGCGAGACCACCACATATTGAGCATTCATTAGCAAATTGGCTGCAAACAGGCAATTAGCCCTCATTAGATGATTTCCACTGTATGAGAAATCAAAAACCAGGCCTGTAGTATCCATAGACTCCATAGAAGGTCTGTGTGAAAGTAAGCACAAGCAACACAAAGGCAGCCATGACCGAAATGATTGTCCAGGGATTGTTGAAGTAATTGTGCTTTAGATTGGCTCTCCAGTTATTCCACTTAAGGCTGTAGTATTTGTTCAAGTCGGCAGACAGTTCAGAGAGATAACTGTCGTTGATGTTAAAGGCCACCTCCTGGCAAAGCCGGTTGAAGAGGTCAGCGACCTCTGCGTCGCTACCAAGCCAGTGCTCAATGATTCCGCAGTAGTGGAGGTACCCAACGTCCTCGGGGGAGTTGATCAAGTTGTCCATGAAGGTTACGTACGAGGATATGGCGTTGCTGCAATCAAAGTGAGACTGCTCAAAAGCTATCAAGTTGAGAAAGAGCGACCTCGTCCCGCTGTGGATCCGAAGCCGGGGGATCCGGAGGGTCCCGCACTTAAACTTGATGTCCCAGAACCTGTCCGTCTTCCTTTGCTTGAAATCGATCCCAGCTTCCCGGAGCTCCACCACAGAGCGGATGTGCTGTTGCCGCCTCCGTGACCCCCGCTTAGTCCACGTCCTCGCCTCTGGCATCGTGCCCAAGCGCAGGAGGCTCCGCCTGTACACTTCGAGGCAGTGGAGCCCACCCTCGTAGAAAAGTGGGTCGTACTTCAGCCTGGTGCGGCTATGCTCGTCCGTCTGCATCAGAGGTTCGAAGAACCGGACTGCCCGCTTGGCCACGAGCCCCTTCTGGTTGGGGTTGCCGTGTTGGAGGCCAAGCAGCCGGTCGAGTATGAAGAGTGGAATCTGATTCTCGAGGATGATCATGTCTTGCCGGATCCTGTGCATCGATCCCCCCATCGAGGAGAAGACGGGGTCATCGCGAGGGTAGCCGAGTGCCGTGAACCCTCCCTTGACTCCCTGGAACAGCTCGATCACAAAGCACCCGTCAAGAACCATCATCTTCACGAACTCTTCACTGCTCATGGATGGGAATTTTTGTCATAGCAGGTGCGAGCTCTCTCCTCGACCGCCTTCACTGAGCCTAGATAGTAGTCCATCCGGTGATTGGTGCGCTCAAGGATGCGGCGTAGGCAGCGCCACTTGTGCTGTTCCATCTGGCTGAGGCGCTTATCACCGTGGTGATACGGCCCGAGGGAGACGATCTGGGGGACGTAGGCGTCCTTCTCGGCATCCTTGAGATAACTCGGGATCTGGTAAATGGAGGGCTTTGCCCTTGCCCAAGCCACATCGTCCTCGCGAGCTCGTTGAAGCTCTTTGATGTAGACGACCCACTCAGACTTGGGCGGCCTCGGCTCACCTTTGGGGACGTCTTTGCCTTCGGATGGTTCTTGCTGTAGATCGTGAAGCTGGTGGTCCTGAGAATGTTGTCGTTGGTGGCGGATATTTATTGACTCTGTGGATGCAGTGGAGGCTGATCTCTTCGGGAGTCCAGATTGCACGGTCTCTCCGAGTTGGAGAGTGATTAGATAATAAGTCAAGAGCTCCTTACTGGAAACAGCAACCATTTCTTTATGAAGAATTGGCCTGTGTGTTTCTATGCCTTTTGCCTGCCTTTCTTCGGTTTTTGTTCTGCGAATTGATGCTTTCGAAGCCCAAAAAATGAAGAGCAGAGTATAGTACTTTAATAATGTCCATGGACATTGATACAGAGGAGAGGTTTTTCCAATGTCGAGATTTCAAACGAGCTTTATCTTTTCCGACGTCACATTGATTTCGTCGTCCTAGTAATAATGTAAAAAGGGTGATAAACAACATGCCCCCAGCTTACTCCCACAAGTGGTCCAATTATATGGACTAGCTTTTTATCTGCCCAGAAGGAATAGGACATCTCATGCTCCCACGTGAAACACATGTACGTATAATGCGCTGGTTCGCATCACAGAGAATGGTTGGATTATTTTTTTGGCCCTGCTTAGCCTTTCAATTAGATTTTCGTAGTCCAGAAGAATCTAATTATTAATGGGAGAAATAGATGGTCAAATATAGCACCATTCTGCATCCACAAATTGGTGATAATGCCTCACTCCCCTCAAGAAAAAAGTTAAAAGGTTAGCGTGATGATTAGATAACACTAATGCCCATCTAGCGTGATGATTAGATAACACTAATGCCCATCTAACCTTTCTCCGGGAAGCTTGTTGGGTAAGTTTTGATTTCTGCGATTCTCTCTTTCCAATTATTTGGACTGGCTTTTTATCACCATAACGTGTGTATGTATGTGCACATCTTAGTGTTGTGTCTTTCAAAAACATATAGAAGGAATAAGTGTATTTAGAGTCCTAAAATTTATTGTGAGAGTATAATTGGGTTATAAAATTTTAAAAAAATTCTAAAACTTATCAAATTGGTGGAATCAAGTTTTATAAACATCATCAATTTTTCTAATCGAAAATTCTTACATGACATTTTTAAATTAATTTCGCTCTTCTACTTGGGTTTTTGAAAATTGTTTTCCTCTTCAAATCTCATTCAAATTAGACAAAAAATTCTAAAAAAGGGCTAAGATTTTATTTTAAAAAAACCAAATTTGTTTTTATTGATTTATATTTTATTGATTCGGTTCGGTTAACCGAATTGAGCCATCCCTAGAACTAGAGGCTCCAAAAAGCAAAACGTGAAAATTGCTTTCATCTCCCGTCTCCTTCAATCCAGATCCACGAAGCCAGACAACCCTTGCCTCTCGTCTCTTTGCACCACCACAACCGCCAACACCTGTTACTGTGTCCTCGCCGCCGCTGCCGCCGCCACCACAGCAGCAACTGTAACTTTCGCTGCCACGTGTGCTCTGCTTCTTTCATTCCTCCTCCTCCTCCTCCTCCTCCTCGCCCTCCGCCTCCTCCACTTGCCAACGCAGCTACTCGAAATGATGCTGAAGCCGTGCCTTGTGTTGCTTAGCACTGCCATTTCTTGATCTTTAGACGGGCTTCGTTGCCATTCATCTGCCCATGAATCGGCTATCAACCAAATTAGGAATGGGAGGATTTTGATTAAGTCCCAGCTCCACCAAGTTCTGTTTTTTTCTTGTTCCTAGTTGTTTAGCCTTCATGCAGGGAAGGTGTTGATTGTATTGCGCCAGAGAGCCAACTGTCTGATCCTTTGCTCTCTCTTTCCTGTGCCGTTCCCTTGGGAAAAGTGAAAAGTGAATCGGAAATCTGAGCTGAACTGAACTGGGATTTCAGTTTGGTTTGTATTCGATTTGGTTACACATTTGGTTCGGTTCAGTCGTTTACCATAACGGTTCGATTTTGTTTTCCAGGAAAATTGAACCGAACCGAACTATTCACAATTCTAATTAATATGATGCATGTGCTCATTCCTCGACCACCAGATGTTTGGCTTGTTGTATATAGACTTGAACAAGGGGTTGAAAAAATATATCAGCTATTTGGCATACTGGTTTAGCATATTTTTCCCCGACTAGTTTTTCTTTTTTTTTTTTTTGGTCAGTTTTACTCTACTTTTCAACTTACTCTCAGATTTTCGTCTTATTTCTTTGGAAGTGTGGGAATCAAAACCTATACCTAAAAGTAATCATCATTATCCCAATCTCTTTAAGAAGATGGGGATTCGAATTTCTCACCTCTTCTTCTTATTTCCCCAATTGATTAATTACGCTACAAATGAAGCGAGCCCCACTGCCATCACCTCAAGGACTAAATCCAACCCAAATAATTGAGATATTTGATTGCATGCCTACAATAATTACGCTCTTGTACTCGCCTCTCCAAAATAGAGAGAATATTAACTTCTTTCCTTCTTGGAGGAGCTTTTGCTTAACTTATTAATATATTGCTCCGCCTTCCATGGTTTGCCTTGTGCCTGGAAGGCTGGAAGCCTTCTTCTTCATTTTTACACATTTGAGCTATACTAAATAATTCCCAGTCGTGCTTTCTATATCGTCAGTCGCGCTTTCTATATTTCTAAGTTTCCTTCTCTCCACGCCGAAAATGTGCATGTTAGGCAAGCAAAGGTGATGACCTCATGATATATCATTATCTGATTTATGAATACGATTGATAGGCCCAAATATCAAATTGTTTTAGATCTGTAGAGGATCGGACCTTTATTGAATGCTTAATCGAAACAAAAATCAACTGTAAAATTTGAAAAGGATTTTCTTAAGGTGTTCATATAACTCATGCTGAAATACTTTCTTCCTTACTTTGTTGAGAAGGTATTTTGCATAATATTCATATAATCTGACATTAACATGTAAAAAAGCTGGTTGATAAAGAATGATAATTCAAATTTATGGATCGGGTTGATTGTAATTAAGCAAAAAATGCTATATTCACCATGTTTAGGCTACTGAATTGATATACCAAATAACAAGGAAAACTGTTATTAGGGGTTGAAAATGGCCTCTTTACTGCCCACTATCGATATGCCATAAATTTTGTCGACCTATTTGATAATATCCAACATTGATTGGATGTGACAATATCACGTGAGGAGCATAATAGTTGATATATGTCATCTCAGTTGTGTACCAAATTACCAATGCATATGATATTTTTCTTATTTAGGAGTCGTGTTTTGCTCCACCCTTTTCTAAATACTCTTCTAAGATAGGTTATAAATATGAATATAATTCATAATGATAATTAATTAGTTTTCATGTAGGTAGTGCTCATAAGTCGTAATCTAAAAAGGGGACAAACGACAGTGTAGTATTCTCTTCAAAGTAATAATTGAACGACAGTGGAGGGCACACATCTTTTGGCGAGTGCGCCTTTATCTAACTGAGTATCTTGTCCCTTGGTATTAAATTTAGTTTAGTTTCATTTGATTAGATTTCATATAGTTGGGAAAGTTCAATTCCTAGATTTTTAGTGTAATTCATAGTTTTATATGATCGATTGATGATTTGCGTGCTCATTACCGATTAGATTTAGGATTCCTAGCTTAGATTAGGATAAGTTAGAATTGGTTTAGCTAATTAGTCCTAATGAATAAAAAGTAGATTTAGTTTGAAGAAATCTAATGGAAAAAAAAATAGTAGTTTAGAAATATCACTTTAAATGATACAAATTGTAGTAAAAAGCTTAGTTGAATTCAAAACTCGCCTCAAATAATTAAAGGGTTAATACCCTGAAAAACCCAAACTGGTACACATGTGACAAATTTACCCAAAATTATTTTTTTGACCATAAAAAACTCTAAACTAGTATACCTGTGACAAATTTATCCTGACTGACCATAAAAAATATAAATTGGACAAATTTATCAATTAGACCGCAAAAAAATCCCAAATTGGTAAGTCGTGATAAATATACATTCCGTTAAATTGGATTAATACCACAAAAAAGTCAAAAAAATTGTAAATTGTGACAAATGGAGCGTAAAATCCCAAATTGGTATACCAGTCAATTATCACATGTCATTTAATTTAATAATTTAATTGTAAAATTTAATGAAAACTAACGAAAGGTAAATTTGTCACAAGTGTACCAGTTTGGGGTAAATTTGTCAAAAGTATATCAGTTTAGAGTTTTTGGTGGTCAAAAAAATAGTTTAGGGTAAATTTATCACATGTGTATCAATTTGGAGTTTTTTAGGGCATTAACCCCATAATTAAATAGGCAACATGGAAAGTTACATAACTTAGGAGAGGCTTGAAAAGGACTAACGAGGGCCTACTATTCTAAAGTTAGAATGCGACCCCAACTTAGGAATTTTTTTTTTTTGGTCAAAAATAGATGTTGCATTCATTAATGGAAATAAACAAGTCTTACAAGACAACGGTGGATAAAATTCCAAACATAGAATTTCTGAGAGGGATAAAGGAGGGTAACTCACCTGATTTAAAGGAAGTTTTTTGGCTCGATGTGTTCTAGCCAACCAATCCACCGCTCGGTTTGCTTCGCGTGGGCAGTAGACCACCCATGCTGATTTACACAACGCTAACTTTGCTTTGCATCTCTCCATAATTTCTTCTAAGTCCCATGGAGAATCGGCTCGGCCCATTACAATATCAACTAGAGTCGAACAATCACTTTCACACGCCCAGCTAACTCTTTGACTTTTCTCTCTCCCCACATGCCGTGTATCAAGTTCCCTCAAGTACGAGAGCCCGTGCAAGAGAGAAAGTGCTTCGACTTGCAGAGAAGAGGAAGCCCTAACTTCAGATGTGAAACCCTCGACCACCTTCCCAGATGGATCTCGAACTATTCCAGCAATTGAGAAGAGGAATTCGCCTAGAAACCATGAAGCATCAACGTTGATCTTCAGCTCGTCTTTGTTTGGCGGCTTCCGCCGAACAGGTACGCTTCGATTTGGGGGGGATGGTCTTTTTCGATTCTACCATCTGCTGAAGTTTCTTTGCTGTTCTTGTGCAAGATCCACGAGATCGACTGGTTGCGGAGGCTTTGCTCTAAAAGTAAGGTTGTTTCGGGACTTCCATATGTTCCACAGCACCACCACAGTGAGTTATTATTCGGGTAAGCCTTCCTTTTCTTCGAATGCCTCCATCAGCCACTGATCGAATCTCTTGATGTTGCTTGGGTTGCTGATGATGTTGATGCATGGATCTGCCCATATTGTTTTTGTCCACTTGCACAACAGAAATAGATGTTCTGTGGTTTCCATATTTGTGAAGCAAAACGGGCATAAGGGGTCGGGTAACAGTTTTCTTTTATAGAGATTCTCCCATGTGGGTATGGTGTTTTGACAGAGGCTCCATAGAAACGTACACATTTTCGGAGGTATTGCAAGACTCCATACTTGAGTCCACAAGGTTCGTGGGGGCTTAAAAGAACAGGATGCCCTGTTTAGGTCGGTTCTGATGGTTTTAGGGTAGGCTCGATTGTATCCACTCTTCACGGTGTATTTCCCTGACTGATTCCCTGTCCATATGAGGCTATCCTTCTTTGTATTCGAACTCAGAGGTATCGCAAGAATCTCATTAGCGATTTTTTCTTCAAAAAGGTTAAGAATTTGATGTTCCTCCCAAACTCTCAATTATGCATCAATCGCCCGACACGAGAATAGGTTCTGTTGATTAGCTGGTCCTCCGATCACACCATACTTTAGCCATCTGTCTTCCCGTATTTTAATGGATTTGCCATCCCCCACTGACCACTTAACTTCTGCTTCTATAGCTTCTCTTCCTGCTAACATACTTTGCCATCCCCAAGACGGTCGCTGCCCCTTACTTGCCTTCCATAAGTCACCATTTGGGAAGTAGATTCCTTTTAGTATTCTGCTCCACAAAGTTGAAGGAGAGTTGGATAATCGCCAGGCTTGCTTTCCGAGCATTGCTCAATTAAAATTAATCAGATCTTTGAATCCCAAACCTCCCTCATCCTTTCTAGTTTTTAAAACTTCCCATTTTGTCCAATGCAAACCTCTTTTTGAATCACCTTTCTGCCACCAAAATGACGCAATTCTTCTTTCTATGGCTCTACATATGGAAATATGAAGTTTAAAAATTGACATTGCATAAGTGGGGATTGCCTACACAACACTCTTATCAGAATTTCTTTGCCTGCTTTAGTGAGTAGCTTTTATTTCCATCCCTCAAGCTTCGAGTTTACTCTTGCTAAGATCTATGCAAACATCTCTTTTTTTGAATGATCCCATTATGTTGGAATACCGAGATATTTCCCTGTTTTTTCTATGATGGGAACTCTGAGCTCATGAGCTAGGTTTCTTTTCTAAGATAGAGGGCTGTTACTGCTAAAAAATACCCCTGATTTGTTTAAATTTATAGCTTGCCCCGATGCATAGTAGTACTGATTAAGGATATTTGCTAGGTTTTGGCATTCAACAATAGTCCCATCCAGAAAAAATATAGCATCATCGGAAAAAAGTAAATGAGACAGTGTAGGACAGAATCTGTTTAGTGTTATCCCCTTGATGCTTCCCTCTTCAATAGCTTTGTTCATCAGCCATGTTAAAACGTTTGCTATTAAGATGAATAAATAAGGAGAAAGGGGGTCTCCTTGTCTAAGTCCTCTTGAGGGGGGTGAAATATTGAGTTGGTTCCCCGTTGATCTTCACACTTAGGGACACCGTTGAGACACATTGCATAATTAGAGATACCCACCTCTCACAAAAACCCATTTTCAGCATACAATCATTTAGAAAATCCCATTCGATTATGTCATAGGCCTTCTGCATGTCCAGTTTCAAGATCGCTTGGAATTTTTTCTTTCTTTTTGTAATTCGCAGCTGATGTAATACTTCCTGAACAATTAGTATATTGTCCTGAATTTGCCTACCTTGGACAAGGGCACTTTGTTCAGGCTCTATAATCTCTAGAAGCCAAATCTTTAGCCTATTAGTTAGGACTTTTGAGATGATTTTGTAGCTGAAATTGCACAGGCTGATAGGTCTGAATTGGCTAATGTTTTCTGGAGTTTTTACTTTTGGTATCAAAGATATATGCGTTTTGTTGAGATGAGGATCAAGGGTATCTCTGTTTCGAAAAAGTCCCGCACTAACGGAACAAATCTAGCTTTATATCCTCCCATGATTGTCGATAAAAGAGGCCATTGAAGCCATCAGGTCCAGGGGCTTTTAATGACCCCGTTTGAAAAACTGCTGCTTTAACCTCTTCCATAGTAATGCTGGCCATCAGATTTGCATTAATTTCCTCTCCCGCTGGGCTAGGGCACTGATTTAGAATTGGTTGATAGTTTCTGGAACCCTCTGCTTTGTATAGGTTCCTGTAGAAGGATCCGATGTGATCTTTGAGAGCTGAGGGGTCTCTGCACCAACTTTAATCTTCCATTTGCAGCATAGGGATCTTGTTTCTCTGCCTTCGTTGTACTGTAGTTGCATGGAAGAACTTGGTGTTTTTATCACCCCATTGTAGCCATTTAATGCGTGATCTCATACCCCAGAATTTTTCTTCTTGTTTCCACAATTGTTCTATTTGGTTGACAATGTTGTGGACTTCCTTCCTGCTGGCATGTTGGGACTGTTTATTGGTTAACTCTATTAATGCCTTGTTAAGCTCCCTAATCTGACTTGGTGCATTGGCACACTTCTCTTTACTCCACTTAGTAAGCACTTTGGATGTTTCATTGATTTTCGCGGAGAAGCTTGTCTGGCTTAGGGGTGTTTTGTTCCATATTTGCTGGATGAGCTCACCATACTCTTCATTTTCTGTCCATAATGCTTCAAACTTAAAATCTCTTTTTCTTTTCTTGCTTTCAGGATGCAACACAAGGAGGAGAGGGCTATGATCCGAGCCAATTGTTGGAAGAGCTTGTAATTCAGCGTCATGAAAGGTAATTCTCCATTCCATAGTACAGAGAACTCTGTCTAGTCTTTTTTTGACAAGAGCCTCCCCTTCCCTGTTATTCGCCCACGTATATGCACACCCTTTGCTGTCCATGTCCATTAGGGAACACTCATTAATAGATCTCTGAAAGCTGCTATTCAGTAATTATCTGCTTCTCGTTTCCCCACCTTTTCCCATACATATAATATTTCGTTAAAATCTCCCATGCAAATCCACGGTAGAAAATTAGTTGACTGAAAGACCTTCAACTTTTGCCATAACTGCAACCGATCTCCGAAATTTGTTGGTGCATGAATAAAAGTTATCCTCATTTGATAGTCGTTGTCTGGATCAATACACTCCAAATCGATGAACTCTTAAGAGCTGTCATTCACCTTTAACACCACTTCCTCATTCCACAAAATAGCTAAGGCCCCCGCTATTCCTTCTGGGTTTTCTATGAACAGATTTTGGAATTTAAGTCTCTTGCTAACTCCCTCCACCATCGTTGCTTTGTTCTTTGTTTCCATAAGAAAAACCAGGTTGAGCCTTTCAAGAGCTACTAAGGCTCTTAGTTCCTAGAATGTTAGGGGATTGCCCAGCCCCTGACAATTCCAGCTTATAATTTTCATATTATCGTCGGTGGCTTATTAGGGCTAGTCACCAAAGCCCACTCGTTACCATCTTTGATCAACTTAATTGGGGTCTCCAAAAGGTCCGTGTCATCGATTAAGAGAGGAACTTTCTCTTTTATGCATTTATGTTTTTTTGCCCTCTGCACCTTCATATTCTTCTTACTGCATTTTCCAACTTTCAACAGGATCGGCTTAGGAGCTTCAGAACATATTATCTGTTTGTCGTGATCTGGATTTTTCGTAAAACAAGCAACCGGTTCTTCTATTGCCTCGTGCTCATGAAAACTGTCTGCCCTTTTCTTGGTGCAGGTTGTAACTCTCCTTGTATCCACTTCTTCTCTGGCGACTATATCCATTTCCAGTGCTGGAAGGGTGATGTCTGGTACTGTTTCTTCCACTATAGTCTCTTCTTCTATTTTGCCATAAAACGCTTCCCAGTGGGGGCTATGGTCGCACACTTCCGCCTTCAACCATGGGCCATATTTTCCAGGTTTGTTTGCTGCCCATGGTGATTGATCATATGAAATGTCTTCACAGTTAGTGGTATAGTGACCAATTTTTCCACATGAATAACAGTAGTGTGGTAGATGCTCATATTTAAATTCCACCCATAACCACTTGTTGCCGATATCCAGTATAGCCCCTGATTTTAGTGGAGCTGTCAAATCTATTTCCACTCTCACTCTTCCTCCTTTTTGTGGTCCATTGCCTTTTGAATCCACTTGGATTTCTAATACATGGCCTATTTTTTTTTGCCAGGTCGTTGAAAGCTTCTTCTAATCTCCAGCTAGGGGGGATCCCTCCAATACACACCCAGAAAGCGTTTCTGGAAAAGTTGTAGCAGTGCTCCAGGATTTCAGGTTCGCATTGTTTAAGAACCAATAGGTTACTGGCAAAAGACCAAGGTGCAGTTTGCAGAACTCTCTCTTTTTCCCCCTCCGATTGAAAAACAAAAGTGAATAATCCTGATTCTTATTGGGAGCAGGCCACAGATTCTGATTTCCAAGTTTTCTTCATTGTGTTAAGAAAAGCTGGGAAATTGACATTAGGTCTAGAAAATAATTTCCCAAATAGAGTATGATTGCATTCATCCCTCTTTTGTGGAGGGATTTCTGTGGACACTTCTACTACATCATTCTCAGACTACAGATGACCCAGACTTTTACATAATGCAGCCAATCGCAGTTCATTCTCTTTTTTACCTTCCATATTGTCTTTTCCACAGGAATGCTGGCTATAGGTTCTCTGAGTGGGTTTTTGAAGTACTTTGGAGGTGAAAGTATATGGGTAATAGATTGAAGGGAGCTCTATGATAAATATAGCAGAAATAGGGGCACAAAATTACTTGAAGGGATACGAAGGTTTGAACAGTGAAGATTGCTCCGCAGCCAGACTACCAGACATGACCCCGGGTTTGATAATTTATCTCTTTTGTCAACAAGGGAACTATTAAAGGATGCGATTCAGGGCAAATAAAGAGACCCACACTCATAAAAAAAACCTTACACTCCTTGATTTCTCCCGATCATATTATGACAGTCAGTACCCATATGAGGAAACTAATGACATCGAACTTAGTATTATTACCACATCTAGTGTATAACTTCGTCTTCCATTCCACAGCATTGAAGAAAACCAAATTTCTAGTATAGAATCATGGGAGAGCGACAGAATCCCACCTGTTGCGAGGCCTGAGCTCCAAGATCACCCAACTTGGATTGAGTTCTTCGGAAAGGAAAAACCAGTACTGTGCCATCATTCGAGACATCTCAGAATTGCAAAGAAACAAATGGAAGGGAGATTTCTAGGTTTTTGGTGATGGGTTTCATTAGATCTTATGAAGATAGAAAGTAATTTCGGGTGTTGAAATCAACTTTAGGATTTAGGGTTTTTGAGGAAAAAAAAAGCTACCAGAGAGGTAGAGGAGAGCTCACAGTGGCGAGAGCTATGATCTCCCCCAACTTAGGATGACAAGGCACCACCCTGGGATTTCTCGCTTCCCTGAAAGTTTCAAGTGCCCATTTTATCCATTTTAAGATAGGGAAGTCTTTAAAATCAAGCTCATGGGGATTGTTATTCTAGGGCTTAATAACAAAGTTATGTTATATTTTTGTCTAATTCACATCGGAATACTTTTCCACACTTTATCTTTTATTTTGTTCTTTTATTACTACTATTTAATGATTTGGTTGTGATTATTTTATATTGCTTTTGTATTATGATTTGCTTGTTGCAATTGAATGATTATGCTACTTTATAGGACCATAGAAACACATGAACATTGCATGGACATTCATATGAGAAGTTAGGAATCATTACTTAGTAAAAGACCGAGTAGAGTATTTGATAAACTAAGTTATGTTCATAACATAATTGCTCACGACCTCCTTGAATTTTGACACTATCATACAATAGTTCTTGATCTTTGCAATGGGATAGATTACCCCCTCAGAAAATTTAAGAAGTACTTGGTAACTTCTCAAAGTTCGAGAGCTGTTGCGCAAACTGTGCTGAAGTTTTGAAGGATATGAATAATTACCTAAGTTTATCTATAAATTTTACTTTTCACCATGAATATTAAAATAATTAGTCCATATATCATGACATTGCTAACTTTAATTTATGTACTATGGAAATAGAATTTAGTCTGTTTGTTTCTATTTGTAAAGTCAAGCACTGGAATCATAATATTCATTGTTTTTTAGTTTGTGCCACTTATTATTTATGGTCAAAACCTATAATATCTTTTGCTCGTATTAATTTTTTTTTGAAAGAACAATACTGGTAAAATTGTCCATTAAATTTTATATTGTTAATTATATCACATATTGTCGGACATGTTTAATATCGATCACACTGTTTTGTAATTTCATATAATTGGAATATCTCTATCAATTTATCGATTGCAATGTTTTTTTCCGACAAGAATCTCGGAAGCCAGATTACAACCTCACATCACTAAAATGTGATAAAAAGAACAACAAAATCTAAAGTGCAATAAAATAACTCGAGCTTGATCGAAATTCAAGCCTACATCTAATTCTAAACCAGAGAGAGATGCATAACTAAAAAGGTAATCACTAAATGTAATCCGAACATTAACGCGATTGAAATAATTTTATCAATTTTCTTTTTATTACTTTTAACAATATTATTTTATTTATCTTGTCCTCTATTTATTTAATCTAAAGTTAAATGACAGAAAATTCATTTTATCCTAAAAATCATGAATTGTAACTCCCTAAACTAGATCATGAACTAAATGAAATTCAATTAAAACTATTCTAAAGACTTCACTGCCTAAATTTTTTTTTTTTCGACAACTTCACTACCTAATTGAGACATGCATTTTCCCACCATTTTTATTTTCACTTATTTATTTATTATTTTATTATTTAATTTTATTCATTTCTTTTTCTCTCCCTTTATCAATACATCGTCTCTGATTTACAAACCGCTCGAAACTCCTGGTGCTTTCCTTTATACTTCTTCTGATCAATCACGCCAGGATCTTCATTGACACAGATTCTACATGTTAATCAATTAAGCATACCTGAACTCCGCTGGAGAACAACAGGCCCCAGTTTATGCCAAGAACAGCACAGCACAAACACGCTTACTCCATCGCCCATAGGCCTCCGACCGACCACCACGGGACTCACATCCACACTTGCCGGTCACCGCACAAACACGTCCAAAACACGCTCAGGTCGACGACATAAAAAGAAACACCACAGCGGGAGAGCATATCAGGACCAGTTTATAAGCAACCTACTGGATCACTTGATTCTGTTTGAGAGATCAGCAGCCTGAACACGCAATTTTCATGTCATACATTAAGCACACCTACGACGACGACAATCATAACACCAATTCCATTACAAATGAATGCCGTATTTCAGCACAAAACTACTCTCAATGAGTCAAGAACAGGTTGGACTGAGGTATTATGATTTTCGGTTCAAGAATCGAATAGAAGCACATCCTGATTTAGTTCCAGCATTTCATGAAACAAGTTATATGCATTTCGATCAAGGACCTTATACACATATATAAAGGGACAATTCACGTCCATATTGTCATAATAACATCAACACAGCTTCAAGATATAACAACAACAACGCAGGTTCAAGACATTAAAAGAGCTTCAATCACAATCGATTGTCTCGCAATCATGAAATAGAAGTACTTCAAACTTCCTGGCCAGAAAACAGGGAAGAAAAGAAGAGTTTCGGTGCGGGTGGTGGGAGTGGCGGAAATTGACGGAGATGGCAGCTTTCCGGCAATTGAGAACGACGAAGAAGACATGTGAATGAGAGAAATCGGGGAAAATATTTTATGAGCTCAGGGCAACTCCCAAAATCATGCTCTGTTTTTGTGACCGAGCCGCCCCTTCCTTTGGCCGAATGCGAGATCCTCTGGGAAGTGTAAATGTAGAATGCGAATGGGATCGAAATAGGATGACAATGCTGCGACGATGGTCGGAGCCAATGAAGTGGGCTGGCAACAATTCATGTGCACGTGTAATTATAATCCGGAGAATTGTGTGCACGAGTAGTTAAAATCAAAGTAAAATTTTTTGGCGACAAATCCGGGTATTGACAACAATTTTTTTTTTTAGAATCACTCATCCAACAAGGCAGGAAGACTCAACCAGCACAACGGTCATAATGGCCACGCAGTCGCTACTTGCTCTATTTTTCCACTAGTTTTTAGATATATTAAATTGTTATTACCACAAAAATGAAATGTGTTGGTGGAAGACCCAGAAGGAATCGTTGCAGATGAGGACGATAAATTCCCCTCAGCTTACTACGAAATGCCCCTTTTCATATCGATCTTAACTTTACACATTTAAGATTATGCATAACAAAATTTCTATTTTCTAAATTTTTTTTTATTTTTCTATTCTCCATGATAAGTTCGGAACAGAAACTCGTTTGGTAACGCAATTTCATTTTTCTATTTTGGAATAGAATTCTATTTTAGAAATAGATTTAGAACAAAAATCAGAATTTTTTTTTTTTTTTTTAGCTTTTCAATTTATGGAACAAAAGTAAAAATAAAAACTCTTTTTATCGTTCACTCTCGTCACTGCGCGCCGCCCACCCACCACCCGTGGGATGCCGAACGCCCACCATTGGCCTCCAGAATTTTGTTATCAAACAAATTTCTATTCTAAAAATAGAAAATTTGAGTTATTATCAAGCACGTTTCTTTACTTAAAAACTCACATAGATAATAGAAATTGAGAAATCAATTTCTGGCCTAAAATTGACTTTTGGAGCAAAGATGTTGTCATGCATGCTCTAAGCTTTGAACTCCAATTAATTGTACCTTTTTCTTATATGTTATAAATCAGAAACGAAACTTAAAGAATTAGCGAGAGTAGCTCAAGGAAAATGCTTCTTATACTAGGAAGAGAGAAATACTTGTCAGGACCCAAGTCCAATGGACCAAATAATAATAATAATAATAATAATAAAAACAGCCATTGATCTTGTGAGGTTTACATGTGGGATCCATATGGATTCCATAAAATTAAAGGTTGCAATTCACCCAGCCTGATGACCATCACGTTTTCTTTCCACAAGGACATGAGACCTCCACATCTGGAGCAATGATCTGCGGATGGGCTGCTAATAGTCAATTGGCCACAATTCTAATTCCTAGATTTTCACTGGAAGTTTAGCCCTCCTAAAGCGGTCCACTATGTGGGAAATCAAAAACGCGGCCTGTAGTAGCCATAGACTACATAGAAGGTCTATATGCAAGTAAGCACAAGAAAAATGCAAGCAGCCAAAAAGGAAATGAATGACTAGGGATTGCTGAAGTAATTTTGCTTGAGAATGCTCGCCCAGTCAATGCACCTGTGCTTGAGTTCGGTTCTCTAGGCATTAAACTTGAGCATGAGGTTGGCTTCCCAAGGATTCCAACTGCGGCTGTAGAATACGTCCACCTCCTCCCACAGTCCAGCTAAATAATGGTTGTTGGCGTCAAGGACCACACTCAGGGAAAGCTGGTGAAAGAAGGCAGCGACCTTGGCCTTGCTCCCAAGCCAGTTCTTGATGATTTTGCATTGGCAGAGATACCCGACGTCCTCGGGGGATCTGATCAAATTGTCCATGAAGATTACATACGAGGCAACGTATTTGTTGCAACCGAAGCGAGACTGCTTGAAGGCTATCAAGTTGAGGAAGAGTGACCTTGTCCTATCGTGGATCTGAAGTTGGGGGATCTTGAGGGTCCCCTTCTCGAACCGGATGTGTAGAAATTATTCACATAAACAAGTAATTAATCAAGAACAATCAAATTCATATATAATTGTAAAACATCGAAATTGATGTGCACAACGAAATTAAAACGTACATGTTTGAGTCATTCCTTCACTTGAAGAATAATAGATTAGTCTAATTATAATTAGCGATCTATTGAAATGCTAGATCTTTCTCTCATGATCTATTTCAGTATAGCAATTTTTTAATGTGATTAAGCAACTTATAGGTATAATCTACTCTTTTATAAGATAGCGAAAATATCTAGTAAACCATAATCAATAGTGTGTCGACTAGGCCTCTCCCATTACGAGTTTTAGTTAAACATAATTGCCTACACTTTGTTGCTCAACTAGACCCGTTATTAATATATGCCAAAACCTAATTCAATAAGATCACTTAAGGGTTTAACATATATTGGAATATCCATTAACCCGATTATTTAAAATAAAAAATTAATTAATTAATTAATGTAAGCCTCGTATTATAATAAATTTCCAACATTCTCTCACTTGGGCTGCATTAATTAACTTATTTTTATTTTGAAAATGATTTTATATTAAAAAAACACTCTCGAGTTAATAACTGAAAATTTGTTTTATGTGGCTACTATTTAAAAAAATATATAATATTCTAATAACGACATCTCAAAACTAATCAAATTCTATATAACTTCAGTATAAAACTATGTGGATCAACATATTAATAAAATACCGCAAAGCATGACATTCCATAATCACGTATAATAAGCATTATATTTTCATGGATCATCGGCCTAGTAGTGTAGTAAAAAATAGTGTCAATATGTAATCAAAATGTATATTATTTCTTATCGTTCCTTAGTGCAATTTCTTTACGATATGAAACTACATTAGCCCGATTTCTAAACAACATGAAATTGCTTTGGTGCGATTTCTAAACTACATGAAATTGCATGATTATGTCACAATTCAACATGAGATCTCATAATTAATGACATCTAGTCGTCTTTAAACTAAAATTTGTTTAAAGATATTGTTTTATACTTCTATTTCTCAGTTGATAGGATAAATGATAACAATAGAATAAATAATAATGATTATCAAAAGTAAATGCTTTATTAGACATCATAAAAGTATTATTAGTTTGCATATAACTATAATATCCAGAAATATAAATTATATACAGCTTCCAAGAACAAAAGAGATTAAAAGAATATAAAACACCCATATTCTTTACATTTTTTTTTTTATAAACAAAATGGGTTGTAAACCTTTTTTTTTTTTTTTTTTTTTTTTTTTAAATCAGCCAAAATGGATTCAGTTATAATATTCTTGATCACAATATTTCATTTTTTGACCAAGTCCTTAATAGTATAATATTTGATCTCCATGTGTTTGGACGTATTGTTGATCTTGTCATTCTTGGAATAAAATATAATTGCAGTATTATCACAATAGATCACTATAGATCTAGCAATAGAGTCCACAACTCTCAATTTTAAGATCAAATTTCTAAGCCAAATAACTTGAGTTGACGCGTTGTAACACACCACAAACTTAGCATATGTTGTAGAGTTTGTAACTAAAGTTTGCTTTATGCTCTTCCAAGAAATAACATCTCTAGCTATCATAAAAATATATTCAGAAGTTGATTTTTTATCATCAGAACAACTAACAAGATTAGCATCTATATATCCAATCACCTTTAGATCATCTACTCTGCTATATACAAGCATGAAATCTTTTGTTCGTTATAGATTCTCATCACTTTTTTAACTGCAACCTAATGTTCATAACCTGGATTTGATAGATATCTCTTAAGAGTATCCACAATAAAAGTAATATCAAGTCTAGTACATTTTTGTGTATATATAAGACTGCCAATGCACTAACATATGGAACATTCTTCGTTACTTTTTTTTCAACATCATTTTTGGGGTATTATTCTATGATCAATTTTTCATCTTTTACAATAGGAGCTTCACCAAACTTGTAGGCTTGCATATTGAATCTTTTTAAAATATGATCTATATAACTTTTCTGAGATAACTCAGAACCTTCTTAAATTTGTTATGATAAATCTCAATGCCTACAACTAAAAAGGCTTTTCCAAAGTCTTTCATATCAAACTTTGTACATAGAAAACTTTTTGTATCATTCAATAAATCAATATATTTACTAGCAAGTAAAATGTCATCTATATAAAGTATTAAGAAAATATATTTACTTTCACTTACTTTCATGTAGATGCATTAATTAAAATTGTTTTTTTCAAAACCAAATGATTTCACAACCTTGTCAAATTTTAAGTACCACTGACGTGATGCTTGTTTGAGACCATATAAAAACTTCTGAAGTTTACATATCATGTGCTACTTTTCGACTTCTTTAAATCCTTCAAGTATGCTTTGTTCAAAAAAAAAAAAAAAAATCCTTCGGGGGGAAAACGGGGGGCTTCATCCATCAGCTGGACAAAATAAAATTCTCCCTTAAGAGTACCCTTATCCTGGGGAACCGAAAACAATAGTCATTTATTCTTCATGAAGGTACTGTTCCCACAGGATGATAGTGAAGAGAAATCTGACAGATGCAAATTGGTGGTACGATGACAAGGTCTCACTTCGAAATGACAAAGTAGAGAGAGAGAGAGAGGTGGTGGACGGTGCTATTTCGACTGGTCAGAGCAAATCTTTTGCCTGGATTCCCCACCAATCGCTCTACAGATCTTAGGAAATCCTTGGGTAATGTGCATGATTAACGAAAATAAAGAAAAATATAGGTTATGATACGGGTTCTTTGACCTACCTACCCACTTGTTAATATATTCAATCGTTTCTTGAGACTGATTAAAGGTTCCGCCTTCAGACTCGATACATATTTGGGATTGGTTTTAGTACAAAAGCATTCTTACCAGACGGCTTTGAGATAAGGGTAGCTAGCTTCTGTGGGGGCCCAGCTAACACGTCAAATTAGAAAGAAGGTAAAAAATTAAAGGGAAAAAGCCACGAAAAACCCTGAATTTTGCTCAGAGTGACACATTTACCCCAAACTTTTTTGTGACGTGAAAAACCCCAAACTTTTCAAATCGTGACACATTTACCCTATCAAGGGCATTTTTTTTATTTTATCTTTTCTTCTATTTTTTTTTTTTTTTTTTTTTTTTTTTTCTTCTTCTTCCCTCGCCGGCCATGGCGGAGCCGACGGAGGGAAGCCGGTGTCCGGCGAGGGTCGCCCTCACCGGCGTCGGGCTCGGCGGCCTTCGCCGGCGTTGGGCGAGGGGTCCCTCGCGGACGCAGCGAGGGCCGCCCGATGCCGGTGAGGGCGGTGGACACCCTCGCTCGACCTTGCGGCGTCGGGCGAGGACGGCCCTCGCCCGACGCCGGCAAGGGCACCTCGCCAGATCCGGCGAGGGTCGTCCTCGCCGGACGTAGGCGAGGGCCGCCGTCGCCGGCGAGGGCGGGGACACCCTCGCCCGACCTCGCCGGCGTCGGGCGAGGACAGCCCTCCCAGATTCGACGAGGGCACCCCTCGCCGGACACGGGCGAGGGCCGTCCTAGCCCGACGCCGGCGAGGGCAGCCCGATGCTGGCGAGGGCAGCCCTCGCCGGACGCCGGCTTCCCCCCGCCGGCTGGCCGGCGGAGGGAAGAGAGAAGAAAAAAAAAAGGAAAAAAATTAAAAAAATTAAAAAAATTTAAAAGACCTAAATGCCCTATAATTTTGGGGTAAATGTGTCACATAACAAAAGTTCAGGGTTTTTGGTGTCACAAAAAAAAGTTTGGGGTAAATGTGTCACGGTTGGCAAAGTTCAGGGTTTTTCACGTCACAAAAAAAAATTTGGGGTAAATCTGTCACTTTGGGCAAAGTTTAGGGTTTTTCGTGGCTTTTTCCCAAAATCCAAAAGATGAAAAGGAGGGAGCTGCTCGTTCGTGTGAGAGTGAAAAAAACAGAGGAGGGAGAGTTCTTCCTGAGATAGAACGGAGAAAATAAGAAACGGGGTGTGCGACTTTGCTGTCCCAATTTGAAGGCGAAAAGTTGTCCAAATTGGTTGAGCCAAATTTCAGTATATTATTCATGGAACTAAGAGCTAGGAATTGATTGATTTGGTGAGTTAAAAGTCTTCTCCAAGTCTTCTCTAATCTCAATTACGGTTCTTGCTCTATATGTGTTAACCCATCATTGCGGTGATAAAATATTATTGTATTATTGATATTAGAGAAGAATCTTTTTATATCATTCTATTTCTTGATAATTAATGAAAGATTTTGAGAGCTTGTGATTTTTTTTTTTTTCTGCATGAGGTTTTTTTTTTTTTTTTTTTTGGTAGTGGTGTTGTTATTGTCTCCTTATTATTTTGGCATTATATCTATGTATTTTGATAATTGTGTGAAAGGAATATATTATATAGGATTAAGCAAATTCTAGGTTGGTTTAATTTTGAGGAAGAAATCAATCATGAATTGAGTGAGATCTTGTTGGATTGTTGTACGGTTCCCCCCATCACCGACCAAACCAATCTCGCTTCCACTAAACTCGAAAATAGAAGATTTACTTACGAATCATAATTTCAAAAGGTACGGTGAAGATGATGCATGACAAAACCTCCAAATGTTTCACTTTGATTGCGAGGCAGATGTTTTGCACAGTTAAGGTTTGCATGGGCTGGCTACTTACATCTGTTGGGACTCTGAAAAATCGTCTGCTGAATTACGGAAGTCAAAATAGTAAACATGAAAGTCTTCATCATGCCCCAGAACAGACTCGCCTCTTTATGTTCTTGATTATTTCCATCAGTGGTCAAACCTAACCTGTCGTTTCAAGAATTCTGAATATTTTCAAGAATAGGATGGTCCACTGAACGTTCGTTTGTCCTGGAAATTAAACGCACGTGTTTCAAAAGTACCAAAGAGAGTAATATAGTAATGTCGTTCCAGCTTTGCACGTTGACCACATCCAGAGTACAAGCGTGTTGAAGGATTGGGATAGTCAATCTTTCAGAATTTGGAGCCTTCATCAGAAGGGAAGTTTCCTATTGTATGTGGTGTGTTTCATGACTAGTGAAGAAGATGTATTATTTAACTTCACTGCTGACAAAGGCGCAATGTATCTTGGGTCTAAGACGCACTACAACAATAGTCTATTGCAAAATTTTGTCTTTTCCTAGGTCTCTGATCAATCATAAATCAGCGTTGGCAATTGCATCTAGGTTATACTTATCTGGGGGACGTAACGCAACACTTAATTAACCTCAAAGCACACATGTTCATACGTTTTATATGATTCCACAGTCCAATCAACGTCCAGATGTACTTGGTATAATACTTGCACCACAAAACCATAATACATCACATATCGCCCCCAGATCCATAACTTGCAGCGTTTTACTTTGGAAGACTCGACAATGCAGTATAAAATACTAGCACATCAATTTTTTTTTGGGTAGAACATTGATACAAATGAAAGTTTAGTGCATTTACGGAATGAAATTTAAGGATAATGACATGACTATAAATCATTCCAAACTACACTGATCAATAGGTGACATTAGTTAACTGGATATTTTCTTGCCTGACTCGTTGAAACGTTAGAAAGCGGAAGATGCTCTACAAAGTTGTATGGCACTCTCGTGCAGGTGTTACTTTGCACGATGTGCTTTTGACTTCGCAGCAAGCTTTCCATTTAGTTCATTTAATTAATCATTTTTTTATCATTATTTTTGCCTCCCCCACTAAAAAAGTTCTTTGTCACCACATAAAGAATGGCAAAGTTTCGTCTAATTTCAAACTTGATGAACCGGTGTTGGGTCGCCTTTTCTCATCAATTTTTATTCGTTTGTGGAATTTATTATCATCCGCTGATCTCACCAATGACATAGGCAGCTTTACTTCACTTGCCAAAATCAACATGGATCTGTTTCACACTAGGAATACTCTCTTATACTTGGATTTAGACGAATAAATTATGCTCCCCATTCATTGTATTTTATTTTATTTTTACTTTTCTAAAAGTATAATAGTACCTTTCATTTTAAATTCTTGGAGGGAAAGTAAATGAAATAGGAAAAAGTATGTTCCATTAAGTTCAAGGAAACATGCACATTTAATGCTGGAGAGGAAAAAATTGATTGGATCGATGAGATGCTAAAATCTTTTGGGAAAATTATTAAAAAAGTCTTAAACATATTGTAATTATGACAATTCAGTTTGAAACTTTTTTTTTTTTTTTTTTTTTGGCCAATTTAGTCCATTTGGCTAATTTTGGCTAGTTGCATTGACATTAATACTAGTTTTTTGGTTGATAATGACATGGACAATTTTAATAATATTTTTTTGAATATTTTATATTTTATTTTTTCCTTTTTTTCTTTTTCTTGTTGTTATTCCTCTTCTTCCTCTTCTTTTTTTCCCCAATAGTGGTTGACAAGGTTGGGCAATGGCCATGAAGCCCTCGCCAACCGCCGATGAGGGTTGTGGCCCATGCTTGGCCTCGCCATGGCCTAAAGGTGACCTTGCCCTTGGTTGGCGAGGCCATGGTCGCCTTTGCCCTAGCCTTGGGAATGGCATGGGGACTGTCACCCTCGCTGGCCACTAAGGGGGGAAAAAGGAAAATGAGTAAGAAGATGAAAAAGAAAAAGAAAAGGAAAAATAAAATAAAGTTATAAACTAAAATATTAATAAAAAATTATCCACATTGACGTTGCTCGGTGCCAACCGACATCCATGTTAGCATTGGTCGGTTAAAATTGATCGGATGAATTGAGTTAGCATAATTGCAAAATATTTATGACTAAATTGGCAAAAAAAGAAAAATGTTTAAGACTGAATTGACACAATTGTGATGGGTTTATAATTTTTATGTAATTTTCCATAGAATTTTAGAGCAATGAATTATCCTAATTAAGTTCAGGGCTTTCTCGCTTATAGTTGTAACTTGAGTATATCTCCAATAGAAAGTGACATTTTATACTTGTGTGTCCAATAGTGGGGTCAGTCCACACTTTACCATTGATGCTAAACATGCACAACTTATTGTGCTTCTAGGAAGAGCAAGTTCCAATTTAATTGGAATTATCTGCTTGTTGATTATCTATGAAAAAAAGTGTTATGATATTTTATTTTCCTGCTAAATCACTCTTTTAATTAAAAGTGGTCTCCATCCCAACTAGCCAATTAGGATGATCCTCTTGTGTTGTTGATCATCAACACAAGACATTTGGATTAATCATAAGTAAATTTTGGGGTCCTCTATAGTAATTATCTAGGGAAAATGAATACTAAAACGATAGTTATGACTCATCTTTCTCTAAAAAAATATAGTATCGGCCATAATACGAGTCGACCTTTGCCAGATTTCCACTTCTTGGAAAGACAATTGATTGGAAGAAGCCAAGAAGGTTCGAGCTAGCTAAAGCATTGAGCAACAAAAACCCCAATAGATAAAGTGTAACCGTAGAGTTGAAATCCTCCAATGGGAACAAGGACCCTTTATATTTTGAATATCCAATAATAGTGAGTCCACACCCACTTTACTATGGTGCTAAATATGTACAAATACATGCTGTTTCCTGGAAGAACTAGTACCCATTTGCCCTTGTAATTATCTGCTTTAGTTATTCATAAAAAAAGCCTCGCCCAATAAGCTTTAAGGGCACGTGCGAGCTACTGGACGAGTATAAATCCACGTGAACCCTCTTTGGAGAGGAATAACTTCATTCAAAGCCGACGAGGGTTGGAAACTGCGCAATCTCTGGTGTCGATGGCTAGGTATCCCAGGGTTGACAAAATCAGCAACGGCAAGAAGACAGTGAAGAAGGGTGCTTGGAGTGCTGAGGAAGATAGGAAACTGGTGGCTTATATCATGCGATATGGCATTTGGAACTGGACTCACATGGCCGAACCTGCTGGTGAGTGCGTGATGCATTGAAATCTTTTATTTTCTAGATCTAATTCTTTTCATTGAACGAGTTCGATGTGGATTTGGATCTTCCCGATTCAAGAGTATATCATCTTGAAGAGTCAAGTAACTGAGTGGCCTATATATGGATCTAAACCCCACGGCAGTGGTGGATCAAGAATTTATTGAAAAATTGCACCGCTAGTCACTAACCCTAATTTTGAATTTGATATTATCATCAGGCTTAGCAAGAACCGGAAAGAGTTGCCGACTTCGGTGGATGAACTATCTGAGGCCCAACATCAAGCATGGCAACATCACCAAAGAAGAGGAGGAAATCATTATCAACTTGCACCAAGTTCTTGGTAAACGGTAAGTCAATTTGGAATATGCAGGATGATTCTTGGTTGATATTGTACGACATATATCGACTTCAGGCAAGTTGAGCTTCAGAATATGTTCGATTCTCATGATTAAGTCATTTTCCTCAGTTTATTTGCAATTAACCTAATTGACATGCAACTTCAAACCATCTGCTTTTCCTAACTTACAGATACCACAGATACAGCAAATAAAATGAGGAAAGTACCTGTATTTCTGCTAGGGCATGAAAATAACTTTGTATTGTCATAATAACACAACTCGAGGCATTTCATATTGTTTGTATATATCTGATTCTACTAACAAGCAAGAACACATTGTCATTGCTTTTCATAACAAGCTAGATTTTTAATTTATAGTTTTTCTTGTTGTAGTTGGGCCACAATTGCAAGTCGACTTCCAGGAAGAACAGACAATGAGATAAAGAACTACTGGAATACTCACTTGAAGAAACGCTGCGCCCAGGAAAAGTTGGAAATGCCAATTGCATGTGATGTAAAAGTTAACTCAAATCCAAATAATAATTTAACCCACCAAAATCCATCTATTGCCATTCTTCATCCTACAGAAGCAACAAATCTTGGATCTCCTCGGGATATTCCAGTACTACATGCAAGCAGCTTGTGCCCATCTCATGAAGTTCATCATGATGACAAAATTCTAGTGAATCGCTGGCATTCACGAGGCAATATGATGGGAGAAGATGCAAACTTGTGGGAACAATTGCACTCTCTGAAAGATTTTAGCGCAATAGAAGATTTGGAGGGTATGTGCCCGAACTCGGGAAGTTTATTGCCTTCTTCTGAGTGTATGTACTCAGCTGGTGTGTATTTCCGTGATTCGCAAGACTTCACCATAGATTTATGGGGAAACTGGAGTTAACATGGTCAAGTATTGCTGCAATATGTGATCATCGTGGAACTCATTTGTAATGTCAGTTTTCCTTTGTTTTCATAAGGCTAGCCTTTTTCCCCTATGGAGTAAACTTTGTTGTGCATCTACTAAAAAAGGTTTCTACACTGTCGTGAGTTATAGCGTTGCATGTCAATCAGTGATCGTGGACAAAAATAAATAAATGTTGTACCATTTGAAAAATCTGTTCTATGGTGATAATACTTACTTTTACTTAGAGATAAACTCTCCTCTGTTAATCATGTATGATTTTTATAGGGGAGCTTCATGCTTTATCAAAAGATGCGAAGAATATGTAATCTAAATTTCTAGCCCGTTCTTTGTATATTATTCATTTTTTTTCCTTTTACTATGGCATTTTGAGCTTTTTTATTTGGTGTAAATATGTGAAAATTTTAATTAGATGAGGTACAAAAGCTTAAGGGAATCCCCTAGCATTTCACAAAAACTATATGCGAGAAGATTGAGGAAGGAAGCCTCCATATAGTAGCCAATAAAATATTTGCCTGGAAGGCCTACACTTTTTGTAGAGTGGCACCTACCTCTTACAACCTTTCGAATCCTAGTCAACAAAAGATGAGGCCCAATTGATGTATTTCAAGATGGTTCCATGGTTGCGTTCCATCTAGATGCAATAGATTGTCGCTAAAAAAGATAGCTTGAGGAGTCTCGCCTCCAAGTTTTGCCCTTTGTTTCCCCGATCATCCATTAAAGTTCTAAGTTCCAACCTCCTACATAACGCCAAATTCCATTTTCATGCCAAAATACTACGCCTTACACTACTTGTCCAAGTGTACTCAAAGAATAAGTGGTTTCTATCTTCTATACTAATCATACAAAAGTTACACTTAGTATCTACTAAAGATAACCACCGTGATGTGACTACTGTTGTGGTAGTTTATCTCTACAAACAAGCCAACTAATAATATTATGCTTGCTAATACTAATGGTTCAAATTAATTGATACCGGTCCATGGCCGGTTCCTCTTGTTTGAATTCCTTGTATATCTCTTTGCAATGGTATGCTTGGCTGGAGATAATAGGCATTAGAGCAAGTCTTAGCTTGAGAATACATTGCCAACTCCAAGTCATACTGCCTTTTATGTCGAGTTGCGTGATGCGAGTACCTCTACATTTAATATGATGAACCCAAGTACTCCAAGGATGAGGATGGAAGATTGATGAGGCTTCAAAGCATGCGACCCATCAATAATTTATTCCAAAGTTTCCGATCAAGCAAACCTAGTTCTCCATCCTTTTTTGGTGAGCATACTACATTCCATGCAACTATGGCATTTGAGCTTTAATGCCACTAGTTGGGCATTTTAGCTCTAATACCACTTTAACAAACCAATCAAAATACGTGCTATGCTAGTACAATACATTATTCTCTCATTGATGTTTACAATGCTGAATCTGAAGAGATATGTACTTAATAAAACCATACCTATCTCTCAACAAATACAATGTAGGTGTAGTATTGAAATAAAACGTGTTGCTTTACACTCTACTTCTTAATATCCCAAAGCCTTACTTCACCATTTTGCAGCGCTTACTCTAACCTACAAACACAATATCTAAAAGCTTGCTTTTACATGAACACACTATCAATTCTGAATGTACATTTTTCGTATTTAGGTAAAGCTTGCATGAGGTTGAGCAATGTCATATGCTCATGTACGAGTTTTATCCAATGATTTACTTTTTAGGTTCACTTTTAATCCTAACAAACCTCCAACTTTGTATCTATCTCCAAGATATTTGCTTTTATCCTCAAATTTAGTAATTTTTTTATCCTCCACCAAGTAATTTCGAGCACCCTCCTGGCATAGAGGCGTTACTGCATGAATTCAGTGCATATGTGGATCTAGATCACCGTACCGCATTCCTTAAATAACTTTGGGTCCTTGTGGCAACGGCATGATCTAATGTCTAAAATGAACCATCAGTGTATGTATGTCCTGGAATTCAAGCAAGAAAATTTCACTGAATAAATTTTCATTCGCTATAGTAATAGGTTAGCGTCCTGAGCTAAATATTTTCAAGAGTAAATATTGCCTAGATTCATTCCACTCAATCAAGCTTTACATTTCAAGAATCCTTGAAAATAAAATCAGATTCACACTAGAATTTGTAAAACTCGTTAATATTTCTTTCCAATATGATGTGTCATGAATTAATTGTAAAAGACATGTACATGAGCATGGTTCAGGCAAGTGGGGCGTCAAGGTACTCTTTTGGCTCGGCCTGGAATTTGCATGCTAGTCTCAATTGTACAAGAAAAGGCTCGAATCAAATTAACTGGTCTAGGCTGGTTGAGTTGGGACTAGCTCGAGTTTTTTTTTTTTTTTTTTTTTTTAATAAATAAATTAGAAATGGCTTAATTATTATTTTCAAGATAACAAGTATGGACCGATTCATTTGATCGATTAGCTTTGTCTAGCACAATGAGTCTATCAATTATTCTTTATCTATATCAATTCAATGTTACTAGTAGGTAGCCACACGCATTACAACTAATAAAGATTATGATTTTTCATTAGAACATTACTATTTGTCTAAAATAAATTCAAGAACATAATTTTTTGAATGAATACTCTTGGAACATGAAAAGATGCAACTCTTATATGGATAGACATATTACTTGAATGAAAGACGCAACTCTTGATAAAAAGGCCCAACCCTACCTATACACCTTGAAGAGTAATGAAGGAAAAAAAAAAAACTAATAGCAGCATATTAATCTCAATTACAATATTTTGTTTGACGAGTTCATGCAGCACTGTCACTACAATAATCAATAAATGATGACATCAGCAATGACGTGTACCTAAAACCCTAATTTCCCGCATGTGCTTTTGAGTTCTCAGGAAAATGCATGAACTTTGAACGTCGCTCGCTCTCTCTCTCTCTCTGCTGTTTTGTCTCCTTCATCGGAAACTTCATTGATGCGAATGTGGTGCTCGGTCAATCACTTTGATTCCCAACTAATTTCATCGCCCGTGTGCATGTCCTATCTATGTTGTCGTTATTTGTACTTAGATGGCAAAAACTACTAAATTAACATTCTTTCGAAACATCCTTTGTCTCTTCCCACTAGTAACTCTTACCTTGAAGCTTCGTTCTAGTTCACCTAAACCACAAAGTCATTGAATTCTCAACATAATTCTCTGCACGAGACTGACTACAAACATTGAATTACGAATTGACAATATGGGACGAAATTCTCCAGCTGGCTGATCCATGTTTCACATGGATGGATTGAAGACTTGTACAAAGACTGGTGCAGTCGCAGAATTGAATGAAAGTTAAATACTCTAAACAAAAAATGCCATATCAACACTTAGTAAAAGTCATTCCCAAACATGAGTGATTTTACTTTCAACTGACTTATCATGATACAAAGGTTGGATATGAAAAAGATAGAACTTGAGAATTTTACTTTCAACATCTAGTATATGTTTGCTAATGATACAATTGATTTTTGACCAAATATATTGCACTCTGATTGTTGTAGTAAATAACAATCTCCTACTACAATAATCCTCAAACATTGAACAAACATGTGAGCCAAATAGACTCCTTGATTGCCTTAGTTAATGCTATACACTCTACTTTAGTTATCGGCAAAGCAATCATCGGCTATAGCTGTTATCGTAGGCAAATGTTATGAAATACTTTAACAGATTTGAGCAGCCAATAACACAAGTGTTAAACTCTCAAGAAAATAAATGCTAAGGTGTAACTTTATCTCATATTGTTAGAGGATCCTAATTTATCGATTAAATAGCAATTCATGCGTATACACATTTTTTTTTTTTTTTTTTATAATATAATTGCTTCCCCTTCTGACCATGTACTCTCTCGAAGTTGTTGGGTGTGGACTAAAGGTTTTCTTTCTTATATTTTCTTATAGGGCAAACAGGTTGAGTTCCCTTTCAAACGTGCCGTACGCAAGGCAGAGATAGTTGCCTTTAATATATGAATTGATGGTCTGACTAGTGATTAATTAACTCTCTTGACGAACACATGGATGGCGCCCGCAAATTTGAATTTCTTGCCCAACGTCGTCATGAAAAACAAGCACGTTTCATAATTGAATTTCAATTGATTATACGAGAAGTCGTTTGACTTTTGTTTGAAAATGATTTGCCTCCACGTTCAACTCCTCCGAAGCATCTTCGCACTCCGGTTCTTTATCCTTATCTGTGATGTATGCAAAGGCTCAAGACGCGTTGCTTGCATGCTCATGCTTCCGAATTTACATATTTAAGTAATTGATTTAGAATGATTTACCTGAAATTCCAATTGTAAAATCTAAAAATAAGATACATCTTCACGCTCTTTAATGATGGAGTTTTGTATATGGAATAAGATAACACATGACCTTTTAATTATCTTTGTGTCCTAAAGGGAATTCGCTATTATTAATTGCCTTCATATTTACCATCTGTTCAATCTATCTCTAAGTTAGGAGCTTATTCAAGATAGCGAGCCGGCATATGAAGCTATGCTTTGGTGTGCTAGGTGTAATCCATATTAGCTTGTGCCCAGGAACCTTTCTTGCATGAGTTCTAACGCTGCTCCATGCACTATTGACATAAAAATTCTTTGAAGAAGTCGCCCTCCATTGCACCTGAGTAGACTAAATTGCATTGGGAGATACCACAAGTATCCAGCTTCCACAAGCAGCAACCGTATTAGCTTTATAATTACTGTTTTACTCCCTTGATGTATCTAATTTAAACCCATTCACCCTTCCCTTTGGCAAACACACATCTATCCACTTCTCCTTTGCACACTTAGTTCTCAGATTAGCATTTTTAAAATTTCTCCAAATAGACTAACTTTTCTTTTTGTTGTAATCTCCCACCTTGAATTTTTTTCTTGTGGACCTTCCATTATATCTTAAAATATATTCTTCTTTTATGTTTCTTTTACATTCTATTCTTCAGTATTTTTTAGTTTGCATCATAAAAGAGCACGTACATAAAAGAAATTACAAATGGGAAAAGAATTTCAAAACTCGCTTAACCATCAAAACATGAACAGTTTGGAGAGTATTAGTACTTGAGGTACTCTCCCTCTCCATGAGTCAATATTCTGGTCGACCTTCTAGATTTGACGTACTAGAAACCCAAAAAAGGAAAAAAAAAAAAAATTAAAGCTCCAGATTCTGAGTTATTGGGGAAGTATGAAAGGTCTTCATTAACTGTAGTGGTCTCCGTGTGAACTGTTCTTTCAAAATTTCTGAGTTTCCAAGGATTGTTACTGGTCCGAATCTTGAGTATCTGCGGGAATTGAACCCACGTTTTCCAAAGGAAAAGACAAAATATAATCACGTGTCGTGTTCTGTGTGCCTTGGCATATTGACCACATCTATTGGGAAGTTGCTTGGTGTCAGAGTTTGAGGAATAGGCCAATAAAATGGGAAACGACTTATATATATTTTTTTATATATATTCATATATATATATGTATATATTTGTATTCAGTTGTATTATATATATTATGCAAGCTCCTATTTGTAGTACAACGAATATTTAACTGTGGAAAAAATAAATAAAAATACATTAAATCAAATCCAATCTCGGATTGATATAATCTGTCAATTATAATTGCTTGCAATCTTGAATTGATATCAATTATAATCTTCTCGGTCCGATCACAATCTCAAGTCCAATCCTCGCATATCTCCAACACGTGGGAACAACTTGGACTTTGGGTTCCCGCCAAAGGGGAAGCAAGATTGTTTATGTTGGCAATAGTGTAAACGTGTTGAAGGCCAGTAAGAGTCAATATTGCACAATTTGGACCTTTCATTATTTGATTAACTTTCTTTCTTTTGTTTTGTTTCGGTGCTTTTGCCCTCTTTAGCTCTCATTAAACATAAATGAGTGGATGCATCTGGGTTTTGCTTATCTGACTGACGTGCTTTCCATCAAGTAAATAAGTAAAGTAGCCTTTTCGAGCTCTCTTATCCTGGTTCATTTCTTTGGGAACCAATGAAGGTGAGAAAAATGTTTAGAACAACTTCCGTTCTCGTTAGCAAGCTTGCAAAATGCAGTGAAAAGTTTATGATTTCCAATGTATTAACAGAATGGACTTTTCTAGTAACATGCTGCAAGTTCATTTATTTAGGGAACTTCATTTTTGTGCTTAACGTTTGTATTACATGCATGTATTTTACTAGAAGGGAGCAGTGGTAAGTCAAACATCAGATTAATTACATGTCAATCTGGAATTCATTATCGCTTCGGTCAAAAGTGATTCGCAATCGACAGAAATTAAACTGAATCACCTCACATTAAGTACATGTCAAACTAGAATTAATAACTGGTTTTTTGATGTGCAGTTGTATGAGTTTGGATATTTTTGCATAGAATTTTTTTTCCCTTCTTCATAATAATGCAACCATGGACAATGAAATACAACACTATCAATTAGCTTCTTTTATTTTTTTTTTGTCTATTTTTGATAACCCAACCCAAAAGGATGACCATAACTAATTAGCCATACAGAGGGGAACTAGTATAGTGTTAGGATTAGGCACACACTAACAAGGAAATAGAGAGTAAAAGCAAGAAAGAGAAATTGAGACATACGGTTTTATCACTCAAATCCATCAGTTATCGAGTTGAAAGCATGGGATCAACCTTGCCACCGAGTCAATTTGTAACAACCTAGTTCGATGAGGGCAAGAAGTGATGACTAATAGAGAGGTTTCGAATAACAAGCGGTTCTAAGCAAGCTTCTAGGATGGCAAGTGGAGATAGGGAGGACCAAATGCCACTTTGAAATATAAATAACTTTGAAAATGAACTTTTGACAATGTTTAGGTTTGGAATTTCCATTTTAAGCATGCCCAATTGAAAGTGCTACTAAGATGGCGATCTTGTGGGAAAGTGTGTACTTGTATGCCAAAAGACAAAGCTATAAGATTTGGTATAGGATGAACCAAAGCAGACAATTTGTCAAGTAACATAGTTCATGATGCACACATTCAAGGGAAATAACTTCTTCAGCTATGATTCTTTTTCATTTCTATTTATAAAATTTATGTGTGCATAATTTCCTAAAGAACCCTATTGATTAAATGTGTGGAGGGGGACACTCTCATCGAACCAAAAATCAAAGACGACACAGGCCCAAGATAATTAATTTAGAATTAATATAATTATAGTTTGGGCTAGGCGAAGTGGGATCTGTTCTTTCATTCAATGTTGCTTTGTAGTTTCACAGATTGGTCACTTTTTAATAGCATTATACTGTCACAACTAGATAGTAATTAACTCGTTGCGTTATATATACTCCTATCATCGTTAATGTTCCCCTTTAGCATATTCTTATGAAGACGCGAGTTAAATTTAAGTAGATTACGATTTTGTTGTACTATGTCACTTAAAAAATAACCGTTCACTAATAAAAAATTGGTGTTGGTAATAAAAAAAGAACTGATGAGTTAGGCCTTAGAGTGACTTTTACTAAAACTATTATTATTTTCATATTTTACAGCATTTATAATTTGGCTCCATTTAATGGATATATCTGAGTTTTATTTAAGTTTAAAAGTAACTAGAGAAAAAAAAATTGAATTGGAAAAAAAAAATAATGCTAAAAATTTAGACGACAATCTATCATAAATAAGAGCTGCCTCCCGTATTTGTTGGGACTAGAGTATGCTTTTTACCATGGAAAGAGACTTTTTTTATTTGAATATCCTAATAGCGTGGGGTCAGTCCACGCTTTAAAATTTGATGCCAAGGATGCACAAAGATCCACCACCAAACGTTTGACTTTTATGCCGCTTCCAGAAGAGCAGACCCCATTTCCTCCTTGGACCTATCGGATCTGATTTTCCATGAAAAAGCTCTTCAATACATGTGCGACGTGCAGGACAAGTATAAGTACAGAAGTCACCCGCAGGAGGGCAACTTCATTCGAAGCCAAGAGAGCTGAAAAAACATTAGCTCCCTGACCCATAATCTCTAGTATCAATGGCCAGGTTTCCCAGGGTTGACAAGAGCAACAGCAAGAAGACAGTGAAGAAGGGTGCTTGGAGTGTGGAAGAAGACCAGAAACTGGTGGCTTATATCAAGAGATATGGCATTTGGAACTGGACTCACATGGCCGAACCCGCGGGTGTGTGTTTGTGTTACGTTATTATCCCTCTGTTGTTTCCTGTCTGTTATCATTTCAAGAAACGGGGTTTTAATGTGGATTTGAGTCTTCTCGATTTAAGGCCAATCATTCGGCAGAAAGGGTCGAGTACTGTCTACAAGGATCAAAACGTGTCTTGGTGGATCAAGATTTTTACATTGAAAATTTCACCACATAGATCACTAACCCTAGTATCGGATGGGCGTTTGCTCAGGTTTGGTGAGAACAGGAAAGAGTTGCCGGCTTCGATGGATGAACTATCTGAGGCCCAACATCAAGCACGGAAACATCACCCAAGAAGAGGAAGAAATCATTATTAACTTGCACCTAGTTCATGGTAACCGGTGAGTAAATGTACTCGTATAGCATGATTCTTGATCGATATTGATGACACGCATGATGGGGGAATAAAATTGGAATGGTAATACAGAGAAGGACAATAACTTGAGTCATAAGTGGGGCAATCCCCACAATCAAGAATCTAAAACTATACATTAACTATTGAGTCTATGATTCTACTAACAAGCATGAAAACATTGTAATTGCTCTCTGGAAATAATTAGATATCTAATTCGCAAGTTCCTTGTTGTAGTTGGGCCAGCATAGCGAGTAGACTTCCGGGAAGGACGGACAATGAGATAAAGAACTATTGGAATACTCGTTTGAAGAAACGTTTTCTCATGGAAAATTTGCAAATGCCAACTGCATGCGATGTGAAAGTCAACTGCAATCACAATGATCCTTTATCTTGCCAAGATTCATCAATTGCCCCTACTGATGCTAAAAAAGCAGAAAACCTTGGATCTCCTTGTGGAATTGATCCGGTTGACGAAACCCTAGTCAATGGCTTGACCTCACTGGGCAACAAAATTGACGAAGTAGATTGGGAACAATTGGTTTCACTGAGGGATCTTTGCATATTAGAAGATTTTGAAGGTACATGCTCAAACTCAGGAACTACATCTCCTGCTTCTGAGTGTATATACTCTGAGGCAACATATTTTGGTGAATCCTACGAGGACTTTGTCAAAGATTTATGGGGAAATTGATGATGCTGATGTGCTCAAAATTTTGTCGCAATATATGATCCTCGTGGTTTTCCTTTGCAACGTCAGTTATCAGTTTGTAAGGCTAGCATGTTCCTGCTATGGAGTCAAGTTCGTCTAAAAATGAAGTTTTGTGAATTATAGCATGTAGATCAGTGACAGAGGAGAAATGTAATAAATGTTCTTGCACTATTGAGGATCATTTCTATGGTGATAAATCTCGTCTTGTGTTAAGATATCAACTCATCTCTTTGCAGCTGATTGTATTCCGGTTAAATTTATAAATTGACATCATTAAGATCTAGGGGTATTTCATGCTCCATTTACAAAATCGACACTGCATGTGATCTAATGCCAATGGATGGGTTCGTAGATTTATTGAAATTAATTTTGTCTCAGTATACTTTTTTTCAAAGAACGACAGTTACAGCTCTAATGCCACTTGATTGGGTGTTTAAACTCCAATATTGCTCATTCCTTCATGGTGATGGCATATAATCAACTATAATTATCATTGAAATAGACTTGCACTCATACAGTCTAAGCAAAATCTTTTCCAGATTAGGAAGAAGTGATTGAATGGATTTTGCGACATCCTCAAGAAAAATATCTCCTGCTGTATTTTTTGGCCCCAACTTATGTTATACCAGGAATAATAGGTTGCATTATGCTGGGCTCTTGTTAACGTTGCCAAGAATAATTGAATGTTTGAGGTTCAGAGTTACTGCTTGTAAAGCTGTGCAAATCATTTATTTGGACCATCGGAAGCATTTGTGTTATAATTGGGGCATTTCTTAGAAATAACCTGATGGTTGATGTCTGATAGACTAGTAATACAATCTTAACAGAGGGCAAATCAACTATCTTGCCATAGGGCATGTCAAGATTATGTGAGAGCCAATCTATGGGGTAGAGAAAAACTGCTCTTGCAGCTATGAATGTTAGTATGGTTACCGATTTCCCAGAACTCGGTGTAACCTGACGATGACGTCCTCCTCTTCTTTCCCACGCCTGACGTTGGGCCTCAAGTGGTTCATCCAACGAAGTAGGCGACTTCTCCCGGTTCTTGCTAAACCTGTGAGTAAATTAAAATTCAAGACTCGGGTCAGTCACATTAGCATCTAATCTTAACTCAAAACAACCAGCCGTAGACTTCCTCAAGGATCATAAATAAAATCTAACCAGCAGGTTTAGCCATCTGAGTCCAGTTCCAGATGCCATATCTCCTGATGTAAGCGATTAGCTTTTGGTCTTCTTCTGGACTCCCAAGTGCCCTTTTTCAGTGAGTTATTATCGTAGTCAATTCCTGGATGTCTCACCATTGAAATCGATCAATAGTCAGATATAAGCTGATGCTTCTTCTCTTTCCAAACTCTCTAGCTCTCCAACTTGTTTCATCGGAGGAACTCACTCCCCGACACGCTTCTTTATAGAATATTGATTTGGTCCCTTGGTAATTTCAGACTTCACATAACACATTAAGGGTCTCGTGTCAATTTTTTTTTTTTTTTTTTTTTTTTTTTTTGTATGCAGATTATTATACGATTAAGTCCCTTTCGGTTAGGCCGTGCAACATGCATTATTCTAAATGTACAAGGAAAGAGCCATTGAGATGGCGTAAAATAAGCCGCTGCTTCGCTATTGGATGAGTTTTTATAATATTATCCTAATTCAGTCACGTGCAATTTTAATTGCCACTTGCACGTAGTCTTAAGACATAATTTGGTTGCCACTTGCATGTAGATCTAACATGGCTGATACATCCAATTGTGTTTTCCCACTCTCATCCGAGAGTGTTAAGGTAGGGGCTGCATGGTAATGTTCCAAAAAGTGTTTCTAGAACACTTTTGTACTTTTTTTTTGTTCCCCGGAACAAAAAAGGAAGCAGTAAACGCGTTTGGTTGCGTTTCTGTTCTTTTTTTTTTTTGTTCCCCGGAACACAATTGGAGCAAAAAAGAAACACAAAAAGTTACTTCTTGTTCCGAAACAATTTTGAAGAAACACATTTTCTCTCTCTTCTCTTTTCTTCTTCTTTTCTTCTTCTTTTTTTCTTCTTTTTCCTTTGGCTGGTCGCCGGCCTCGCCATGGCCGGCGACCGGCCGTCGAGGGCCGGCGACGCCGTTGAGGGTCGGCGACCTCGCCGGAGCGTCGCCGGCGAGGCCGAGCTCGCCCGGCCAAGGCGAGGCTCGGCCTCGCTCGAGGGGAGATCTTCGGCTAGGGTTCCGGCGAGGGGCTCCGGAGGATGGTACGACGGCGGCGCGGCACTAGAGGCCGGGATCGACACGGGCGACGCGGGCAAAGAGGCGGCGGACGGCGTCGCGAATGGCGTGGTGAGATCGGGATGGTGTCGAGCTGCGGGCTTCGGGCGCAGGTGCTCGGCTCCGACGGCGGGCGGCGAGGCTCGGCCTCGCCTTGGCCGGGCGAGGCCGAGCCTTGCCATGGCCGGGCGAGCTCGAGCTCGCCTAGCCAAGGCGAGGCCGAGCCACGCCCAACCACGGTGAGGCTCGGCCTCGCCGGGGCCGGCGAGCGTCGCCGTGGCCGGGCGAGGCTGCGGCCCCGTCGGCCGGTCGCCGAGGCCGGCGACCGGCCGAAAGAAGAAAAAAATAAAAAAGAAAGGAAAAAATGGAAAATAAAATAAAAATATTAAAAAATTAAAAGAAACAAAAAAAGAATAAAATTTACCAAACGTGTTTCTATTCATTTTTTATTCCCGGAACAAACGTTACTAAACGCGTTCTTTTGTTCAAAAACCGTTCCCGGAACAGAAACACTTTTTTTTTTATTTCTTTCCCGGAACAGAAAAGGAACATAAATATTACCATGCAGGGCCGTATATAATGTAATTTGCACCATTTTTTTTCTTTTGTAATGCACTTAAACTACGTTGGTGACGCGATGTGGATCAATTAAATTGAAGTTCAGTATCGGATGCTGGAAACATGTTAGAAAATCGAATGGGTCCAAAAGTTTAAGCTCATAGAGGCCATTGAAACTTGATAGGCAAGTGGTACTTTAATGAAAACAAGTTAGGTTTTCCATGATTATTACTAAAATGAGGAATTTACATTAGAAAAGCATTCAAAAAAAGTCTTAAATCTATTGTATTGGTATCAATTTAGTTACAAACATTTCAATTAAACCAATTTAGTCCCAAACATTTTCATATTTTTACCAATTGAGTATATTAAGCCAATTTTAGCTAATCTTGCAAATCTGGGTTTAAACCCAAGTCAAGCAAACATGTTGCATGCCCAAATTCAAGCCCCGACACTCACCACGTACAAGATCTAAGGGAAACATGACTTGATCCAGGTGAAAGTAGGTAACATAGACTTTCAAATGCAATAAACATCATAGAAAATTATCAACTAAACACATCAAAACAACCTCTCCAAGAAGCACACATGCAAAGTCCACATTGACCAGCCATGAATCAATGTGGATAGGCTTGGTTTTTGGCTCAAGTTTTAGATGGTCACATGGTTCACATGGGAATTTAAAGACCAAAACAAGTTGACATTGGCATCATTGGTACTCCCATATAACATTCATCAAGCTCATGAGACAAGTAATGCATGAAAATAGACATAAAAATCAAATATCCAAGACTCTTGAAGAGATTTCAATACTTCCAAAAGTTCTAGCCTTGAAAATCAGTTTTCTAAACTGGTTTTCTTCTTAATTTTTCATGGTTGAAACATATTCAAAATTGATCAAAAATACATCTAGAATTCTTACCTTGCTTCCTAATTTCTTTTTTAAGTGGCTCTAGGCCAAGGAAACCGAGAAATTATCCTCGTGGGCCCATGGAAGTTGGCTTCTTCAACTGGAAAATGAGATCTACAAAGAAAGAACCGATAACGAAGTTTTTTGTTGATCCCCAAAACCAAACTCCACGACCTTTTTTTGTTGGAAAACTAAACACCAAACAAATTTATATGTATTCTAGTTTGGGTTACAACTCATGGTTTCCCTCATTTGTCTCTCAATTTTCTCAAAAGCACTCGCTTTCCCTCACCCGTGACCAACTATGCTCAACACTTAGGAAAAATTCAGTCTTTCTTGGCCCGTCGGGAGGGTGTTTTTCGAGGGGCTTTAGGAGACTTTCCTGATCTCCATTTGGGACGTGCGACCTATAGATGGAAAGATATTTGAGTGACGTTTCACTTTCTAGTTGAATGTTTTGGCTAATTTTGATTGCAAGTTTGTGAAAATTTCACTTTTTTCTCTAAAGGTTGATCTTGAATTTCTGGGTTTAACCTTTTCTGGAGTTGCTTCCGAGGGTGTCTTTGGGGGATGATTGTGAGCTCTCTTTTCTCCCTCATGTCTCCTACCTTTCATGCCCTGAAAGAGCTTGCTTCAGTGATATTATCCCCTAAATTAAGGGATTTTTGGTCGGTTTTTTGTCCACCTACCAAGCCTGCTAACTGAGCTAGTTCACCAACTTTCTGACTTGGCCAAACTTTTCAATTTTTGTAACTATTGAGTGTGCGGATTTTGCTGCAATTTTCACGTGCCTTCAGAAGCTTATCCCTAGCCAAATTTTGTTCACTTGTACTACTGATTAGGATCTTCCATTACGTGAAAAGATCAAGCTGATTGGGCAGCTGAGTAGGATATGGTGGGGCCACTAATATGCTTACTTAGCAGTTCGGAATTGAGACTTAACCATGGGTTGGGTTTTGGTAGCTAGTTTGAGTGCTTTAATCCATCAATTTGGCTGCGGTTTTTGATCAATTAGTAAGCTCATGTATAGTAGTTTAAGATCTTGACCATTTTTCGTGATTGTCTCCACCCAATTTTGTGACATCCCGATTTTTCTAATTCTATTTTCAGCTGATTGAGTCGGGCGTTTCATCTGTGCATATAGTTCGTCTCTCTGAGTTGGCCACTCATGAGAGGATTAGCCTATTGGACGAAGCAATTAAGGGATTTAACGCGTCAAACTTGAGGACTGATCACCCTCGGGTCGAATGCAAGAAAATTTCCCGAAAGCTACCCGAGTAGGTTAGGCGTCTTTGAAATCGCACAGATTGAATTCAACCGTAAAATTGGGATTGAATTTAGAAGTTGGAAGCCCGGTTATGTCACACATCTTATTAGGATCATGGGATAATTTTTGTGGATTTTAATTGGATTCAGTTAGAAGAGAATTGTTGGGAATTGAATAAATTGGATGACAAGATTTTAGGCCCCGGAAAATGAAATTGGGACCCATTGAAGAATGTTGTGGGAGAAGAGATAGTGGAAGATGACATGGGATGATGTCATGGTGGGCCATTTGTTGGATTAAAGAAAAGGAAAAAGAAAAGAAAAGGGCCCCCTCCTTCTCTCTCCTTCTCTCTCCTTCCTCCCTCCCTTCCGTTGATTTTCTCCTCCATCTTCTTTGTGCGAAAGACCAGAAAATTTGCAGAGGAAGAAGCTGAAGCAGTCCCTCGCCGTCCGCCTCCTTCGCCGCTCGCCGTTCGTCGCGGTCGCCGCCCGTCCGCGCACGAAGACCCGTGCGCGCTCGCCGGCCCACCGTCACATCGTCTCCGCTCCGCCTCAGCTCACGTCGCAGCTGCTGCATCAGCCCGTGCCGGAGCCGTTCGGCCACCTCCGGCCACCGTTCGGGTCCCGCCTTGGTCCGGTTCGACCCCTCAACCTTCCCCGATCCTTCTCCATCTCATCCAAGCTCCGGATCTACCCTTCCTCGGCCTCAAACCGCAATGGACAGCAGCCAAGAAAATGGGTATGGCAGCGGGTGTTTGGCCCGTTTTGGCCGCCTTCCCGAGCCCGGATGCTCGGCCCGCCTTGAGGAAAGTCGATCCTCGCGTCGTCCTCGTCATTTTGGTTCGCTCGGCTCGCTAATCCGGTGAGTTTAGCTCACTAAACCTTGATTAGATGGTTAATGATGCTTTAGGGGTGCTTAGTTTATGTTAAGTGTTATTAGGTGGTTAGTTTAGTTTATTTAAGTGTGGATTATATTAAGGTGTTTGATTAATTTAAATTGTGTTTAATTTAAGGCTAAGTGAGTGGTTATATTAATATAAGCTTTGATGTGACATAAAGGAATTTACTTTTGATTTATTTAAATATTCCGAAATTATTAAATAATTTAATAATATATTATTATTCGAAATTATTAAAATATTATTATTTAATTATTTTCGGAATAAATTTAATTATTTATTAAATTCGATATTATTATTTAATTAATTTCGGAATAAATTTAATTATTAAATAAATTCTGAAAATTATTTTGGGACCCTAAATTCTCGAATTTCGCCGATCGATTCTTTGTGTATTCAGATTATGAATTTGATGATTAGATATTACAAATTGAGTGATGATTTGTGCAATGGATTATTGAATTGTTGTGTCTTTGGTTGAAAGACTGGCGAGGTGGACCCGCGTCAAGAGGCGTGAGACCGGCGGGCCCTTATTCTTCTAAAAATGCGTCGAAGAGAATGACGTGGCTTGGTCGCGGTAGTGGTGAGACCGGCGGACCTTTATTCTTCTAGAAATGCGTCGATAAAACGACGTGGCTTGGTCGCGGTAGTGGCGAGACCGACTAGACCTTTATTCTTCTAGAAATGCCGTCGAGAAAACGATGTGGCTTGGTCGCGTCAAGAGGTAGTGGCGAGACCGACCGGACCTTTATTCTTCTAGAAATGCCGTCGAAGAGAATGACGTGGCTTGGTCGCGGTAGTGGCGAGACCGACCGGACCTTTATTCTTCTAGAAATGCCGTCGATAAAATGACGTGGCTTGGTCAAAGTAGTGGCGAGACCGACTGGACCTTTATTCTTCTAGAAATGCCGTCGATAAATGACGTGGCTTGGTCGCAGAGTGGCGAGACCGACCGGACCTTTATTCTTCTAGAAATGCCGTCGATAAACGACGTGGCTTGGTCGCAGTAGTGGCGAGACCGACCGGACCTTTATTCTTCTAGAAATGCCGTCGATAGAATGACGTGGCTTGGTCGCGATCAAGAGAATGAGTGGCGAGACCGACTGGACCTTTATTCTTCTAGAAATGCCGTAATGTTAGTAGATAGCCGACCTGCGAGTAGGCTGTGCCCTTGTGTGGCAAAGTGGATAATGATGACATGGAACGCTGCTTTGTGATTGTGAAATTAAGTGAAATTGATTGTGTTCGATGGCTTACATTCTTATCATTACCGGTGCTTGAGTGATATGAATTGTACTAACTGCGGGAAGGCAAGAAGGCGAGGTAAGTCTTCGTGTGAATGTGGCTAGGCCACCCTTGGGCATATTTTCTTTCTAATAGGGGTTTAGGGGTTGAACTTGCTTTGAGACATTGTCTCATCCCGGTTTGGGGATCAAAATTTCAGGTCCCTGGTGGATGGAGCGGCTAGATAGCTTTGGTTGGCCTTGAGGAGTTGAAGAGGTGAAGTCATGAGGATTGGAGAATGTGTCCGACTTGTAGATCGTAGGACAATTCCTTTTTAAGAGCCGGTCTTTTGTAGACTTGTTGGCCGTAGATCTCGTTTGTAATTCCGTTGAATTATGAAAGTGTTATGTTGTGATTTGGTTTCGCTTTTCTATCCCGTAGTTTATTGTCGGGGTTTTATAATATGCTTCCGCATGTGCATTAAAGATTGGATTGGGTCGGCGACTTAACCGGGAACGTCGCATTTGAATGACCATGGTGGGATGTTGGCGCTCGAGGTTCGGGCGTGACATCCCCGCTTAAGTGGTATCGAGCATGGTCTCGTGTATGGAGTGATAAGGTGCGATGAGTCATGGGATAGTTAGTAGGAAAGGCTTTTAATATCTTTGATGCATGTGAGTGATAGCTGCTTGGTAGTGTATTTGTGGGGTCACTCAAATTTCAACCTGATGTTGGAATCGGAAAATAGGCGTCTATAAAGAGCCTGTAGGATGAGTGACTAGGAGTGGAGAACTCCTTGGAGGAGGTCGATAGGACCTGTACCTTGAGGTAGGATGCTGACAAGAGTTGGTACCCGAGGTAGAACGCAGGCTCAGTCCAGCGTGTGTGTGAGAGTACCGCTGTAGGTTGGTACTGAGAGTGTAGCAGCACTGAATGATCCTAGGTTTGTCGGGATCGTTCAGGTGCCGGAGTCTTTGAGAAGTATTTTGGGTCAGTAAGCTCAAGATTGAGCCGCCGTTATTGCCGTTGTTCCTACCGCTGCCAGTGTTGTGACCACTGTTGTTGTTGCGCCTGTTGAGGCCCAATCTGGAGTTGTGATCGGGGATCAAGCCACCGTATCTGAGTCAAAGTTCAGTTTAAGCAGAGATGGAAATCGATTAGGGAGAAAGGCCGATGTCAGAAGAAAGGTGCCCTGTTTCACCCAACCGGAAGAGTAGAATGAGAAAGTCAGTGCTCAACTCGATCGATGTGTGTCGTGTCTGTAAGAAAAGATAGTGATACGTTCCCGTGTTGTAAGAGAGAAAGGACTTGTTACAAGTGTCGCCAATAAGGCCATTTGATCAAAGATTGTCTGTATAGACGGATGGACTCACAGCTGTTCCTGACATCGTCGTTGATAAGATAGAACAGAGGAATCATGCTTCAGGACATTTAATGGGGTACTTGGGACGGACCTCAGTGCAATGAAGGGTGCATAATGCTCCTTGATGGGAGGTAGAGGACTTACTGATTATGTGCCGAGTTTGTGGAAAAGAGGCTTGAGTTAGCCCGGTGTCAGAATAAAAAGGGGAACATGCTTTGAATGTGGCCAGCACAGCCGTCAGGTTAGGAACTGTCCATGTAAGTTCAGGAGAGTGTAAGCACCGTTACTGCAGGTAGGATGCCACTAGGATGGCTAGAAGAGCATGAATGGGTCGACCAAGTATCGACCAAGGGAAGAATGTTTTTGAAATGTTTTTATCAGAGTAGTGTAGCAGAATTTTCAGTGAAGGTTGTAGGATTTTCGGATTGGTAATAAAGTAATAAAAATATGAATCTCGACTATAGTTGTACTTGAAAGGATTTGCTTAAGTATGACTTGGAAGTCATTTATAAAAGGTTTGGCTCAAGGAGCTTTTTGTTGTTTTGAATCGTGATAGTGATATAATTCGGTTTGTTCGGTTAGCGTGCGAAAGTTTTGAATTACCGAAAGTTTGAAAGGACCTTCAATCCTTGTTATTCGTCATTGAAGATGACTTGGTTATTTCTTGGTTATCGAATCTACATGGCAATTGTAATGGATGTGTCAGTTGAGGGGCCGAATATGGAAAACATAATCGTGGTACAAAAGTTTTCTAAAGTATTTTCTGAAGAATTGCCATGGTTGCTGTCAGAAAGAGAAATAGAGTTCGTGATTAAAAGTGGCACCCGGAATAGAGCCAGTCCCTAAGGCTCCTTACCGGATGGTGTTACTCGAGTTAAAAGAAGCGAAGGTGCAAGATATAGGAATTGTTGAAGGAGGGATTCATACATTCCAATGCATAACCTTAGGGAGCTCCAGTTCTGTTCATGAAGGAGACATGTGGTTCGTTGCGGTTGTACATCGATATTCTTCAAGATCGACTTGGGGTCAGGGTATCATAGGTTGAGGATCAGAAAGAAAGACATACCGAAGTTAAGATCTCGCACTAGATACGATAGTTATGAGTTCATTGTAATCTTTGTGTGGTTTAATGGACACCCCAGTTTGTTTGTTTGGGTCCGATGAGCGAGAATGTTTAAGGACACTTGAATCGTTGTGATCGTGTTCATTGAAGTTATCTAGTGTCTTCGAAGAGTGCCGAGGGGCACGAGAGACGTTTGAGGATGGTACTTCAGACCTTGAGTACTCTTGGATTTTACAATAAGCTTAGTAGATGCGAGTTTTGGATGACTCGTGTTGCGTTCCTAGGTCATGTGATTTCAGGAGAAGGAATCTCCGCAGACCCCATCTAAGATCGAAGCAGTGATCAGTTGGCCGAGATTGACTACAGTGACGGAGATTAAAAGTTTCTGGGGATTAGCAGGATATTACAGACGGTTTGTAGAGGGTTTTCGGTGTTAGCATAGCCGTTGATTCGACATCGAAGAAGGAAGAAAAGTTCGCGTGGTCAGGATTCAAGATCTACGGTGATGCGTCGTTTAAAGGATTGGGTTGCTTGTTGATGCAGCATGATAGGATTATTGCAGTAGTTATGTTCGTTCTGGAAATTTAGAGGCACTATCGATATAAAGAAAGATTCCATATCTTCGTCGACCATCAAAGTCTCAAGTGCGTATTCTCTAAAAAAAAAGGAGTTGAAAATGAAATAGCGTCGCTGGATGGAACTCATTAAGGATTATGTCTAGGATATTTTATATCACTCTAGAAAGGTGAGCAAAGTCGCAGATGCACTGAGTCGAGAGTCCTTAGTTGCACAGTTGGTACTCAAGGATTGGATCTTATTTGAGAAAGTTCGAAATTCGGTTTTCAAATCTAAGGTAAGTCACCTTTTGAATCTTATGACTACCCTCAGAATTGAGCTGAAAGTTTAGATCAGAATCAAGACACTTCAGTGGACAGACTTAGAAATTCAAAAGATTCTGCAAGAGGATACCGAGAAGAAGAGAACCGATTTTCAGATTTCTGTGTACGATTGAGTGTACTTGATGATACCGAGATTAAAGAAGAGATCTTATCGGAAAGCGTCATAGCAGCAGCTTCAAAGCATTGTCCGACAAAGATACAAAGATGAGTCCGAAATTGCATCAACAGGATTAGTAGACCGTTGTGAAGATAGATATCACCGATGTGTCGCAAGTGTCGATGTGCTAGCAAGAGAAAGCACGGTTTTGCAATTCGAGAGGACCTTTGTAATCTTTCGATATCTCCGTGAGGAAGTGGGATCACGTCACAATAGATTTTTGTGACAGTCTATCGAGGAGTCTCAGTGTGTTAATAATCTCATTTCGAGTAGTAATTGACAGACTGATGAAATTAGCCACCTTGTGGTTGTGCAAAAGGGTCTTGATTTGATTAAGCATGCAGAGGTGTTTGTGCATCAGATAATTCGTTTGCATAGAGTGTCGGTGTCAGAGTTATATCAGATCTTGACCAGAGGTTCTCAGTTTTAGTAGATCAGTTAGATAGTTTCTTTTTAATCAGTGTAGAGCAGAGTGTACAGGACTTCAGTCGGTTGAGATGAGATCAGAGATCAGAAAATCGCAGGTCCAGAGTTAGTTCAGAAATCAGTGATACAGTCGCAATTATCAAAGACAGTTTAAAGATTGCTCAGAATCGCCAGTTTAGCTTCGCAGATTAGTATCGCAGACCTTGGAATTTCAAGTAGGGGAAATATATTTTTCCTTAAATGTCGCCTAAGAAAGGGACATCGTGTTTGGATAAGGAAATGAAGATGAAGCAGCATTTAAATCGGAATCCATCGAAATTTGGGTTCAAAGAAGGATTTTGGCTTTAAATGGAAAAAGAAAGCGGTTTGGGACACCGTCGGCGCCTCTAGCCGAGTTGGTATTCGGGATGAAGCTCGTCGGTCCGAAGTCGGGAGTTCGAATCCCGACGCGGCGAGTTAGCCGCTTTGTGGAAAAAAAAAAAAAAAAAAAAAAAAAAAGGAAGAACCAAAATTTTTGTAACTTTCATTTTTGTAAAGATGGACAAGTTCTTAGTCTTTTTGGGAATCAAGAATTGGTATGGTTAATTCGGAAATGTTTCGTCGGAGCAGAGGATTTGGGATAGCAGTACGAAGCAAAATGAAGGAGCAACTTGAGAAAGAGAAGATGATATGAGACGGCTGTACCCCCACCTTTTGGTTTAAGGATTGATAAAGGTTTAAATTTCGAGGACGAAATTTTTATAAGAGGGGAAGAGTTGTGACATCCCGATTTTTCTAATTCTATTTTCAGCTGATTGAGTCGGGCGTTTCATCTCGTGCATATAGTTCGTCTCTCCGAGTTGGCCACTCATGAGAGGATTAGCCTATTGGACGAAGCAATTAAGGGATTTTAACGCATCAAACTTGGGGACTGATCACCCTCAGGTCGAATGCAAGAAAATTTCCCAGAAAGCTACCCAGTAGGTTAGACGTGCTGAAATCGCACCAGATTGAATTCAACCGTAAAAATTGGGATTGAATTTAGAAGTTGGAAGCCCGGTTATGTCACACATCTTATTAGGATCATAGGATAATTTTTGTGGATTTTAATTGGATTCAGTTAGAAGAGAATTGTTGGGAATTGAATAAATTGGATGTACAAGATTTTAGGTCCCGGCGGAAAATGAAATTGGACCCATTGAAGAATGTTGTGGGAGAAGAGATAGTGGAAGATGACATGGGATGATGTCATGGTGGGCCATTTGTTGGATTAAAGAAAAGGAAAAAGAAAAGAAAAGGGCCCCCTCCTTCTCTCTCCTTCTCTCTCCTTCCTCCCTCCCTTCCGTTGATTTTCTCCTCCATCTTCTTTGTGCGAAAGACCAGAAAATTTGCAGAGGAAGAAGTTGAAGCAGTCCCTCGCCGTCCCCGCCTCGTCCGCCTCCTTCGCCGCTCGCCGTTCGTCGCGGTCTCCATGTTCTTCCCGTCCGCGCACGAAGACCCGTGCGCGCGCTCGCCGGCCCACCGTCACATCGTCTCCGCTCCGCCTCGGCTCACGTCGCAAACGTCTGCCCCCGCTCCGCCTCAGCCCGTGCCGGAGCCGTTCGGCCACCTCCGGCCACCGTTCGGGTCCCGCCTTGGTCCGGTTCGACCCCTCAACCTTCCCGATCCTTCTCCATCTCATCCAAGCTCCGGATCTACCCTTCCTCGGCCTCAAACCGCAATGGACAGCAGCCAAGAAAATGGGTATGGCAGCGGGTGTTTGGCCCATTTTGGCCGCCTTCCCGAGCCCGGATGCTCGGCCCGCCTTGAGGAAAGTCGATCCTCGCGTCGTCCTCGTCATTTTGGTTCGCTCGGCTCGCTAATCCGGTGAGTTTAGCTCACTAAACCTTGATTAGAGGGTTAATGATGCTTTAGGGGTGCTTAGTTTATGTTAAGTGTTATTAGGTGGTTAGTTTAGTTTATTTAAGTGTGGATTATATTAAGGTGTTTGATTAATTTAAATTGTGTTTAATTTAAGGCTAAGTGAGTGGTTATATTAATATAAGCTTTGATGTGACATAAAGGAATTTACTTTTGATTTATTTAAATATTCCGAAATTATTAAATAATTTAATAATATATTATTATTCGAAATTATTAAAATATTATTATTTAATTATTTTCGGAATAAATTTAATTATTTATTAAATTCGAAAATTTCGTCTGATCGGATCATTCTTTGTGTAGTCAGATTTTGAAATTGATGACCTTATTCGAGTGTGGATTGTGAAAGATAGAGATATTATTATTTAATTAATTTTCGGAATAAATTTAATTATTAAATAAATTCTGAAAATTATTTTGGGACCCTAAATTCTCGAATTTCGTCGATCATTGCTGATTGTGTATTCCGATTATGAATTTGATGATTAGATATTACAAATTGAGTGATGATTTGTGCAATGGATCATTGAATTGTTGTGTGCTGGTTGAAAGACTCGGGTCGCAGTAGTGGCGAGACCGACTGGGCCCTTATTCTTCTAAAAATGCTGTCGATAGAACGACGTGGCTTGGTTGCAGTAGTGGCGAGACCGACTGGACCTTTATTCTTCTAGAAATGCCGTCGATAAAACGACGTGGCTTGGTCAAGTGGCGAGACCGACTAGACCTTTATTCTTCTAGAAATCGTCGATAAAACGACGTGGCTTGGTCGCGAGAGTGGCGAGACCGACCGGACCTTTATTCTTCTAGAAATGCCGTCGAAGAGAATGACGTGGCTTGGTCGCAGTAGTGGCGAGACCGACTGGACCTTTATTCTTCTAGAAATGCCGTCGATAGAACGACGTGGCTTGGTCGCAGTAGTGGCGAGACCGACTGGACCTTTATTCTTCTAGAAATGCCGTCGATAGAACGACGTGGCTTGGTCGCAGTAGTGGCGAGACCGACCGGACCTTTATTCTTCTAGAAATGCCGTCGATAAACGACGTGGCTTGGTCGCAGAGTGGCGAGACCGACCGGACCTTTATTCTTCTAGAAATGCTTTGTCGATAGAATGACGTGGCTTGGTCGCAAAGTAGTGGCGAGACCGACCGGACCTTTATTCTTCTAGAAATGCCGTAATGCTAGTAGATAGCCGACTGCGTGTAGGCTGTGCCCTTGTGTGGCAAAGTGGATAATGATGACATGGAACGCTTCTGTGATTGTGAAATTAAGTGAAATTGATTGTGTTCGATGGCTTACATTCTTATCATTGCGGGTGCTTGAGTGATATGAATTGTACTAAACTGCGGGGAAGGCAAGAAGGCGAGGTAAGTCTTACGTGTGAATGTGGCTAGGCCACCCTTGGGCATATTTTCTTTCTAATAGGGGTTTAGGGGTTGAACTTTGAGACATTGTCTCATCCCGGTTTGGGGATCAAAATTTCAGGTCCCTGGTGGATGGAGCGGCTAGATAGCTTTGGTTGGCCTTGAGGAGTTGAAGAGGTGAAGTCATGAGGATTGGAGAATGTGTCCGACTTGTAGATCGTAGGACAATTCCTTTTTAAGAGCCGGTCTTTTGTAGACTTGTTGGCCGTAGATCTCGTTTGTAATTTCTGTTGAATTATGAAAGTGTTATGTTGTGATTTGGTTTCCTGCTTTTCTTCCCGTAGTCTATTGTCGGGGTTTTATAATATGCTTCCGCATGTGCATTAAAGATTGGATTGGGTCGGCGACTTAACCTGGGAACGTCGCATTTGAATGACCATGGTGGGATGTTGGCGCGCTCGAGGTTCGGGGCGTGACAAATTTTGTAAGAGAGTTCCTCAAAGTTGGCCATTTTCTTGCTCGAAAATGCCCAATTCAATGTAATTTGGTCTTTTTTGCCCGCTTTGATTAATTATACCTAACCCAAGTTCAATTTCAACTCAATTGGGGCCAAGATGATGATTTAAGGGCTCGGGCGAAATTTTGCAAAATTTGCGAATTGGTCCATCAACTTTTGGAAATTGTATTCTGGCCCCAACTTGCCATTTTAATTCCAATCTAACCTCCTAGGCTTGGCTAGTCACATTTAGATCATTGGCCCCAACTTTTTTTTCTTTCTTTCTTTTTTTTTTTTTGGCAAAAACATCTTCTATTTTAGAAAAACTATAATAAACGCCTAGATAATTTATATGTAAGAATTAGACATGAAGTATTTTTGTGGAAAAAAAAGTTCCCATTTTTTGAAAATGATTTTTGGACAAAAATTTAGGTATCAACACCTTTGTTAATCATGTATGATCTTTATAGTGGAGCTTCATGCTTCATCAGAAAGATGTGAAGAATATGCGATCTAAATTTCTAGCCTGTTCTTTGTATACTATTCATATTTTTTCTTTTACTATGGCATTTGAGCTTTAATGCCACTGGTTGGGCATTTTAGCTCTAATACCACTTTAACGAACCTTTCAAGATGGAGTTAATAAGCTAAAGTACGTGCTATGCCAGTACAATACATTGCTTTCTCCCTGATGTTTACAATGCTGAATTTAAAGATATATGTACTTAATAAAATCATACCCATCTCTCAACAAATACAATGTAGGTATAGTATTGAAATAAAACGTGCTGCTTTACACTCCATTTCTTAATATCCCAAGGCCTTACTTCACCATTTTGCGGTGTATACTATAACCTACAAACATAATATCTAAAAGCTTGCTTTTACATGGACACACTATCAATTCTGAAAGTACATTTTTATATTTAGGTAAAGCTTGCACGAGGTTGAGCAATGTTGTATGCTCCCATACGAGTTTTATCCAATAATTTACTTTTAAGGTTCACCTTTAATCCTGACAAATCTCCAACTTCGTATCTATCTCCCATATATGCGTTTTCATCCTCAACTTTAGTAATTTTTATCCTCCATCAAGTAATTTCGAGCTCCCTGCTAGCATGGACGCGTTATTGCATGAATTCAGTGCATATATGGATCTAGTTCACTGTGCCACATTCCTTAAATAACTTTGGCTCCTTGTGGCAATGGCTAATGACTAAAATGAACCATTAGTGTATGTATGTCGTGGATTTCATGCAAGAAAAATTCATTGAATAGATTTTCGGTCGCTATAGTAATAGGTTAGCGTCCCAAGCTAAATATTTTCAAGAGTAAATACTGCCTCAATTCATTCTACTCAATCATGCTTTACATTTCAAGAATCCTTGAAAATAAAATCGGATTCACACTAGAATTTGTAAAACTCGTTAATTTTTTTTTAATATGATGTGCCATAAAATTAATTGTAAAAGACACGTACATGAGTACTTGGATACAATGGGTGAGCACGGGTCAAGCAAGTGGGGCCGCAAGGTACTTTTTCAGCTCGGCCCGAACGCGCCAAACCTAGAATTTCCATGCTAGTCTCAATCGTACAAGAAAAGGTTCAAATCGAATTAAGTGGTCCAAGCTAGTCGAGTTGGGCTAGCTCAAGTTTTTTCTTTTTATTTTTTGGTTTTCCTAAATTAGAAATGGCTTAATTATTATTTTCAGGATAACAAGTATGGACTGATTCCTTTGATCGATTAGCTTTGTCTAGTACAGTGAGTCTGACAATTGTTCTTTATCTATATCAATTCAATGCTACTAGTAGGTAGTTACGCACGTTACAAGTAATAAAGATTTTGATTTTTCATTAGCACATGACTATTGGTCTAAAATAGATGCAGGAATATAATCTTTAGAATGAATAGTATTGGAACGTGAAAAGACGCAACTCTTATATGAATAGACATATTACTTGAATGAAAGACACAACTCTTGATAAAAAGGCCAAACCCCACCAATACACCTTGAAGAGTAATGAAGGGGAAAAAAACCACCAGCAGCCTAATTACAATATTTTGTTTGACGAGTTCATGCAGCACTGTCACTTGTCGTTATTTGTACCTAGGTGGCAAAAACTACTAAGTTGACACGTTTTCGGAACGTCCTGTGCCTTTTCCCACTAGTAACTCTTACCTTGCGGCTTCTTTCTAGTTCACTGAAACCACAAAGTCATTGAATTCTCAACATAATTCTCTGCACGAGACTGACTACGAACATTGAATTACGAATTGACAATATGAGACGAAGTTCTCCAGCTGGCCGATCCATAATTCACATGTATGGGTTGAAGAATTGTGTAGAGATCGGTGCAGTCGCAGAACTGAATGAAAGTCAAATACTCTAAACAAAAAATGCCAAATCAACACGGAGTGATTTTGCTTTAAATATCTAGTCTTTGAAAGCCAACTTTGAACTCACTTATCATGATAGAGAAGGTTGGAAATGAAAAAGACGGAACTTGAGAATTTCAAATAAACCTTAGTCCATTACTATATATCGCAAATTATCAAGAAAATATGATGCGATAGACTCATTGTATGAATTTCAAGTGGTCAAAGTCAATCACAAGTTAAGAAATGCATACGCATGAAAACTTGTATTGTACTCTGTATGCGGGAATCATATCGAGTCTTTATATTTCCATATGTCATTGATCACAAATAACATGGAAGCATGAACAAATTAAATGATTTGAGTAAGATATAAATTGCAGAAGTAAAACTTAAATACAAAGAGTTGTGTGGTTCGGAGGTGTGCAAACTATTAAGGGAGAGATCGATAAGATGGTTCCACTATAATCTTTAGAGATGAGACTAAAATCACTCAGTTACACCTACTCTTAACTGTTTCACAATCCTAAATTAAATCTAAACCCACAAGAATTTGTCACAAAGAAAGGAGTTTTCTCACGCTCTCACGCTCTCACTCTCTTAATCCTTTCCTTATAGTTTTAACACATATTAAACACACTCAATATAGCACTAGAGACCGAACTTAATATATCTATATCTATATATATATTGTACGCACCAATGAAAACAAATAAACAAATATGAGCCCTTTTCCTGCGTCAACGTGGACTTCATCTTTAAAAAAGAAAGAAGTCCTGTGAGAAATTAATTACCCTTTTTTCCATTACCCACGTTTTCGTTGGCAAGAGTCCAGTTTTGGACTTTACTGATGTGGCCCATGTTCCTTGCGATTCAATTTTGGGTTAGTTTTCAAAGCAATCAAAATTAAATTCAAGCCATAATCAACAAATCTCTACTTTGATAGAGAAGTCCAACTTCATGCTCATCTATCATTGATCAATCATTGTCTCTCCCGAGCCCATCTAGGCTCCTCATCCATTTCAAACACTAACCAGGTCCGAATAGTATTGGAACTTGATAAATGTGATAGGATCGTTGGCATGTCTGCCAAATTGACTACCATGTTGCACTTTCTCAATGAATTCAAATCTTTCTGACACAATCTCAGGTATACAATTGTACTTGATATCAATGTATGTTGTTCGTGATGGGAGAACGGTAATTATTCGAACAATATCGAATCAACGCAGCGGAATAAAATAATCTCTCCTCTTGTGTAAACCTAATAGGAATCGATATAGTAGAGTAAAATAAATACCAAGCACGCGAACACAAGACGATTTTTTACGTGGAAAACCTCCTCGATGTGAGGAGATAAAAAACCACGGGACCGGAGTCCACCCGAAAATCTTCACTATCAATAAAATTGTTCTTCTCTAGCAAATACTAGAGGTACATAGCAGCAAACACCTCAAGAACATAATTCTTGGCAATATACATGAACTTCACAAGAGATCAATGATAAATCTGATAAAAAACGCAAGTTTTGATCAATCCACGAAAAACCTGATGTAGGGAGCTTCAAACGAAAATCAAACCCTCCAGATTCGAGAAAATTGCGCCACGAACATGCTGACAAAATTTCAGCTCAATCGGACCACGAATCGACCTCCGACGCCAGCTTGATGTAAATCAGATATTGCCCCAAACCCCAGATTTTCTGCTTTCTCTTTTTCTCTTGTTACTATTTCCTTTTTTGTTGCTACCTCTTTATATAGATAGTGAGAAACCCTATTTCCTCATATAACTTATTGTATGGGCTCAAGCCCTTTTTGGGCTTGCAACTCATTGGGTCTCCTCCACATAGTAGTGAACCCAGCTAACAAATCTCCCCCTCACGACAATGTGGAATGATTCACCATCCCTTCTATCAAACGGCAATGTTTAAGCTTCTCTCTTGATAGAGTGTTCGTCATCATATCGGAGCCATTATGATCTATATGAATTTTCTCAAGTTCCAACAACTTTTCATCTAGAACATCCCTTATCCAATGATATCTAACATCAATATGTTTCGATCTAGAATGAAAAGATGAATTCTTACCAAGATGAATTGCGCTTTGATTATCACAAAATAGCACATACCTCTTTTGCTTGAACCCAAGTTCTTCTAAGAACTTCTTCATCCATAGAATCTCTTTACTAGCTTCAGTCACTGCAATAAATTCAGCTTCGGTTGTAGAAAGTGCAACACACTTCTGCAATCTTGACTTCCATGACACAGCTCCACTCGCAAAGGAAATCAAATAACCAGAAGTAGATTTATGAGTATCAATATCTCCTGCCAAGTCGGAATCTGTGTATCCAACTAACTCAAGTTTCCCGGTCCCAAACCGAGTTTCAAATTTGAAGTTCCCCGAAGATACCTCATAATCCACTTCACTTTGCATTCCAGTGCTCTCGCCTGGATTTGACAAATAGCGACTAACAACGCCAACCGCGTGCACCAAGTGCAGGCGTGTACATACCATCGCATACATTAAGCTTCCTACAGCTGAAGCATATGGAACACTTTCCATATCTTTCTTTTCTTTATCAGTCGTAGGACTTTGCATCATATTTAACTTAAAGTGGGCAGCAAGAGGAGTACTAACCACTTTAGCCTTGTCCATGTAAAATTTCTGAAGGATCTTCTTGATATATTTCTCTTGCGACAAAAATAACTTCTTAGCATCTCTCGTCTCGGGTAATTCTAATGCCAAGAATCTGCTTCGCCGAGCCCAAGTCTTTCATGGCAAAAGACTTGCTCAACTGTTTCTTCAATAACTCAATTCTTGAAGCATTCCTGCCAACAATCAGCATATCATCAACATAAAGCAAGAGAATAATAAAGTCATTATCAGAAAATTTTTGGACAAACACACAGTTATTCGAAGAAGTCTTCTTATAGCCCTGTTCTATCATAACTGACGTAAATTTCTTATACCACTGTCTCGGTGCTTGTTTTAGACCATAGAGACTTTTCTTCAATTTGCATACATAATCCTCTTTCCCTTTCACTTTGAAACCCTCAGGTTGTTCCATGTATATCTCTTCCTCCAAGTCACCATGTAGGAAGGCCGTTTTAACATCCATTTGCTCAATTTCTAAATCTAGGCTAGTTGCCAAGCCTAGTACCACACGGATAGAAGACATTTTTACTACCGGAGAAAATATATCATCAAAATCAATACCCTTTCTTTGACCGAATCCCTTAACAACCAATCTAGCTTTGTACCGTGGTTGTGCAGTATGTTCATCTTGCTTCAACCTATATACCCACTTGTTCTTCAAAGCTCTTTTACCTTTAGGTAACTTCACCAATTCAAAAGTATGATTATCATAAAGTGACTCGCATCTCATCTCGCATAGCATCGAACCAATTGCTTTTGTACTCATCTTCTATTGCTTCGCATAACACTCGGTTCACCCGCATCGAGTCAATAATACATACTCATCTTCGAATACCTGGTGGAAGGTCGTCGGTCTCTAACGGATCTCCGGACTGGAACATCCAAAGTGGAACATCTAATTGAGCCTCGGTTCGGGAATAATATTATCTATTTCAACATGTTCGGGGAACATGCGCGTTATTTGGAACATTGACTTCCTGCTGCTCTTCATCAACCTCGTGTAGGAATATTTGTAAGAGGAACTGGATCTAAATCAACCAGATTATCACTAACTGTGGTGCTGAAATCATCTCTGATTTCTCAATATCCTCTATTGTTTGATCTTCCATAAACACAACGTCTCTGCTTCTTACAATTTTCTTTTCGAGTGGATCATAAAATTTGAAGCCAAGCATATCCTGTCCATAACCAATAAATATGCACTGTCGTGTTTTCACATCAAGTTTAGACCTCTCATCTTTGGGAATATGCACAAATGCTTTGCACCCAAATACACGCAAATAATCATAAGAAACTTCTTTGCCTGTCCAAACTCTATTAGGAACATCAAACTCTAAAGGAACGCATGGAGTAAGATTTAATACATGCACAACTGTACTTAAAACCTCACCCCAAAAGGATCCAGATAGCTTTGACTGTGAAAGTAAGCATCTTACCCTTTCAACCAATGTTCTGTTCATTCTCTCAGCTAAGCCATTTAACTGAGGCGTCTTGGGATGTGTCTTTTGATGTCGAATACCTTGTTGTCTGCAATATTCATCAAAAGGTCCAATATACTCTCCCCCATTATCAGTTCTGATACATTTCAATTTCTTTCCAGTCTGTCTTTCAACTGAAGCCTGAAATTGCTTAAAAGCATCTAACACTTGATTTTTAGTTTTCAAGGTATAAATCCAAATTTTCCTTGAAAAATCATCTATAAAAGTAACAAAATAAAGAGAGCCACCAAGTGATTTTGTTTTCATAGGACCGCAAACATCAGAATGCACTAAATCTAGTATACCCGACTTTTTTGAAGGAGGGAGCTTTTAAATGCAACTCGTTTTGTTTTCCCGCTAAAAACAGTGAGCACACTTCTTTATCGTTGAACTTTTCAATCCTGAAAGGAGCTTTTTCTTGGCCAATATTGACAAACCCTTCTCACTGATGTGACTGAGCCTCTTATGCCATAACTCAGCTGCATCTTTGCTATCTACGGCATTAATTTTGTCTGTGGACAACTTTGCCTGCATAATATATAACGAAGAATATTTTTCACCTCTAGCCACAACAAGAGAACCTTTGGTGAGCTTCCATTGACCATTCGAAGGTGCTGCAATACCCCTCATCATCCAACTTGCCTATAGAAATCAAATTCAAGCGGATATCGGTATATGTTTAACATTATTCAATACTAACCTTGTGCCATTGCTGGTTTCTAGGCACACATCACCGATGCCTACAGCTTGAGCTAGTCCATTGTTTCCCATCTTCACAGATCCGAAGTCACCCGACTCGTATGATGTAAAGAAATCCCTACGAGACGTAGCATGAACGGATGCACCGCTATCAATTACCCAACTGGTCTCATGAGATACAAAATTCACCACATCACTATCAAAAATAGTGAGAAAGTCTTCTTTAAGTGCAGCGACATGATTGTCATCGCTGTCATTATCACTTTTCTTCTCTTTACGTTTCTCCTTTTGTTTGTCCCTTTTAATCGGCGACAAAACCTCTGAATATGTCCTTTTTCGATGACAATAATGGCACTCAACATTAGCAAATTTATTATACTTACCTCTCGCTTTTGTCTCGACTTTTATCTCTATTTCTCGGACCTCGAGACTCACTTCTCCCCCTTTTCTCAACAACCAAGGCATCGAATGTGAAGAGGACGATCCCCGTGTCTTCCTTCTCATCTCTTCATTCAAAATACTACTCTTGGCTAAATCCATGGTAATCGTACCATCCGGGGCGAGTTAGACAAAGATGTTCGGAACGTCTCCCATGAGTCCGGCAAAGTACCAAGCAACCATAGTGCTTGTATTTCATCATCAAACTTGATTCCCATCGCAGCCTAATCGATTTATAATTCTTTGAAAAGAATTTAAATGATCATCAAACGAGTACCATCATGATATCTCGAGCCATCATCTGTTTTATCAAAAATAACTTATTATTCCCAGTCTTTCGAGCATATAACTGTTCAAGCTTATCCCATAAATTGCGTGCATGTGTTTTCTCAATAATATGGTTCAAAACATTATCATCTACCCACTGCCTGATATAACCACACACTTGACGATGAAATATAGACCATTCAACGCGGTTTATTCTCGGTTTCTCCTCGGCAAATACAGGCAAATAAAAATCTTTCACATATAAAAGATCTTCCATCTTTCCTTTCCAGATATAATAATTCGAACCATTCAGTGTAACCATTCTACTCGTATTCGTTTCCATTGTTTAACACAAGGCAGAAAAATCAAGCAATAACCTCGTTGCTCGATGGGAGAACGGTAATTATTCGAACAATATCGAATCAACGCAGCGGAATAAAATAATCTCCCTCTTGTGTAAACCTAATAGGAATCGATATAGTAGAGTAAAATAAATACCAAGCACGCGAACACAAGATGATTTTTTATGTGGAAAACCTCCTCGATGTGAGGAGATAAAAAACCACGGGACCGGAGTCCACCCGAAAATCTTCACTATCAATAAAATTGTTCTTCTCTAGCAAATACTAGAGGTACATAGCAGCAAACACCTCAAGAACATAATTCTTGGCAATACACATGAACTTCACAAGAGATCAAGGATAAATCGATAAAAACGCAAGTTTTGATCAATCCACAAAAACCTGATATAGGGAGCTTCAAACGAAAATCAAACCGTCCAGATTTAAGAAAATTGCGCTACGAACATGCTGACAAAATTTCAGCTCAATCGGACCACGAATCGACCTCCGACGCCAGCTTGATGTAAATCAGATATTGCCCCAAACCCCAGATTTTTTGCTTTCTCTTTTTCTCTTGTTACTATTTCCTTTTTTGTTGCTACTTCTTTATATAGATAGTGAGAAACCCTATTTCCTCATATAACTTATTATATGGGCTCAAGCCTTTTTTGGGCTTGCAACTCATTGGGTCTCCTCCACATAGGAGTGAACCCAGCTAACAGTTTGCTAGTGATACAATTGATTTTTGACCAAATGTATTGCACTCTCATTGTTGCCGTAAAAACCAATCTTCTACTACAATAATCCCCAACCATTGAGCAAATCTGTCCGCCAAATAAATTCCTTGATTGCCTCGGTTGATGCTATACACTCTGCTTCAGTTGTCAACAAAGCAATTGCCGACTACAATTGTTACTACAAACAAACGATATGGAATACTTTAACGGGTTTGAGCAGCTAATAACACAAGTAATAAAGTGTTAACCTCTCAAGAAAATAAATACTGAGATGTAACTTTATTTCATAATGTCACAGGATCATAATTTATCAATTAAATAGCAATTCATGCTTGTACTTTTGTTTTTTTCCAAAACATAAAGAAGAATTGCTTCCTCTTTTGACCATGTACTCCTTGGAATTGGGCGTGGACTAAAGGTTTTCTTATATTTTTGTTCGTGATGGGGCAAACAGGTTGAGCTCGCTTTCAAATTTGCCGTACGCAAGGCAGAGATGGTTGCCTTTAATATATGAATTGTTTCTGAACACATGGACGACGTCCGCAAATTTGGATTTCTTGCCCTGTGCCAACGTCATCATGAAAAAAGCACGTTTCATAATTGAATTTCAATTGACCATACGATAAGTCGTTTGACTCATGTTTGAAAATGACTCCACGTTCAACCCCTCCGAAACATCTTCACACGCCGGTTCTTCATCCTTATCTGTGATGTATGCATAGGTTCAAGACGCGGTGCTTGTATGCTCATGCTTCCGAATTTACATATTTAAGTAACTGATTTAAAATGATTTACCTTAATTTTCGATTGTAAAATCTAAAAATAAAATACATCTTCACGTTCTTTAATCATGGAGTTTTGTATATTGAATAAGATAACACATAATCTTTTAATTATCTTTGTGTCCTAAAGGGATTTGCTATAATTAATTGCTATCATATTTGCCATCTGTTCAATCTATCTTTAAGTTAGGAGCTTATTCAAATGGCAAGCCAGCATATGAAGCTATGTTTGGGTGTGTTAGGTGTAATCCATATTAACTTGTGCCCAAAAACGTTTCTTGCATAAGTTCTAATGCTACTCCACGCACTATTGACAGAAAAAGTGTTCGAAAAAGTCGCCCTCAATTGCACCTGATTAGACTAACTTGGATTAGGACACACCGCAGGTATCCATCTTCCCCCGGCAGCGACCGTATTAACTAAATAATAACAGTTTTGCTCCACCGAGGTATTTGATCCAAACCCAATTTACCCTCCCCTTTGGCAAACATATACCTATCCACTTTACCTTTGCAGACTTAGTTCTCAGATTATCATTTTTTTTTCTCAGTATAGACAAAAAAATTTTGTTGCTGTAATTTCCCACCTTTAAAAAATATTTTTGAACCTTCCATTAGACCTTAAAAGATATTCTTCCTTTATGTTTCTTTTATATTCTATTCTTATTCTTATTATTTTTTTTTTGGTATCATAAGAGCAATTGCATAAAAGAAATTAGAAAAAGAAAAAGAATTTCAAAACTCACTTAACCATCAAATCGTGTACAGTTTTGAGACTATTAGTACTTAAGGTTCTCTCCCTGTCCATGAGTCAATACTCTGGTGGACCTTCTAGATTTAACGTACTATAAAGCCAAAGAAAAGAAAAGAAAAATTAAAGCTCCAGATTCTGAGTTATTGGGGGAAGTATGAAAGTGGTAAATATGCAAGAAACAACACCTCTTCATTAACTGTAGTGGTCTCCTTGTGAACTGTTCTTTTAAAGGTTCTGAATTTCCAAGAATTAGTACGTGGGACCGCGGATCGCAGTCGTTTGTTACTGCTCCGAATGTTGAGTATCTGCGGGAATTGAACGCGTTTTCAAAAGGCAAAAATATGGTCATTTATTGTGTTCTGCGTGCCTTGGCATATTGACCACGTTTATTGGGAGACTCTGCGTCAATAGCTAGGACTTTCCGGTTCCCTACAAAGGGGAAGCATGCTTGTTTATGTTGCCAGTTTGAAGGCCAGTAAGAGTCAATATTGCACAATTTGGACCTTTCATTATCAGATGAACTTTCTATCTTTTGTTTTGTTTTGATGTTTTTGCCCTCTTTAGCTCTCATTAAGCATAAATGAGTGAATGCATCGGGGTTTTGCTTATCTGACTGACGTGCTCTCCATAAAGTAAATAAGTAAATTAGCCTTTGTGAGCTCTCTTATCCTGGTTCATATCTTAGGGAACCCATGAAGCTGAGAAAAATGTTTAGAACAACTTCGTTTACAAAAATGCTACAAGTTCATTTATTTAGAGAACTTCGTTTTTGTGCTTAACGTTTGTATTACATGCATGTATTTACTAGATGGGTGTGGTGGTAAGTCGAACATCACAAAAGTAGAACAAACGTAATAGTTATTATGATAAATAGGCCTAGAATTTTTTTTCCCTGCATGTTGATTAATCACCATAATCCACAAATCAATAAGCACTATAGTCTTTAAACTGAAATAACGTCAGAAAAAAAAATCTTCAATCACAAGCAAGAACTCACAAAACTAAATTCTATAAAATGACCGAGAATAGTAACATGATCGTAAAAATAAATGCTTTTCTGGTGCACTCCATTAAATTTGGTGCCGGTCAATCGCCAACTCACTAAAATCATCTGTCTCCTCAACAACGGATTATAAGCGCCATAAGACATTTTCTGTCATATCTATACGATTGCCATGGTCCAATTATCAAACAAGACTCAACGCCAATGAGTCTCTCCTCAGAACCCAGCACATAACCCCGGACATAACCCTGCACACTCTTTAACAGACTAGGGCTAACATTCAGAGATTCCGAACGCATTGAATTCAAGGCAAAGAAATTTTGTTGCATCCAATGTAGGAGATATTCCAACATAAAGAAATCAGAAGTGTCGCATTTACCTGGTTATTTCGCGTTTACCTGGTTATTTCTACCCTGACTTGTTCCACCCTAGGAAAAGCTAAATCTATTCTACAATGTTTCACAGCTGTCATGTATAGGTATTGCTTTTCACTATTTTGCTTTTGACTTCGCTGCTAACTTACCATCTACTTCATTTGTTTAAGGCCATTATTGACCTCCACGAGCCGAGAAAGTTGGGTCACAATAATATAAAGAAAAGGCAAAACCCTTCGTCTAATTTCAAACACGGTGAGGACTTGGTGGGTTGCCATTCTCCCCAAGTTTCAAGAGCATCGAGAAAACTATGGTTATCTTCATCTGCTTCTAGAATTTCATTTTCTTCTCCTGATTTCACACTGTCATTATTTATCCCGCCGACTACTGTCTTTATGCATTCTATGCACGAATGAAAGACTTCTCCCTCCTCCAAGTCACATATTTTCATCGCTTCCACATTGTTGAGCCTTTGACATGGAAGTCCACCGTCAAAAAGCTACCAATCACAACTTGATCATCCATTGACTCTCATCCCGTGATTGATCTGCTGGCAACCACCCCCATTGCTCACATACGTCGCCTCACATCAATTACATGTCAATCTAGAATTCATTATTGCTTATTTGATGATGTAAAACTTTCAAAAGTGATTCGCAATCGACAGAATTAAATTGAATTACTTTACATTAAGTACCTGTCAATTCAGAATTAATAACTCGCTCTTTTATTTAGCTGTATGAGTTTGGATATTTATGCATTGAATTATTTTTTCCTTCTTTAGAACAATGCAACCATGGACAATGAAATACAACACTATCAATTAGCTTCTTTATTTTATTTTATTTTTATAACCCAACCCAGGGGTATGACCATAACTAGTTAGCTATACGGAAGGAAGTAGCACAGTAACCCGCTGCCACTATCCCCTAATTAAATTTGAGTTCTCCAAGGCAACAATTGAACTCGCAGCCATTAGTTATTGAGTCGAAAGCACGGGAACAACCTTGCCCGTAGGTCAATTTGTAACAACCTGGTCTGACAAGGGTGAAAGCGATGGCTATGTGAGAGGGTTTGAACAACAAGTAGTTCCGAGCGAGCTTCTACGATGACTAAGAGAGGCAAGAATGAGCTGAATTCCACACTGAATAGACATATGTAACACATAAGATGCACTTTTACAATGTTTAGAGTTGGAACTTTAATGTTAAGCGTGCTCAAGTGAAATTGCTACTAGGATGGTGACCTCATGCGAAAGTGTGTACTTATATGCCAAAAGACAAAGCTATGACACTTGTTATGGAATATATCAAAGTGGACAATACCTGAAGCGACTTAATTTAGGATGCACACATTCGAGGGAAATATCTTCTTTAGCTATGATTTTTCATTTATATTTGTAAAATTTATCTGTGCATAATGTCCTAAAAAACCCTATCGATTAAATGTGTGGAGGGGGACACTCTCATCAAACCAGAAACCAAAGACTACACGGGCCCAAGAGAAATTATATGTTAAAAGAGCTCTCATGACATTCACCTTAGTACAGAATTAATATAATTATAGTGTGGGTTTGGCGAAGTGGGATTTGATTGTTCATTCAATGTCGCTTTGTAGGTTCACAAATTGATCACTTTTTAATAGCATTCTCCTGTCACAACTAGACAGTAATGAACTTACTACGTTATTAATACTCTTGTCATCGTTAATATTTGCCTTTAGCATATTTTTCAATAAAAGAGACGTGAGTTAATCACACGTAAATTATGATTTCTATTGTACTCTGTCACTTACAAAATTACCATTCACTAAAAAAAATTGTATTGGTAATAAATAAAAAAAAAGAACTGATGATTTAGGCCTATGAGTGACTTTTACTAAAACTTTTATTATTTTCGTATTTTACAGCATTTATAAGTTGGCTCCATTTAATGGACATATCTGAGTTTTATTTAAGTTTGAAAGTAACTCTAGAAAAAAATTTGATTTGGAAATTTATTCATGCTAAAAATTTAGACAACGACAATCTATCATAAACAAGAGCTGTCTACGTATTTGTTGGGACTAGAGTATGCTTTTTACCATGGGAAGGGAGTTTTTATATGTCAATATCCTAATAGCGTGGGGTCAGTCCACACTTTAAAATTTGATGCTAAGGATGCACAAAGACCTACCACCAAACGTTTTAGACTTCAATGCTGCTTCCAGGAAAAGCAGACCCCATTTCCTCCTTGGACCTGTCTGATTTGATTTTCCATGAAAAAGCCCTTGAGTACATGTGCGGCGTGCAGGACAAGTATAAATACAGAAGTCACCCGCAGGAGGGCAACACCATTCAAAGCCGACAGAGCTGAAAAAGCATAAGCTCCCTGACCGATAATCTGTAGTAGCAATGGCCAGATTTTCCAGGGTTGACAAGAGCAACAGCAAGAATACAGTGAAGACGGGCGCTTGGAGTGCGGAAGAAGACCAGAAACTGGTGGCTTATATCAAGAGATATGGCATTTGGAACTGGACTCACATGGCCGAACCCGCCGGTGTGTGTTTGTGTTACTTTATTATCTCTCCTTTGTTTGCTATCTGTTATCATTTCAAGAAACGGTCTTTTTATGTGGATTTGAGTCTTATCGATTTAAGGCCAATCATCCGGCAGAAAGGGATTGAGTATTGCCTACAAGGATCAAAACGTGTCTTGGTGGATCAAGATTTTCACATTGAAAATTTCACCACATAGGTCACTAACCCTAGCATTGGATGTGCGTTTGCTCAGGTTTGGCGAGAACAGGAAAGAGTTGCCGGCTTCGATGGATGAACTATCTGAGGCCCAACATCAAGCACGGAAACATCACCCAAGAAGAGGAAGAAATCATTATTAACTTGCACCGAGTTCTTGGTAACCGGTGAGTAAATGTACTCTTATAGCATGATTCTTGATTGATATTGATGACGCGCATGATAGGGGAATAAAATTGGAATGGTAATACAGAGAAAGACAGTAACTTGAGTCATAAGTGGGGTAATCCCCACAATCAAGAATCCAAAACCGTACCTTAGCGATTGAGTCTATTATTCTACTAACAAGCACAAACACATTGTCATTGCTCTCTGGAAATAATTAGGTATCTAATTCGCAATGTCCTTGTCGTAGTTGGGCCAGCATAGCGAGTAGACTTCCGGGAAGGACAGACAATGAGATAAAGAACTACTGGAATACTCGTTTGAAGAAATGTTTTCTCATGGAAAATTTGCAAATGCCAACTGCATGCGATGTGAAAGTCAACTCCAATCACAATGATCCTTTATCTTGCCAAGATTCATCAATTGCCCTTATTGATGCTACAAAAGCACAAAACCTTGGATCTCCTTGTGGAATTGATCGGGTTGACGAAACCCTAGTCAATGGCTTGGTCTCACTGGGCAACAAAACTGACAAAGTAGAAGGAGACATTGGGAACAATTGGTTGCACTGAAGGATCTTTCCATATTAGAAGATTTTGAAGGTATATGCTCAAACTCAGGAACTGCATCTCCTGCTTTCGAGTGTATGTACTCTGAGCCAATGTATTTTGGTGAATTCCACGAGGATTTTGTCATAGATTTGTGGGGAAATTGACGATGATAATGTGCTCAAAATTTGTCACAATATATGATCCTTGTGGTTTTCCTTTGTAAGGTCAGTTATCAGATTTGTAAGGCTAGCTTGTTCCCGCTATGTAGTTTAGTTCGTCTAAAAATGTAGAGTCGTGAATTATAGCATGTCTATCAGTGACAGAGGAGAAATGTAATAAATGTTCTTAAACTATTGAGGATAATTTCTATGGAGATAAATCCTTTGTTTTGTGTTAAGATATCAGGTCATCTCTTTGCAGCTGATTGTATTCCGGTTAAATTTATAAATTGACATCATTAACATCTAGTAAATTGGCAGTGCATGTGATCTAATGCCAATGGATGGTTTCGGAGATATATGCTATTGGTTTTGTCTCAGTATATTTTTGCAAAGTACAATAGTTTGAGCTCTAATGCCACTTGGTTGGGTTTTTAAGCTCTAATATCGCTCATTTATCTTTATGGTGATGGCATATAATCAACTATAACTATCATCAATTCTACCCAAAAAAAAAAAAAAAAAACTATAACTATCATCAAGATAGACTTGCACTCAGATATATCTAAGCAAAATCTTTTCCAGATTAGGAAGAAGAGATTGAATGGATTTTGTGACATCTTCAAGAAAATTATCTCCTGGTGTGTTTTTGTGCCCAACTTATGTTATAGCAGGAATAATAAGTTGCATTATGTTGGGTCTTGTTAACGTTGCCAAGAATAATTGGATGTTAAAGGTTCAGAGTTACTGCGGGTAAAGCTGAGCGAAACAATTTTTTGGACCATCACAGGGATTTGTGCTAGAATTGAGGCATTTGATAGAAATGACCTCATGGTTGAGGTATGATAGACTTGTAATACAATCTAACAGCAGGCAAATCAAGTATCTTGCCTCGCAGATTGCTTCTTAACAGCTCAAGATCTCTCTTCACTATACTGTATACTCTCTCTCTCTCCTCCTCTCCTTCTCTTTCCCTCCATGTGTGTGATGTTTCGTTCAATGACCCATACTCAAGAAAATTATAATATGAGAGGCAGATGAAGGGGAGCAAAAGGCGAAACATCCTTGGTCTGAGTAAGATGGTGGTGGTGGTGAGTTTGGTGAAGATGGTGATGATGATGGCAACTCCAATACTGATGGCGATGGTAATCAGTGGCTGATCAAATAGGGTATGGTGTCTTTCTTTTTTGTTTTGACGTGAACGGTTGTAAAAGAAATTCATATTGATGTCACTATCCAATTATGATCGAACGTGTAACCAAAGACTAGCACTACAACGGAACACTGGACCTAAATTACAACAGAGTCGCATTCATGAATGCCGTCTCCCCTTCATCCATGTCCGGTGCATTCAACTATAATCAATTTGCCCATAAATCTATAATGAAATCATCATAGGATTCAACAGATTCTACAATGAAATCATCATAGGACATAGAATAGGTAGGAGCCCCAGACTCAATGAACATACCCTCAAATCTCTCTACAACGTCTAGATCTTTCAGAGGAAGAAACTGCTTGGATACACATTTTTGCCCTTCACTTTGGTCAAGGTTTTTTGTCATCATCAACTGCAAAGGAAGCCTGAGAGTTATGTGCATTAAGTGTTTGATAAGAATGTCGATGGTTTGTTGCCGTTTTGGCATCGGTACTTCGAATATCGCTAGATCATGGTGGGTGTAAATGGTCCTTACGGGAATCAACTTTGATCTCAGGTGTCATCATGTTTGACTCTTGAGGAAGCGTTTCTTCAAGCGAGCGTTTCAATAGTTATTAATTTCATTGTCCGTTGTTCCATGAAGTCTAGATGCTATTGCTGCCCACCTGTAACGGGAAAAGTGAAAGGCACCCGAAAAATGTTTCACCCTTGAGATCAATTATCTAGCGGCTCGAACTCATCTTATCCTTTTTCTTGGATGGGTTACAAGCAAGATCTGGTGATAGCATGAACCGACTTCCTTTATTTCATTGATAACTAATCAAGAAAGCTCTAACTTGACAATCAGTAGCAGTCGTGGATCCTTCGACTCGGAGGCGAGATGAAAAAAATTGTTGGAATCGATAAACCTTTGTGCCTCAGTTTTCATTACAAAATGAAATAGCCATAGGGCATGTCAAAATTATGTGAGAGCCAATTTATGATTACCAATTTCCCAGAACTCTGTGTAACCTGACGATGAGGTCCTCCTCTTCTTTCCCACGCCTGACGTTGGGCCTCAAGTGGTTCATCCAACGAAGTCGGCAACTTTTCCCGTTTCTTGCTAAGCCTGTGAGTAAATTAAAATTCAAGACTCGGGTCAGTCACATTGGCATCTAATCGTAACTCAAAACAACCAGCCGTAGACTTCCTCAAGGATCATAAATAAAATCTAACCAGCAGGTTTAGCCATCTGAGTCCAGTTCCAGATGCCATATCTCCTGGTGTAAGCGATTAGCTTTTGGTCTTCTTCTGGACTCCAAGTGCCCTTTTTCAGTGAGTTATTATCGTAGTCAATTCCTGGATGTCTCACCATTGAAATCGATCAATAGTCAGATATAAGCTGATGCTTCTTTTCTTTCCAAACTCTCTAGCTTTCCTACTTGTTTCATCGGAGGAACTCACTCCCAGACACGCTTCTATATAGAATATTGATTTGGTCCCTTGGTAATTTCAGACTTCACATAACACATTAAGAGTCTCGCGTCATTTTTATTTTTATTTTTTTATGCAGATTATTATACGATTAAGTCCTTTTAGGTTAGGCCGGGCAACATGCATTATTCTAAATGTACAAGGAAAGAGCCACTGAAATGGCGTAAATAAGCCGCCGCTTCGCTATTGGACGAGTTTTTATAAAATTATCCTAATTTAGTCACGTGCAATTTTAATTGCCACTTGCACGTAGTCTTAAGACATAATTTGGCTGCCACTTGCATGTAGATCTAACCTGGCTGATAAAGCCAATTGTGTTTTCCCACTCTCATCCGAGAGTGTTAAGGTATATAATGTAATTTACACCATTTTTTTTTTTTTGTGTAATGCACTTAAACAACGTTGGTGATGTGATGTGGATCAATTGAATTGAAGTTCAAATAGCATCAGACGCTGGAAACATGTTAGAAAATCGAAAGGGTCCAAAATTTTAAGCTCATAGAGGCCATTGAAACTCGATAGGCAAGCGCTACTTTAATGAAAACAAATCAAGTTTTCCATGATTATTATTTACATGGGAATTTACACTAGAAAAGCATTAAAAAAAGTCTTAAATCTATTGTATTGGTATCAATTTAGTTACAAACATTTCAATCAGACCAATTTAGTCCTAAGCATTTTCATATTGGTACTAATTGAGTATATTCAGCCATTTAAGCCGAAAATTACTGACTTGGATACCTACCATCTTACATGACACGACTAACACTAACATGGACATTTTTTAAATTTTAAATATTTTTCCTTTTCTTTTTCTTTTACCTTTTCTTTAATATTTACTTTTTTTTTTTCTTTTTTACTTAGTTCCCTCCGCTAGTTGCTAGCCCTTGTTATGGCCAACAAAGTTCATGCTGTTGGCAAGGGTGAAGGCCGGGATGCATTCACTGGCCACAAGCGAGGCCAGCCTCACCGGCCTTTAGCGAGGATTATAAGAGGCCGCCTCTCCCTCAATTCGACAAGGGCACCCTTGCCCGGCCAGTAGAGGTGTCAAAATGGGTCATTGACCCATTTATGGACCCATTTAAACATAAATGGGTTGTTAATGGGTCAAGCCTATTTCCTAAAGCACCTATAATGGGTCTTAATGGGTCAAGACTGAAATATATGGGTCTTAAATGGGTCAAAGAGCTGATTTATTTAAGATCCATTTGTCAACCCATTTATTTTCACCCAAAACCTCACAATCTCTTTCTTCTCTCTTTAACTTTATAAAAATATATTTTTTTAAAAACCGAAATTATAATTATTTTAATTTTAATTTTCTTTTCTTTTTCTTTTTCTTCTTCCTCCGATCGCCGGCATAGCGATGGCCGGCGATTGGCCAAGCGAGCCTCGAGCTCGAGCTTGCTCGATGTCGGCAAGCCTCGAGCTCGCCAGATTTGGTGAGGCGGAGGCCCGCCGACGTTTGGCCGAGGCTCGAGCCTTGCCGGATCCGGCGAGGGCAAGCTTGAGCTTGCCCGATGTCGGCGAGGCTCAAGCTCGCCGGATTTGGCAAGGCGGAGGCCCGCCGACGTCGGGCGAGGCTCGAGCCTTGCCGGATTCGGCGAGGGGCGAGCTCGAGCTCACCCTACGCCGACGAGTCTCGAGCTCGCCGGATCCGGCGAGGCGGAGGCCTCGCCGACGTCTAGCGTGGGGCGAGCTCGAGCTCGCGGATCGGCAAGCGTCGAGCTCGTCGACGTCGACGAGCCGGGCGAGCTCCAAGTCGCCTGTGGCTGGCCGCCGGCCATCGTCATGGCCGGCGGCCGGCCAAAGAAGAAGGAGAACAAAAAAGAAAAAAGAAAAAGAAAATTAAAAATTATATTTAAAAAATAAAAATAATTAAGAATTTAATTTAAAAATAAAAAAATAATTAAAATTTGATTTTTTAATATATATATTTTTAAAATTATAAAAATTGTCCATTAAATTTGCGTTGTATAAAATTATTTTAGCAATACCATTATATATATATATATACTAAGCTTTCTTAAGTTTAGTTAAATGGGTCGGGTATGGATCGGGTCGGGTATGGGTCAAAAATTTTGTATTGTAATAAATGGATCATAAACGGGTTAAATGGGTCGATTTGGGTCGGACCATTTATGACCCGACCCAAACCCAACCCGACCCACCTATTTAACGGGTATACCGGCCAAGGTCCCTCATCAGAGGTTGATGAGGGTTGGACGAGAGTCCCCTCACTAGATCTAGTGGGGGGCCTTGTTAGCCTTTGGTGATGGCTCGCGGCAGCCTTACCTAACGCTCACCAGCCCCCGCCAAAGGCCGGTGAGGGCTGATGTTGCTTGTAGCTAGCGAGGGCATCCCGACCCTCACCCTTGTTGGCAGCCGACCAGCTCTGCCAACCATCAAGGAGGCTGGTGATTTGCGGAGGGAGTTGTTGATTAATAAAATATTTACAAAATTTTGGGAAAGGAAATGATGTCCTCTTGGGGGACGAACAATCGAAATCTAAGATGATATTTTTAATTAGTTTTTACTATTCAGTCTAACTCTCCACACGCACGAACCGACAAAGATTAAATTCAACCTGGAAATGGGATGTTGGAGATGCCCATACCGTCGTTTTCGAAAGTTCACCTGAATATATTTAAACTAAAATGGGCGGCTACTTAAACCAATAAGTAATGTTGTTAATCTAGATAAAGCCATGGAGGTTCAGATTAGTTTAATCCTTACTATAATGAATAACTAATACACAAAGATATATATGGCATCTGGACGGGTATAATCTATCTAGGTAAATTGTATTAAGCATTTTGGACCCATTAATATGGAAATGTTGGGCGGGAGAAGGGGACTAGTTGATGTGCGCGAAAGTTAGTCTTGACATCACCTAACCATCAAGCCAAAAGGAAAAAGAAATGCTAATTGAACAGGCGCTTGCACGAGGTAAAAATTTCAAAATGTTAAGACATGAAAAGAGAGGATGGATGGGTTCACTCAACTCACCCATTCATACATACAGATAAAAATAATACGGCAAATATAAATGTGATTTTTTTTTTTATATTTCAATTATACAATGAACAATGCATGAGCCTATTTATAGGTTTTATTAGATAATTATCTAAGGTAAAATATTAGTTAAGGATATACAAAATAGATTAAAGATATATATGTGATTTTAAGAGACACGAAGAATAAAAAAAAAATCCTGATTATCTATATATATATCCTAGAGAAATAACGGGTTCCTAAAGTCAAACTATAAGTTCAAAATGGAACTAAATACTCTTGGTATATTGATACTCGAAATGGGTGTGCATATGTGTTGCATGTAACTGAAAGATGAACTCGAAGGTAAAAAATTAATCGAAAACATATTGTGCCAAAGTACGAGAAAACGCGAAACGATTAATATCAAATCCATAACGATTTTTTCAAACTTCTAACACCCGGGGTCTATGAACTCCATGCCAGATTATGAGCCAAATAAGTCGTGAGCTTCGCCGGGACAAGTAGCCCACAAGGAATTGGTAGCACCCCGTGGACGGAGGGGATTGAACTTGTGGAGTCACATGCCCAAGCCTATCTTTATATCAATCGTGCATTTCAAAGCTTGGTATCTTCGAAGTGAAGTCTGTGTATTTGATAAAAGAAGGATTTTATCACTTCCCAAATGTAATAAGTTTTCATTTATCGTGACATCTTCAAATTTACTCTCGCATTTAATTGATTTAAGTGAACTTGGACCGAACATGGTCTAACCAGTGCGGACATCACACTCCTTCATCCAACTATCCCTAGCAATCTTCATTATCATCCGAATCCCAAGTAATTTGTAAACTGGATTATGTCAAAGATATCTAGTGAATAATGGAGTTGGACTTAAATGGGCAATCAAGGTAAGGTGGAGAATTTGTTGTTGAGACGAGCCGTCGTACTGTAAGAAATCAGAAGCAAGTTAAATCATCTTGGGGGCAAATTCTAGCAAATAAGCAACCATTATTTACATAATATATAGATATAGAAAATACGGAATTGCTATACAAAACTTTTGTTAGACACATTAAAGGACAGATTGAGTGTTGTGATCACGCAAGACCATTGTCGACGGTTCTAAAATTTAAATGGTAAATTATTTTGTGGTTTAACATTAGTTGTTATAGTACTCCTCATCAAACCTTAGACTTTTGCTTGAGATTTAAGCATGAATATACATAACATGGAAAGAAGGGCCTTAAAAGAATTGAATTTAGAATTTCTTGATTTGATATTATGTAAATTTAGTGTGGCTACTATCATTTGTTTTAAAAGCTTAAACTGCTAAATAAATATATAGCTCGATATTTTATAATTCTAACACATGCCATCTTTAATCTCAACCTGAAAAACACACCTTTCTTATCATGACAGATGGAGATCTAGTTAGATACATGAAAGTTGGCTTGAGATACCACCTTCAATGTACAAGAATTCAATGTACAAGAAAAAGAAAAAACATATGCTGGATTATGTGTTTTAATTTAAGTTGAGTAAATCAATTTTAAATATAAATTTTAGATATTTGATTATCCAAAGAGGCGGAATAACCTGAACAAACATGTGGAATTATAGTTGTAAGCGCTTCAACCGCTACCGTCTATATTATAATATTTTAAATAATTAACGATAGAAACAGATAAAAAAGAATAGTTAAATAGTTTATTCAAATGTCTTATATTCGAGATGTAGTTCTCGTTATGGGTGATTTAGTCTTATCATTTCTTAGCTGGGGATCCTACGTATTCAAATGGTAACAATAACATCTCTCCAACAACAATATCACAGCTGTTTCATCATAAGCTAAGGTGCTCTGCTTTTTCGGTGGGAAAGAAATAGACAATGTGCGCACATCTCCCCATAAATCTTGTCAACTTGTTATAGTGGGACAAATAGATTATGTTTCCATATTAGCACGTGTATACTTCGTTATCATTTGGGCGTGTTTGGATAAATCTGGGGCACTCAAAACTTTCACAATATATAAATGTTGACACTCCATAGGCTTTAATTAAATGTTGATTTCTCAATACAACAAGTTGTAGTTTCATTGGATTCGCTTCAGAGCATAATAAGGATCTTTTTTTTCAATGAGCATTCTATTTCATCAACATCCAATCGGATTGACATTTTCACTATAGATGGAATGTTTCTGAAAGTAAACCAGCGTCATAGACAGCCCAAATGTTGATGTGTCAACGACATCTAAGACTCTTCATAGTAAAGCAAAAAGAAAGACAAAGTGAAACTGTAACAACGGTGGGTCAAGACAAAGTGATCATATGATAAAAGTGTGCTTGACAGACCATTCCGTAAGATTTTTCATGGTCTAATTCGTCTGCTGGCATGGAAGGAAGAGGCACCATAGCTGTAATTAGTTGATTGCTCACTAGTCTCTAATATCACCAAAATTTTGTTCATCTTAGACGATTTAGTATATTATGCATAGGCCAAAGAGAGTAAGGCTTAGTGTGACCTTAGATGATCAAAGAGTGTGATAACAACAGAGAATGGTCAAAAACCTAAATGCATTTCATACTATGAAAAGTGAGGTACAAACATTCAATCACAAAGACCTCGGTTGAGATAACAAACCATGCAAATCTATCGAGTAGGAAAATGAATCTACATAAATCCTTTTTCACAGAACGTTTAATTCAGGAAAATGGCGAACGGCCGAGTGAAACTTTTGGGGATATCACCTGTCCGTCCCAAGTATGGTTGTCATGGGCACCACAAAAAGTTTCCCTAGTTCTCTCTAATCTCTAGCACCAAAAGATAATGATGAACGACAGAAAGGTGCCGCCTCTATTGAACTTATGGGGACAAGTTTGTCGCCCCACGATGCGAGTTCATCTTAGGATATATATATCTATACTTTCGGTCTATTTAAGCTAGTTTCAATCTGAGGGAGTTCTTATCTCTGTGTTTAGGAAGGATGACGTAGGTGGAAAGAACATAGGTTAACATATATATCAATGATTGAAAAAATTATTTGTCAACTTGAACATTTCTTAAAGGTTTTATAAACTTAGAAATAAAAATGAACTCTTTTAAGATTAGCTCGTATCGTTTCTGTATTTCTTTATTCATTTTTTTTACTATTTATTCTAGGCAAAATAGTAACTGGAAACCTATCAGTTTGGCCAGTAGCATAGATTCACGCATAAATTTTCCTGTAGAATATTTACAAGCTTAGCGCTAATGGCTATTATCTTAACCTTTTATTCTTATCCTCTGTATTTGATTTTTGTTATCTATATTAAATCACCTGATTTTTTTTTCTAGGGATTGAACATGTGGGCGATTAAGGTTGTTGGAGATTATAGAAACATTTTTTTTTTTTTAAATAAATATGCAAATTTGAATATATTTTCTCATTGTAGGATGATGATCTATACAAATTTATATATTTTTTAAGGGAAAGACAGGCAAAATGGATTCTCTAGATATAATAAGGTGATAGATTTACTCGTGACTATTGGTGAAAGAGACTGTACGCCAATTAATTTTGCAAAACCCCGCCATCGATTTTGACCAGAGAATTTTTTATTAAAGTGCCTGAAAGAGAGCTGACCTAAACCTGAAAATGCTCCCAGGGTGCAAAGACTTACTTTAACCACGTTGATCACTGCAAAAGCTCTCAAGATTGATAAGGTATCCGTGATAAATAAAATCCTGACTGTAAATAAAAATATAAAGAATAGCAACTTGTTATCTTGGTTTTTGCATAATTAAATGCACCATAACATCAATGCTCATGCCATAGAACCATTGTTTATGAATATGTGGATATCGAATAAAGTACATCAACTGTCTGAAGTGGTATGCCTCGAGAGCTGATTACTGGGACATGTTTGTAGTAACTAACCGTAAAACACGAGAAAAATTGAATATAATGAAAAATATGCATTTCTAGTTTTTAGTAATTTCACTGAACGAAATACCTAACAACATCGGGTACTGAGCTCGTGCAAGGTTATAACTTACTATGTTCATAGTTCATGCGTAATTAAGAGAAATAAAAGATGACGACATGACTCCGTGCACAAGGCAATTCGGACTATTATTTCTTTTTTACTTGTAAATTTGCGACACTGACATTTGATTTCTTCTTTTTTAGGCGTGAAACTTTCAAAACGCTATTCCAACGTACAAATATTGATATTATAATCGTTTACAGTATATTATTTTTTCAAAATTAAACAGGATTTCTAATTTTTTTAAAATTTTCTAAGTTTTCGAGGAAAAGTCAAAAAATAAAAATAACAAATGATATCTTGAGCTTTCATAAGCAGCATTTGTCCCTATGGTCGTGATAGTAGGTAGAACTGTCTTGCCTTATCGAGGGAGGGCGCACTGCTTGTGCTCTTGAAAATGGGTAAATTGACAGTGTCTCCTCTTCTTTGCGTTTTTAAAGACAAAAGCAAAGATGATTATCCAAAACCGAACAAACAATCAGCATCGACAAAAGCAAAGATAATGCTTATACAGTCACTCGAGAAATTATTTTCCGGAGAGATGTACTCATTCAATGATAAAAGTAGGTCTAAGTTATTTGTTGATGATGTTCTAAATACTTGTTCGTAATGAAATTACTACAAAATCAAAACTCAGGACGCAGTTGCAATTAGGGAAACCATTCTTCAAAAGATCATCCAAAGTCCGATGGAAGTACATCAACCGAGCTCTCATAGATAACACTACGCGGGCCATTATACTTGTGATTAGGTCTCGACATGATATAATGTTGCATTTCAATGACCAATATCAAATGGGAAATGGGCGGAAGACTAAGCTATCTGTGTTCACATTTTCATCTAGAGAGGCAGAGAAATCTAATTCAATCGATTATTCTACTATTGTCGTACTTGTCCAACGTAAATTCCTGGGCGTTCATTGAATGTTCTCCTTTGGTCCAAATCAGCTGCCCACTAAACTTCTATTACCAAAATCCTAATCCTTCTCCATCTATATCAAACTAGACATGAAAGGTGTAGTTCAACCAATCGTTTACTCCGGATGGAAATAGTACTACAACAATCCCCATTTTGTTGTTGTTGTTGTTGTTGTTGTTTTTTTCAAATCCCCTTCTAAGATTGCATGCTCAAAAAAGGAAAGTCAGTTACATATGCCCTAAACACAAACCCTAGATATCCCCCACGACGAAGCACAAGTAGTATGAAGATACAAAGCTGCATCGCATGACAACCTTACGTTTTTCTTAAAACGGACGAGAATAAGACCAGAATAACCAGGTTCATAAAATGTTTCTTCACACCCAGGTTTGTTTGTATTTTCCATTGGGTCCTAAGTGGGAGAGAATAACGAGAATAGAGAAACTTCAAGGCCCTACAAGTTTCCTAAATTGCATTTTTGTAGAAACTCTTGATACCTACGTCTCGTTAGTTCACTACCAACTGTTATGGTCCCTTGACAAATGATTCTCGGCCCGCAACACACAATAGCAACCTACATTTTAACGTAATGCACTCATCGCTGATACGATGTGGATTGTTGGTAGTGTATAATCTCATCATCTGAAGTAATTTATGTGTCACCGATTCTCTATCTGGAAAAGTCCCTTGTCACAATAGAAAGGAAGAGTAAACTTTTTCAAATTTCAAACTTGGTGTCGACTTTGGAGAAAATAAAGTACATGTTTATTCAAATATATAGGGACTTAATTAAACTATCGTTTGTTAAGAGTATATGGCCGACCAAGGCCAGTTCACATCACCGGCCAAAACCACTTTACATAACTTTTCACATTGCAGATGTATAGCTCAAATTAAATTCGCAGGAGTGAATGCGGAAGATGCAGTAGAAAAAGGATCTACTTTTCCTATATTATCACTATGGTGATAATGTAAAAAAATTAAGCTACTAGAATTTGACTCAACCAATATTTCAACTCAGATTAATTTAATCGAGTTTTGATTGGGTTCAAATAGCTTCGGTATCAAATGAAGTCAAGTTTCAATTCATAATAATTAACTCCAGTGGGTTTTAGTCGAATTAGGTAATTAATTTTAGTAATTTAGATAAATTTAGGTTTGTCAAGCTAAACTCCAGGCAAGTCAAGTTTTTGAGAGTCTATTGCGGGCCTCCCAATATATTGACTGCCAGAAGGGACGTTCTCTGATTAAGCATTCTTTGAAAGAGAAATTGGTTAGCTAAGACGGAAATCTTGCGCATTTTGTAAAGATTTGCTTGGACAAGTTGACTTGTTTCAAGAAATTGTGGAACAAATATCCGCCTATCCAAAAGTTTAAGATAAGAGATGTAAATGCAACTTATAATTTGGTCCCTGTCCTACTTTCAAGGATTATAAAAACTTGCAGTTCAGTGCATGTGATAAGGACTGCAAAGAATTCTGTCCCATGTATCAGTTGATTACAAAATAATAATTCTTTAAAGTGGATCATACATCTGGAAATGGGTAGATGGAGATGCGTGCACTATGTTTTGTCAATCAAGCACGTGAGTTTATCCAAACCCAAAAGCTCCGGGACATTGCATGTGATAACTGATAAGCACTGAAAAGGGCGGCTACTTTAACCTAGACGCATTTTATTGGAGATTCATAGATAGTTTAATTTATAGGGTCGTTAATATCAACGATCAATGAATCTAATCAGACATCTGGAAGGATATAATTCTGCATTAGATACTGTATATTTTTGCAACAGTAGAAGTTAACAAAGGCAACTTGTAAAGAAACAAATCATGTCAGAGGATATGGCTTTGAAAATAGACTTGCAGAGTGAGAAACTATAATATTTTTATCGTCCACTTGTTAAGCCGACAGAAAAATTGTAACCACTTACAGATCATGACTCCTGACAACCTTTGAGCACACGCTAGGATGCATATAAAAATTCAACCGAATTGAATGATAAACCCAGATTCATGATGTGGACCTCATCAGGAACCCTAGTTGCTCAAGGATCCAGGTGAATTAGGATGCACCCACACCCAGTCCACGAAATAAAAAAACCCCTTGCAAACTGGGCTTTTGAAATTATCCGATTCGGGATGTAAACAAATATTCGTGAAGATATGCCTTGAAGTTCTTGAAGTTTGTCATTCTCATTCATATGATTAACTGGAATTTTCTAATAGGGTTTTGTGATGTATCTTCTCCTTTTGACTGTGTTATGATGTCATAAGCGTGCCTACCTAAATAAGCCCACTCATTTATGCATGTACATATTGTGGATGAAAGTAGTAACACGGATAGCTAGGTAATTATGTAACTTCCTAGTGGAAAAGACCAGTTCTTCACCATATGATTCATGTCAAACAAATGTATGCGGATCGGGGTAAATGGACATGATGGTTTTGATGGAGCCATTATTTATTCAGCATATACTTTTTTTTTTCCTCGTTTAGTTCCATGACAATGAATCTTCAAATGGATTCGCATGCCAAGCGTCTCTGTAATTTTCCATTGCTAAAAAATTGGATCTTCAACAAGAGAATACTTCTCATTGGCGATGGTGACAACAACCGCTGGTCGGCAACTAACGGCCGGAGAATAGTGGCGGAGTCTGGATATCGGCAACAAAGTCCAATGGCCTGTGACCATCGCCAGCGACCACTGACAAGCTGCGGAACTAAGAGTTACTCCACCATAAGGATACACACTCAGGTTTCTTGGTCTATAATTAAATTATCTTCATGTGGACTCCAATCTCTATTAAATAACAAAAGTTACGGGAGTGCAAACAGCAGGTGAATCGTCCTATTACTAGATCATATAAGTTCTCTTTAATCCTTTAAAGGAACTTAGTTCGAGCCTTTATACCTGGCCTGATATGTAAATTATAACTATAGATTCGGAGTTTTCCACTTATGACTTTCGTTAGGAAGTATCAAGATGGATGGTTTTTGTATGGATAATCACCTTTTTTTTTTTGGTGATGAGTGTATAAAATAGCAAATCTCGTGAATTTGGCTTCAATATATTATGTCTACAAGTTCGGACTTTGGACTTTCTTGTGTTGCTTGTCAATACTGATATTTATTTTTAGAAAGCCAGAAAAAATTACTGCCAAAAGTAAATGTGGATAATTTTACTTTTTATTATTAAAAATAAAACGGTAGGTCCAATATATTCCAAAATACAAGTGAAGGTGTGAGATAAGTTATCCTCGAGAAAAAATTAATGCGGGTTGGAACGTAAACTTGTAGAACAATAATAAGAGAGAATTTTGCTCTGGTGAAAAGTTCTGTTGGCATATAACTCGCATAGTCCTATGATTAATGATTAATGATTAATGATTAATGATTAATCATCCTCTGCGAGACATTTTTCCTTTGCTTGTTGAGTATTGCTAGCTTCTTAGATGAAGCACCATGTACAATTAATCTTTAAATCTATTAGGGTTGCGGATATTTCACTTGAAATAATGGATTGAATATTATTTGTAAAAAATAAAGTTTGTGGTATATATATGCTTCATCATTCCTAATGATCAAAGACCTAGAAAAGTAATATGAATTCAGAAAATTTGTTTTCTAATTATTTATTTAGAAAGTCACTAGAATCAATTAAGTGAAACTCCAAATATAATTATATTTTAATGAGACAGAGATAATAGCTTGCAATTGAGAATATGTCTCATTAGCCTTTTGTCTAGTTAGATATATTGATCCTCATAGAGAATTGAGATATATTGATCCTGCTAAGATAAAATACTAAAAGAGAAAAGTTTAGTCTATTAAATTGTCTAGATACTAAAACGATACAAAAGCTATTGCAAACAACGTAATTACAGCTGTGCACCATAGACTAAGGTGTTCGTTTTTTGGTGGAAAAGAAACAGCAGTGGATAATGTGCTCACATCTCCCAATGCATGTGGTCCTCTTACTATGTTGCTTTCACAATAACGAGGTTATAGTTTCATCCAACAGCTCATTGGTTTGGTCAACTTTTTGGTGAAAACATAGTTTAGTTTGCAATTTAGAAGGTGCCTTTTATGTTCATTGATGGGAAAGACAAAGCTGTTCCACTGTCATTGCATTAAAAAAAATGTGAAGGTTTGAATATTAATTTTGTCGATACGACAGTTTGTGATTTTATCAGAGTATTTGAAATACAGTAAAAGAATCTTTCTATTTTTAATTGTCATTATCAAAGTGATTTATTTGTTTTAGAAGTAAGAAATGTAGATTGACAATAAAGCAAAACTACTCAAATGATGAAGAGGAAGCGCCAAACGATCTGCAAAACCAATGCACAGCTTTTAGGTTTTCTAGGATTTGGTCACTGCAAGTTTTTGTGTATATAGTTTTGTTTCAAAAGTTGATAATTCTCCAAGGGCAGTTTATCTTGAATGGATGTTTCTTGTATAGAAAAGCTCTCCTAAAGATTCCTCTATTTCGTCTTGGGTTGCAAAAGATGGAAAACATCATAAAAGTATGAAAAATAATTATTATTTTTGGATAAATCAGTACGAAAAATCGTTAAAAAGAGAGAACTTAGAGTCGCTTAACACTAGGGTTTCTTAGGTATGCAAAATGTTCTATAAAGATTCTTACCCGAAATTCTATAATAGGTGGGTTGGTCTAGTAGAGTCATTGATACAGAAACAACAAATGATTGTGAGCTACGTGAGATTTTATATGGTTAATCTCTACATTTGTATACTGACCAAAAAAAAAAAAAAAAAAAAAAAAAGAACTCTAAATCCGTATAGCATTGCCCAATTTCAGCAGAAAAGAAAAGAGTGAAACAGAAAAAATCCGAAAGTTTTAATTTTTTTTTAAGTTTTGCAAAAAGCACTCAAAACAGCAATTCTCCATAGATATTCAAGCATGTTCCATTTACATCTAAAATGTGTTAATCACGAGTAAAAATTTTGTGAAAAAATATTGCTTAGTAATACTAGGTTCCAGAAGTTTTAGAAGTTCCAACGTTTTAATTTCTAAATTTCTTCACTTTGTAGTCATACGGAAGTATACTTTAATTACCTTGTGACATTACTTTCTTATCTCACTTAATGTCCAAAATTATTTTAATCTCAGGTTATCGGTAGATTTTCTAACTTACAACAATCATACCCATATTATCTATTTGAATTCGTAAATAAATGTATTAGGGCAACGCCATCAATTTAATAGAAAAGGATAAAACTTGTTGCATTGGGTTTTACGAAGTTTTGAAGACATAGACCACGATTTTGACAGGTGATAGCTATTCCATATCAAGTGGACTCGACGGATAAAGAGCACCAGAAAATTCTGTTGATTGCGTGCAAAATAAAGTATTACAAATTTAAAGGGCCTCACTCTAGTTCAATTAAGATTTTACAAATAAAGTTAGGATAATGACATATTTTTACTTTTTAGAATATTCATAGCTGCATTTTGCTTTATTAAAACTTTGAAATTTTCTTTCATTCTCCATATGTGTGAATAACTTGCCCATAAATTTTGGAAAATTTCTTTCAAAGTTCTATGGACATTGTCTATAATCTATTCCATAAGGAGAATATGGCCTACAAATTTTTTTCAGGATTCTTAATCTTTCAGCTTTCTTGCGTGCATCGGTATGTCCTATATTGAAAACTTCGATATCTTCATGAATGAGTCAAATTTTACCAAATTAGATCTTCAAGCAGAGTGAGTGAGTCATAATTTTGTCCTGAAATTTTCCCATATTGTCTTATTAGGGTTAGGACACTCGTTCATGTGCATATTATTATATAATTATCTATAGAAAGAAAACAAATAGTTATGTACGAAATAGGTGAGTATGAGATAAACAACGAAACATGAACCAAGGTAGTAGATATTTTTGCCCCCACCAGCATGAAGGGAAAATAGGACTACTGGAAGAGGTTGCAGTGGGTAAAATAGTACTCATTATGGAATCAATGAACAACAATGTTAAAGCTCATGGGGTTATTCGTATTTGTTGGAGCAGGTGAACATATCCAGTCTATATAAAGGATCACACATGGGCACTTTGAAACCGTTCTTTTCAGTAGAATCACTGCTATCTTTTTTGTGGCTTTTTTTGCCAGAACAAGGTGGTATGGTTCAACAACCACCTCTATGGAATTATTTGGTGTCACGCCACGATTCTCGGGCATGCACCCATCCTTTATCTGGTTGATATAATAGCGACGTCACAGGACGCATCGCCGACCCATTCATTTTATAATACGCATGCAGAAGCATATATAAAATCCCCTGACAATAAAACAATGTGATAGAAAAGTAGGCCATATTTTTCACAATTGAAAAAACACAACCACACTTTTATACAAAGCAAACCTCATAGTATATTTTACAATACTATTAACAAGTCAGATCCATCACACATCAGATCAAACTCAGAGTTTGCAAAACAAGGTGGAGGTCTCAGTCTTCGTCGGGGTCATACTCTAGATCCTCCTCGAGGTCATCCTCCGACTCCTCTTCAGGTTCTTCTTCAAGCTCCTCCTCTTCAGGCTCCTCCTCAAGTTCCTCATCTTCTGACTCGACTAGTCCTTCCTCGACATTCCAGCTAGAACTCACATCTGAGTATATAAGAGAGTCAGGATCACCTGCCAGCTTGGGATCCTTGGCATCCACCACCGCTCCATCCTCGGGATCTGCTGTCCCCTTCCCCAATGCTTCCTCTAACACGAACAGGGGAACATCAGTTTCCGGCATGGGACCCTCCCTTCGTTCGTCACGATATTCCCGATACCACCACCAGTACTCATAGGGTAAGTTTGTGACATCCCAGATTTTCAACCTTGTTTTCTACTGAATCAATCGGGCATTTCATTGACGCGCCTATAAGGCTATTCTCAGAGCTGATCACTCTCGAGATAACTAGACTATCTGGGGAAGTCATTAAGGAATTTTAAGGCAATAGACTTGAGATTTTGACTAGGAATCGACTTCTCGAGCATGTCCATCTTTAGAGGCCATTACGGCATAGTTAAAAATCGATTTGAAATCAGAGATAGACTGGTTCGATAGAGGTGTGTGGCTAATCGTATGTGACACCACTAAATTAAAAAATTCTCGTCGGCAGGCACTAGACTGATTTTCTTATTGTTTTGGTACCCTGTGTTCGTATTTGAATTCTCGAGATTTTCACGACAACCGAGAGTCGCCAATAAGTTGAGTGGGTTTATAGTGGCTTGAAGAAAATCGACCACGGACCATTTGTACCAAAAATTTCTGAAAGTTACCCGGTAGTCTAGGTCATGCTAAAAACGTGCCAAGTTGAAATTAACTATGAATTCAAGCCCGATTTCAGAAATTGAAGATTTTGTCATGTCACAATAAATTTTAGGAGTATCGACTTAGTCTCAGAAGAGTTTTCTGTAACTCGAGACTTTTTGGGAAAAAGATTTCGTAGGGCCGTTTTTGTGCAGAAAAAGGGTAGGGACCATTTTGGTTGCGAAATTGAGATGGAAGATGGATCCTTAGGTGAGGAAAAATATCAATTGGAGCTTTGAGATATCAATTGAAATATTGAGGGCCAAATGAGATCAATTTGAAGTGGATCAAGTGTCCATTTGGTGATGAAATGTGGTAAATTCGTAACACCCCTCAACCCACAATATTTGGACTAATTCAAAGGTCTTCTAGAAGGGAAAGTGAGCTAGAAATGGCCGGTGGATGACAGCAAATAATGTGGAGCCCTCAAAGGGACAAGTTGAGAGAAGAAAAGGGCAAGTGGTCCCCCTTTCTCATCCTCATCCCCTCCTCTCCCCTTGTGATCGGTGAATAGCTCCATTCCCCCTCTCTAGTGTGCCTTGGAAGCTTCAACAAGCTGCAGAGAAGAAGACCAAAGTCTCTCAGCCGCGCCGGACTGCCGCTTGCCCACCTCGACTAGCTGTGAAGCCGCCCTCCGCCCGCTCGCTGCCCCCGTGAGATCGCCGGCCGTCACGCCTCACCGCCATCCAACCGTGTGCCTAGCAGCTCGCCAGGCGGACGTGAACCACCGTCGGAGCTCCTGCAGGCGTCGTAAGTTGCTGCCCACCACCGTGGACCACCCCTCCAAAGCCCTGTTGCCCCGCCGACCGTGCCTCACCATTTCTGTCACCGAACCAACCATCAACCATCTCAAAACAGAGAGGGAATTTATGGGTATTCCAGCACCTTCAAAACCCATTTTGAGGTGTTTCCCAGCCTTCGATCCTAGGCTCGCTTTGGAGAAAAGCGACCCTTGTTTCGTTCACGACGTTTCAATCGGAGCGAATTGTTAAACAGGTGAGTTTAGCTCACTAATCCTCGCTTAGTTTGCTAATGATGCTTAAGGATTGATTATGGTTAATTAAGCATGATTAGGGGTTAAATTAGTTTAGAATAATTAAATTAATGACTTACCAATGCATGTTAGGTGGTTAGACATAGTCATTAGTGAGTAAATAAGCTCAAGTAATTATTGAACAAACCTCGGAAATTTTTCGGGTCCGTTTCAGCTTCCAATTAGGCATTACGGGCCTAAATTGGATTTATTACTATTTAATAATTAATTTTTATAATTAATTAATTATTTTCTGGAAATTCAACCGGGATGGCCGGTAACCGGAATTTTATGTTGATTATTATAGTGCAGTCTGTTTATTTATTCGAGCTTTGGTTTGTACCGAATTGATTTAATTGTGAATTTTTAGGATATGTTCCTAAATGAATTGATTTTGGGTATTTGATTGAGGAACAACCGGGTATCGGTTGTCAGCATAAAAAATAGATTGGTAAACTACGGAGAATAGTGGAATTTGTGAAAATGGAATTGATTATGTATTATATTACACCGACTTGATGACTAAGTACGTCATCTCGAATAAATGATAGGATATGTATATCACCTTGGAGAATGCACGTGGGCTCGATGAGTGGGTATACCACCTGGGAGAATGCACGTGGGCTCGGTGATTAAGGATGTCATCTCGGAGAAGGCACGTGGGCTCGGAGACTCGGTATGTCATCCTAGGGAATGCACGTGGGCTTGATGACTAGATATATCACCTTGGGAAATGTACATGGGTTCAATGAGTAGGTACATCGTCTCGGAGAAGGCATGTGGCGGAAACTCGGTATGGCATCCTGGAGAATGCATGGTACTGATTGAAATGGCCGGAGAGTGGTCTGATTGACATGTAATCAATTAGATCAATTGATCGATAGTTTGATCTGTGTTGAATAATTGGGTGCCTATTATGAGTTGTACTGACTTGCAGGTGAAATCTGAGGCCAAGGTATGTCCTCTATTCCGTGTTGTGCATAGGTAGCCCTTATGGCATATTGGTTTACAAATCGGGTCTTAGGGGGTAGAACTCGCTGAGATGTTGTCTCACTAGTTATTATATAACCATTTTAGGCCCCTAGATGGCAGCACCTCCACCTCCCATGCATTTTGGTGTCCCCGAAGAAGTCACCGAATTAGAAATTCATTTCCCGATACACCCTTACCCGGAATGACTAGAGTATGTCTTAGTTAAGTCAACCATTTGGGTTGACGTGGGTACTGATGACCTGAGGCTCCATGAGTATTGGTCATGGTACTGTGAGTATTATGATGGGCGAAGGGAAGGTCCCATGCCGGAAGAGGATGTGCCTCTAATCGTTTTAGAGGAAGCATTTGGTAAGGGGACTGCAGATCCCAAAGATGGGGTGGTGACTGATGCTTAAGACCCTAATTTGGAGAATGATGTTGGCACTCCTGTGTACTCAGCAGGAGGCGCTAACTGGGGTGAAGAAGAAGGGGAGATAGTCGAGCAAGAGGATAATCAGGAATGGAAGTGGCCAGAGGTGGAGCCTGAGGAGGAGGAACCGGAGGAGGACCAAGAGTTGGAAGACCTAGATGAGAAGTCTAAAGAAGAAGAACCTGAAGAGGAGTCAGAGGAGGATCCCGATGATGATCCAGAGTATGACCTAGATGAGGACTGAGATCTCATCCCGTTTTGCAAACCTGAAGTTGTGGACTGATATATGATATATTAGACTTCTGTGAATAGTATTGTATTATATACTACGTGGTTTGTATTGTATAAAAGTGTGGTTGTGGTTTTTCAGTTGTGAAAAATATGGCTATACTTTTCTATCCCATTGTTTTATTGTTTGGGGATTTATATAATGAAAAGGTCGGCGATGCGTCCTAGGACGTCGCTATTAATTGACCAAGTGAGGGATGTGCGCGCGTTCGAGAATCGCGGCGTGACATCCTGCTTTTGTGGTATCAGAGCGAAGTTCAAGATTGGAGTGATAAGGAGTGATGGCTCATGGGATAGTAGTAGGAAGACCTTTGAATTCATGCCGGTGCATGTCTATGTTAGCTGAGTACTGGAATTGCTTGTTGTTTGGATCGCTCTGTTTATAATTTGGTGTGGAATTGGAAACAGGTATCAGTTGATAAAGCTGAGTGATGAGCGATCAGGAGCTAAGAACTCCTATAAAAAGGACCGTTCGTGCCGTGACTCAGGGGAGAACACCGACCAGGGTCGGTACCCAAAGAGGCCGAGGTCGAGCGCCAGCTTAAGCTAGCGCGAGTGGAATGGCACCACCTATAGTAGGTGCCGGGGTAGCAGCCCCTGGTGATCCTAGGATTGAAGGGATTATGCAAGTGCTAGAGACCTTGAGAGACGTGGTGACACAGCAGGCACAGAATCAAGCTGTTGTTGCTGCTGTACCTGCCGCCACACCTGCTGCCGCACCTGCCGAGGTTCAATCTAAGAACCTAGTGGCACAGAGAGAAAGGCCGATCCACAAGTTGGTGGAGCAGTTCTTGAAGCTAAGCCTTCTAAGATTTACGGGTAATGGAGACCCCTAGGCCGCTTCATTATGGATGCAAGATCTGGAGAAAACTTTTGCACTCTTGATGTCCAATGAAGCGGAGAAGGTAACCCTGGTCGTCAACCAGTTACAAGGCAGTGCCAACATCTGGTGGAGAGCCACCAAGGACACGATATTTCTTGAAGGTGTGATCTCGGTGTGGGATGCCTTCCTTAGAGCCTTCAACGATCAATATTTTTTGAGTATGGCCCGAGAGCAGAAGATGGAGGAGTTCCAGCACCTTCGTCAGAGACCGATGTTTGTTGACCAATACGGGGTCAAATTCATGGAGCTTTCGTAGTATGCTCCAAGATTGGTTGAGGACTCGAAAGAGAAAGCTCGAAGATTCAAAAATGGTCTTTGTTCTAAGCTGAAGCAGCCTATGCTACCATTGGATTTAACAAATTACCGAGAAGTATATCGTAGAGCTCAGATGATAGAAAGAGGTTTGAATGAGCAAGCTGCCTCATCTGGATCGAGGTTCAGCTCTCATCGAGATAGTATCTGCCAGGGAAAGAGGCCCATGCCTAGAGGCAGATTCCCCATCTCGCCCAACAAGAAGGGTGGGTTTGGTAAGTCAATGCCCAATAGGATTGAAATGTGCCGCTTCTGTAGAAGGCGACACGGGTCAGCACTGTGCCCATCTAGGTTGGGTGCGTGTTTTGAGTGTGGCCAACAGGGCCACATAACCAAAAATTGTCCCAGGAAGCTAAGGGACAATCGCAGCTACCGCCGTTGCCGCCGATGGGACAAATAAGAGGGTGCGCCCCTTAAAATGTGCCATAGGGAGGACAGCTGAGCCCTCCAGCTCTAGGCACAGTGTATGCGATTACACAGGGTCAAGTAGAAGCTGCGCCTAACGTGATAACAGGTATGATTTCGCTGAACGACCGTCCTGCTTACGCTTTGTTTGATTCGGGAGCAACCCACTCCTTCATTGCTGAGTAGTATCTTAAGTTAATAGGAGTCAGTCCTATATTATTGGAGTCGGCAATTTGTATATCTACACCCTTGAAAGATAAAGTCATTGCTACTTTGGGTTGTTCGAGGTGCAAGTTAGTGATTGGTGAACGAGTGGGGAAAATAGATCTATTAGTGCTAGCCATGTATGATTTCGATTTAATTATTGGCATGGACTGGCTCACCAAGTAACGAGCTAAAATGGACTGTTATCGCAAGGTGATTTAGTTTTACCCATTAGAGGGTGAGAGCTTCGAGTTTGTAGGAAGTCGAAGAGGACCCTCGATTGTCCTAATCTCGTCGCTAGAGGCAACTTGTTTGTTAAACGAGGGTTGCCAAGATTACTTGGCAACTGTCGTGGATACAACAGTTGAGGAACTGAAAATAAAAGATATTTCAGTTGTGCAAGAATTTCCGGATGTTTTCCCTAAGGAATTGCCAGGATTACTGCCAAAGAGAGAAATAGAGTTCGTAATCGAACTAGCACCTGGGACAGAGCCAATATCTAAGGCTCCTTACCGGATGGCGTTATCTGAGTTGAAAGAACTAAAGGTGCAGATGCAAGAACCATTGGATAAGGGATTTATTCGTCCCAGTGTATCACCTTGGGGAGCACCAGTTCTATTTGTAAAGAAGAAAGATGGTTCGTTGCGCTCATGCACCGACTATCGACAAATCAATCAGGTAACGATCAAGAATAAGTATCCACTCCCGAGGATCAATGATCTGTTCGATCAGTTGCAAGGAGCGTCAATATTCTCGAAGATTGACTTAAGGACGGGATATCATCGGTTGAGAATTAGGAAAGAGGATGTTCCTAAGTCAGCATTTCGTACTCGGTATGATCACTATGAGTTCACAGTGATGCCATTCGGGTTGACGAATGCTCCAGCTACCTTTATGGACTTGATGAACAGGGTATTCAAGGAATATCTTGATCAGTTTGTGATTATGTTCATTGATGATACCTAGTATATTCGAGAAGTGATGAAGAGCACGAGAATCATCTAAGATTAGTGCTGCAGAAACTGAGAGTCCATCAGTTGTACACTAAGTTTAGCCAGTGCGAGTTTTGGTTGGCTCGTGTTGCTTTCTTAGGTCATGTAATTTCAGGCGAAGGAATTTTAGTGGACCCGAGTAAGATAGACGCCATGATCAATTGGCCAAGACTGACTACAGTGATAGAGATAAGAAGTTTTCTAGGTTTGGCACGTTATTACAGACGGTTTGTGAAAGGGTTCTCATCGTTAGAGTCGCCTCTGACAAGACTCTTGAAGAAAGAAGAGAAATTTGTTTGGACGGACAAGTGTGAGTGTAGTTTCCAAGAGCTAAAGAAAAAGCTGACTACGGCTCTTGTACTGACCATTCCATCTGATCCTGGAGGATTCGAAATCTACAGTGATGCGTCATTTAGAGGGTTAGGTTATGTGCTGATGCAACATGGCAGAGTTGTTGCATACGCCTCCCATCAGTTGAGGATCCATGAGCAGAATTACCCGACGCATGACTTAGAGCTCGCGGCGATCATTTTTGCCTTGAAAATTTGGAGACACTATCTGTGCGGAGAAAGATTTCAAATCTTCACGGATTATCAAAATCTCAAGTACTTATTCTCTTAGAAAGAATTGAACATGCGTCAACGCAGATGGATGGAATTACTAAAAGACTGTGATTGTGATATTCTATATCACCCAGGAAAGGCGAACAAGGTCGCCGATGCTTTGAGTCGAAAGTCTTCAGTAGCTTACATACTGATTAAGGAGTGGAACTTAATCGAGAGAGCTCGAGATTCGGTATTTAAATTCAAGATATGCCACCTTTCCAGTCTTATGGCCACCCTCAGAATTGAACCGCCAATCGACAAATCTAGATGTACAGAAAATTCTTCAAGAGGTCACTGAGAAAAGAAAGGCTGACTTTCAGATTTCTGATGATGGAACATTAAGGTTTCAAGGACATTTGGTTGTACCTGACGATGTGGAACTTAAAGAAGATATTTTATATGAAGCACATTGTAGCAGTTATAGCATCCATCCTGGGAGTACCAAGATGTATCGGAATCCGCGTCAACACTATTGGTGGTCAGGTATGAAGGTGGAGGTCGCCAAGCATGTCGCCAAGCATGTCCCCAAGTGTTTGGCATGTCAACAGGTAAAAGCCCAACATTGTAAACCGGGAGGACTTTTGCAACCTCTCGCGATCCCATAATTGAAATGGGAGCATATCACGATGGATTTCATGACTGGACTACCAAGGAGTCATAGAGGAAATGATTTGATTTTGGTAGTAGTCGACAAACTGACAAAGTCAGCTCACTTCATTGCAGTTCAAAAAGATCTCAGTCTGGATAAACACGTTGACCTGTATGTGCGTCAAGTAGTTCGAATGCATGGAGTGCCAGTTACGATAACCTCAGATCGAGACCCAAGATTTACCGCAGCTTTTTGGAAAAGCTTGCAAAGTGCCTTAGGTACAAAACTTCAGTACAATATGGCATATCATCCTCAGACGGATGGCCAGTCTGAGAGGACGATTCAAACCCTCAAGGACATGCTGAGAGCTTGTGTACTAGACTTCAAAGGAAGTTGGGAAGAGCAGCTTCACTTGGTAGAATTTGCCTACAACAACAGTTATTAACAGAGCATCAAGATGGCTCCATCTGAAGCGTTGTATGGCTGAGTGTGCAGGACACCAGTGTGTTGGGATGAAGTGGGTGAAAGAAAGATCACAGGCCCAGAGTTGATCCAGCAATCAGTGGATGCCGTGGTAGTAATCAGAGGTAGATTAAAGACCGCACAAAGTAGACAGGAAAGTTACGCAGATAAGCGTCGAAGGCTTTTGGAATTCCAAGTTGGTTGTCATGCCCCGAGACCCCGAGCACGCGAACAACCCGCCATGGTCATGCAAATGCGACATTCCTAGGTAGTGTCGCCAACCTCATTCATTTATTATTGTGCATGCGGAACGTATTATAAAACCCCTTACGAAAAAATACGGGATAGAAAAGCAGGGAGCAATTTCACAACCAATCACTTACATAAACCAACAGAGTTTACAAACAGAGGTCTACAATCAAAAGTCTACAAAAGACTGGCTTATAAAAAGGGACCGTCCTACGACCTACAAGTCGAACACGATCTCCAATCCTTCAACTTCACCTCTATAACTCCATAAGGCCAACCATAACAAACTGGTCGATCCGTCCACTAGGGACCTGAAAATGTAAGCCCACAACAGAGTTCACCCCCTAAACCCCTATTAGAAAGAAAATACGCCCAAGGATGGCCTAGCCACACAATACAGAAGATTTACCTCGTCTTATTTCCTTCCTGCAGGTTAGTACAGTTCATATCACTTAATCATAGGTAGTAATAAGAACTTAATCAACTGGAACACAATCACTTTCACAAAATAACAACCACAGGGGTCCTGATTATAAGACCAAATTATTATGCCACGTCCCATACCGTGTCACATAATTCTGTCCCATAATCCAGTATGTCAATCACACTCAACATGGGTTCCAATTTTCAATCACTGCCACACATGAACATAGCCTACTCGCAGTTCGGCTATCTACTGACATTTAGCCAGGCATTGTCTCCCCACCTTTGAGCACGGCTTCGTCATTACGTCGACGGTGTTCCCGAAGGAGCATGGGCTTAGAATCTACTGCGACCCGCATCCGTTGTATGGGGCATCCCATATAAGGGTAAGTCCAACTCAATAGCTCAGGACAATTTCCAGTTAATTATCATACGACCAATCCATACTCGGCTCAAAACACTTTGCATTTCACTCAATGCTTCAATTTAAAATAGTGATCCCGACCTCTTTTCTTCATATTAAAAATATTCCAAAAATTATTCACGTGTGTGGGGGCACGTTAATTTCAAACCAGAAAATCAATATCTCACTTTTTCAAACCCCATCATTTAATATAATCCTTAAAGTCCAATTTTGGTATCAAAACCCGACACTTGGGATTTTATGAATAAAATCCCTATTTTTCACAATCAACACTCAATTTGCAATATCCACTCATCAAATTCAAAATCTGAATGCATAGCAGTGATTAGCGCGAAATTCTGAGAATTTAGGATCGAAATAATTTTCGGAATTATTAAATAATTAAATTTATTCCGAAAATTAATTAAATAATAATATTTTAAGAATTTTAAATAATATAAAATATTATTAAATAATTAAATAATTTCGAAATACTTTTTATTCAAAAATAATCAATTAAGGCTAAATCATTATTATATTAACATAACCATCTATTTAACCTTAATTAAACATACACTAAACTAATCACACCACTTAATCTAATCCACACTTAATTAAACTAAACTAATCACCTAATAACACTTAACATAATTTAAACCTCCCTAAGCATCATTAACCTTATAATCAAGGATTAGTGGGCTAAACTCACCAGAATCACTTTCCGATGAGTCTCCGGTGAAGATAACGGCGAGGTGGTCGACAAATCTCCCCAGGGCGACACCAAAGGAGGACTGAAAGGCACCCGAAACGGGCCTTGAAGTTCCGAATCTAGCTGGAATTCTGGTGGTTGTCCAAGCTCAGACGGAGGCGTGCCAGCGGCTAGTTGAGCGTGGAACCAGAGGAGACGAGCGGCGGCAGCTCGTGCAGTGACTGGCGGTGGCTCCTGCAGGTCTTCGCTTGTTCCTACGATGGCTGGCGACCTAGAGCAGCGACGGATGAAGGCGAAGCTACGTGCTGGCCGGCGGGCGAGCGAAGGCGAAGTGGCGAGCTAGTCGGTCGCACCGGCGAGTGGGCGTGGACGGGTGGCGACGGTGACGAGCAAGCGGCCAAGCGGGCAGAGGGGGGCGGTCGGACGGGCTGGTCACATAGCTTCTCTCTCTCTCCTCTCTCTCCAAGTTCCAAGACAAGCCATTGATTCAAGAAAGAAGAAAGGCTTGATGTGAAAGCCCACCTTTTTTAGAGCAATTGTGCACCCCACACTTGTCCAAATCCCCTTCACTTTGGCCCCACCATGACCTCACATGAGGTCATTTTCCACTCACTCAAATCTTCCATAACAAGCTTCCAATGGGTGCAATTTGCTTCATCTACCATGGCATACGAATTTTGAAATCTTGTACATCAAATTCTTCAATTTCATTCAATCCACTTCCAATTGAGCTGAATTGAAGTCCACAAAATTAATCCAATGTCACCACATTTCAATTCACATTTTTACTTGACCATAGAACCATCTTGGATCCCAAAAGTACGACCAAAAGCGGGCCTACCAATTTCCCGAACCAAATTAACCATACTTTGATTATTTTGTCGAAAAACTCGGTTTACATGTAAAATCTTCTGAAGATGAGTCAACGTTCCTGAAATGATTTGTGACATACCAGGACTTCCAATCTCTGAATTCGATCTCAATTTCACGGTTAATTTCACTCCGGCACGATACTAGCGCGTCCTGATCTACCGGGTAGCTTTTAGAAATTTTCGTGCATTTGACCTGTGGTTGATCATTTTCAAGCCACAATGTACATCTTTGACACATTAGCGACTCTCGGTTATCGGGGTAATCTCAAGGTTTCAAATATGGACACAAGGTATCCAAACGACAGAAAAGCCGGTCTAGTGCCGATCGATAAAAATTGTGCGATATGGTGTGACACTTGATCACATGCCTTTGTCGAGTCGACCTATCTCCGGTCTCTAATCGATTTTTAACTGTGCCGTAATGACCATTGCAGATTAGCTCGGTCGAAAGGTCGCTTCTTGGTCAAATTCTTGGGTCTGATGCATTAAAATCCCTTAACGGTCTCACCTGGTAGACTAGTCTCCTCGTGAGTGGCCAACTCGAGAAAAAGAACTATATGCGTGCAGATGAAATGCCCGTCTCAATTTACAGAAAATAGAATTGGAAAATCGGGATGTCACAACTCTTCCCTTCTTATAAAAAATTTCGTCCTCGAAATTTAAACAATTACAAATCTTAAGCAAAAAGGTGGGGGTACAATTGTCTCATCGATTCTTCAGTTTCCTAAGTTGCTTCTTCAGTGCCGTGGTATTGCCAGACCACTTTGACCAACAGGATGATCTTGGTGCGTAGAACTTGCTCCTTGCTCCTTGCGATCTTCAAAATTTAGAACGTGTGTCGGATCATGTTCATACTTCCTTAACATCGACACGTGAAAGACGTCTTGTACTTGTGCCAACCTCGGCGGCAGTGCAAGACGATACGCTGGAGCCCTGTTCTTTCAAAAATCTCAAAGGGACCTACGTACCTCGGACTCAGTTTCCCCTTTCTGCCAAAGCATGAAGTACCTCTCATCGATGACACCTTCAGGAAGACGTGCTCACCAACTTGGAATTCCAATGGCCTTGGATGCTTATCGGCATAACTCTTCTGGCGACTCTGAGCGGTCTTCAAACTATTTCTGATAACGGTAACTGCCTCCACTGACTGTTGAATTAATTCTGGGCTTGTGATCTTTCTTTCCCCGACTTCATCCCAACACATTGGTGTTCTACATGCTCTGCCATACAACGCTTCAAAATGGGTCATTTGAATACTCTGCTGGTAACTGTTGTTGTAGGCAAATTCGACCAGATGAAACTGTTCCTCCCAGCTTCCTTTGAAGTCCAAAACGCAAGCTCGCAGCATGTCTTCGAGGGTTTGAATTGTTCTCTCAAACTGGCCATCAATCTGCGGATGATAAGCCGTACTGTATTGCAGCTTCGTTCCTAAAGCAGCTTGCAAGCTCTTCCAAAAAGCAGCGGTGAGCCTCAGGTCTCTGTCTGAAGTAATTGTAACCGGCACTCCATGCATACGAACCGCCTGACGCATATACAGGTCTGCGTGTCTATCCAAACTCAAGTTCTTTCGAACTGCGATGAAGTGAGCCGACTTTGTCAGTCTATCAGCTACTACCCAAATCCAATCACTTCCTCTCTGGCTCCTCGGTAGTCTAGTCACGAAATTCATCGTAATATGCTCCCATTTCCATTCTGGGATCTCGAGAGGTTATAGAAGTCCTCCCAGCTTACAATGTTGGGCCTTAACTGTGAATTTGAATCATCGAGATTTTCATGACAACCGAGAATTACTAATGAATCGAGTGGGTTCATAGTGGCTCGAAAAAAATCAACCACGGGTCATTTGCACCTAAAATTTTTGAAAATTACCCGGTAATCTAGGTCACGCTAAAAACGCGCCAGTTTAAAATTAACTATGAATTCAAGTCCGATTTTAGAAATTGAAGATCCTGTCATGTCATAATAAATTTTAGGATTATCGACTCAGTCTCAAAAGAGTTTTCTGCAACCCAAGACTTTTTGGGAAAAAGTCATCGCATGGTCGTTTTTGTGTAGAAAAAGGGCCGGGACCATTTTGGTCGCAAAATTGAGATGCTCAAAATGGATCCTTAGGTGAGGAAAAATATCAATTGGAGCTTTGAGGTATTAATTGAAATATTGAGGGCCAAATGAGATCAATTTGAAGTGGATCAAGTGTCCATTTGGTGATGAAAAGTGGCAAATTCGTAATACTCCTCAACCCACAACATTTGGACTAATTCAAGGGTCTTCTAGAAGGGAAAGTGAGCTAGAAATGGCCGGTGGATGACAGCAAATAAGGTGGAGCCCTCAAGGGGACAAGTTGAGAAAAGAAAATGGCAAGTGGTCCCTCTTTCTCATCGTCATCCCCTCCTGTCCCCTTGTGACCGGCGACCAGCTCCATTCCCCCTCTCTAGTATGGCTTGGAAGCTTCAACAAGCTGCAAAGAAGAAGACCAAAGTCTCTCAGCCGCGCCAGACTGCCGCTTGCTCGCCTCGACCAGCCATGAAGCCACCATCCGCCTGCTCACTGTCCCTGCGAGATCGCCAGCCATCGTGCCTCACCGCCATCTAACCGTGTGCCGAACAGCTTGCCAGGCTAACGTGAACCACCGCCGGAGCTCCTGCAGGCATCGTGAGCTGCTGCCAACCACCGTAGACCGCCCCTCCAAAGCCTTGCTGCCCCGCCGATCGTGCCTCACCATTTCTATCACCGAACCAACCACCAACCAGCTCAAAACAGAGAGGGAATTTGTGGGTATTCTAGCACCTTCAAAACCCGTTTTGAGGTGTTTCCGGGCCTTGGATCCTAGGCTCGCTTTGGAGAAAAGCGACCATTGCTTCGTTCCCGACGTTTTAATCCGAGCGGATTGTTAAACGGGTGAGTTTAGCTCACTAATATTCGCTTAGTTTGCTAATGATGTTTAATGGTTGATTAATGTTAATTAATCATGATTAGGGGGTTAGATTAGTTTAGAATAATCAAATTAGTGACTTACCAATGCATGTTAGGTGGTCAGACATAGTCATTAGCGAGTAAATAGGCTCGAGTAATTATTGAACGAAGCTCGGAAATTTTCTGGGTCCGTTTCGGTTTCCAATTATGCATTACGGACATAAATTGGATTTTTTACTATTTAATAATTAATTTTTATAATTAATTATTTATTTATTTATTTTCTGGAAATGGAATTGATTATGTATTATATTACGCCGGCTCGATGACTAAGTACGTCATCTCGGAGAAAGGTGTTATGTTATATTGGATTAATGATAGGATATGTATATCACCTTGGAGAATGCACGTGGGCTCGGTGATTAAGTATGTCATCTCGGAGAAGGCACTTGGGCTCGGAGACTTGGTATGTCATCCTGGAGAATGCATGTGGGCTCGATGACTAGATATCTCACCTTGGAAAATGTACGTGGGTTCGATGAGTAGGTCCGTCGTCTCAGAGAAGGCATGTGGGCTCAGAAACTCGGTATGTCATCTTAGAGAATGCACGTGGGCTCGACGACTAGATATTCCATCGTGGGGAATGTATGGTACTGATTGAAATGACCAAGGAATGGTACTCCTGTGTACTCAGCAGGAGGCACTAACTGGGGTGAAGAAGAAGGGGAGATAGTTGAGCAAGAGGATGGGATGACACCGACGGACATAAAAAGTCAATTAATTGACAAATTTTAACTGTTGGACAACAATAGTTTGCGGTGGACTATCTATATTAGAAAATTCCCACAAAATCAAGGCACAAGCAAAGATTAGATCCCAAGAAGTATTGACACTACACAAAGTCATGCCAAACTTCGAAGGCACAATCTAAGATTTATTAATTGCGAGAGGGGGAAATTATAGGGGAAAAGTGTGGCATACGAAAATTCCAACGACCCTCAATTATGCAACGGCCATGTTTTCTTTTATCTATTGGACCCATCAACCGTGCAACAAGAGAAAACCTTTGGACTTCGATTGATTGATGGAATTCGGTCATGTACTTGTACATGAAGCAAATTGATCAAGGGAATAATAGTTGGTTTCTATGAAAACTGAAATGCTTCATATTTGTGCATAAATTATGGGCTTATATCTGAAGATCATGGGCCATTTAATTTGGATCTTTTGGCCACAATTTTAAGGCCCAAAAAGCCCAAGAACCCCCTTAATTGTCGACTAAGAGGAGGGGAAACCGGAAAGGGGGTGGGGACCACTGCTGCCATGCCACTCTCCACTTGTCTCTCCCTTGAAGCCACCTGTTAACCTGCATGCAAAAGTTCACTAATCAATTAATCAAAGAAACAAAAGCATTCGGAATTGAGCAAGTGAGAGAGAGAGAGAGAGAGAGAGAGAGAGAGAGAGAGAGACTGAGAGTGAGAGTGAGCGGGTGAGCAAGTGAGAGAGAGAGAGAGAGAGAGAGAGAGAGAGAGAGAGAGTTCGAGCAAGAGTGAGTGGCGAGCGGTGCGAGCGAGTGACGGCAAAGAAGGAAGGCTGCCCTCCACTTGTGCCCATGATCGAGCTGCCGCCGTCGACGTCGCCAGTCTTCGTCGCCTTTGAGCCAAGCTACGATCCTCCGAGCCCCTGTTTTTGTTTGCAACTGAGTAGAAGAGCTTGAGGCAAGTGGAAGTTCATTAATCTATGTCTTTGCATGCTGCAATTATCTGTGAAATGCTGGTAGATGTGAGAAAATGCAGAATTGGGAGCTGCATGTGGATTTTTGGATGATTTAAATAAAGATTGAGTGCTGTTCTGTGGAGGACTAAATGTATTGTCGCTGTGCTGTGTTGGATTGAGCTTGACAGGAACTAGATTGAAGTTAGAAATCATTGCATATTGCTTTTGAGTCTTGCTTGTCTCGAAAATTTAGTGAAAGATGGTTGTGTTGATCGAGCAAGGTGAGGAAATGGTTGCTGAGTGAAAGCATGAAGGTAGGAGTGAATCTATTGAAATCAATACTCTGTTTTGTAGAGAACAGCTTGACCTTTGATGATTCCACAAATTTTCTGTAATTTTATATATAGAATTGGATTTCGAACCCTCAATGAAAGTGGTAGGGCACATCCTTAGGAATAACATATCAAAATTTGAAAATAAACGGACAAGATTTAGGTGGTGAAATGAATTTCCTTCTGTAGGTACTGAACCTGAAAGTTACTGTAGAATTTCGAAGGAAACAACAAACTATTACTCTTTTTACACAATGAATCTGACTTAGTTTCCTTCACGAAATTTCTTCCTTTAGGTTTCATCTATAACATACCAAAATTTCAGAATTTTCTGAGTTCATTTAGAGGTTATTCCAAAATTATTACTAAAACTGCACATTGTGATGTTTGAGCTGTTTTGTTCCGAATTTGCTCAATTTGTCCCAAAGGTGAATGCATCTTAAATTGCTATTTGACATGATGATACTGGCATTGGCATATTATGCAATATTGAGATTTGATGAAGGATTCTTGAGACATCTTGTCATTGCATTTGAAAGTATTTTTGGAAATTAAGATGTTAATTGTTGCCGTTGGACTCTCGGGTCAACGATGCCCCGGGAGTCGGGATGCCCAAAGGATCGAATGAGTCGATGCCTTGTGGATGCCCGGTGGCCCTAAGTGGCTGAATACCGGAAGCTTTTCCTCGGGAGCTTTGGGATGCCTGGTTATATGCTAGTCGATACGTAAATTCGGAGGGCCGGGGTAACCATTCTCATGGTGAGTCTCGGAGGTATTCCTCGTGATGCCAAGTGGGGTACGAGATGCCTGGAGGTGTGATATGCTCCGGATGCCCGGTGGCCCTAAGTGGCTGAATGCCGGAGGCTTTCGCGATGCCAAGGTGGATGCGAAATCCCAGAAGGACGCAAACATTGGTCTTCTGGGGGGGATAAAACCGTTTGAATGATTAAATCTGATTATTATATTGAGTGTGAGTGTGGTCTGGTTATGGGACTAAATTGTATGGCATGGAATGTGACGTGTCATTATAGTTTGGCCTTATGATCGGGACTTGTGTAACTGGGCATGATGTATTTTGATCCTTTGAAACTGCATTTGCCATTGCATTGAAGAATTTCATGATTTTGATGCATGCTTATCCTTTAACTACCTGTTTTTGTCTATCTTGCATGAATCTGGATATTGATGATACTGCGTGATATAGCTTAATGAATTTTTTACTGCTGAGTGGTTGTACTCACCCCGTTTGGGGACTAACATTTCAGACTAGGAGATATGCCTCTGCTACCAGTCACCCCCGGCACATTCTATGGTATACCGGCCAATGTTGAGTGTGAGTGTACGGAGCATCACCACCTCGAGATACGAGGGTTGATTTTTATTTGAGTGCGGGTTCTAGTCATGTATGACATTGGTTCGCCCGCTGGCCCAGTCATTCAGGAGTTTCTGTCTGTGCACGTCTGCCGTGGTGGGATCATGCTGGGGATGTTGCCGCCGCCGGCAGCTGACGGACCGGGCTGGGTGTGACCGAGAGTGACGGTTAGTAGATGAAGCATTTTTGGACCGCCAACATTGACTGATAGACTTATGTATATGACTGTTTGGAAAGAAAAGAAAAAGGGAGTCGGTTATCTTTTGAGTATGTAGCCGGGTATAGAAAACCACGGCAAATTTTGGTGTACCGACTGATGATGTCTATTAAGCTTATGTAAATAAAAGTGTTCGGCTTTATCTTATAAAAGTTTTAGTTGGTGTGCATTGTTTCTGAATTTGGAATAGGGAGATGTTGGATTTTGCTTCCGCTATATGAACTGCGCTGGGACTGATCTAAATGATATAAACCCCCAGGATTTATGGATTTATCAAATTTTTATGGTATCAGAGTAATAGACTTTAAGGTAAAGAGAAAGGACATGATATGTGGCGACCCTAATAGATCGGGGGCCGTTCAAGGGGTGCCACAAAAAGTGTCAAAAAATTCCTAAACCTTTTGTAGTTGTGTCAATTTAGTCTTAAACATTTTATTAGTGCTAATTTAGTTCTAAACCTTTTGATTTTGTGCCAATTCAATCTTTCTGATTAATTTTGGCCGGATTTTGCTGATTGGGTATCGGTCGATTAATGTGACATGACCAGTGCTGACATGGATAACTTTTAATAATATTATATATATTTTTTAATTTTTAATTTTTTTTTTCTTTTCTCCTTCTCCTCCTCCTTCCCCTAGCCCATCGTCGAGAGGCAATAGTTAGTGAGGTCGACCTTGACCTTGCTAGCATCTAGCGAGCCTCATGGCCATTTGGCGAGGCTCGAGCCCTCACCAGAGGCCACGAGGGTTACTCGCACTAGGTGGCGAGGCTTACCCTTACCGAATACCTTGCCAGATGCTAAGAGAGGCTCAACCTCGTCGGAGCTCAAGGCCAAGGCTATGGACGAGGCTCGACCTCACTGGATCTAGTGAGAGCTAGCCTTGCCAGCCCAACGCAAGGCTACCCTCGTAGCTTGGGGGGCCTTGAGGTAGTCTCACAAGAGGCTAGGCTAGGCTTGACCCTTGCTAGAACCCACGAGGACAAGCCTCGCCACCTAACGCATGTAGCCCTCGTGGCCTCTGGTGAGGGCTCGTGCCTCACTAGTGGCCGTGAGGCTTGCCGGCCATTGCCTTTGGCCAGTCACCAAAGTCCAAGGACTGGCTAGAGGAAGGAGGAGGAGAAAGGAAAGAAAAAATAAAAGAAATGGAAAATGAAAAAATAAAATAAAAATCGAATTTTTTTTAAATATTCTTAAAAATTGTCCACATCAACACTGATTGTGCCACGTCAGCTGATCGGCACCTAGTCAGCAAAATCCTACTAATATTAGCCAGAAATGACTGAATTAACACCAAGTGAAAATGTTTAAGACTTAATTGGCACCAAGTGAAAAGATTTAAGACTAAATTGGCACTAATAAAAGGTTTAGGGCTAAATTAGCACAAATGTAAAAGGTTTATGACTTTTTTGACATTTTTCCCCGAAATTATAGTCCTTTATCCAGGGTTGACATGAGGAGTGGGAATAGCCAAAAAAATAAGAATAAGAATAAAAGAATGAACAAAAGAAATTGCACCACATAATTTGATTAATTCAGTTCGACATTTACATATCAGATAATTAAGACTACATGAGAAATCATGACCGTGGCCTGTAGTAGGGATAGACTGCATAGAAGGCCTGTACAAAAGTAAGCACAAGTAAAACGAAAGCATCAATTAATGAAATGATTGACCAAGGACTGTTTAAGTACTTGTTGTTGAGAATGGCTTTCCAGCCATTCCACTTGCGGGTGAGAAAGGCTGTCGAGAAACCCCACAAGAACCCGAGAATCATCCTTATTGCATTATAGCATGTAAGGGGTTGGTCAACATTGGCAACGAAGGAATTTAATCCAAAGTAGCATGTCTCTAGACCCGCATATATGTCCCTAAGATAACTATCTTCTAGGTTGAAGGCCACCTCCCGGCAAAGCCACTGGAAGAGTTCAACCACCTCGGCATCGCTTCCAAGGCAGTGATGGATGATCCCTAGGTTGCGGAGGTACAAGACGTCCTCTGGGGAGTTGATTAAGTTGTGCATGAAGATTACGTATGGGGTGACATAAAGGCTACAATTGAAGTGAGACTGCTTGAAGACCATCAAGTTAAGGAAGAGCGACCTCGTCCCTTCGTGGATCTCAATGGGCGGGATCTCAAGGATCTCGTTCTCGAAATGGATGTCACCCCAACTGTCGCCAGGTCTCCACTTTATCTGGATCTCGGCTTCCCTAAGCTTGCTCAAGCAGAAAGTGAGCTGTTCCTGGCGTTGCGACCTTTCCTTGGCCTTGCGCTGCTTCAAGTCCAAGTGCAGGAATCTCCTCCGGACCACTTCGAGGCAGTGGACCTTGCCATGGTCGTGCAATGGGTCGAACTTCAATCTTTTGTTGTCTCCCATGCGAATGATGCGGTACGACTGCCAGCTAAATGGAGCCCTTTTGAGCGCTATCCTAGGGTCCCCAGTCAGAGGGATGAAGAACTGGAGTGCCAGCTTGGCCACGTGCTCCTTTTGGTTGGGGTTGCCAAGCTGGAGACCGAGCAACCGGCCGAGTATGAAGAGTGGGATCTGATTCTCAAGCATGATCATGTCTCGCTGGATCTGGTTTATCAATTCTCGCATCGAGAAGACAGGGTCATCGGGAGGATAGCCAAGTTCCTCGAACCCCTTGTTGAATCCCTGGAACATCTCGATCGCAAAGCACCCGTCGAGAATCATCATCTCCACGAACTCATCGTGGCTCATGGATATCCTTCCCTCGTAGCAGGCGCGAGCTCTCCGCTCGACCTTCTTCACCGAGTCTATATAGAGGGCTATCCCCTGACCAGAGCGCTCGAGGATGCGGTGGAGGCAGCGCCACTTGGGCTGCTCCATATGCTGAAGGTGCTCCTCACCGTGGTGGTACGGCCCGAGGGAGACGATCTGGGGGACCCAGGCCTTGTCCTCGCCATGCTTGAGATGGCGTGGGATCCGGTAAATGGAGAGCTTTGCCCACGAGCCTGGCATGTTTTCCTAGCGACCTTGCGCGAGCTTCTCTTCAATGGAGATGACCCACTCGGACTTAGGAGGCCTCGGCTCATGGTCGGGGACGATTTTGCTCACATAGGTTGATTTTTTGGGGAGTCGAGATTCCACAGTTTCTCGAAGCTTGAGAGTGATTACATACCAACCCAAGAGCTCCTTGTAGGGAATAGGAGCCATTTCTTGTGAAGAATTGATCTGCATTTCTCCGCCTTTGCCTTAAATGGGTTTTTTATCCTTTGTATTGATGTTTTATAAGAAATAAGTAAAAATGAAAGAAAAAAAAGAAGAAGAAAGAATTGCTACTTTTATGGCTATAGGTTTTGGAAAAAAGGAGAGACTGTTCCTTCTAGAGAAAATATTCATGCTCTAGTCCAGTAGTTGATTTGCACGTGTCCAAATGGGCCCAGTTTGCTATGAACCGTTTTACCCAATAACATCACACGAGAAGCATAACAATCGATATATGTCGACTTAATTGTGTTCCAATGCATACAAAATATTTTTCTTTTCAAACATTTAATTTTGTTCCATCCCTTTCCTCTAACCACTGTTTGACGTGAGTTACAAAAATAGACAATTACATATAGTTAGTTTACATGTAGGTAATATTTACACTTTGCAATCTACTGAGGCATGGCAAGGACAAACAGGAATATAGTCCTTTTCTCCAAATTACTAATTGAAGGACGTTTGAGAGCTTACGTCTTTTAGTGAGTAAGCCATGCCAACGTAGAGTACATTAGGGAGAGCTTTTGTCAATGCTAAGGAATTTTCATGAAATATAAATATTGTTTGGTAAATCCTATTTATAAAAATACAAATTGTGTTCGGTAAATACTATTTGCATTGGGCTTTTTATAAATAATTTTTAAAAAAAGAAAAAGAAAAGGACAATGGAGAGGGTAAAAAGGAGGCTAATCTGGAAGGAGAATTTATACTCGCATTCTACTTCTTTCCTTCCAAAGAATCGAAGAGGTTACGTGCGCCTTCATTAAGGTGAGAAAGTATGCGGTTCTCCCTAAAACAAAACCCACCCAAAAAGAAATGGGGATTCATAACTTCAGTAAGACCCGCCCAGAAAGCAAAAGAATCATACTTTTAATTCCCCTTAAGGTGAGTGCTTAATGGAGGATTCATACTTGCCTTCACACCCACAATCCGCAAAGCTAGATTCCAGAAGAATCGTCCAAGACCAAATTGCACAAGTAATGGTGGGTAGGATTGTGTTGCGTTGCATGTGTCTAACCGAGCCTCCAGCGAGGCCAGGTGAACCCAAGCGCACAACCTCAGGTAGCCCAATCGAGGCAACTCATGCGATCTCGGGTGGCTCAGGCGAGACGAGCCCAGGAATTGTGATGCCTTGGCGGGCCTGGACGACTGTCTGCGTTGGTCGGTGAATCCGGAATATTGTAGTACCTTGTCCCGAGTTGTCATGGGTGGGGCCCTTGACGTTGAATTTGGGACAATGTAGGTAGGACATTGACTTTCTTTTTCTCTCTAAGTCGTGCATGGATTCGCGGTTCTACTGGCCAACTTAATTACAATTTGCCACTACACAATCGCCTTCCTCCCTCTCCGCAATCAAATTCTGATGCGATCCCACTTTTTTGAAGTTCTCATGCCATATATTTAAATCCACGGGACAACCATCAGAACTCCTTCAGCTGGTACTTTTCTTGTCATCAATCTTTAAGGAAAGAAAAATTAAGATTGGTGTAATTACTATTTTTTCTTTTTAATTTTGGGTAAGATGTTTTATATCTCTTAAGACACTCTACTCTATCATCAATCTCATCTATAAGGGAAATTATTAGTCGAGGCAATAAATTCCATTTTCAATTCCGCCATTATTCCAGCAATGTTGTCTATTGTTGTTTGTTATAAAAATTTTCGAGTCCATTATACATGTGATCACTCTGTTCCTATCATTTTGACTCTAATTATAATCTGTTACTTTGTTGCTATTAAAGGGGCAGGGTATACCATCAACTTTGCCATTGGGATGACACAGATAGATAAAAAAAAAAGTCAATGAATTGACAAATCTCGACAATGAATGACAATTATTTATGGTATACATTATCTGCCTTAGGAAAGTTGCATAGAGTACAGGCATAACACAAGATTAGGTCTAAGGGGTAGTGGCACTACGCAAGTCATTCCGAACTCCAAAGGCCCAATTCTAGATTTATTAATTTAGGGAAGGGGAAATGTGGTCCATTGTCCATGGTTGACCAGGGAATTAAGACTAGCCACAGAAAAGAGAAAAATTATAAAAGAAATTACCCCACATAATTTAACTAATCCCATTTTACATTGACATATCCAATCACATGTTTATACATAGAATTGATTTCATATTACAAAAAAATTCACAATGCTTCAAATGATCATTTGTTACATAGAGATGACTCATCCACCCACAAGATTATCCTAATATCATTGTCATATCATGCACATGGTGTGTATAAGGAGATGGAGTGAAGTTTTGTTTAGCATAATTTGGTGGGAAAATAACTAAAAGGTATCGTTGTAGATAAGGAAGTGATGCTCCCGTTTAATTTAGTTTAGACGAGTAAACTTTGAACTCAAATTAAATATACTTATTTCTTATTAGAGAATTAGTGAGAATAGTGAGAGTAGCTCATAGGTTTCTGAGGTAGGGAGGGAAAGCGCATGTGGAGGCTCAAGGCACACCAAAATTAATGTACTTACAATGCAAAAAAATACACTTTTTGAATAACAGCTGTTGTTTTTATGAGAGCCACATGTCGAATCCACGTGGGATTCAAAATCAATAATTGTGATTTACCTTGTCCAATGAACTTGGGTCAAGAGGAAAAGTTGGCGAAGGAGAGGAGGAAGTCTCCATACTCCATCCCATCACCATTTTGCCAATTGTTTAAGCTTTACAACAAAGAGGTGGCTAGTAGATAGGAGAGGTTTAGAGCTTCATTTTGGCTTAGTAAATAGGCAAGCATTTCTTTTCTTATTTTATTAAGTTGTTTTTTGTGTTTTCCTGGCCTTATTTGTCACCTCTCGAATAATGCTTAAGCACTTTCGCTCAACTGCAGCGGAAAAAGTTAGATTCGTTATCTAATTTATAAATTTGATAACAATAATTAATAAATGGTTGAAAGATTCTGAGTAAGTTGTGGTTTGGCATATTAAAATTATAATGTGATTTTCTATTTCAAAAATTTGTGAGATCCTCATTGAATCCCACTGAAAAACACAAGTTTTCAGATCACTCAGAATCATTTGTTCATATATATATTCACAAGCTTGATTAAACATTGTAAACCACGTGAAGTAAACATGTATTGACCGAGTTGTGTGTACTTGTTTAATCACAAAAAATTATTACAAATGTGAAGAGAAACTTCACTAGGTGGACAAATATTCGTAGTCACATATTTGTCATCATCACCCACTAGCCATTGCGGCTTGCCCGTCGTGGCATCATGCTCTTACCTTCGATGCTGGCCTGAGGTAGCCTAAATCATAGGTCACTTGAGACTGGCTTTCTCCCATCCTCAAGCAATTAGTGCAACCCTGTCTTCATATCAAAAATTTTCAACAATGATTATCCTAATTACTAACTGTATAATATGAAGATCAAAACTATTATATAATAATTATTTCAGTCACACTTTTAATTATTTGATAACGTTATATTTATTCATTATTGTTGGAATTCGAGTTGGCGGAAGACGACTTACCTGATTCCGATGCGCAAACAGTAAATGGCCCCGGAACGAACATTGAATTGCGAATAAATCACGAACAACACTACCTCACGTTAGTCTGGATGCAATCATAAGGAAAACACCCGATTTCCATGGCGTAAATGTCGATTGTTCTTGCAAAAGTGAAATGGAATTCCCTTTTCTTCTTTGATGGAAATGGAGAGAAAATTTGGTGCGAATGATCTGCCAACCATTCCAACGGTTGTGTTCGGGAGCTTTTTATACGTCTCCATTCGTACCCCTCGATTAGTGTCTTTCTATCATAACGCATCAAGACGTAATGGTGCGTTCCAATCGCACCCCATCATGGACGTACCAGCTAAAGTACTACATCTCCCACTCAGACATGATGGGTTTGATAGCGCTCTATCAAGAATATAAGGCATTCAACATTCATCAATTTTACAAAACAATTCATTCTGGCAAATAAGCCGTGCGACTAGTGAGTACACCTGCACTTGGAAGCTCAAATTATGCACCTGTTAGGGATGACATAATGGCTACAACCCTGAAAAGATATAAATAATGGATGTCTCACAGTGCCCTAGACATATTTTGTTACATCAGTCCAAGTATACCTATCCCTTAAAGGCTATACTTTACTATTCTCAAAAACACCACGTATTCATAATTACATCCGCAACCACAAAGTGCGATATAATTGGTCGACCAGTAAATACATGTGATAGATGTAAAACAACAATAGTCTTCCTTCGCACTCATGTCCCTCTCAATTTCAGAACAACTGCTTTCCTAGACATGTCCCATAGGTCATATCTATTCATGACCGCCCGTAACATGCTAAAGTAGCAACATTGATCTTTCACTTCGAGAACATAGTCAGAAGTAACATAGGGCACAAAATTGAGGTAAAATACAAATTACCTCAAGGGTTCACACGATGAGTAAATAGGGATAATTTTACTCATCTTCCCGTATTGGTCGTACAATGCACATGTAGTATGAATTACATGTTATAGTGGATTACTCTTTCTATAAGAGCGTATGTCATTTATCAAATATATCCACCATACAGATCTTAGCCTAAACATAGTCACGTGCCTCTCACGTACTCATGTTTAGCCCAAGTGCTATATCAGCTCGCTTTCTATAGCGCCCAATTAAGCACTTGCATTCAGCATCTTTCAGGCATACATGATTGTGGGACTATCATGTTCGGTCTTGTTATAAACCAATCACAGACCTCATCTTGACTCCAATCAAGGTGACATATTTTATGTACCAAACTTGCTCTTCAGCATTTATTTGTACATAACGTCTCATCCCAACGTGCTTTCTAAAGCACTTGAGGTGATTACTCGTGTAAGTGAGCCAATCATTGCCTGCTGACATACTTTTCAATAATATATGTGTGTTTGTGCTAGTCTCATAGTGGATTTGTACTTATTGATAAAACATCAAATCACTAATAAACAAACAAGTACAATACATCTGTCCACAAATACATAAACCAATGATCCTCTACAATAACAGATATTACATTCTACGCAATCCTAGTGACATCCTATGGGTCAAGAACATGTCTCTAGGAATAGTTGTGGCATCCCAAAAATAACTCACGGCCATGTGTTTTATAAGTAGGAGTTTATTGAATTATGATTTCAAGATTTATGGCCAAGTGAATAAGAATGATCTGGTATTTATATAAATGGATAATTATTGTTGTTGGAAACGCATCCTATGTTCATGTGAGACCAAGGATTTTATTTGATGAGGAAATTATGTATTTGGCCATGAATTTTATAAGTTGGATTTTATTAAACTATGTTGCAAAGTCTTTTGGCCTTTTTATTATGCAATTAGGTATTTATTTAAATGAGGATTAAAATGTATTATTAAAAATAAACTTGGGCCATTTAAGTTTGGACTTTAGGCCCAAGTGAGATGGGCCTAAAGTAGGCCAAGAGGCCCGGCCCATAGAGCCCATTGGGCTGTCGGCGCATGGAGGGGGAAGGAGGAGCCGCATGGCTCAACAAGGGAGACACTTGTCTCCTTCTTAGGGACAAGTGTCCCCCATGCAAAATAAGATTGCATGCATATATATAGATACAACCAAAGAGAGAGAGAGAGAGGGAGTGGTCGGTCTAGGTGCCGAGAGAGAGGAGAGAAAGAGAGAAAGAGAGGAAGAGAGGAAGAGAGGAAGAGAGAAAGGAAGGAGCTCGCCCGTCGCCGCCCGCACGCCGTCCGTCCGTCGCCGGTGTGCCGTCCGTTTGCTGTCATCCGCTTGATCTTTGAGGCAAGTTGAGACTGATTTCCACCCTTGCATGTGTGCCTTGCATGTGTGATTTGTTGGTGGTAGGTTTCGGATCATAGGATAGGCAAAACCGAAGCTAGAATGTGACTTGTTCTTGAGTTTGCATGCTGTTTTCGTATGAACCGCCTGAGCCAGAATCTTGTGAGAGCTTGCATGCATGTTTCGAGTTCGATTTTGACTTTGATTTCTTCATGAAAGTTGTAGTAAACATCTTAAACTACAACATACTAAAATTTGGTACAGAATGGTGGATATTTAAGGGGTCAAACCCTCATCCTACGGAGACACTAGATCTGGAACGATTTTGCTGACCTTTTGGTAGATCTGTGGTTGCATGTCGGTTTTTATCAAGAATCTCTCTTCTACTTCATCATGAAACTTGTATAGAACATCTTAAAGACTAACATACTCAAATTTGAAGTAAAATGAACAAGTGTAGCCTAGTGAATCGATTTACTCTTGAAGACGGTAAATCTGGAGACGCGGTACTGGACACCCGAGACTTCATGGACCCATATGGTGACTGCTCTTTAAAAATTTGACTTAGATCCCTTAATGAAAGTTGTAGGGGACCACTTGAAGTAAAAAATATCCAAATTTCAGAGGAAATGAAGAAGAATAAGTGGGTAAAAACTCGGTATTTCGGAGATGACTACACTGGACGTTTCGGTGTGAGAACCAGAAGTTTTGGATGACATAGAAAATTATATAGAACGAATCTGGCCTAGATGTCTTAATAAAAAATATACTTTAGTGCCTTATCTATAACCTGGTAAAATTTCATAATTTTCGGAGGTCGTTCGGGTATTTTAATCGAATTATCTCAACGACTGCGCAATCTGTTTCTATCCGAAATTGCATGCTGTACTTGTGTGAGCTATATCTTCTTGTGTGAAACTCTTTTGGGCATGTGTTCTTCATGAAATTGTTATCTTATTGTCTTATCTAGTACATGCTCTGATTTTGTGATTTTTGAGGATCATATTGATATTTAATTTAAATGATTTCCAAAATTGTGCAAGCTGGAATTTAGTAAATTTCAAAAAAGGCATGATATATGGACTATTCTAAGTTGTATGGATTCCATGGATTGTATTGTCTTTAGTGATTGTATCTTGCTGCATGTATGATGATGATTAGAGATGCATATAAGAATTAAAAAGGATGAAAGTGATCTTGTTTGCCATTACATCATATGCCATGCTAATTTTGAAACATAAATTAGTGAACATGAACAATGATAAATGAGGAAATTGTTGGAGGCGGTTGATAATGCCCCGGGAGTGTCGGGATGCCCGGTGGCCTGGTGGCGTAATTCCGGAGGGTCCTCGGGAGTTTCGAGATGCCCGGTGGTATACGGTACGTAATTCCAGGGGGAGTGCCTAGTGGTATGGCGGTACGTAATTCCGGAAGCCCTGGAGGTTTGTGCCTAGGGGGATGCCTCGCGATGCTAGTTGGGATGCGAGATGCCCGGCCAGGGAGTGTAAATGCCGGATGCCCGGTTGTATCTTGGATACATGCCCGGAGGTTCCTCATGATGCTAGTTGGGATACGAGATGTCCGGAATGTGGGGGTACCGGATGCCCGGTTGTATCTTGGATACATGCCCGGAGGTTACTCGCGATGACTGGTTGGATGCGAGCGATGAATTGTGGGATGCAAACATTGGTCCCTGGAAAGAAAAACTGATGAGATCCTTGTGAACGATAAGAATTGAAAATGAATCATGTGCATGGGTGTATGTATATGGCATGATGCATGATCGGCTTATGAAAATAAATTGATGCTATTTGATATTGAGAATGCGATCATGAAGGCATGAATGGATCTCATGGTGATGTATGCTTGATAGCATGGATGATATGAATTATGGTTGTATGTGCACCTATGGCATGGTGACATATGCATGGTAATGATGATGGTACATGTGATACGATGATGATATGTGCATGGATGCATGGTAATGATGATGATACATGCGATATGATGATGATGAACGCATGGATGCATGGTAATGATGATGGTACATGTGATATGATGATGATATGTGCATGGATGCATGGTAATGATGATGATACATGCGATATGATGATGATGAATGCATGGATGCATGGTAATGATGATGGTACATGTGATATGATGATAATATGTGCATGGATGCATGGTAATGATAATGATACATGCGATATGATGATGATGAATGCATGGATGCATGGTAATGATGATGGTACATGTGATACGATGATGATATGTGCATGGATGCATGGTAATGATGATGGTAAGTGTATGACATGATGGTGATGACTATATGATGATGTATGTACATGAGGTATGATGATATGTGCATGATATCAAGGTAAATTGTGCATGGATGCTTAAATGTCATGTGATGCTATGATTGTGATGATTGTGTGGCATGATGCATTGAGTGGTTTATTGGTCATTTACCTGCTGAGTGGTTGTACTCACCCCTTCGGGGACCAACATTTCAGATTAGTAGATGGATTGAGCGGTTGGATATGACCGCGAGGAGGAGGATAGCAAAGGAAGGAACTTTTGGACGCCGACACTGATCGATGGACTTTAAGTATACGACTGTTGGAGGAGATGTCGGTCATCTTTTGAGGTATAACCAAGTATAGAAAACCATGGCATTTTGATGTACCGACTAAATATGTCAATCTGCTTTATGTAAATAAAAGTGTTCGGCTTTAACTCATATAAGATGTTTTAGTTGGTGTGCATCATTTTCTGAATATAGGGAAGGGAGTTTGTTGGATGTGCTTCTGTATATGAATTGTGCAAGGGACCTATCAAAAAAAAAAATGTAAACCCCCATGGTTGTATGGACCCGCTGCAATTGAAATGGTATCAAAGTGACATGTTAATAGGGAAAATGAAAAGTAAGCGAACTGTGGCGACCCTAACGGATCGGGGGTCGTCGGAGGGGTGCCACAATAGTCTTCGTAAATGGATCAGCAATCATTCTATTGGTTGAAATGTATTGCAGGATCACTTCTTTCTGCGCTATATTATCTCTGATAAAGTTATTCTTTATGTCAATGTGCTTTGTCCTTCCATGATACTTGGGATCTTTCACATAGGCAATGGCTGCTTGACTATTGCAATAGACTGTCACCGGTCTTGGAACTTCAGTAACAGTGGCTAAATTTTCCAAGAAACGTTTTAGTCATACTGCTTCTTGCACTGCGGTAGAACATGCAATAAATTCTGCCTCCATCGTAGACAAGGCCGTGCATGTCTGTTTCTTGCTATTCCAAGAAATCGCACCTCCATTGAGCAAGAACGCATATCCAGAAGTCGATTTACGCTCATCCGGGTCTCCACCCCCAATCGGCATCTGAATAGCCTAATAGGCGTAAATCATTCCCTTGGTAACAAAGTCGATAGTCTATAGCGCCCTTCAAGTATCTCAAGATTCTCTTCATTGCTTTCCAATGTGCTTGACTAGGGTTTGATTGATATTGGCTCACCAATCCCACGACATAGCATATGTCGGGTCGAGTACACATCATAGCATACATCAAACTTCCGTCCGCACTAGCGTAAGGAACAGTTTCCATTACTTTGATTTCTTTTGGAGTCTTAGAACATATCTCAGTACTTAGGCCTTCACCTTGCATGACAGGGGTAGCAATGAGATTACAATGCTGCATATTGAAACGCTCAAGAATCTTTATAATATAAAACTCTTGTGATAAAGTAAGGAGTTTCCTTGATCGATCTCTTTCGATCTTAACTCCTAATATATAAGCAGCTTCTCCCATGTCCTTCATCTCAATATTGGAGGACAACCATTCTTTTATGGTGATAACCAAAACCTTGTTATTTCCAGCCAACAGAATATCGTCCACATAAAGTGATAATATCACAAATTTATCTTTGGATTGCTTGACATATACACAGTGATCTTCTTCGATCATCGTGAAACCAAAAAGTTATTATTACTTGATGAAAACGAAGATACCACTATCTAGATGATTGCTTAAGGCCATATATTGAACGATGAAGCTTGCAAACTTTATGCTCTTGACCTTTAGCTATGAAACCTATTGGTTGTTTCATATAGATTTCCTCATCTAATTCTTTATTGAGAAATGCCGTCTTCACATCAAAGGTCCAAATGTGCAACGATGGCTAGAATAAGGCGTATTGAGGCAAACCTTACAACTGGTGAAAAGGTTTCCTCATAGTCTATACCCTTTTGTTGAGTAAAACCTTTTGCTACAAGGCGAGCCTTATACTTTTCAATGGATCCATCCGCCCTACGCTTAATCTTAAAGACCCATTTGTTTCCAATGGCCTTACGATTGGGTGGTAGATTAACCAAGTCCCAGACATGGTTTGCCCTCATTGACTCCATCTCATCTTCCAAAGCTTTTCTCCATTCTTCCTTATTAGAGGACAAGAGAGCCTCTTGAACAGTCTTAGGCTCGGCATCGTCTTTTTGAGCAATCATAAATGCTTCCCCTTCAATCTCAAAACGACGACGGGGAATACTTTTACGATTACTTTTAAGTAATTGAATTTCTCTCGAATTCAATTCATCAGGCGATGCAACACTCCCACTAGTTCTTGTGTGTTGATGTAAATCTTCATTTCCCTCTATAACATCAGTGGGTGTGTTATCAGGATTTTCCATCTCATATAATTGGAAGTCCTTATCAATCTCACCTCTATTAGGAAAATCGTTATCCAAGAACGTGACATCTCGTGACTCCATTTCGGTCACACTTCCATCAGCTTGTTCACCTATGAACACGTACCCTTTGGAGTGTTCGGAATATCTTATAAAGATACATTTCTTCCCTCTAGGACCTAATTTGCCATGTTTATAGGAAGAATTATGAACATAAGCTGCACATCCTCATGGACGTAGACTACTCAAGTCTGGTTTCCTACCAGTCCATAATTCATAAGGGGTGGAAGTGACCGATTATGAGGGCACACGGTTAAGTATATAGGCAGCAGTCAATAACGCATCTCCCCAATAGGAGATAGGTAAATTTGCTTGCGCCATCATAGACCTAACCATTTCCAATAGGGTTCTATTCCTTCTCTCAGCTATCCCCGTTTTGTTGTGGAGTACCAGGAATAGTTAATTGTTGTAAAATTCCCTTTTCATCACAAAGAGCCTTGAATTGCTCCGATAGATACTCATGTCCACGATCAGTTCTCAATGCATTTATTGTTTTGTTCAATTGATTCTCTACCATCGCTATATATCGTCTAAAGCAGTCTAATGCTTCTGACTTATGGGAGATCAGAAAGACATAACCGAAACGTGTGAAGTCATCTATGAAAGTGATGAAATATGAGGCTCCATGCCTCGCCCTCACATTCAAAGGACCACAAATGTCAGAATGTATGAGATGCAATGGAAATTCAGCTCTAGTCCCTTTACCGAATGGTTTTCTAGTTATTTTTCCCGCCAGACAATGTTCACATACGGATAGACTAACATTAGTGAGTGACCCTAAAAGGCATTCACTAGCTAATTTTTGCATTCTTTGCAATCCAATGTGACCTAATCTAGCATGCCAAGTACTTGCATCAATCTCAACATTGTTAGAATACGCAATTAAAGAAAAACAACCATCAACATTAACATTGTACTAATTATAGTCAATGTCTAACACCACAAAACCATTCGATACATGACCTGAACCATAATAAACTGTTCCATACAAAATGTCAACACAATCACCATGGAAATTCAATATATAACCTAAGCTAAGAAGAACAACTACAGAGACCAAGTTTCGTTGAATATCTAGAGCATAAAGGACATCATGCAGGAATAGGTTTCGACCACCACGTAAGATTAATTTACATGTGCTGATTCCCTTCACTTCAACTCTTGAGTTATTCCCAACATATATCCATCTTCTTCCAGGCGGTATCCGACGATACTCCACAAATGCTTCTCGGTCTCTAGCTACATGGTCTGTTGCTCTTGAGTCTATAGTCCACATTGGATGAGATTTAGCAAGCATTACAGTACTAGAAATAAAAGCATTACTCAAAGTAATGGAGTAATAGGGTACCTTTTTCGGCTCAGTGCATTCATGAGCAAAGTGACCCATCTTGCCACAATTGTGGCACTCCATCTTGGCCTTGTCCTTCTTTCCACCACGCTTCTTGCGTCGGAAGGTCTTAGCCCTCTTGCGTCAAAGATTCCTCTTGTGCTTGAAGCCCGAAGCCTTGCGTGAACTCAATTCAGCAACATAAGCATGGGTAGAGGTTCCTGTAGCCTCTAGGCACTCATCCTCTAATTCCAAATGACGCGCAATATCATCAAAAGTGATGATGTTCTCATTATGCGTCATATTGATCTTCATATGCTCTCAATTATCAGGAAGAGATCTTATAACAGCCTGAACTTGCTGTTCATTAGTAAGGGAGTGACTTGCCGACTTCAGCTCACGGATCATGTTTGACATCTCCCAAAGATGCTACCTCATCGTTACATTTGGGCGTTTTCGGAATGTGTCAAACTTGAAGGTGAGTCTCCTCAGCTTAGTGGCAGATGTACCCCCAAACTTATCTTTCAAGGCAACCCACATAGCTTAAGCTTTGTCATAACTCTCAAACTTACACATGAGATCATCTTGCATACAGTTCAGCAATGTGATGCGAGCAATGCTATTTTTTTTTTCCAAGCTTGATAAGCTTCCGGATCTCTCCTATGTTGAGCTGAAGGTCCATGCTCAGGTTCATTCATGATATGGTTGAGGGTTTCCAAAACCTCTTGCTCCTCAAGGATGTACTGAACCTTTCGGTGCCAAATATCATAATTGTCACCATTCAGCTTCTCACCCTTATTGAGGTCAGCAACAATAGTCTTGGATGCCGAAACCATAATCAATTGCTATAACATATTGACATAACAAACGCAGAATCAATACTAGCACACTTTACAGAGTAACACACATATTTAATTAGGATATGTTTAGCACAAGTCCTAAAACTTGTCAACAAAGTGCAATTGAGTCCTAAAACTTACAAAATGTGCAATCAAGTCCTAAAACTTATCAACTTGGTTCAATTCAGTCCTTCCGTTAACACCGTTAGTTTATATTAACGGAAATTGCTGACTTGGGTTATTTTAATACTTTCTCTCTCCTACGTGGCAATTAAGGCAAGGAAAATTGTGCACGTAAGCGAAACGACGTAGTTTTGTGGATATTGCCATTCTCAAAACGACGACGTCTCCCCTCCGTTTTTTTCACGACGTCTCCCCCTTCGTTTCTCCGTTTCTTTACGACATCTCTTCCCTTCTTCCCCTCTCGAATCAACGAACCCTAAGCCCTAAATCTCGACGTAGATCTCTTCCCTTCTTCCCCTCTCGAATCAACGCAACCCTAAGCCCGAAATCTCGACGCAGATCTCTTCCCTTCTTCCCCTCTCGAATCAACGCAACCCTAAGCCCTAAATCTCGGCGTAGATCACCGGTGCCTCGCGAGTTGCAGTTCTTCGTCAAACGCTGGTGCGAGTACACGCGACACTCGTCCCACGAGAGCCTTGGCGGTGGATCGAGCGGCGCCGACGGTGGAGGCAAGGTGAATTCGTTTGCACCGCTTGTGTCCATCCATAGGAATATGTTGTGGAGATTGATTGTCCCGCTTACTCTGTGCTAACATGACAGGCTGAAGTCTCTGGACCGGTTGACTCAAAGGACCCTAATTTCAAATTGAGCAAATATGATTATTTTGGCCATGGTGAGATACTGAGTTTCTTCTCTCATGTGTATTGGGATTGTGATTACTCGTTGTGGTGTTCTTCAATTCTAATCTGCATCACTGTATTTGTGATTTGTCCATTAATGTAACCGATAATATAGTGTTTGATCATTTCTTTCAAGACTATGGCTGAAGTTATCTCTACAACTTCACTAATTATAGAATTTGTTCTAGACAGCGACATCTTCCTCTTGAAACTTCAAGTTCATTTGGGGGGTGGATGTGCGTATCTTCATCTCTGCATCTATATTTACTTAATTAGAAAGGGACATGAGAATAATGTTTTTTTAGACTAAGATAGCAGGGATATGGTATGATGTGGGTTTAAATCCATCTAATATATGTGTCCTCTTGAAACTTCAAGTTCATCTTTGGGGGGTGATGTGCGTATCTTCATCTCTCGCATCTATATTTACTTGATTAGAAAGGGACATGAGAATAATGTTTTTTCAGACTAAGATAGCAGGGATATGGTATGATGTGGGTTTAAAATGTATTACATATATGTGTCCCTATTATTTGTCAACACTAGCTTTAGAAAGCTAGCTTTGGCTTCCTGAATTGTCTATTTTGGTTGCGCTAATGACTATCTTCATTTAATCATTTCAGGGACAACAATAGCGGTTCATGCTGCTGATATAATTGCTTTGTCAAAGGTGACTGATTGTTTCCTCTTCGTGTTTCTCTTGTAGTTCTATTCCGGTTGCTATAGTTCATGACAATGGTGCTTTGATTTTGATTGGTAGCTTACCTGCTTAGTGCTACCGTAGGAGCACTACCGTTTGCTCCAGCCTAAGTCAATATGGAGATCGGATGACACAAATGAAACGTGCAGTCTTGTTGAGCGTATACTACACCTGGAACCCATTGAAGTATGTTTCAAATAGTTGTGTAGAGGTCGCTTTTTAAGCCTCATTGTTGTGCTAATTAGTCATGGATTTCCTCTCACGCTTGAATGTTCCACTCGTCCATGGTGCAAATAGGCACGTTTAAATTGAACTTCTTTACATCACATTGTTCAGTACTTATTCATTGGAATCATCATCATGGCTGATAAATGCTACATGACTTTTACACGCACGCTTAGTGGTGTCACATGACTATGAATGTTTTCAAAGAACCGTAACTTAACGAAATCAGTCAAAGATTAGATGGCCTAATGATATATTGCCTCAACAACCAGTTCTATCAAGAGTTATCCTCTTTTGGAATTATCTATGGATATCACATTTTCCTGTTCTTCCCCATTTTTTATGCTTCTTGCTGTCCCATAATCCTTTAAGTTGAATCTATAGATATAGTTCCTTTTCACCGTCAATGACGATACCAAATGATTTGTCTCATTGTCCATTGCTTACACAGTTCTTATGTGATGGAATCCAATGCACTACTTGATATGCTTTTTGTTGCTTGATGATGTTAAGAAAAGAAGATTTCTAGTTTCCATGAACTTATTTGCATGTGCATGTTATTCTTGGAAACAAGATTTATATCGCATGCCCATATTTTCGTCTTAGAGGTCTCTAGCTACTGTTTACAGTTTTGCGACACATGCTAAGATTAAATGTGGGACAGCAGACAGGTGGTCTTTATCTATGAATAAGTTGTCATTACATGTTTGTTTTGAAGGTTAGCATATTTCAAGGGATCACTTTGCCGGAGGCTCGGAGATTTGGGAAAGTTTTCGGCGGGCAGTTCATTGCTCAGGCATAATTAGTTCAGTTTTATGCAGTTTTGTGCTAAACCAATCTGTGAGATGTGTACATGAAAATTTGATGACTTCCTTTCTTCTAAATTAGTTCAATTTACTGTCACTTTCAGCTCCTTTTTTGCTGATGCTGGTTTGTTGATGCTTGTATTTGGAATGAGTTTATTGGAGGGTTGATTATTCTCGAGGTCATCCATCAACATGGGTATGTTTACCCTACCTATTTCTCTTTATAAGTCAAGTCATTAGTAGTTTTTAGTTGAAATTTTACGATTGAAAGTGCTATTTATTTCTATTCTTTTGTAGGTCCAACGGGCAACAACAAAGTTTATGTCACTGTTTTCTTTGGAGGTAAATTTCAAGTTGGACCGCCCTTAGAATACGTAGATGGAAGGGTCGATGTTGTTGAGGTAGACTTAAGTAAGGGTTCATTATCTAACATAATTGCAGCTGTTGAGGTTCTATGTGGGCGTAAAATAGAAAAGCTCTTTTATAGAGTTCCTGGAAGTAATATTCTTGAAGATGGAGTAACTTTAGATACTTATGGGATAACTCCGATGTGATAGATCAGTTTTATCATCATCTTCACTCTGAAAATATTGAATTGTATGTTGAGCATGCCGATGATGAAGAAACGCTTGCTGAGATAGGGGGAGTTGAGATGGAAACTAGAGGTCTGTTTGATGTGAATATGGAAAGTGTTAACAATGTGGCTGATAATATGTTTGAAAATATAATTGGAAATACCGATGATGATGGGAATCAGCTTGAGGGTGAAAGTAGGGATGTGGATGATGAGAATGATGATGCATGTAATTTGGTGGATGCTGAACAGTCGAGTGACGATGATGATTTTGAATTGGTTAATGCAAGAGGAAATTTAAAGGAATTTTCAGCGAGACATAGACTCAAAATTGGAACTAACATTGAAGAAACTTCTCAATTAGACATTGGCTCTCAAACTCCATTATCAGTTGATCCTCTAATGGTGGATGCGTCTGGGTGCGAAACAGAGTACTATGATTCAGATGAAGAAGAAAGTCTTCATTCAGATTTAGATGATGAGAGTGAAAAAGAAGAAAATGATGTTATTTCAAGAAGAATGAGTAGGTTTCCATCATATGATCGAAATTGTAAGAATCCAGTATTTGTTGTTGGCATAACATTTGAAGATTCAAGTGAGTTCAAAGATGCAATTTTGAGGTACTCGGTGGCTGAGCAAAGAGCAATTAAATACACCAAGAACACCACTGGATTTGTAAGAGCTGGGTGTGCCCAAGCTAATTGTAACTGGATGATTTATGGTGCTCTCGATAGCAAAATTGGATCATTTCATTTGAAAAAGTACATTGATGAGCATATATGTGCTATTACTTTTGAGAATAAGAGAGTTTCTAGTTCTTTTTTAGCTAAACACTTCATGGTTCTCATTTTCTGCAATGCCTAAAATTAATGCACCTTAGTTGAAGATATTAGTTAGAGAACAGTTGGGGGTGAATGTCACTGTGAGTCAATGCAGGAGAACAAAGCTAAAAGTGTTCAAGGAATTACAAGGCAATTATAAGAAGGAGTATGCACTGATGTACGATTACTTGGGAGAGCTTTACATTGCAAGCCAGGCGAGCACATTTAAAATGAAAGTTGAAAGATCACTACCAGATTCCTTACCATTATTTGATAGGACTTACATTTGCTTTGATGCCTGTAGGAAAGGATTTTTGGCAGGGTGTCGGAAGATCATTGGATTAGATGGATGTTTTCTTAGGGGATTGATCAAGGGTGAGTTGTTGTGTGCTGTGGGGAGGGATGCTAACAATTAAATGTATCCAAAGAGCATGGGCAGTCGTAAGAATTGAGAATAAGGACACATGGAGCTGGTTTATCAACTTGTTGAAAGAAGATCTTGACATGGGTAATGGTAATGGATGGGCCTTAATAATGACCAACAAAAGGTATGTAATACTACTATCACTCATCTTGAATTTGTTTGCAACAATGTATATAATGATTTCCAATATTAATGTTTTCTTTTCTTTTTTTTATATATCAGGGCCTCATCCCTTCAGTAGTTGAACTTTTGTCAAATGCAGAACATAGAATGTGTGCGAGGCATATATATTCTAATTGGGGTCAAAAATACAAAGGAAAGCAGTTGATGAGACAATTCTGGAAATGTGCTAAGAGTACTAATATGTCAGATTTTGAGGTGCATAAACAGAGATTGAAGGAAATGACTCCACAAGGTCATGATGATCTATTCCAAATTGAGCCAAAGCACTGGTCTAAAGCCTTCTTTGACACCAACATAAAATGCGATGTTGTTGATAATAATCTTAGTGAAGCTTTCAATGGTAGGTGTGTGGAAGCTAGGTGCAAGGCCATTGTGAGTATGCTTGAAGATATTAGAATCATGATTATGAATAGAATGCACAGTCAAAGGGATGCATGTGCTAAGTGGACAAGGAATTATGGTCCAAGAATTGTGCACAAGTTACATAAGAATACAGTGGCTAGTAGATATTGCCATTTGATATGGAATGGAGATCAATGATACGAGATTATGGAAAATAGTGACAAATATGTTGTAGACTTCAATTTGAAGACTTGTTCTTGTAGAGCTTGGGAAGTTAGTGGAATTCCATGTTGCCATGCTATATGTGCAATACACCACAAGAAAAATGATCCAGGTGACTACCTAGCCGAGTGCTATAACAAGAACAAATACTTAAGTGCTTATCAATTCATGATGCCTACTGTGAGAGGACAGAAATTTTGGGGCAAAACTAATAAAGAAGCCCCTCAGCCCCCACCGATCAAAAAGATGCCTGGTAAGCCAAAAAGAAGTAGAAGAAAGCAACCACTTGAGCTTGTAAGACAGAACAGAATGACTAAAGAGGGTAAGCAAATGACTTGTTCTACCTGCCATGTGGTTGGACATAATTGTAAAGGATGTCCTCTGAAAAAGGTATTTCTTCACTAATTGATTTTGTTGATTCTAAGCTTGTTGTCTTGTCATGAATACTTACTATGTGCTTTTAGGCCCATGCAAATGCACCGAAGCTCAATCTCAAGCCAATTCCAAAGTGGATCAAGGCCTAAAAAAGACAAGTAATTTGTGATAGATTCATGCATTATAAGTTATAAATGTGAAGATTTCGATTTACTAATGATGGATATATATATATATGCAGGCTAAAGCTACAGCAACGGCAAGTACAACTCAAAGAGGATCCAAATGCCGTGTCATTGCTTTTGCAGAAGCTAGTGCACTTGTACAAGATAATAGTGGGCAGACGAATTCTTTAGCAAATGCTTTTGCAGAAGCTAGTGCACCAATTGAAGATACTTCAGCCAATGCTTTTGCTCAAGTCGATGTGCCAGCACAAGATACTTTAGTCAATGCTTGTACAGAACTCAGTGGACCAGTGCAAGATACTTCAGCCAATGCTAAAGCTCAGTCTAGTGTAAATGAAAGAGGATGTTGGGCTACTGCTAATGTAAGTGGATGTAGTGGACATGCCAATTCTTTTGCTGAAGCTAGTGTTAATCAACGATAAGGATTTTTTCGTGCTCAAGCCAATGCAATAGTTAGCAGCAGACCTCAAAAAATCCCAGTGAGTAATACCTCACCAGCCATGCATTCATGTGTTGTGATTACATTGTCACATTCAATTTTTTTTTCTTTTTCAGTTTAAAAGACCTGCCATTGAAATGGAAATGATACAAGGGCAATCACAACCGAACAAGCAAAAGAAAATGGTATGTTTACACAACTCCTAAAAACAACCTTCAAATTCTCAATGTGAGTATGTTTTAACACTTTACAATGGGAACTGATTGTCTCCTTGAACAAAAAACATACCCATTCTTTTGTAGCCTGGCTCAATTGATACAAGAATATCGAAACAATCAGACAAATGAGTAGTTTTAGGAGCTTCAATGGCAAAGGCGCATCCCCAAGCCAGTGCACAGCCTCAATCATCTCAAAGTGCTCTTCAAAAGCATGTTGTTGTGAAGTCAAAGCCACAATTGCAACTCCAGGACAGTTTGCAGCTTCAAGCATTAATAACTTATCCTCGAAAGCACATTGGTGTAAAGCCAAAGCCACCATCGCACCCCCAGGCAAGTTCTCAGCCTCAATCCCGAAAACATGTTGCCATAAAGCCAAAGCCGAAGCCACCATCACAACCGCCAGTGAGTTCACAGCCTCAGTCATCTCATACTTCAATTGCTCCCGCAAAGCCTATTTGGAAGTGAGTCACAGAAGGCACACCATATACAATTAGAAGCTCACAACTTATGAATCAAGCGCACGTTGAACCTGGTGGACCACCCGAGACAGTTCAACCACCCGAGACAGTAGACTTGGATTGACGTGCTTGCTAAATGTGTCAGGTCTCATGAAAGTTGCAACAAGAAATTCTCCTTTAACATTATCTTGGGTGCTGTTTTTGCTGGCCAATTTCTTATATGGTTTGTGGTTTGTAGTGTTTTGTAGCAATCAATTTTAGTGATTTTGTAATTATCAGAGAACGTGTTGGGACTGTGTTTAATGACTCGTCCCTTTTGCTGTATACATTTGCAAATATCCTATCCGTCTCTTTGCCTCTTGGCTGCAGTAGTGCAATGTGCAAATTTATCTGCCTAAGAGAAGAGCAACTTTTTTTTGCTTCCGTGTATCTGAGGTAGCATGCCGTGGTACGTGCATGTTCCTTTTCAGTTTCTTTCTTTGAATAGGAGTTTTATTTCTGTTGAGCACCTCAGTACAGTCTCCATATATATTCACAACTTACATAATGTCAAAAAGAAGGTTGCGGTGGAGGGAATGTTCAGCCATTTTGAGTTAAAAAAAAAATTCTCTATCTCTAGATACCTTTCATTACATAGTACACACCGATATTATCGAGACGAATCCCCATTAGAGATTATATTTGGCATCTGGAGATCACGAAGATCATCTCAGGATTCCGTTGTTTCTACAGTGAATCGTCATCCCGTTTCAGCCGATCTCTTGTGGCAGGATGTCATAGCGTATCAAGTGCTACAGATGCATTGTCGTCTTCAAATTTCATCGCATACACACCACTCACATCAGGTGGTACCTCGTTCTCATCCACGAAGACATTGCCTTCGTAAGTCACTGCCCCTCCATCTCGAACTCTGCCATCGCCGGTTACTTCTACAATCAACTTCGGAAAACCGACGCTCTTTTCACGAATCAGACCCTCCCTTGCCTCTCCTATTAGCTTCTCAATCCTTTCGCTTTCGCCGGCTATGTCATTGTCGCCGTGGTAAGAGTGCTCCTCATAATATGGCACAAGACCTCCTGCCATGAATCCGAGATTCACCTTACGGCCTAAAAGAAGCGTGCCCGAGTCTGGGATGCTTATGTTCTCCTCGTTCTAGCGATGTCTTTGATTGTCGAATTGATGATTGATCTAAAAGAGTAGCCAGATGCTAAACATTGTGGCAACAACAAATTGGAATATTCTCCTAGATTGTCCTGCCCTCTATCTATGATTGTCGTTGCCGGATTGGTTAGCCATCATGTTATGTTCCTTCAAATTTGAATCGGATCACTAGAAATAGAAGCATATTCCAGGCAAAGAGAGGTCAACATGATGACTTAATGGGCCAAAAAAAAAGATAGTTGATGAACAAATGAATCAAACTATCATGAACCGGAAGACCAACTTCGTAATCTCATTTGGGTTTAACCAAACATTAATCATTTCAACTGAATTCATCGCTCAGACTCTAGCCGAAACTAATTGTGCCAAGCATAAGAAAAATCTGTTCCCAGCTTAACAAAAATCAATGCAGGATATACTTAAAGAAGACCTGCTCATACAGTCCTATCTAATGCTCTGACTTTGTGATGATGAACTTGAGAACGAAACCGGCATGCTCGAATGCTCGAGGAAAGGAACCCTTTTGAAAGAAACAAGAGAGGGCCTGCTCGGAAAGTTATTTCCTTTCTTCTGACGAAAAGCCAAGAAAGAGAGAGTCGCGCAAGCTAACATTCGTCAGAACGCAAAAGCAGTAGAATTTGTCAAGGCGTGGAAAGTCCCGAACGGGGGGTTTGAAACTTTCGAAAATCCAAAGAGCCGGCTTTGTCACGTAACTCCCTTTACTTCATGCCCCAAACAGGACCTTTTTCTCTCCTTTCCAAATGCTTTTGATTTGATGAAGCAAAAGTTCGAAGGGCGAGGGCAGCTTATATAGAGGAAAACAAGCTTCCCAAACTTCATTTCCATAAATACATGAGAGTGCTCTGTCTTTTTTCCTTTGATGGAACATTTAAAAAATCATCATCCAAATAGCATTCACTGAAAGAACACACGAAATGAATTAAGCTTGTTTACATTTCCACGCAACATGAGTTTCCTAATTTTACAGGGCAAAAGAGAATCGGGATAAAGTAATTAAATACAAACTTAGAAACAAGGTACTATGGAAGACTTAGAAACTTCTCACTAGCTTTCACATTAAATATAATCCCCATAATGATATAACACATGCATAGAAAAAATCCCAATTGATAGAGCATCTTCCCTTTCTTCACTCGTGCAAGCTCTTCCTTTAAAAGTCCATTTTTTGCCTTTTGCGCCTTCATTTTAGCTATCAGTGAGCTAACATAATCGTCGGTGCATCTGGATTGGCTTGACTCCGATAGTGCTTGATTTCTTTCAAGCAGTTCGACTATCATGTCCCTCGCTTGATCTGGTATTTTTTGGTCAACCCACATGAAGAAATTGCAGCAACCTGGACCATCAAACTTAACACATCCATAGAACCTTCTTCCTACGTTTTTCTTTGTTTTTGCAATAAGAAGTGGTGATCGAAGACCACAATAGCAGGTTAACTCTGATTCGACCTCATTAGGAGTTACACCACTTGATTTAGAAGTTGTTGCCCTCATTCTTCTTGTCGCCATATTAAAAAAGCATATCACAGTTGCAAAATAGCAAAACCTACACCATAGGAGAATAAAGGCATGTTAACCTTCAAAACAAACATGTAATGACAACTTATTCACAGATAAAGTCCACCCGTCTGTTGTCCCACATTTAATCTTAGCATGTGTCGTAAAACTGTAAACAGTAGCCAGAGACCTCTAAGACGAAAATATGGGCATGCGATATAAATCTTGTTTCCAAGAATAACATGCACATGCAAATAAGTTCATGGAAACTAGAAATCTTCTTTTCTTAACATCATCAAGCAACAAAAAGCATATCAAGTAGTGCATTGGATTCCATCACATAAGAACTGTGTAAGCAATGGACAATGAGACAAATCATTTGGTATCGTCATCGACAGTGAAAAGGAACTATATCTATAGATTCAACTTAAAGGATTATGGGACAGCAAGAAGCATAAAAAATGGGGAAGAACAGGAAAATGTGATATCCATAGATAATTCCAAAAGCGGATAACTCTTGATAGAACTAGTTGTTGAGGCAATATATCATTAGGCCATCTAATCTTTGACTGATTTCTGTTAAGTTACAGTTCTTTGAAAACATTCATAGTCATGTGACACCACTAAGCAGGTACTGTGTAACAGTCATGTAGCATTTATCAGCCATGATGATGATTCCAGTGAATAAGTACTGAACAATGTGATGTAAAGAAGTTCAATTTAAACGTGCCTATTTGCACCATGGACAAGTGGAACATTCAAGCGTGAGAGGAAATCCATGACTAATTTAGCACAAAAATGAGGCTTAAAAAGCGACCTCTACGCAACTATTTGAAACATACTTCAATGGGTTCCAGGTGTAGTATACGCTCAACAAGACTGCACGTTTCATTTGTGTCATCCGATCTCCATATTGACTTAGGCTGGAGCAAATGGCAGTGCTCCTATGGTAGCACTAAGCAGGTAAGCTACCGATCAAAATCAAAGCACCATTGTCATGAACTATAGCAACCGGAATAGAACTACAAGAGAAACACGAAGAGGAAACAATCAGTCACCTTTGACAAAGCAATTATATCAGCAGCATGATTCGCTATTGTTGTCCCTGAAATGATTAAATGAAGACAGTCATTAGCGCAACCAAAATAGACAATTCAGGAAGCCAAAGCTGGCTTGCTAAAGCTAGTGTTGACAAATAACAGGGACACATATATGTAATACATTTTAAACCCACATCATACCATATCCCTGCTATCTTAGTCTGAAAAAACATTATTCTCATGTCCCTTTCTAATCAAGTAAATATAGATGCAGAGATGAAGATACGCACATCACCCCCCCCCCAAGATGAACTTGAAGTTTCAAGAGGACGCATATATTAGATGGATTTAAACCCACATCATACGATATCCCTGCTATCTTAGTCTGAAAAAACATTATTCTCATGTCCCGTTCTAATTAAGTAAATATAGATGCAGAGATGAAGATACGCACATCCACCCCCCCCCACAAATGAACTTGAAGTTTCAAGAGGAAGATGTCGCTGTCTAGAACAAATTCTATAATTAGTGAAGTTGTAGATAACTTCAGCCATAGTCTTGAAAGAAATGATCAAACACTATATTATCAGTTACATTAATGGACAAATCACAAATACAGTGATGCAAATTAGAATTGAAGAACACCACAACAAGTAATCACAATCCCAATACACATGAGAGAAGAAACTCAGTATCTCACCATGGCCAAAATAATCATATTTGCTCAATTTGAAATCAGGGTCCTTTGAGTCAACTGGTCCAGAGACTTCAGCCTGTCATGTTAGCACAGAGTAAGCGGGACAATCAATCTCCACAACATATTCCTATGGATGGACACAAGCGGTGCAAACAAATTCACCTCGCCTCCACCGTCGGCGCCGCTCGATCCACCGCCGAGGCTCTCGTGGGACGAGTGTCGCGTGTACTCGCACTAGCGTTTGACGAAGAAATGCAACTCGCGAGGCACCGGTGATCTGCGCCGAGATTTAGGGCTTAGGGTTGCGTTGATTCGAGAGGGGAAGAAGGGAAGAGATGTCGTAAAGAAACGGAGAAACGGAGGGGGAGACGTCGTGAAAAAAACGGAGGAGAGACGTCGTCGTTTTGAGAATGGCAATATCCACAAAACTACGTCGTTTCGCTTACGTGCACAATTTTTCTTGCCCTAATTGCCACGTAGGAGAGAGAAAGTATTAAAATAAGCCAAGTCAGCAATTTTCGTTAATATAAACTAACGGTGTTAACGGAAGGACTGAATTGAACCAAGTTTACAAGTTTTAAGACTCGATTGCACTTTTTGTAAGTTTTAGGACTTAATTGCACTTTGTTGACAAGTTTTAGGACTTGTGCTGAACATATCCCAAAATTTGCAGTAAAGACAAACTAAATTAATGATAATTCAACAAAAGACACAGAGGCAAAAGTTCACTATGTTCCCAATCAACTTCTATGTACAATTGTTCTATTATCATTAATTAGTTTAATTTGCACAAATTTTGAGTTTTAGGTGAGAACTTCTTTTAATTCTACCAACCTACGAACTCCCACTAGGAAAAATAATTACATGACCTTATGTAATTTCTACATTTTTCCTTAACACAAAAAATGTTGCATGATAATAACCAACGTATAAACAACAATCATGCTTCAACTATAATTAAAATTGCAATTCAACATGTAATGGATTTCCTACCATTGTTCTAATTTTCTAGCAACTAGAAAATTACAAATATATTAAAACATATACATCATATCATTGAACCAAGCTTTACACAGCATATATAACATCATTTGCACACAAGCTAGCTACTGTATTTCCTAAATCACAAGAAAATACAAGCCACAAATGAATAAACTGCATTAAACCCCAAAAAATTACGCGTACATAGGGTTTCCAAAGCATTTTCATACATTTATAAAATTCAAAAGTATAAAATAATTATACCACTGTGTAGAGGACACTCATACGAACCAAACGCCACCGACCACGCTCCAATCGGAGCTCGCACGCGCCCCCACGTGCTGCCTGAGTGCGCGGCGCGTGTGGCGCACGCGCCAGCGAGCCAAACGGCTCCTGGCCGATCCGACCGATCCAACCAATGATCGGTCCAACCAGTCCGACCGATGACCGGTCCGACCGGTTTTGACCGCCGGACCGGTTGACCGGTCCAACCGTTGATCGATCAACGGTCGGGTCGGGTCGGGTCAACCGGTCGGATCTCGGGTCGGGTCGTGTCTCGGGTCGGATCTTGGGTCGGGTCGCTGGTCGGGTCGGGTCGTGTCTCGGGTCGGGTCGCTGGTCGGGTCGGGTCGCCGGCCGGTGACCGACCGCCAACCGCCGCCGGCGCGACGTCATCGATGACGTCATCCCAGCAGATTACCGACCGTTGGGTGACGTCATCACGCGCCGGTTCGCCGATCGGCACGTGCCGATTCGCCGGCTGGTGTGCGTTGCGCACGTGCCGGTTCGCCGACCGGCGCGTGAGGCGAACGCGCTGGCTGTGCCAGCGCCAGCGCATGGCGCCCCACACGCGGCGGCGGCCGGCCGCGCGTGTGGGCGCGTCTGACGTCTCCCGGCGGCGCTTGACCCATCGTCGGACTCGTCTCGACGAGCTCTTTCACCCAGTATATTCAAAAATTAATTTTGACCAAAAAATTATTTCGAAAAACGGCCAAAACCTCACGGATCACGCGACCTCGAACCCGTTCTTCGCTCCGGTTCAATTTCGAGTTTTTCATATGGCAATTCCGACTATCAGAGATCCAAACAGTGTAGAATACAATCTCTTGATCTCAATATCAAATGGTAAATGAGAAAACTCAATGAAAAACAAGACAAAAATCATGATCGGGCTCTGATACCAATGTTGGAATTCGAGTCGGCGGAAGACGACTTACCTGATTCCGATGCGCAAATAGCAAATGGCCTCGGAACGAATGTTGAATTGCGAATAAATCACGAACAACACTACCTCACGTTAGTCTGGATGCAATCACAAGGAAAACACCTGATTTCCACGGCGTAAATGTCGATTGTTCTTGCAAAAGTGAAATGGAATTCCCTTTTCTTCTTTGATGGAAATGGAGAGAAAATTTGATGCGAATGATCAGCCAACCATTCCAACGGTTGTGTTCGGGAGCTTTTTATACGTCTCCATTCGTACCCCTCCATTAGTGTCTTTCCATCGTAACGCATCAAGACGTAACGGTGCGTTCCAATCGCACCTCATCGTGGACGTACCAGCTAAAGTACTACAATTATGATCATATATCAAATGATTAACCTCAAATTATTCTAGTAGATTAATTATTAAATAATTGATCAAGATTTATCTATTAAATCGATGTCTTGATAATGGATGTGGGATAGTACATTCATGATTGGCTATTAAAGTCATAATTATTATAACAATATTTAGTTTGATATATAGGCGAGGCAATTTCCATAGCAAAAGTGGTTGGAGCCACAACGTTCATATCTGCTACAATCAGATTATTGGATAAGCCCCCTATTATACCTTAAACCTATTTGTAATAAATTTGACTCCTCCATCATTCGACGAGAGACGTTGTCGGAGCTGATTATCCAATCTATCTAAGTATCAATCACAGGTCAGAGCTAGCTTGGGTTAAAATATTTTGCAAATTTCGAAGAAGCTTTAAAGGGAGATTCCGGAGACGAGAGTACGCCACTCTTAACATTAACCCAAGCTAGTCTCTTCATGAACAATGCTGTGACCCTCGCCCTCGTATAATCATATAATATATATTTAACTTAATAATTGTATTTATAAATAAATCATTGAAGTATAAATAGTATATGATATCATAAATAACATATGCAGAGCATTAAAATCATGAATTAAGATCAACTATTAAAGCGGTAATTATTATATTCTCTCTGATTCTTATTATAGGTATTTTTTAGGAACTTTGATGCTACTCGCTGCTTATTAGTTATAGCATCTGTTATTCATGAAATCAAACAGTTTAATAAGTCTCGCATTACTAAACTATAGTGTTGTGGAATTGCTGCTCATTGGAATGGACTTAGACATTAACGTTTTCAAGATTGAGATGAAGTTTTGCTAAGTTGAGTTCATGAGTGTACTTTGAAACTTACTGCACCTGATGAGGGTGTCAACTTCCATATTTGTCGGTTTCCTAAAAGCCAAAGTGGCTCAGAAGATACGAAAGGAAATAATAAGTTCATACTTTGCACAGTCAAGTTAATTGCAACAGAATATGCTTTACCTCGCATGAGGCCAAGGGACATGAAAAGAAAAAGACTAATCGACTTATGCCGGAGCATGTTTGATGTTTATGACCATTTGGGTTGGTATAAAACAAGTATTCAGTTCATAAAGGAGCTTAAAGAATCATTTGCTAATGATCACAGATCCACGTCTAATTTTCATCACAATTAATCACAAGAATAACTTGATGCTCCTATTTGAATAACTCGTGGGTCTTGACTGCCGTCAACTATATTTTGGTCATCAGAGGAAGCTTAGTAATGCAGATTCAAAGCTGTCTTATGGGCAATAATCAGTAGTACCCATTTATCTTGACGAGTTCAAAAAACATCAAGTTTTTCCTTATGTCAACATATTTGATCAAGTTTAAATGAATATATAAGATGGGACTGAGAGAATAGTTTAATTGGTTATTGGATGAGTTCACAGAGACTAATAACTAATAAGCATATGAGTGCATGAAAAATTTATCGTCCTTCTAGCTAAAAGGGGAACAAAAGACTTATTTATGCGTGAAACATATTGTTCTGCTCACTTCCCAGAGTAACGCCTCAAGAAAGGTGGCGAAAGATGGGTACATAAGAAGAAATTTCTTAACAAAGTTATAACAGACCCAGTCAAATCATAGTGAACTGTTTGCTAACTAGAGAACTTGTGGTGGGTTATAGACAAAAGAAAAGTTGTTGACTCCTATAAAAGAAAAAGGATTAGAGCGTGCATTCCCAAGTGTGCACTGTTGCCACCAGCGGGTTTCTTGAGTTTTAGCCGCGAAGCAAAACAGTGAAGGAGCCGCATAGTGAAGGTTAGAGCACGAGCTGCGCGGTGACTCTCGGTAGACGAGCCGCCCCCAAGAGGAACAGCCTGAAGAAGACGACAGTGAAGCCTTTTCAGACGCACGAAGAAGTGGGCTTGAACCCCCGGAGATTTGTGCTATGAGTTTTTACGTTTAACATGTATTGTTTATAATCTAAGTAAGGAAAACATTCAAGCGTGTGAGCAATTATAATACTAATTATTCGATTATAGTCGATTATTTATTGCTAACTCTCTCCATGAATGTATCAGACCGAATCACTTCAATCTTTAGTGTTCTTTATTGTTCATCGTTTATTGTCTTTGGTAATTTTGTATTGGCTTAAATTGCAAGATTCTGATTAGCTTCCTGGTTCATTTTACAACAGGTCCTATGATAAGCAAATTGATATGCCATCTCCTTGTGCGGCCAGTGATGATGGCCACTTTGCCCTTGAGCTTTCTCTCCAAAGTTGGGTGCCCAGCCATTGCTCTCTGTCTGGAAACATTAAACTGTGACGTGAATAATTTTCGTTGAGTTTGCTTGGTATAAAATGAAAAACCAAGAGAAGTCAACAGTTTTAATATAAAGCTCTCACGTCTGGGAGATCAATAAAATATATTTCATCTTGACTTGTGCAAAAGGAGTAGCTATTGCACCACCCAGTAGTCGAATTATTTTATTTGTACTAAGATTTTTTAAACTTCCGTCAATTAGGGTTTTTGGTTCTATAAATGGGGGACCGAATGATGCAAGAGAATTCCAAATTGCTGGACTTCGAAGTGATATCATGAAGTTGTTTTGGATTGTTTTTTATGATCAGCATTTGACAGGCATATTCGTTCTAGAGGCTTCCGGTGCGTTGCTCTCGTCCTTTTTTTTACTCCAACTGCTTTGTTATAAAGTGTATCCGCTTAATCACAATTTATATTTTGGATGAACATAAAAGAGCAGAGAGCATTTGGGACTTAATTAAGTAGAATTCCATGCATTTCCCAAATTACATTTGAGTTCTAATTCACGAAAAAAAGGTGTAGCATGTGACATTTAGATGATGCGTCACGAGGATATAGCTTTTTAAATTGATAGTTAGATTCTCAAATTTATTTTTTTCCTTAATATTATGGTTGAACAAATAAGATAAAAACCATACACATGATGAGACCAATATGACTCAATTATTCCAGCCTTGTGCAGTTTTCAAGTTGTCATCAGGATCAATCTCATAGCTTGCTGAAACTAACTTCAACTTTATCAGCTGGTGCATGGTGGGGAAGATAGACAAAATCCGCATCTGGGCTCAGCAATTCCCACCGGAAATTCGATTGTCAAACATTGTTGTGAATTTTACGGTTCAATGAACTAGAATTTCTCTAAATTCAATGAGGAAAAGCTTCACGTTTCTCCTTACTTGTATCCCACTGATAAATGATGCAGTAGAATTGCCAGTTGCATCCTCGCAAGCATGTTTCCTGCGCAGATTCTCGGTCCCCCACCAAACGCTTGGTATGCCGCCGGCTTCACAGATCCCTGAAGAACATGACTAAGTATTATATAGGTTGGCCCGAAAGAGAACAAATTAGGGAGAAAGGAAAACGACTGCTTTGTCCATGAACATAACTGATATCGAGCCTTACATTCAACCTATCTGGATTAAAGCACATCGAGTCATCAAAGTTTTCCGGGTTTGTGTGGAGATATCAGAGCCACATAATAACTTTCCGTCCCTTTGGGATCCTATAACCTACACAAATTTCAGGGATCCTTATTGCAAAATTCTATTTTTAATTGCTCTGGACAGGACACGGTAGTCAGCACCAACTCTTATGTATTGGTCACAACAGTTCTTGTGGGCATAAAGTATCCAAGCCGGTGCAAAATAATGCAGGATGGCAGAGAAATCTTTTTAACAGGTACAAAATGGCCTTGAAAAGACAGTCTTGCTAAACAACAATTTGAAGATTTATCCCGTGGTAGAGCTGTGGGCCATATTGCATATGCTAATAATATCTATCTGCAAGGCTTGTGGATAGTTTCGTACCTTTGTAATTGATGTCTTTTGCGACTCATCTGAATTTAAAAGCTCCAATATTGGCCATTCTTAATGTCTCCTCCGCCACCTGTATATCAGTAATTGTCAGCTTCAAAAGTTTTTTTATCTTTCGAAAAACTGGTCACCCGAACTCTGAAATCCTCCTATGATTTTACCTTACCTTGTTAGTATATTTCATATTCGAGACATCTTCGCTCGTGATGAACTCATTGTTCTTGTTCTGGCTAATGGACATGTTCTTTTCCTGCCATTCGGAGTTTACAAAGTTGGACTATGTCGGTACTCGGAGTTTCTTTAGAACATTGGGATACCTGGCAAGGTAGTGGATCTCGCCCACATTGCTACAAGTGCAGTGGACTCATAACCGGCTACAAGTGCAGTGGACTCATAACCGGCAATCACAAGAATAATGATGTTATCTATTACTTCTTGGTCATAAAGTTTTTTGCCTTCTTCATCTTTGATTTGTTGGATCCCGTCCACAAGATCGGTCACAGATTATGCACTTCGGCTTTTCCTCTTTTCTAAAAATTGCCTCAACTTTCTTCCGGCACTGCAATTGGATTGAAGAAATATTTTAGATCATTTGGGGTTTTAAATGGGCAGCTTGGCATGAAACTAGGACAATTCAATCCGATATTGCTTCCGTGGTGGTACGATCATTTTGCATTGTAGCATGGTATATATCATGTCAGACAACAATATAACTTCAAAGCTCATATGCAAAGCAGGAGTATTGCGCAAGCTAATGAGACTGCAGTTGCCATTTTGAATTTTAGTACATTCACCCAACTAATCTGATCAAAGATTCCAATTCGATTGAACTTGCAGAGCTTGGTGATATGCAGTTCAGGGGAGATTAAGCGGCTGAGCTTTTATCACTCTAAACATTTCATGAAGAAACTGGTAGATCTCATCCAATTATGGCCCTGGCTCAAAGCTCATAAATAGTTTCCCAATAATCTGAAATGTCAACTGTAAGCAAAGAAGAAACACAAAATTTTAGAACCACTAATGAAACCTTGAGGATGATTCGATTGGCAAAAATTAATCATGTGAACGATGAAGTTATCTGATGGCAAGCCTATGCGATGGGCTGTACCTTTTTAGTTTGATGGTAAGCGACAATTCTGTCTTTTTGGGCTAATAACCTGAGGCCAGTGATCAAACACGGCTATATCAAAGCAGCTATTCTGTGAAGAGCATCAAGTCGGTTAACCGCATTCAAGACAAATCTCTTGAGCCTGGCCTGTGCCTTTCCGTGAATCGCCACTATAGAATTTGTGCCCATAAGATTGACATTCAGTCATTCCAGGAGGAATGTGTCCTCGTCTTGGAAGACCAACTTGTTTACTGATGGGAAGCATGCTATGATGGAAGGCGATCCGAAGAGGTGAGTCCTTACATTCCCACTCCATCACCATACCTGAAACATGTACAGAGGCATTAGTAGAAGCCTGAGAGAAACACTACTCTCCTTTGGTTTCACCTTTCTTACAGTTGCAAATACAAAGCTGCAAAAGTTCATGTCACAAGTTTTCAGTCCAAAGTTAGATGGGGAACGGGGATCATACTTCTGTCTTTTAGAGTTTATGAACTCATCCGGGTGGCAGAGAATCTTGAAGTACCAGAGGAAGGTGAAGATTTCTTCGAAGAAGGGAAAAGCCATTTGTCCTGGCGACAACTTCACACTGGCGTCAGTACATCTTTGCTCAACTGGCCATGCATACCAAATCTCATTCCACCACCACAACAACCATCCTAGAAGTGGGATGAGCCCCATAATCCAACCTAACCCCGCTCCCATTGGCGTACTCTCCATCAATCAAGATAGTTCTTACTTTTCACTTGCTCAAGTCATTCTTAGTTATTCCTACCAAACTGATATAACCTGCCTTAAATAGACACATCAGTGATCCAATTGCTATTGGGTTTGATTGATTCCATTGAGATTATCCGCTTTCATCCAGTTGCTAACAGACAAACTATATACTCCCTCCACCGAAAGCGACAAAAGTGTTTCGGCTATGTTTAGCTTCATGCTCAATGGCACAATTTTTTTTTTCCTTTAAACAAGTATGACACTAAGAGGGCAATTATCATCGTCCATGACCAGAAAAGGTCATGCGAGAGCTTCTTGGACCTTAGCACCGTAATCTTTTCAAGCAAAAAATGATTGGACTAAACATTTTATCAGGCAAATTCAAAATTTCACAATTTCTTTTTCTTTGCATTATCTCTAAAAGGGGCTTCACCGTTTATTTTTCGCTCATTCTGTCGTTTCCCTCAAAGAATCTCATGACATTGTTTGAGAGATTTAAAAGAACATTTAAGTAAACGACCCTGCACAGCAACATGAACAGGATACGAAGAGTCATGTAAACAACAATCCCTAGCAACAGTGAAAGATAATGGTCTTTCGAATTGGAAAGGTTGCAGAACAGTAGCAGAGATGATGATAACCAACACCCAAAAATATATGGATGAATAACAAATCGAACAAAACTAGCCGGGAAAGAAAGTCTCATAAGAATACACGGACCTTTTACTACTAAGTTTGTCTCCATGGAAAGGGTACTCTCAACATTACAGCCTAATTTATCTCTTATTAAGCACTTACTCTCAGTTGGCACCAAATCAACTTTTAATATGTTCAATGTTGTCTCTTGTTGTACTTTAGCTAGTACGTCCATGATGGGGTGCGATTGGACCGCACCATTTGGACTTGATATGCTACAATGAAGAGGTGTGATGGGGTCATATAAAAGACCCCTGAAGACAACCGTTGGAGTGGTTGGACAAACATACGTTCAGAACATTTTCTTCATTTTTCTCTCCCCTTTCCATCAAGGCGTTCCATTTCATCTTTACAAGAACAGTAGACATTTACGCTGTGGAAATCGGGTGCTTTCCTCGTGATTGCATCCAGACTAACGTGAGGAAGTGTTGTTCGTGACTTATTCGCAATTCAACGGTCGTTCCGGGGCTATTTGCTGTTTGCGCATCGGAATCAAGTAAGTCGTCTTCCACCGACATGAATTCTAATATTAGTATCAGAGCCCAGTCGTGATTTCTGCCTTGTTTTTCATCGAGTTTTCTTATTTACCATTTGATATTGAGATCAAGAGTTTGTATTATACACTGTTTGGATCTCTGATAGTCGGAATTGCCATATGAAAAACTCAAAATTGAACCGGAGCAAAGAACGGGTTCCAGGTCGCGTGCATCCGTGAGTTTTGGCCATTTTTCGAAATAATCTTTTGGTCAAAATTAATTTTTGAATATACAGGGTGAAAGAACTCATCGAGACGAGTCCGGAGATGGGTCGAGCGTCGCCAAGCTACGCCGGACGCGCCCACACGCGCGGCCAAAAGCCGCTGCGCATGGGCGCCACGAGCCTGAAGCGCTGGCAAAGCCAACGCGTACGCCACACGCGCTGGTCGGCGAACCGGCGCGTGCGCGATGCGCGCCAGCCGGCGAACCGGCACGCGTCGGTCGACAAACCGGCGCGTGATGACGTCACCCAACGGTCGGTAACCGCTGGGATGACTTCATCGATGACGTCAGCATCAGCGACAGTTGGCCGGCCAGTCACCGGCCGACGACCTGACCCGACCAACGACCTGACCCGACCCGAGACGCGACCCGACCCGACCGTTGACCGATCAACGCCGAACCGGTCAACGGTTCGATAGTCAAATCGGTCGGACCGGTCACCGGTCGGATCGATCGGACCGGCCAGGAGCCGTTTGGCTCGCTAGCGCGTGCGCCACATGCGCCGCGCACTAAGGCGGCGCGTGGGGGCGCGTGCAAGCTCCGATTGGAGCGTGGTCGGCGGCGTTTGGTTCGTATGAGTGTCCTCTGTGGTATAATTATTTTATACTTTTGAATTTTATAAATGTATAAAAATGCTTTGAAAACCCTATGTACGCGTAATTTTTTGGGGTTTAATGTAGTTTATTCATCTGTGGCTTGTATTTTCTTGTGATTTAAGAAATACAGTAGCTAGCTTGTGTGCAAATGATGTTATATATGATGTGTAGAGCTTGATTCAATGATATGATGTATATGTTTTAATATACTTACAATTTTCTAGTTGCTAGAAAATTATAACAATGGTAGGAAATTTATTATATGTTGACTTGCAATTTTAATTATAATTGAAGCATGATTGTTGTTTATACGTTGGTTATTATCATGCAATGTTTTTTTGTGTTAAGGAAAAATGTAGATTACATAAGGTTATGTAATTATTTTTCCTAGTTGGAGTTCGTAGGTTGGTAGAATTGAAAGGAGTTCTCACCTAAAACTTAAAATTTGCGCAAATTAAACTAATTAATGATAATAGAACAATTGTACATAGAATTTGATTGGGAACATTGTGAACTTTTACTTTTGTGTCTTTTGTTGAATTATCATTAATTTAGTTTGTCTTTGCTGCAAATTAAATATGTGTGTTACTCTGTATAGTGTGCTAGTATTGATTCTGCGTTTATTATGTCAATGTGTTATAGCAATTGATTATGGCTTCGGCATCCAATACCATTGTGGCTGACCTCAATAAGGGTAAGAAGCTGAACGGTGACAATTATGGTATTTGGTACCGAAAGGTTCAGTACATCCTCGAGGAGCAAGAGGTTTTGGAAACCCTTAACCATACCATGGATGAACCTAAGCATGGAACTTCAGCTCAACAAATGAGAGATCTGGAAGCTTATCAAGCTTGGAAAAAGAAAAATAGCATTGCTCGCATCACGTTGCTGAGCTGTATGCAAGATGATCTTATGTGTGAGTTTGAGAGTTATGACAAAGCTCAAGCTATGTGGGTTGCCTTGAAAGATAAGTTTGGGGGTACATCTGCCACTAAGCTGAGGAGACTCACCATCAAGTTTGACACATTTCGAAAGTGTCCAAATGTAACGATGAGGCAGCATCTTCGAGAGATGTCAAATATGATCCGTGAGCTGAAGTCGGCAGGTCACTCCCTTACTGATAAACAACAAGTTCAGGCTATTATAAGGTCTCTTCTTGACAATTGGGAGCATATGAAGATCAATATGACGCATAATGAGAATATTGTCACTTTTGATGATATTGCACGTTATTTGGAATTAGAGGATGAGCGCCTAGAGACTGCGAGATCCCCTACCCATGCTTATGTTGCTGAATCGAGTTCGCGCAAAGCTTCGGGCTTCAAGCGCAAGAGGAATCTTCAGTTCAACAACAAAGGGAAGAGGACTGATCAGGCACTCAAGAGGGCTAAGACCTTCCGACGCAAGAAGCGTGGTGGGAAGAAGGACAAGGCCAAGATAGAGTGCCACAATTGTGGCAAGATGGGTCACTTTGCTAGTGAATGCACTGAGCCGAAAAAGGTATCCTATTACTCCATTACTTTGAGTAATGCTTTTGTTTCTAGTACTGTAATGCTTGTTGAATCTCATCCAATGTGGACTGTAGACTCAAGAGCAACAGACCATGTAGTTAGAGATCGAGAAGCATTTGTGGAGTATCGTCAGATAGCGCCTGGAAGAAGATGGATATATGTTGGGAATAACTCAAGAGTTGAAGTGAAGGAAATCGGCACATGTAAATTAATCTTATGTGGTGGTCGAAACCTATTCCTGCATGATGTCCTTTATACTCCAGATATTCAATGAAACTTGGTCTCTGTAGTTGTTCTTCTTAGCTTAGGTTATGTATTGAATTTCCATGGTGATTATGTTGACATTTTGTATTGAACAATTTATTATGGTTCAGGTTATGTATCGAATGGTTTTATGGTATTAGACATTAACTATGATAAGTATAATGTTAATGTTGATGGTTGTTTTTCTTTAATTGCGTCTTCTAATAACGTTGAGATTGATGCAAGTACTTGGCATGCTAGATTAGGTCACATTGGATTGCAAAGAATGCAAAGATTAGCTAGAGAAGGCCTTTTAGGGTCACTCACTAATGTTAGTCTATCCGTATGTGAACATTGTCCGGCGGGAAAACAACTAGAAAACCATTCGATAAAGGGACTAGAGCTGAATTTCCATTGCATCTCATACATTCTAACATTTGTGGTCCTTTGAATGTGAGGGCGAGGCATGAAGTCTCATATTTTATCACTTTCATAGATGACTTCACACGTTTCGATTATGTCTTTCTGATCTCCCATAAGTCAGAAGCATTAGACTGCTTTAGACGATATATAGCGATGGTAGAGAATCAGTTGAACAAAACAATAAAGGCATTGAGAACTAATCGTTGACGTGAGTATCTATCGGAGCAATTCAAGGCTCTTTGTGATGAAAAGGGAATTGTACGACAATTGACAATTCCTAGTACTCCACAACAAAATGGGGTAGCTGAGAGAAGAAATAGAACCCTATTGCAAATTGTTAGGTCTATGATGGCACAAGCAAATTTACCTATCTCTTATTGGGGAGATGCGTTATTGACTGGTGCCTATATACTTAACCGTGTGCCCTCAAAATCGGTCACTTCCACGCCTTATGAATTATGGACTGGTAGGAAACCAGACTTAAGTAATCTACATCCATGGGGATGTGCAGCTTATGTTCATGATTCTTCCCATAAACATGGCAAATTAGGTCCTAGAGGGAAGAAATGTATCTTTATAAGATACTCCGAACACTCCAAAGGGTATGTGTTCATAGGTGAACAAGCTGATGGAAGTGTGACCGAAATGGAGTCACGAGATGTCACGTTCTTGGATAACGATTTTCCTAATAGAGGTGAGATTGATAAGGACTTCCAATTATATGAGATGGAAGATCCTGATAACACACCCACTGATGTTGTAGAGGGAAATAAAGACTTACCTCAACACACAAGACCTAGTGGGAGTGTTGCATCGCCTGATGAATTGAATTCAAAATAAATTCAATTGCGTAAAAGTAATCATAAAAGTATTCATCGTCGTCATTTTGAGATTGAAGGGGAAGCATTTATGATTGCTCAAAAAGACGATGCCGAGCCTAAGACTGTTCAAGAGGCTCTCTCATCCTCTGATAAAGAAGAATGGAGAAAAGTTTTGGAAGATGAGATGGAGTCAATGAGGGCAAACCATGTCTGGGACTTGGTTGATCTACCACCCAATCGTAAGGCCATTGGAAACAAATGGGTATTTAAGATTAAGCGTAGGGCGGATGGATCCATTGAAAAGTATAAGGCTCGCCTTGTGAAAAAATGTTATACTCAACAAGAGGGTATAGACTATGAGGAAACTTTTTCACCAGTTGTAAGGTTTGCCTCGATACGCCTTATTCTAACCATCGTTGCACATTTGGACCTTGAATTACGTCAAATGGATGTAAAGACGGCATTTCTCAATGGAGAATTAGATGAGGAAATCTATATGAAACAACCAATAGGTTTCATAGTTAAAGGTCAAGAACATAAAGTTTGCAAGCTTCATCGCTCAATATATGGCTTTAAGCAATCATTTAGATAGTGGTATCTTCGTTTTCATCGAGCAATAATAACTTTTGGTTTCATGATGATCGAAGAAGATCACTGTGTATATGTCAAGCGGTCCAAAGATAAATTTGTGATTTTATCACTTTATGTGGACGATATTCTGTTGGTTGGAAATGACAAGGTTTTGGTTATCACCATAAAAGAATAGTTGTCCTCCAATTTTGAGATGAAGGACATGGGAGAAGCTGCTTATATATTAGGAGTTAAGATCGAAAGAGATCGATCAAGGAAACTCCTTACTTTATCACAAGAGTCTTATATTATGAAGATTCTTGAGCGTTTCAATATGCAGCATTGTAATCTCATTAATACCCCTGTCATGCAAGGTGAAGGCCTAACTACTGAGATGTGTCCTAAGACTCCAGAAGAAATTAAAGTGATGGAAAATGTTCATTACGTTAGTGCAGTCGGAAGTTTGATGTATGTTAAGATGTGTACTCGACCCGACATATGTTATGCCGTGGGATTGGTGAGCCGATATCAATCAAATCCTGGTCAAGCACACTGGAAAGCAGCGAAGAGAATCCTGAGATACTTGAAGGGCACCATGGACTATCGACTTTGTTACCAAGGGAATAATTTACGCATATTGGGTTATTCAGATGCCGATTGGGGTGGAGACCTGGATGAGCGTAAATCGACTTCTAGATATACGTTCTTGCTCAATGGAGGTGCGATTTCTTGGAATAGCAAGAAACAGACATGCACGGCCTTGTCTACGATGAAGGCAGAATTTATTGCATATTCTGCCGCAGTGCAAGAAGCAGTATGGCTAAAACGTTTCTTGGAAAATTTAGCCACTGTCACTGAAGTTCCAAGACCGGTGACATTTTATTGCGATAGTCAAACAGTCATTGCCTATGTGAAAGATCCCAAATATCATGGAAGGACAAAGCACATTGACATAAAGAATAACTTCATTAGAGATATTATAGGGCAGAAAGAAGTGATCCTGCAATACATTTCAACTAATAGAATGGTCGCTGATCCATTTACGAAGGTTATTCCTAGAGACATATTCTTGACCCATAGGATGTCACTAGGATTGCGTAGAATGCGATATCTGTTATTGTAGAGGATCATTGGTTTATGTATTTGTGGACAGATGTATTGTACTTGTTTGTTTATTAGTGATTTGATGTTTTATCAATAAGTACAAATCCACTATGAGACTAGCATTAACACACATATTATTGAAAAGTATGTTAGCATGCAATGATTGGCTCACTCACACGAGCAATCGCCTCAAGTGCTGTAGTTAGCACGTTGAGATGAGACGTTATGTACAAATAAATGCTGAAGAGCAAGTTTGGTACATAAAATATGTCGCCTTGATTGGAGTTAAGATGAGGTATGTGATTTGTTTATAATAAGACCGAACATGATAGTCCCATAATCATGTATGCCTGAAAGATGCCGGATGCGAGTACTTAATTGGGCGCTATAGAAAGTGAGCTCATATAGCACTCGGGCTAGCACATGAGTACGTGAGAAGCACGTGACTATGTTAGGCTAAGATCTGTATGGTGGATATATTTGATAAATGACATACGCTCTTATAGAAAGAGTAATCTACTATAACATGTAATTCATACTACATGTGCATTGTACGACCAATAAGGGAAGATGAGTAAAATTATCCCTATTTACTCATTGTGTGAGCCCTTGAGGTAATTTGTATTTTACCTCAATTTCGTGCCCTATGTTACTTCTGACTATGTTCTTGAAGTGAAAGATCAATGTTGCTACTTTAGCATGTTACGTGCAGTCATGAATAGATATGGCCTATGGGACGTGTCTAGGAAAGCAGTTGTTCTGAAATTGAGAGACACATGAGTGCGAAGGAAGACTATTGTTGTTTTACATCTATTGCGTGTATTTACTGGTCGACCAATTATATCGCCCTATGTGGTTGTAGATGTAATTGTAAATACATGGTATTTTTTTTTTTTTTTTTTTAAGAATAGTCAAGTATAGCCTTTAAGGGATATGTATACTTGGATTGATGTAACAAAATATGTCTGGGGCACTGTGAGACATCGATTGTTTATATCTTTTCGGGGTTATAGCCATTATGTCATCCCTAACAGGTGCATAATTAGAGCTCCCAAGTGCAGGTGTACTCACTGGTTGCACGGCTCATTTGACAATATGAATTGTTTTGTAAAGTTGATGAATGTTGAATGCCTTATATTCTTGATAGAGAGTTATCAAGCCTATCATGTCCGAGTAGGAGATGTTGTATTTTAGCTAGTACGTCCATGATGGGGTGCGATTGGACCGCACCATTTGGACTTGATATGCTACGATGAAGGGGTGTGATGGGGTCATATAAAAGACCCCTGAAGACAACCGTTGGAGTGGTTGGACAAACATATGTTGAGAACATTTTCTTCATTTTTCTCTCCCCTTTCCATCAAGGCGTTCCATTTCATCTTTACAAGAACAGTAGGCATTTACGTTGTGGAAATCGGGTGCTTTCCTCGTGATTGCATCCAGACTAACGTGAGGAAGTGTTGTTCGTGATTTATTTGCAATTCAACGTTCGTTCCGGGGCTATTTGCTGTTTGCGCATCGGAATCAGGTAAGTTGTCTTCCGCTGACATGAATTCTAACATCTCTTAACTTAAATTAATGGAAGGAGAATATTGAAAATTTTCATATAGTTCAAAAACTAAGTTGAATATGTATTAAAAGTCTAGGGACTACATTAAATAAATTAAAGTTCAAAACCACATTACACATTGAGCTAAAATTTAGAAATCACATTAAACAAATTAAAAATTTAAGGACAACATTACGCACTAGGTCAAAGTTCAAGGACCATTTGTATTATTTTTCCTAAAACAAATCTTATAATATTTATAGCTTCAAAATGAGCAAATCTCAAAGAAGAATGCCACAGCTGGACCACAAGAGAAACTATAGGCAAACCGTCACTTTCCGAACTTTAGAGATTTTGCAGAATGATGAGGCAAAACCTGCAAGAGACGACCTTAAAAAGCAATTTTCAAATATTAAAGTAAACTGAGAAAAATGTAAAGTGTGAGGAAAATAAATCTAAATAAATATCAAGTTTCACATCTCATATTTATAAGCCGATTTGTACTAATAAGTATGACGGAAACATTTTTAATTTTCATGTTCATCAATAATGCAAACATAGAAAAAAATTCCACTGCTCTCATTTTTCAATAGGAATGAAAATTGCGCCAAATTATATTGGCCTTTTAATTTCTAAATTTTTCTTTAGAAGTCAAAAATACGTATAACCAGATTGAGAAAATAATGTTGTGCAAGTAACAACTTGGGTATTTAATTTTTTTTTTTCAGGGCAAGATAAGTGCGTTTGAGAAGCCCGCGTAAACCTCTTGAAGTTCTCTTTCTTCTCCTAAAATCCGAAAAGGAGAAGGCAATTTCGAATTAAATTCCACCTCTGGTTTCAGTTTTTCCCGCCATTCTATCTTTATAGTTTGATTTAAGAGGAATCGTCGCCTTGGAGAGCTCAGTTAGCATTCGAAGAGGAAGAGGGCTATGATCGCCAGCACATCAGCGGAAGTATTGTGGCAGAGTTGAGCATCAAAGGGGTACTCCGCTTGCTCTTATGCACTTTAGGGTTCGTGCCCACCAAGTGTTTGAAAGATTGCCAATGACAGGTTGGCTGGATTTTGTGCGCATTACGTGGAACCCTTTATCCGTTGATGAATCGATATGTTGCCTTTTTTTCTTATTGGGGCATCGCTTTGCGGACAAGTTTTCAGCTTGAGGATTAGTCTTTGATGGTTCCTTGTACAATAAATACACCGCATAGTTGACTAGGTGCTTTCCGTGTGTGCAGCCAAAAGAATAATTAATCTTTCAATGGACGAGAATGTGGGGTCCTCTTTGCCAGAAGATATCCTCGACAAGTTGTTTGCTTATTCTAAAACCACAAGTCTAGCGGATGCCTCAGAAGTTCTTGCAAAAATATCAAGAAATGCAGGCCGGCGTGCAGACTTGCTTCGAGTGTCCCTGCTTTGATACTTGATCTAATTCAAGAGCACTTGGAATATTTGAATTCTGAACTTTAGGTACCATCACTGAAGCTTATGAGGAACCTATGTGCTTGGAGAGTTTGTAAATCAGGATACTTAATCAAGAAGAATGATGTTAGGATCATTTTAACCATCTTGAGGGCTCTGATGCACACTACTGCCTTAGATTGTGGAGCCGTCAGGATAGCCCTCCAAGCTCTAGCAAATGTCTCATTGACTGGAGAGAGACACCAGCAAACTATTTGGGTTCAATTCTTTCCGAATGAATTTCTCATGCTTGCAAGAATTTGGAGCCAAGACATAGTCGATCCTTTGTGTATAATACCATATACTTGCCAAGATGGGAACCCTGTACACCTGGCAGAGCTATGTGGAGATCCTGGTTTGTCTTTGGTGTCAGAAATTGCTCAGACTTCTTTAGTAGGTACGTTCCATTTTCGCTTACTTCCCTTTAGGCCACGTTCTCAATTTCCTTTCCTCCCACTTTGATTGAACCTAATCATGTTCTTGTCTTCGTCACATACTGTCATTTTCTCTTGTTTGACAGTTGGATTTCGAGAAGAATGGTCTAGGTGGCTTCTCTCAGTAATCTGCTTAGAAGAATCACATTTACCTACTTTATTTGCCAAACTAGCTGTTGCTACTGCTTATGACAACAAAGATGTCCAAATGGGCTTTGATGAGTTTTCACCGGATCAAGCGTTTCTCATTAGCATCCTGTGAGAGAATAAATGATGTCACCATCTCTACCGAGTTTACATTATATGCGGATTCTTCAGAAAAGCTAGCAGGCTTGTTGATTTTTCCGGGGGAGGGCAAGTTAGGTCTTCCTACAAGGTACTCTCATATTGATATCCTTGGTTACACACTCACCATGCTGAGAGATATATGTGCACAGGATGGTGCACAAAGACTCATTGGAAATACAAAAGACACAACACGCACACTTTCTCCTCACGTCTTTTGGATTCAATTCTGAATTTGCTCCGTGAACTTGAGCCTCCTTCAATTATCAGAAAAGCCATTAATCAGGGTCAGCACCAAGGGAATGCAGATTCTAAACAATGGAAACAGTGCCCTTACAAAGGGTTTTGGAGAGACACTGTTGTAGTCACTAGCAGCTGTTTGTATAGGATGAGGAGCATGTAGGATGAGATTAGATGCAAGGATGGGGTTATTCTGCTTATGCAGCAGTGCGTTGTGGATGAAAATAATCCGTTGTTGAGAGAATGGAGTATTTGGACAGTCAGAAACTTGCTTGAGGGAAATACCGAAAACCAACAAGCAGTTTCAGAGAACTATTAATATACTGGAGATTGCAGAGCTTGGGCTTCGAGTGGAGATGGATCAGAAGACTGGAAGACCAAAGCTTGTAAATTCTACCTGAAAATTGTCAAATGTCTATTAATCCACTCGATCAGCATGCCCTTTTCAGTAGTTCTTAAATTTTTCCATGATGTGTTTCTCTAATGTTTTAATCAACAGAAATTTGCTCCATGTTATCCTGGTGGCAATTTTTATCCCAAGACATTGAGGGGAAAGCGAGACTAAAGAAATTTTGATGCAAAGCAAGACTAAAGAAATTTTGATGCATTAGGATGTTCTTATAATGTTTGTTTTGAAAGAGAATTCTCATTTTCACTTATAAAAATACATTCTCAGGACTACAGGTGGTGACAATAGAGTTTTTCTCGTATTCCTTGTCTGTGATAAAAATTTACTCTTACAGAAATAAAGGACCTTCCGGTCCTGGAGACATAAGCAGGTCGGCGTTGTTAAGAGAAAGGCTATGACTAAGGAAGTATCGGAAAAGTATATGTATGGTTAAGGGAAGTGGTCAATTAAGAGAGGATTATGGCGATCACCGTTAGTGTTGAGCAGTTTCTTTCATCTACAATTGGTAGCTATTGAGAACATTAGTTTTCAAAGATATAGAAACTGAATGCCTTGCTTCTTCTAGTTGATTTCTCAGACTTTATACATGCATTGTTTTGTTATTTCAGTGTTCCTTAAATGGTGAAATCTGGTTTATTTTGACTTATAACCTATGCCACTTTGTTATTTTCATTAGTTCTAGGACACTTGTGTGATGCGATCTCGTGCGTTAACGGCATAAAGGCATATCAAAGCAGAAGCATACAGTATCCACCTGGCAAGGTCATACTTGTAGAATGCTCTCTATGGTAGTGCACTAATCAGGATGAATTATCTAATAGCTCTACGCAGAAGAAGACTTTCCCATAGTGGGGGCAACTCCACTGGTTGGGCTGCCTTTGATCTATAGCGTTGACAAGGACATGCTCTTGAATCTGAAATTGAACATAATCCTTTCCCACCAATATCAACAGCAATTGTCTCGCCAAACCCCTATCAAAATCTTGGGGGGAACAATAACTCTTATAAGAAGCCTTTCTTGGCAGTTCTTTGGTCTTCTATAGATTTTCCAGGTTTGGCACACAATGGAAATATAGAGCAACAACTGCTTTCTAATGATTCCAGTAAGGTACAAGGTACCAGTAAGAATTTGATACAAGAGAGCCACATAGCAAAACTTAAGAAGCTCAAGGAACTTCATTTCTGGGCTGAGAACGAGTTGATTGTGGATATTGTTGAAGCTCTTGACAATGATTTTGTAAAGGCCTCGACTTAGCTTAGCTGGAGGTATGCTATCTGCTGGGCTCTTTGAAGGAGATAAAGAATGCAAAAAAGGGCAAAACAAAATACTTTCTTCTTGGAATTTATACCATGATGAGTTAATGAGGAACAAAGATTTTTGTCCAGGAAAGATGGTTCAATCATCCATTCTGACAAAGGATGTTCCATCCTGGAAAAGAACATTAGAGCTTGAGAATATTTACAATAGCAGTTGCTGAGAGCGAAATGGGGATTTGACTTACCTGGCCATAAAATGCGTAATTTAGGACTTCCACAATCTCTCCTAAAGAGAAGATTCTGTTGCAATAACTTTGTACATGTAATCTTTTTGTGGTTCATTTTCTTATTATGATTTTAGTGGCATGTATATAGATTTTTTATTATAACCCGATTAAAATAAAAAAAGAATAAAATATAAATTGCGCCTAGTCGTGTTTGACTATCCACTTATAACTTCTTTTTTTTTTTTTTTTTTATCTCATTATGTATTTCATTTAAAGTCAAATGATTGAACATTCATTTTATCCTGAAAATCATGAATGTAACTTCCTGAAACATAAGACCAAAAACTAAATAAATAACCGACAGCATTATTTTCCAGCCAATTTTATCTCTGATCTTTTCATTTTTTCCGTTTATTTTTATTTAATTTTTAGTAGTTATTTCTTTTTCTTTCCCTTTCTCAGTCCATCGCCTCTGATGCGTGGGCCTCTCAAATCTCTTTCTGCTTTCCTTTATTCTTCTTCTACGTCTAAGCGTTTAGCACTCACTGATCAATCACGCGACGATCTTCATGGACACAGGCTCTACACGTTAATCAATGACGCGGCCCAGTATAGCGCTGAGAACAGCGCAGCGCAAACATGCTTTACTCCATCGTCAAAGACCTCCGACCACCACAGGACTCACACCCACACTCGCCGATCACCACGCGAACACACCCAAATAAACGGAACTCAAAGACAGAAAAAGAAACAACGCGCGAGAGAGCATATGTTAGGACCGGGTATACAGAACGATGAGAATCTTTCTCTTAATTATCGAATAGAGCTCAAGGCCTCTGTTTCCTTCGTAAGCGATAGAAACAGAGCGAATGGAAATTACCATGGTGATTTGGATTTCTAGCCTCGTCCGGTGAGCAGATTGGAGAATGGAGGTCCTAGACGTGTCGGCAATGAAGATGGGCACCGGCCAAGGAGCTCCGAATGAGAATGAAGTACTTCAAACTTCCCACCAGAAAACAGGGCAGAAAAGAGGAGTTTCGGCGCGGGCGGTGGGAGCGGCGGAAATTGACGGCCACGGCAGATTTCTGGCGATTGAGAACGACGAAGAACACCTGTGAATGAGAGAAATCAGTGATAATCTTTCATTAGCTCTCGGCTCCTCCAAAAATATGCTCTGTGTTCAGGTACACGTGTAATTAAAATCCAGGGAATTGTTATACACGTGCAATTAAAACCAAAGTACAATTTTTGGGGAAAAATTCGGGGGCAGACAACAATTCATGGTTAATTCGGAGATTGACAACAAATAATTTTTCAGAATCACTCGCCCGAGTAAGCACTCAACGGTCACAACGGTCACAAAGCCCTACTATTTCCTAATCTGAAACTCTCGTATCTCACTGGTTTTCCACTCAGAATTCTCATCTTCTTCAAGTATTTCCTAATATTTCCTAATTTGCAATCGCAGCAGCTTTCTTCTTCCCCTCCCTCTCGCCCCTTCTTCGTCTCTCTCTCTCTCTCTCTCTCTCTCTCTGAAAACCCACGCTCATCATCTTTTCATCTCTCCATCACTTGGCGATAATGGGGTATCAAAGTTTTCCAGCGGCGACGGTCTATTTTCGGTCTGCAAACCGTCTTTCAAAGGGGGAGAGAAAGATACAATTTGATTTCTCATCTCTTCATCTCTTGGCGGACGCAGCTTCAATGGTCTCCGAGGGAAAGCTAAGTCTCGCGGCTCCCTTCTTGGATCGTGATGATGAGAAGAAGGTCGCTGTCATGACCACCAATACTTTTGGGTCAATCGGGGTTGGATGGACCGTTAAGAAGAAGAGATCACCGCGAGCGCGAAGGCTGACAATCCACGCCCAGAAGTCAAGTTCTGATCCATTTGTCGTTGTCCAAAACAAGAAGCAAGAGCCTTCAAGAGTTGTCGCTGAGCACTGCAAGAAGCGTTCACGCACATTCGATTCCTCCGAAACCCAAGAATCGGGTAGAGTTTCCAAGAAACACAAGAAAGCTCCCAAGATGGGTCTCGCTGCTCTAATCGGACCAAGCGAATTGCCAACAAAGTACATGGACAAAATACGGGAAATGCATGGTCAAGATATGACACTTGTGGTGGAGAAGACACTTACTGCTACAGACATGAGCCGGGGCCAAAGTAGGCTCTCTATACCCAACAAGCAGATAAGGCAAGGTTTCTTGAGCGAAGAAGAGATCCGAATCTTAAATAGGAAGGAGGGCATTAAGGTTTCCCTCATTGAGCCGTGTCTCGAAGTTTCTCACGGGTTACAACTCAAGAAGTGGAATTACACGAGCAAAAATTTTTCTTATATGCTGACGGAGAGGTGGAATGCAGTTGCACATCCTTACACACGGAATGAACTCATGAAGGATGTCGTCATTCAGCTTTGGTCCTTCAGGGTGGATGGCAGCCTTTGGTTTTGCCTCAGGAAAGTTGAAGCACCAATGAGGCAATGGAAAGGATGGCTGTGATCTTCCTCCTGTTTCGTGAAGAGAAAATTCATGATATTTCTCTAAGTTCACTATGGTACATAACTAGTTAGCTTCACTTTTCTTATACTTTTTTTAAAATTTTGATGTCTAGGTAAATTCATTTTTTCTTGTTATTTCGGGACCGCTATTGGTGTCTCGATGAAGTTAGGAAGTGATAGCAATTGGCATAGTCCTCATAGATCAACAGTGGTTGATCATGAGTTTTTTTTATGGAGTTTTTTGTTGCTCTCAAGTTTCTCTTTTTTTGTATTTTCAGTTGGATTTTGCACAGGAAAGTGCATATGGTACCATGAAATCGATGATCATTGGAATGGCTATAGACACTAAACTGTCAATTTTTCCATATTGAGATCTTTTGAAAATTTTAACTATTTTTCATATGCCAATGGATGTCGTCATTAAAGAAATGTGCACGGTAAAGAACTCAAAGTCATAAAGATGACAACGTAGTGAGTCAATAGATAAAAAGGGTATTTTTAGTCAATCACAAGTTTGATTGACACTCACCAATAATTTGTGCAAGAAGAAGATTGACATCGGACAAACCAAATTTCAGAACTCTTGACTGACAAATTAAAATAATCCATTCGAAATAATTATCCACTCATCAATGGACTCATATAAATGCACCAACCAGAACAGACAATACATTATCAAACGCTCCTAAATTATGAAGGTATTAACTTGTCACAAACCAAACCACCTAGACCATATACATGAAACATGGCATCAACATGCCATTCTTTCCTATAAAAAATATCTCCAAACATGCCACCATCAATGTGGTAATACATAACAGAAACTGCCATGAACCTTGTGAAGGATGTAAAGTCATTGTATATGTCTCTTAGTACTCACATGATCAAATTAGTTAACTGAGCTCAAAGGAGTAACAAAAACTCCGACTGTATACAGGCTACGAAATGCCATGTTGACTATGGTTAAAACCCTTTAAAATTACCTAGGCTTTTCCACAGGTAGAGTTGTCTAAATATCTATTTATGGAGAGTACACCAGAAGCTGTCTTCAAGCATCCAAAAATGGAAAATCAGTAATTCATGAGAGATAAACCACTAGAACACACATTGGAAGTGTCTAAATCCTTTGCCTCAGAGAAGACAAAGTAGTAGCAGCAGCATCAACTTACGGGTTTATGATGCTTTTCCTTTTCTGAGTATTTAAGCTTGTTCTTTCTTTGGGAACCTCGGCTATGGGACTCAGTAACTCTGCTTCTTTCTGGTGTAGCGACACCACGGCTTGAGATTTTGCTACAACCAATGCATCGTCATCTCCTGCAGGAAATATCATCTTTATTGCTCCACAATCTGCCAAAGAAGAAGTTAATAAGTTATCAACATTTAGGCAGCACCAGATGGACAAAACAAGTATGCCTGAAACAAAGGGCAAGAATGCCTGGAACAAATGCTTGATAGAAACATTATGGGTAGGCATTCTATCTCAAGATAGTAGCCCAAGATCTCAATATCTCCGAATTTTTCAAAGTAGATATCCCTCTCCTTCTCAAGAGTATCTGCTGATGGATTCAACTCTATTATATAATTTTTGTTGCCACTGCCAGAAATTACCCAACTTGCTCAACTACTTCTCAATTAAGTACCTCTTTAGCATATGTCGAACCTGCACTAGTAACGGCTCCAGAGGTCTTGGCTTATTGGTAAGTCAAGCTTGCAAAGGATCGACCTGACGCAGAGCCTCTTTACCCTCCTTGGAAGCCCTATCTCCAACACCAAAAAATATGCATCTAACAAAACTAAAACAACATCAATTTCAATTTTTATCCATTAAGAAAAATGAACAAGCATTGCATAAGTGACTAACCACATAGGAAGGCCCCTCTTTATCCTTGATCGTGGAATAAATCTAGCAACCTAGCATTCGCTGTTTAGCATACTACAAGAGTTGTAACAACCGGAATGTTACGTGATTGAGACATTTGATCAAACAGTTCAGCTGCAAGCCCTTGGTTCAGGGCATTGTTTTAGACCCATCAACTGTTTACCTCGTCCCTTTCTTTTCCTACCACCTCCCCAAATGACATGAACCAAACACGAGAAACTTTAAAAGGCTGACCAAATTTCTGCTTCAAAAGGGCAAAAGCTTTCCTCACGAAAACACCCAAAAAGAAAACCCATCAAGAAAATGAAACCCGAGCGCAGCGGCATTGCCAATACAAATGAAGAACAAAACACAGAGAACCAACTGCTGTGCATCTCTCTCTCTATATCAGGTTAATCTGTCTGTGTGAGCGCGTGATGGAGTGAAAGAGAAGAGAGAACACGAAGCAGGAAGGCGGGACGTGCGAGCGACACTTCCATGTTTGGAAGAGTCCTCTAGAGGTGGTGAAGAAACACAACATTCTCTCTGCTATATGGAAAGGTAGGATAGGGGGCGTGGAAATTGTGAAAAACTATTTCTAAAATTACTTTTTCGACCTTATCTTTGTAAATTTATTATTGTCGACTATCACCAATTCATGCCTAAAATAGTCATTTAATAAATGAAATTTCGAATGACTTATTATTCTCAGAAATTTTTTCTCAGTTTATGTCAAAATACTCCAAGTTTCAAAGAAATGGTGCCCCCTCGCGTTTAACTATACATAAGGGAATTATTTTGTGGTGATTTTGATAAGAGACAAGGATAGTGTAGTAAATTCGGCTTGTTAATGTGCCCACTCTCTACCGTTTCTTCACAGGCAGCTGAAGATTAAAAAAAAAAAAAATGGTGGGCCCGGTGGAAATCTGTTCTTCATGTTTTCCTCCCCTAAATTTTTCTCAAATTCTTTTCAGACGGCCGTTTTTCACATTCTCTACCAATTTCCCTTCTCCCTCCGTGCTTTGTCTTTCCAAACAGAGCGTTATTTAGAGCATGAGAGAGAGAGAGAGAGATGAGTTATCTTAGGGGGGCCCAACGAAGTGAGGGAAAACGTGAAATGATTATTTGCAGAGAAACTCATTTGGCAAAACAAACAAGGAATTTTTTAGTATTTAATACCCTACGTTTATAATTGTTGGGTCGATCGTCACCAAAAGAAATTTTCTTGGGCAGATATTATTGTCTAGGTGACTAATGTTACAATAATTTTTTTTTTTTTATCTTGGATTTTTTTATTGATTAAAAGGTCGAATCTTTTACCACAAAAAACAAAAACCAGCAAATAATTATTCCATCTAAAAACTGGCCTGATTAAAATAAATCTCCCTATATAACCTTTCGCAGAATAAAAGTAAACTAGAGTGCATAAAAAAGGGGCAAGAAGCTGCATACCAAATATGGGCTTTTCTACATAAAATTGCTCGGAGGACGAGACTGACCCAGAACTATTGCTGCAGGCCTTACACACGTAGAAGAATGAGTTGAGTTAGTTACATAAAGCACACCGCTACTCATAGGCCTGAAAGGATCAAGCACATCTTTTCACATATAAGTAATTGACCTGACTTCAACGATGCCCTCATCGGCAACCTTCTATAAACATCCTTCGGACTCCTTCCGTAGGAGAGGCCCCCAGAACTGGCAACATACCTTTCCAAGGATCTTCGTCTCAAACTATGGAAATCTAAAGAGTAAGAACTTACGAGAGGCTCAGTCTGAAGCAAATCATTTGCACTACTTGATAGAGGAATTCGACCCAAATCTATTTTCCTTCCTTTCATGCATCCACATCCTTGAACCAAGAGCAGCAGCGGGGGTGTCAACTGTTTTAGATAGTTTCTCATGGCAGTCCACAACATCATGGTCGATGTCACTCAGAGTTCTTCAAGATGAATTCTTTTGCATAAGTTCAAAAAGAAGGTCACCATGTCTTGCTAATCCACAACAGTAGATGACTATGGTTAGATATCAGTCGATGAAGATAACAATATTTTACTATCTTAAGAAAGTTAGATAAGGTTAATTACCATTTACTCCAAAACTACCTCTACTTGATATGATAATTTCACCTTGTTGTCTGCAAAACGCCAACATATCACCATTCTACTCTACTAGACAAAAACTAACCCAGATATACCAAAGCTAATGTTCTTTGGAATTGGAAATGTTGCAGAATGAATAGCAGTAGCAGATATGATGATGAGCAACACCAAAAAATTTATAGATGAATAATAAATTGAACAAGACATGCCAGAGCAAACCGGGAAAGAAAGTCTCATGAGAATACACAAAACTTTTACTGCTAGAATTGTCTCCAGGCAACAGGGTATTATCAGCATTACAGCCCAATCCATTTCTTACTGCTCGCTCTCCCCTGGCACCGAATCAGCATATGAACCATCTGAAACAACTCCTGCCGTCTTCACCATCTGGAAAGCGACCTTTATAAATCAAACTCTTGACCTATATAGTCCAACCAGAGTTACGAACAAAATTTCAAAGGAAGAGACGACATCCACTTTGATGTCGTTCTCTTTTTCAACTAAAAAAGCCCAAAATTAGTCAACCGTTCTCGCAAGCAACATATCTCTCTCAGCAAGACGACATAGAGCACAGGCAAACCGATCAAATAATCCACAAGGTTTCGCTTTTCCATTTAATAAGACAAAGTCCAGTAACATTCATAGAGCAAATCTCAAATAAGAACGCCACAGCTCGACCGCAAGAGAGAAACTATACGCCAACCCTCACTTTTCAAACTCGAGATTTTGCCAAATGATGCACTTAACCTGGTCACTTCGCCCGAGAGCGACGGTAACTCTGCCTCTCGGAGAGCCTCAAGTCATTTCCGCATCCAATAAAAATCCCTGTGCAAGCCCAATCAGCTACCTAAATCACACGGAAAAATCGACGATGTTTCACAGTTATCGAAGTCAACGGTGGAATCCACGAGGGAGCAGCCAGTACGACGGCATCAGTAGAGGAGCGATGAGGGCGTGAAGGTGGGCCTGCGTTTCTGTGAGGAGATAGACGCCATGGAAGAGACGATTGAGGAGTTTCGGAGGAGGAGTGACGCTTTCACATGAAAGTCCGAGAAGGAGAGTTTCCTAAAATGGAAAAAGGAGATAAACTTTTTTGTAGCTTATTTACTTTAATGTGAATTTTAATAATCGACTAAGAGAAAGGAGTTTTAAGAAGAGTACTGTCTTTTTCAATGGGCATTATCGTCAATTACACTTGAAAGCGTGTGTACGAAGAAGCTATTTAAGTCGTGGCATAAGAGCCAGCCCCCTTTATATGTTTTAACCAGAAGTGTGTGGGTGCATACATGATCAAATCATAGAGTTTTGAGTGTCATAGTAATACTTTACATTTGAGGTATAAATAAAAAAGATCTTACGGCTCTGTCGTTGCAACTCTTCCAACATTCGTGTTTAAAGGAGACCGATGACGGCGATGAGCAACAAAATGGCATGTGAACTTTATAAATAAGAGAGGCCCATAGTTTGTTGGGATTCTCCCAAATCATTCATAGATTCCGTTCCGCTCATCACTTTCGTCAGCTTATCGTGAACTATCTAGAACTTGCCACTAGATTTTAGGATGCATATGTTTTAATGAATACTGCATGCAAAAGTACATATTGTCTATCAAAATCCTCCCTTTCAGAAAATAGTTAATTTTTGTTTTTTTATTGATTTAGGAAAAATGATTTTTTTTTTGTCACAGGGAAAGTTGTTTTCCCCAATCTAAATTTTATGCTTTTAGTTTATAAAAACGTTTTTCGTAAAATGAATAGTTTTCCGTCATTCAAATACTAAAAAGTCAAGAAATAATTTTTTCAAAAATAGCTTTCTTTTCAAACAAACAGACATTTGATTATGAGGATCGCAGCCTATGGGCTTGTCCAAGCCCACACTAAGCGATATGGATTCCAAAGGCACTTTTGGATGAATTGGACAAGGCTAAATAGTTTTAAAGCCCAACTTGAGATTTTATATGTAAAAATATTCCTATAGGCAAGCCCAGGCAAAAAATTAGGCCCAATCTCTAAGAGCCTGGCTCGAGCCCGTCAATTGATCATTCCAATCACCACTAATGTCCACTGCGCCCACCGTCATTTCGCGGTGGACGTTTGCTGTCTCATAGCGGTACCAGCACCTGCCGGACAAGTCGGTGCTGCACATGTGCGTTGGCGTACGCGTACCTCCTCCGGGTCTACTTCATGCAAGGCTTTTACATCGTGACGTACGTGCTAGGCATCTGCAAGTTAAACCTGCTTATCAGCTTCCTCTCCCCTCAAGTCCACCCGGAGCTCTAGGACTTCGTCGATGGCGGTGGCCCATCCCTCCCCACCTGCAAATCCGACGAGTTCAAGCCCTTCGTCTACCGCCTCCTTGAGTTCAAGAGTATGTAGGTTTACAGCTGGGATCGCTTCGCATTATATTTTCGGTTGGTAGTTGCAATTAGCTATCTATTAGATTTGATGGAATCGATCTCCCGGCATTCGAGGTATTCTGGGGGTGGAAAAACTCGTTGTAATCGAGAATTGTCCCTTCAAGTTTTGATAACTTAAGAGAAAGACGATATAGATTGCACTTGTGAAAGATTGGTAAAGTTCCTGTTTTTAACGTTTAGGGAGTGTTCGTGATGCTTTTCAATTGAAGGCTGATTGATCCCAGGTTTTCTCAGTAGGAGTTGATTTTGGGGGCACTTTGGTGTTTGTTATTACGATTTGCTATTGATTAGATTTTCTGGAATTGATCTGCTTCATTTTGGAGAAGAAAGATGGAATTGTGTTTTCCGGGGATTCTGACGTAAAGTTGTTTTGAAAGTGGACGGATTCGATCAGTATGATGATTTTTGTCATCAGTTTGGATTTCTTGGAGGAAGAAGTACTTCTGAATTGGTGATAGATCAATGAAATTGGTGTTATTACGTTTAAAAATGTGATGTTTTTAGCTTGGCTTTGGGAAAAAAAGTCACTGGAGGTCTCATGACTAGATTCAAAATATGGCAACAGAAGAAGTCGAATGGTGTGGGAGCATCATGCTGTGTTCATTTCATGTTTTGGATTAGCTATCATAGAACAATCGCTTGTTCTTGACTCGAGACTAGTTTTAAAAATGCCTGCCATGATAAAAATGCCTTTTTGATATAATTATGCTGTTTCCAGTATTCTTGATCTGCTTCGGTATATGATCTTTCTTTCCATTTATACATTGATGATTGATTATTCTAATATCACTCTCATATCACCTGCATGGTATGTGTAAGGAGATGGAGTGAAGTCTTGTTTAGCTTAATTTGGTGGAACAAGAAATGGAGGGAACCATTGCAGCTGAGGACAATAAAGCTCCCCTCAACTTGCTTAAAAAATCTCCCTTTGGAATCCAATTTGGGTAGACAAATTTTGAACTTAAATTAATTGTACTTGCTTTATAAGGAGTAAATTATGAATATATCTAAGAGAATAGGTGAGAGTAGCTCATAGTCTTGAGGCTCAAACCCAAGGCATGCCGAATTAATTGTACTTGACGTTATGGGAAAATGCTTCTTTTGACAAGAGTGAGAGGGAAAAACTTGTCAGGAAGTAGACTCAATAGATCATATAAATCATAGTCATTGCTTTTGTAAGACTCACATGTGGAATTTACATGGGGTTCATATAATAATTTTTGTGACTTACGCCGTCCAACTTAGGAAGATATTGGTAAAGGAGAGGAGGGAATCATGCAAACTCCTAAAACCCTCACCTTTTTGCCAATTGTTGGATTGCATCACAAAAGGAGGCCGCTCAGAATTCTATAGGTTAACGCCAAAAAAAGAGAGGTGTAGAAGTTCTTTTTGGCCTGACAAAAAGGGAAACATGTCTTTCCCTTTCTTGATAAGTCTGTGTTTTTCTTTTTCGTAGCCTTAATTATCACCGAACTTTTGCTCAATTTCATTGGAAAAAAATTAATTTCACTCGGTAATTTAAGCATTTAATAGAAGTACAAAAATGTCGAAAGATTGATGACTATTGTTAAATATATGTCTTGAGTTTGAGCCCAACAAATGAATCCCGACTTGAGATTAATTGTTATTCGTGGAGTTTTGAATATTTCGAATTGGATATTTTACGGACATCCGAAATCGATCAAAGTTAACTTCTTTTGGCGAGGAAGATTTGGCGAAGGAAGAAAGTATAAAAAGAAATTATAGATAATGATTTCCTAATTGTTATCGTCAAGAAGAATTCAAAAGGAGATTTGGACTCTATCAATTGCAGTTGATGAAGAAATAGTTATTATGTGTTGACTTTGTTGACCAGATTTACTTCGGATTGCATGGGATTCTTTTCCATGTCGGAGTCACTCAACGAGAGTGCCTTTTGTTGAGAATGAGATATATATATATATATATATATATATATATATATATATATATATATATATATATATATGGGCTGTTCATCTGTCGCAAGTGAGAACGCCGTCGTCAGAGATTGTTAAAGCGCCACATCGAGTGCTTGGGCGACGAGCTATCTTCATGGGTTTGTTCGTGAATTACATCGAAGAACATACAAGTGTTCAAGTCGACTAAATCTCGCGAGTTCAAAATTTCTTAATTCTTTCGTGAGATTGAGAGATTATTTCGTAAGGGAATTTGTGAGGCTAAATACTGCGGGCGTTATTAAGTGTAATTGGGACTTAGGAAATACCGTAAGTGTTTAAGTGACTTAAGTATGTAATCTCCGTGTATCGCGTAATGTTGAAATTCATGATTGCTCTCCCCATAGATGAACTAATGGATTGGATTGAATTGCAAAATGGAAAATTTGTACAAGTTAGACCTTTCGTCACCACTTTGTGGGAAATCGTTAGGTATGAACGATTAAACAACGTTTTCTTGTTCTGTCTATTTTATTATTCAATCACTCGTTTCCGCAACAACTAGAAAGTTGTGGTTTGATATTTAAAAAATTATAAGATGATTTTATGTGAAATAAATTGCCATAGTAAACTTGAAACTGCGTAACAAATGTAATTCATGTAGTCTGAGTTTGCCTCCACCAAATTTTCTTTTGACGAGGAGGTGAGACCACCACATCTCGAGCATTCATCCACAAATTTGCTGCTAATAGTCAACTAGGCAAAATCCAAATCCACATAGAATTTTGTCACTAGTAAAGTGCTCATCAGATAATTTCAACTATATGAGAAATCAAGAACGCCGCGGCCTGTAGTAGCTATAGGCTCCATAAAAGGTCTGTATGGCAGTAAGCACAAGCAAAAAAGAAGCGGCAATCACGGAAATGGTTGACCAGGGACCGTTGAAGTACTTATTTTTGAGATCGGCTGCCCAGAAATTCCACTTATACGCGAGACCGACTTTAGCCATGTCGAAGGAAACCCTTGCACGTAACACCTCCCTCTCCAGATCCTGGAGATAACTATCTCCGACGTTGAAGGCCACCTCCTGGGAAAGCCGGTTGAAGAGGTCAACAACCTCAGCGTCGCTCCCAAGGCAGTGCTCGATGATCCTACGGTCGCGGAGGTAGCCGACGTCCTCGGGGGAGTGGATCAAGCTGCGCATAAAGATTATGTACGAAGTGATGTGGTTCCCGCAATGGATGTGAGACTGCTCGAAGGCTATCATGTTGAGGAAGAGCGACCTCGTCCCGTCGTGGATAATCAACTTGGGGATACGGAGGATCCCCTCCGAGAACTCGATGTCTCCCAAACTATCTGAAGGCCTACTCCAGAACACGATCCCAGCTTCCCGCAGCTTGGTCACGCAGAAATTGAGCTGCTCCCGTCTCTGTGGCCACCTTATGTTACCCGCTCGCTCCTTGGTCCCCGCTCGCTTTGCGTACGAGGGCAGGATGTTTGACCAGTACGCTCCAAGGCAATGGAGCCTGTAGGGGTCGGATGCCAAGTCGGTCTCCCCCATAATGCCCCAAAATGGGGTCCAGGGGAAGAAGAACTGGATCGCCAGCTCGACCACGTACTTCTCCTGGTCGTCTTCACCAAGCTGGAGGCTGAGAAGCCGGTTGAGAATGAAGATTGGGATCTGATTCTCGAGCATTAACATGTCTCGCTGGATCCGGGTCTTGAGTATGGATGCGCCCCTTGAGAAGATGGGGTCATTGTGATGGTAGCCAAGTTCCTCGAACTCCACGTTGGCTCGGAACAGTTCGATCACAAAGCACCCATCAAGAACCATCGTCTCCACGAATTCGTCGCTGCTCATGGATGTTATTCCCTCGTAGCAGGCACGAGCTCTCTGCTCGACCTCCTTGACTGAGTCTAGATAGAGGCCTCTCTCGTGATGGGAGCGCTCAAGGATGCGGCGGAAGCAGCGCAACTTGTGCTGGTCCATATGGCGGAGGTGCTCCTTACCATGGTGGTACGGCCCTAGGGACACGATCCGGGGGACAAAGGCCTCGTCGTTACCATCCCTGAGATAGTTTGGGATGCGGTAAATGGAGAGCTTTTCCCATGACTTCTCCACATCGTCCTCGCGAGATTGCTCGGACGAGGACACCCTCGGCTCATCTGTGGAGACGTTTTCGGCCCCGTTGTTGTCGACCGCGATCTGGAGAGCCACGGATGGTTCTTGCTGCACCTTTGGGAGTCCAGATTCTGCAGCAGCCATTTCTTGTGAAGAATTGGACTTTGTTTCACTACCTTTGCCTTTCTTGGGTTTTGATCTTTGAATTGATGCTTTATAAGCCCCCCGAAAAAAAAAAAAAAAAAAAAAAAAAAAGGCAGAATTGGTACTTAGATATAAAATGATGATAAACAACACATGCCCCACTTACATATACTACAAGGTACAGTTATTGGACTGGCATTTAATCGGACACCTCATGCTCCACGTGAAACACATGTAAATATAGTTCCCCTTGATCCCATCACAGAAAAAAAGTTGGGCTTTCATTTTCCCCCGCTTAGCTTTTTAGTTAGATTTTCATAGGCCTGAATAATTTAATTATCCAAATATAGCATCATTTTGCATGTAACTCCCCTCAAGAACAGTGTTAAAGGATAACACGAGGATTATACGTCACTAAGCCCACCTAACCTCTCTCGTAGAATCTATCAAGTGAGTTTTAGTTCATTTTTATGATAAAACCAATTCCACAATTTTTTCAGTAGTGTTGTCTTTGTTGCTTGTTATAAACATTTGAGTCCATTACACATATGGTGATTTTGTTCCGAAGCTTTTCACTTAGTATGATCCATTACTTTTTGTTTATTAACGGGATAATACACTCTATACAGCCAACTCTCAGCCGTTGGTCAATTGCACAAAAAAGCTAGTCAATATAACAAAAGAATTTCAAAATTTATGGATCAGTTTGATTGTTATTAATGGAGAAATACTATATTAAATCAGGTTACTAAATTGGTATACTAAATCATAAGATAAATTATTATTGGGTTTTAGAAGATTATGAACTTGCCCTTTAGCCCAACTTTCAGTCTGTCATAAACCGATTTTAACATATAATATCCTGTGATAAGTGTAACAATCGATATATCTCATCTTGATTGGGTATAAATGTATGCAACAATACTTTTCTTTTTTAAGAGTGGTATTTTGTTCCATCACTTTCCTCTGAACACAGAGGATGTATATACTTTTAAAATGGGTTACAAAAATGGACAATTATACTTAGTTAGTTTAGTAGGTAATATTTATACTTTGTAATCCACTGAGGCGTGGCAAGGACGAGCAACAATATAGTTCTTTTCTTGGTATTCCTAATTGAAGGACGGTTGGTGTGTGAGCCTTGTCCAATATAGGATGTGTTTAGGAGAGCTTTTGCAAATTAAAAAAACTTTATATTAAGAGATTTTCATGAAATGTAAATATTGTTTAGTAAATCTTATTTACAAAAATGCAAATATGTGTGTGGTTAATACTTGCTTTGGGCTTTTCTATAATTAATTTTTAAAATAAAAAAGAAAAAGAAAGGACAGTCGAGAGGAATGTGGAAGGAGAATTTATACTTGCCTTCACCTTTGATTCTCCTTGTTTTAGAAGAACTAAAGGGTACTTGCCTTCATTAAGGTGAGGGTATGAGATTCTCCTTAAGGCAAGAGCCACCCAGAAAGAAATGGAGATTCATAACTTCATTAAGACCCACACAGAAACCAAAAGAATTGTATTTTTAATTCTCCTTAAGGTAAGTGCTTAATGGAGAATTCATACTTGACTTCACACACACAACACACAAAAGCCAGTTTTGTAGAAGAATCAAAGTTGAGGACCAAATAGCACAAGTAAGGACTGTATTACGATGCATGTTTCTAATCGAGCCTCTGGCAAAGCCAAACGAACCCAAACGCACGACCTTAGGCAGCCCAGGTGAGGCGACCCACGCAACCTTGCGTGGCTGCTGAGGATTGCGCTGCCTTGACGACCCTTGGTGACCATTGGTGTTTGTCGAAGAATATAAAATGATGCAGTACCTTGTCCTAAGTTGTCTTGGGAGGGGCTCTTAACTTTGGATCTTCACATATTGCCTTTCTTTTTCTCTCTTGCATAGATCCGCGGTTCCACTAGCCAACTTAATCACAAATTTATCACTACACAATCGCTTTCCTCCTTTTCCCCAAATGAATTCTGATGCAATCACACTCTTTTGAAGTTCTCATGCAAGATATTTAAATTCATAGGACAATCATCGGAACTCCTTTAGATGATACTTTTCTAATGAACGATGTAAATGCCTCTATGCATAGGCGGTTTCAAAAACTACCATTTAAGGGAAAATAATTTAAGATTGGTGTAATTACTATTTTTCCCTTCTAATTTTGGGTCATCTGTTTTATACGTCTTAAGGCACACCACTCGATCATCAATCTAACCTTTAAGGGAAATTATTAGTTGAGGCAATAAATTTCATTTTCAATTCCACCTTTATTCCAGCAGTGTTGTCTGTAGGTGCTTGTTATAAAACTCGGGTTCATCACCCATGTGATCATTCTATTCCTATCCTTTTGACTCTAATTATGATCCGTTACTTTGTTGCTATTTAAGAGGCAGAGTATACAATCAACTTTGCCGTTGGGATGACACAGATGGATAAAAAAGTCAATGAATTGACAAATCTCGATTATGTATGATAATAATTAATGGTATACGTTATCTACCTCAGGAAATTCACACAGAATACAAGCATAACCCAAGATTAGGTCTCAAGGTGTAGAGGCACTACGCAAGTCATTCCTAACTCCCAAGGCCCAATTCGAGAATTAATGATTTAGGGAGGGGGAAAATGTGGTCCATTGTCCATGGTTGACCAGGGGATTAAGAAGCCACAGAAAAGAAAAAAAATGAACAAAAGAAATTACCCCACATAATTTAATTAACCCGATTTCACATTGACATAACCAATCATGTGTTTATACAAGGAATTGATTTCATATGATAAAAAATTTCACAATACTTAAAAAAATAGTTTGTTTTATAGAGATGACTCATCCACCCACAAAATTGTCTTGTTGAGGCTAATAATATAGCCTAGAAGGGGTTGAGTGAATACAATATAAACTTTTGTAGAATATCAAACCATCAACAATGTCGTTGATGAGTAGATAATGTAATCAGGAGTGATGCTAATAAACACACAACATAATCGACCGTGGTGTTGATGAACATAATAAAAGCACAATAACATAGAAGAAAGCACATTAAGTCTATAATGCTTCAGTTTTATCCTTAAGCCTATATCCATTATTCAAACTAACATGCATAATCAGGTTGGAATCCATTAGTAATCAACATTGCAAATTATAACCGGCTAGTTTTGGTCCCATTGCACAGTAGATCACACTATCGGAATACAACCACTTGCACTCATCCCTGTACACTTGACTACTTGCTATTACAACTCAATAGCACCATACAGAGACATTATCAGCATCATAGCTACTAACAAAAGCAAGGCAAAGAAGAACACTCAAGAGCCATAGACTCGGTTTGTTCATTTACACCCTAACCCCACTACTCTTGGATTGCATAAAATATAGCCATCTAACCCTTAGATGACCATTTACAACTCATCTCCATGAAGTAACCATTGGTATTGCCGCTGTTATTGATGGGAGAACGGTAACAATTCAAACAATATCGAATTAACGCAGCGGAATAAAATAATCTCCCCTCTTGTGAAAAACCTAATAGGACGCGAACACAAGACAATTTTTTACGTGGAAAACCTCCTCGATGTGAGGAGATAAAAAACCACGAGACCGGAGTCCACCCGAAAATCTTCACTATCAATAAAATTGTTCTTCCCTAGCAAATACTAGAGGTACATAGCAACAAACACCTCAAGAACATAATTCTTGGCAATACACATGAACTTCATAAGACATCAAGGATAAATCTGACCAAAAACACAGGTTTTGATCAATCCACGAAAAACCTGATGTAGGGAGCTTCAAACGAAAATCAAATCGTTCAGATTCAATAAAATTGCGCCACAAACATGCTGACAAAATTTCAGCTCAATCGGACCACGAATCGACCTCTGATGCCAGCTTGATGTAAATCAGATATTACCTCAAACCCCAGATTTTCTGCTTTCTCTTTTTCTCTTGTTACTATTTCCTTTTTCTATGGCTATCACTTTATATAGATAGTGAGAAACCCTATTTCTTCATATAACTTATCATATGGGCTCAAGCCCTTTTTGGGCTTGCAACTCATTGGGCTTCCTCCACATAGGAGTGAACCTAGCTAACAAATCTTCCCCTCACGACAATGTGGAGGGATTCACCATCCCTGCTATCAATCGGCAATGTTCAAGCTTTTCTCTTGGTAGAGTCTTCGTCATCATATCAGAGCCATTATGATCTGTATGAATCTTCTCAAGTTCTAATAACTTTTCATCTAGAACATCTCTAATCCAATGATATCTAACATCAATATGTTTCGATCTAGAATGAAAAGATGAATTCTTACCAAGATGAATTGCGCTTTGATTATCACAAAATAGCACATGCCTCTTTTGCTTGAACCCAAGTTCTTCTAAGAACTTCTTCATCCATAGCATCTCTTTACTAGCTTCAGTCACTACAATAAATTCAGCTTCGGTTGTAGAAAGTACAACACACTTCTGCAATCTTGACTTCCATGACACAACTCCACCTGCAAAGGAAATCAAATAACCAGAAGTAGATTTACGAGTATCGATATCTCCTACTAAGTCGGAATCTGTGTATCCAACTAACTCAAGTTTCCCGGTCCCGAAATTGAGTTTCAAATTTGAAGTTCCCCGAAGATACCTCATAATCCACTTCACTGCATTCCAGTGCTCTCTGCCTGGATTTGACAAATAGCGACTAACAACGCCAACTGTGTGCACCAAGTCTGAGCGTATACTTACCATCGCATACATTAAGCTTCCTACAGCTGAGGCATATTGAACACTTTCCATATCTTTCTTTTCTTTATCAGTCGTAGGACTTTGCCTCATATTTAACTTAAAGTGGACAGCAAGAGGAGTACTAACCACTTTAGCCTTGTCCATGTAAAATTTCTAAAGGATCTTCTCGATATATTTCTCTTGCGACAAAAATAACTTCTTAGCATCTCTGTCTCGGGTAATTCTAATACCAAGAATCTGCTTCGCCGAGCCCAAGTCTTTCATAGCAAAAGACTTGCTCAACTGTTTCTTTAATAACTCAATTCTTGAAGCATTCCTGCCAACAATCAGCATATCATCAACATAAAGCAAGAGAATAATAGAGTCATCATCAGAAAATTTTTAGACAAACACACAGTTATCCGAAGAAGTCTTCTTATAGCCATGTTCTATCATAACTGACGCAAATTTCTTATACCACTGCCTCGGTGCTTGTTTTAGGCCATAGAGACTTTTCTTCAATTTGCAGACATTATCCTCTTTCCCTTTCACTTTGAAACCCTCAGGTTGTTCCATGTATATCTCTTCCTCCAAGTCACCATGTAGGAAGGCTGTTTTAATATCCATTTGCTCAATTTCCAAATCTAGGCTAGCTGCTAAGTCTAGTACCACACGGATAAAAGACATTTTCACTACCGGAGAAAATATATCATCAAAATCAATACCCTTTCTCTAACCGAATCCCTTAACAACCAATCTAGCTTTGTACCGTGGTTGTAAAGTATGTTCATCTTACTTCAACCTATATACCCACTTGTTCTTCAAAGCTCTTTTACCTTTAGGTAATTTCACCAACTCAAAAGTATGATTATCATAAAGTGACTGCATCTCATCTCGCATAGCATCGAACCAATTGCTTTTGTACTCATCTTCTATTGCTTCCGCATAGCACTCTGGTTCACCTGCATCAGTCAATAATACATACTCATCTTCAGAATACCTAGTGGAAGGTCGTCGGTTTCTAACGGATCTCCAGACTGGAACATCCAGTGAAACATCTAATTGAGCCTCTGGTTCAGGAATAGTATTATCTATTTCAACATGTTCAGGAACATGTGCGTTATTTGGAACATTGACTTCCTGCTGCTCTTCATCAACCTATGTAGGAATATTTATAAGAGGAACTGGATCTAAATCAACCAAATTATCACTAACCTGTGGTGCTGAAATCATCTCTGATTTCTCAATATCCTCTATTGTTTGATCTTCCATAAACACGTCTCTGCTTCTTACAATTTTCCTTTCAAGTGGATCATAAAATTTGTAGCCAAGCATATCCTGTCAATAACTAATAAATATGCACTGTCGTGTTTTCACATCAAGTTTAGACCTCTCATCTTTGGGAATATGCACAAATGCTTTGCACCCAAAGACACAAAAATAATCATAAGAAATATCTTTGCCTGTTGAAATTCTATTAGGAACATCAAAATCTAAAGGAACGCATGGAGTAAGATTTAATACATGCACAACTGTACTTAAAGCCTCACCCCAAAAGGATCCAGGTAGCTTTGACTGTGAAAATAAGCATTTTACCCTTTCAACCGGTGTTCTGTTCATTCTCTCAGCTAAGCCATTTAACTGAGGCGTCTTGGGAGGTGTCTTTTGATGTCAAATACCTTGTTGTCTGCAGTATTCATCAAAAGGTCCAATATACTCTCCCCCGTTATTAGTTCTAATGCATTTCAATTTCTTTCCAGTCTGTTTCTCAACTGAAGCCTGAAATTGCTTAAAAGTGAGATAGCTAGTATAAGCACCTAGAGGGGGGGTGAATAGGTGCACAAATAATTTTTCGAGATACGGAAGCGATTTTAGGCAAACGATAGAAAGGGAGTTCTCTTTTGATTAACAAAATGAAGTACGATCAAAGTAAAGTAAAGAGTGGGGAAGAGAAAATTGAACACAAGGTTTATAGTGGTTTGGCTTATTCCAAGCCTACGTCCACTCTTCCGCACCGACCCACCGGCTGGATTTCACTATGAACAAAAGAGAAGTTACAAGACACAGCTTTTCCTTGATTCCACGGTGTAGATGTTCTACCACACTTCCTCAAGGTTTCTCACAAATATAGACTCTTTTGCGTACAAGATTTCGCTCAAAGGAATTGACTAAACAACAAGGAGCTTCGACTTTGGAATTCTTCTATCGTGCACACCTCGAACAACTTAGAACGTCTTCCTTATATACTCCTTCATGCCATCATACCCGTTGGCACTTACCAAAGGAATTCCTCCAATCTACCCGTTGGACGGAATCAATTAGGAAGATCATTCGAGCTATTAAAGGAACATGTCGATAGCCCATCAATCGTTCGCCCATACAATCGGATCTCGGTTTCCATAAGTAGAACCTTCCAAGAATATTTTGCCAATCATCGGATCCTTAATCTTCGAATCAATCTTGATCAATCAAAGGATTCCGTTATGTCATATACAGCCAAGAGATCTTCTCCGCCGATAAGGTCATATGCTTAATGAAACATCCAGTTCCGGATAGCCTTTCTTCAACGGATTAGAGATCGTCAATGAGGATAGACTTTGAGTCTTGAGTCTCGGCTGTCCGGAGGTCTTTGACTTTAAATAGCAGAGTCCGCAAACCTTCGGACTAGACCGATGGAAACGTTTTGTCGCCTTCAAAACACTTCAAGAAGATTTCTCCAACAATCTCCCCTTTTTGATGGTGACAAAACTTTCCCAGATTTGGACAACTTTGACTTGCAAAACATTTCTCAAACACATATGCATATCTTATAGAGATAAATGGCTAAATGAATAACACTAGAATCTGCAACCACATAAAATAGGTTAGTCTAGTATGCGATATAGCCATCCATAAGATATCAATAGTAGTTAATATAAGCAAGCCAAGTCCAAGTCAAGTTCGGTTCTCATCCGACACAAAAATAAAGTCAAACAGAGTTAAACATCAAAACAATCCAATCCAAACGATTAAAAGTCAAAGTTTCAAATCTTGCATCTCTCCCCCTTTTTGTCAGCATTAAAAAGGTTGAGATGAAAATGGAATAAAGTCAAGATTGCTTGGGAACGCGAACAAGCTGGAAATCTCCCATAGACTGAACAATGCCTTCCAGCCTTTTCAAGTCTTCCTTCAGTTGTGCAACCTCCTCACCCTTGGCATTGGCTTGAATCTGAACAGAGAGGGCTTGGATCTAATCATTCAATGAACCCGAAGAAGCTTGACCGCATTCTCGCAAGTTTTGAACCTCGCATCCCTGAGCATAAATTTGACCTCGCATCTCCAAGAGAATATCCATAATTCTGCGAAAATCTGCTGCATTATCAGTCTGAGTACTTGCTCCGGCACGATCTGATGGAGTAAATGCAGACGATGGTAGATCAGCATAATCACGCATATTTGGCGATGAAACATCATGACCTTCCTCAGGAAATTGAGAGGCATAGATGTCCTCGGATCTCGGCGGAGAGCGATCGACTCCCTCACTTGTAGCAGGATATGAGGACTTTTCTCTTTTCTCTTGATCTCCCCCTGTTGTTATGCCTTCAGGTGAAGAAGAGTGTCCCTCAGGTTCTCCTTCTTCTTGATCTCTTTTCTCTTCTTCTTCTTTCGCAACTCTTTCCTTCTCAGCATCTCTTTCTTCTTCTCCCTTCTCCTCTGCTTCTTTCTCCTCTGCTTCTTTCATCCTTTGTTCTGATTCTTTCTCTGGAACAGAACGACGCAGATTCTTCAAAGCCATTGCAAAAATGGTGATGTTTTCCTCATCATCTTCATCTTCAATGATGAGAGCTCTTCTTTTCTTGGATGAAGCAACCAAGGGCTCTTTTCCTTTCCTTTTTGATGAAGAAGAGGTTTGATGAGTTTTGACCTGGAGTTTTCTCCTTGAATTTCTCCAACGCCTTGCTTAGTTCCTTCGTACGCATTTTGGTCACCATTTTCAGTCCTACCACCATATGATCGCACGATCGAGCACAAAGAATTTGTGGAGGCTGAATATTCGATGTCCGAATAACTTCGTCACAAGACCCGGATAAGGAAGTTGACCTCTCGTCCTTCACCATTGCTCTATACATGTGGAACATAACAAAGGTGAGGAAGAGAAAACCTTTTCCTGATGATGGCATACACGCTTTGCCTCGAACTTGAAACATCAGTCTTGGAAGTTGATTTCGGTCCGAGGCAATTGATCACAATCTTGTGAAGCAAAATGTTGAACGCGCTCATCCTTAAGTAAGAAATCTTTTCCTCTCGTTCTCCCGTCCTTAACAAGTTCCAATGTAGCACGAGCAATAGAAACTTTAATCGGTTGATATCTTCCTCTCTCAACCCCTAACACGTCGCCAAGCATATCCATATCCACTACAAAGTCTTGATCTTTGACGCTGAAAGAGAATCTATTCGCATCCAAGAAACTAAGATTTGAATAGAAATATGCAAGTTAATTCAAAGATAGGCCTCGTGGTGTCGAGCGGAACTTTTCAAGTTGGAGATAACCGAACTTTTCCCTCAAGTTCACATTCACAAAGATCCAGAAAATCAAAATCCACACTCCTAGGGTTTATCACCCCACGCTTCAGCAATTTTGAGTATAGATCCTTATGTTCCTTCGATCTGAACAACTCTCCCCTTTTTCCTCGATTTTCAACCGCAACACCCATTCTCGGTTGAAATTGGCTGTACAATTTGTCATCATCATTCCCATCTACAGGATTAACTCCCCAATCACGAGGATCACTTGGGATATTCGCAAGGGTTTCTTCTGCCACCCCTTTACGAGCAATTCCCAAACTTTCCATTTTTCGCAAAAAGACATATTCATTTCCATATCCTTTGTCCTTAAGAAAATCATCGACATAGTTCAATGGAGTACCAGTCCCTTTTAAAGCACGATATGCCTTATAAATAAAAGCGGGCTTTTGAACTCTTATGGATCTCGCATCTTCAATGATTTCTTCCTCTTGTTGATGATCAACACCTTGAGGACTAGATGGAGGAGAATGACGCCGCCGAGAATGTTGTGGGCTCGCCGTTGATTTGGAGACACTTCTTCTTCGGTGAGATCGAAGTGCGTAGGCCCTCACTCATCCGCCGTGGTCCCCTGCTTGCGATTCTCGAAGACTTTCTTGAAGACGACATCTTTCTCAGTCTTTGAAAGATTCCTTGCTTGACTTTCCCAAGAAAGATGACAACTTTTTCGAAGATTAAACAAGGGAAGAAAACAGAATGGAAGATCGATGCTTTCTAGGGTTTTTGAAGGTAAAGCGAAGAAGAATCAACAAGGTGCATGATCGGTTAAAAAGAGAGGTATACGGATCGTCACAAAGGAAAATAAAAAAAGATGCCTTTTCAAAATAACTGCCTTTTTCGCGAAAATAGTCATTTCAAAAAATAACTTCCTTTTCGAAAAGGAAACGTCACAATAGTCATGTCAATTAAATATAGCAATAATCAAACACAGCTTGACGATCGTACCTTTTCAAGATGAGATTCGAGAGAGAGAATAACTTACAGTCAAGGTCTTGTTTGTCCGAGTCTCGAGAGTCTCTAGACTTTGATTTCCTCATACCACAAAATGTTGAGTCTCGGGAACGGATGGTTTCAAATTGATTTTCTCCAAAGGCTTTGTGAATATATCCGCCGTTGGTTCTTTGAATCAACAAATTGAATTGAAACTTCTCCATTTTGAACATGATCTCTAATGAAGTGATGTCGAATCTCTATATGCTTTGCTCTTGAGTGAAGAATTGGATTTTTGGTAAGATTGATTGCACTGGTGTTGTCGCAATTAATCTTCGTGCATGAATCTTCAATTCCAAAGTCTCTTAGCTGTTGTTTTATCCACAGAATTTGTGAACAACAACTTTCAAGAGCTACATACTCTGCTTCTGCTGTAGAGAGAGCTACTGTACTCTGCTTCCTTGAAAACCAAGACACTGTCCTGCCTCCAAGTAGTTGACACATACCCGAGGTGCTCTTTCTATCGACTCTGCATCCGGCAATGTCTGCGTCTGAGTATCCGAGAAGAGTAAAGTCTCCCCTTTTTGGATTCCAGAGACCAAAGCTTGAAGTTGATGAAATATATTTGATAATACGCTTTGCAGCATTTAAATGAGATTCTTTAGGGTCCGCTTGAAATCCGGCACAAATGCAAACACTAAACAAAATGTCGTCTAGAAGTAAGTAAGATAAAGAAGTGAACCGATGATACTCCCGTATAACTTTTGGTCGACTTTCTTTCGTCCTTCATCTTTGTCTATCTTCAAGGAACTTGACATTGGTATATCAGCCTTTTTGCAATTGTCCAGTCAAACTTTTTGACAAGATCATTTGCATACTTTCCTTGATGAATAAAAGTTCCTTCCTTCAATTGTTTTATTTGAAGACCGAGAAAGAAGGTTAATTCACCCATCATGCTCATTTCAAATTCATCCCGCATAGTCTTAGAGAATTTCTTGCAATGCAGACTTTCATTAGAGGATCCAAAGATAATATCATCGACATATATTTGAACAAGCAAAAACTTTTGCTTTCTCTTTTAATAAAAAGAGTAGTGTCTACTTTACCTTTAACAAAACCATTTTGAATTAAAAACTTACTCGGTCGTCGTACCAAGCTCGAGGTGCTTGTTTTAGGCCATATAAGGCCATTTTGAGTCTGAATACTGAGTCTGGTTTCCTTGGGTCTTCAAACCCAGGTGGTTGTTCCATATAAACTTCCTCATGGATGAATCCATTTAGGAATGCACTTTTGACATCCATTTGGAATAACCTGAAATTCTTATGACAAGCAAATGCAAGTAATAAACGAATTGCTTCTAACCTTGCTACCGGTGCGTAAGTCTCGTCATAGTCAATCCCTTCTTCTTGCGTGTATCCCTTGGCCACGAGTCTTGCCTTGTTTCTTATGACTTTTCCTTTCTCGTCCATTTTGTTCCTAAAGACCCATTTAGCTCCAACAATTGATTTACCTTTTTGGTTTAGGAGTCAACTCCCAGACATCATTAATTCTGAATTGTCTGAGTTCTTCTTGCATAGCTTCAATCCAACTTTCATCGGATAAAGCTTCATCTATGCTTTTGGGTTCTATTTCAGAAATAAGAGCCACAGCACTAGACTCTTCGCACCTTTTGGATCTTGTGCGAATTCCTTCATTGATGTCGCCAATAATAAGATCTTTGGGATGACTGGACTTATGTTTCCAATTGCTGGTTAATTTGTCAGATTGATGGTCACTTCCTTCACTTGAATCTTCAACAGTCACTTGTTGCTGGTCCTTCAAAGTCTGAGCTGCTTCTTGGGATTTAGACTTTGTAGAGTTTGGAGCAGGTTCCGTCTCTTCAAGATGAGTCTGAATAGATTCATTTTGTATAGAATCTTGAAATTTGACATTCATTGATTCTTCCACGTTTGAGTCTTCTTGTTGTAGACTTGTACGCTTTGCTTGTGGTTGAATATCCAAGGAAGATGCCTTCATCTGACTTTTCTTCAAACTTACCAACTCGATCATTTGCATTTTTCAATATGAAGCATTTGCATCCGAATACATGAAAATATGAAACAATAGGCTTCTTTTCTTTGAATAGTTCATAGGGGGTTTTTTCAAGAATAGGCCTTAGAAAAACTCTATTGATAATATAACATGATGTTGAAACTGCTTCAGCCCAAAATCGTAAAGAGATATTGCTTTTAATTAAAAGAGTTCGGCCATTTCTTGAAGAGATCTATTCTTCCTTTCCACGACTCCATTCTCGCTCCGGGAGTATATGGAGACGAGAACAAATGCTGAAAACCTTGATTCATCACAAAATTTTGTAAAATCTTGATTTTCAAATTCACCTCCATGGTCTGTTTTTATACTTGAAATAATATACCATTTTCATTTTGAACCTTCTTAGCAAATTTTTCAAAGTAAGAGAAAGTTTTCAGACTTACTTGCCAAGAAATATACCCAAGTAAATCGTGAGTAGTCATCCACAATTACTAGGCAATATTTCTTACCTCCAATGCTCTGTGTTTTTGTTGGTCCAAAGAGATCCATATGCAAAAGCTGCAATACACGGTTAGTGGAAACTTGATTTATTGGTTTAAAGGAATTTCTTACCTGTTTTCCCAATATACATGGTGTACATAGATCAGTCTTTTGGTATGATAAATTGGGTAGACCACGAACAAGCTTCTTTTTGCTGAGATTTTGGCTATCTCGCTTCATGTTAATATGCCCAAGCTTTTGTGCCATAAGCTCGCTTCGTCTTGGATTGAGATTAGACATTGTGATTCATCTGGTTTCACGTCCAAGAGGTAGATATTTCCATGTCTTCGACCCATAAATGACTGAGTAGAGTCTTTACCGGTTCCTGAACAAATACCCTCTTGAAAGTAAATTCTGAAACCGGCATCACATAGCTGACTGACGCTAAACAGATTGTAGTTGAGCCCTTCAACTAAAGAAGCATTGCTTATTGTGAGGTTTCCAATCTTTACAGTTCCAAATCCCACAATTTTTCCTTTGTTGTTTCCTCCAAAAGAGACTTTTCCACCATTCACTTGAACAAGCTTTATGAAGCAATTTGAATCTCCGTCATATGTCTTGAGCATCCACTATCCAGATACCATTTTACCTTTTTCTTGATAGTGACCGCATTTAAAAAGAGACTCAAACTTTCTTTGGTACCCATATTTTCTTGGGTCCATTTGAGTTAGTATGATATGCGATTTTTGCCCAAACTTTATTGACAGGTTTCCAAACCATAGGACATTCTTTTTCAAAATGATCTGCACTATTGCACTTTGAACATCCGAGAGCATTGCGACCTACTTTGGTTTTACAAAGGTCCTTTTAAAATGATTTTTGTAAGCATCACTTGTGGGTCTTTGTTTGATTATTTCTTTCACTTTAGGAAAATCAATTAAAGAAATGGTTTCAGCAGTCATTTCCAAACCAAATTTATTGAAATAAGGTCTTTGAAAGAAAGTATTTTTTCCAGTTTTCAGATCCTAAAGAAAATCTTTTGGAAATATTTGAGATATCATTTTTCAAGAATGCATTTTCTTTTAAAAGATTATCTTCACTTTCTTTAAGAGAAGAAACATTCTTGTCTAAGCATTTCACTTTTTCTTCCAAAACATTTTCTTGTTGTTTTAGAGCAGAATTTTCCTTTTTGAGTTCGGAAATTCTTTTAAGAAAAGTCTTAAGACTAAAACACAGTTCATCAATGTATTTTGAAATTTAATAGGAATTTTGAAGTTACTTACCTCGAATTCACTTTCGAATCGAATCTGTCTCGGAGTTTGATTCGAATCCGATTGTGCCATTAGACATATGTTGGCATAATCATCATCACTATCTTCGCACTCGTATCACCCGGTTTTCGCTTTGAGAGCCTTTCGATACTTTTCAGTTTTTCCTTTCTTCTTCCTCGAAGAGGACAGTTGGTCTACGATGTGTCCCTTTTTCTTACATTCAAAGCGTAGACTATATCTTTGTTTGATTCATCATCTTTGCAGACTTGGTCTCGTTGCTTTTGAAAACTTTGTTTCTTTGAATTGAATCTTCTTCCTTTTCGTTTAGCTTTCTGAATCTTCTTATCATGAGAGCAAGCTCCTCATCATCCATATCGTCTTCGTAACTGTTACACGTAATCATCATTAGATTTTAATGCAATGGATTTCTTACCTTTAGGATCTTCGTCTTCATTGATTCGTTCCACTTCATAAGACCGAAGAGTCCCAACCAACTCATCAACAGACAGTGGCATGATTCTTTGGGTCTCTCTGATTGAGGTCTTTATGTGATTCCAATCCTTGGAGAGTCCACGCAGTAGCTTGTTTACTTTCATGGGATCAGAAATTGGTTGACCTTGATTTTCAAGACCATTCACGATTTTTGTAAAACGACTAAACATGTCAGTTATAGATTCTCCTGATTTCATTCTGAAAGCTTCGTATTGACCAAGGAGAATGTTGATTCTAGTCTCTTTCACTCGATCGGTTCCTTCATAAGTGATGTGTAATCTATCCTGACTTCTTTGGCTGTATCACAAGAAGATATTCTGTTATATTTCAGTAGGTGATAAAGCACAATATAAAGAATAAATTGCTTTTGCATCAAGAGCTTGTCTCTTGATTATCTCTTCCTGAGTCATTTCGCTAGACTCAACAGTATCTTTTCCTCTTTTTGAGACAGGTGCAGCTTTAGGAATGATTCCTTTTTCTACAACGTCCCATTCCGAGGATCCTTTGATCTTAGGAACGCCTTCATCTTGTTTTTCCATATGTTGTAGTCCTTTCCATCAAAGTAAGGCGGTCCGGGTATTGCTTTGCCCTTCTACCAGCCCTCGGAGCCAACTTACTAGTCATGGATCTTTAACTCTGAAGTAAAACACTTCAAACAAAGTGAGTACACGAGCTCTGATACCAATTGAGATAGCTAGTATAAGCACCTAGAGGGGGGGTGAATAGGTGCACAAATAATTTTTCGAGATACGGAAGCGATTCTAGGCAAACGATAGAAAGGGAGTTCTCTTTTGATTAACAAAATGAAGTACAATGAAAGTAAAGTAAAGAGTAGGGAAGAGAAAATTGAACACAAGGTTTATAGTGGTTCGGCTTATTCCAAGCCTACGTCCACTCTTCCGCACTGACAGCTCGCCGGCTGGATTTCACTATGAACAAAAGAGAAGTTACAGCACGCTTTTTCCTTGATTCCACAAAGTGTAGATGTTCTACCACACTTCCTCAAGGTTTCTCACAAATATAGACTCTTTTGCGTACAAGATTTCGCTCAAAGGAATTGACTAAACAACAAGGAGCTTCAGACTTTGGAATTCTTCTATCGTGCACACCTCGAACAACTTAGAACGTCTTCCTTATATACTCCTTCATGCCATCATACCCGTTGGCACTTACCAAAGGAATTCCTCCAATCTACCCGTTGGACGGAATCAATTAGGAAGATCATTCGAGCTATTAAAGGAACATGTCGATAGCCCATCAATCATGTTCACCCATACAATCAGGATCTCGGTTTCCATAAGTAGAACCTTCCAAGAATATTTTGCTAATCATCGGATCCTTAATCTTCGAATCAATCTTGATCAATCAAAGGATTCCGTTATGTCATATACAGCCAAGAGATCTTCTCCAGTCGATAAGGTCATATGCTTAATGAAACATCCAGTTCTGGATAGCCTTTCTTCAACGGATTAGAGACTGTCAATGAGGATAGACTTTGAGTCTTGAGTCTGGCTGTCCGGAGGTCTTCAGACTTTAAATAGCAGAGTCTGCAAACCTTCAGACTAGACTGATGGAAACGTTTTGTCAGCTTCAAAACACTTGAAGAAGATTTCTCCAACAAAAAGCATCTAACACTTGATTTTTAGTTTTCAAGGTATAAATCCAAATTTTCCTTGAAAAATCATCTATGAAGGTAACAAAATAAAGAGAGCCACCAAGTGATTTTGTTTTCATAGGACCGCAAACATCGAATGCACTAAATCCAAGATACTTAACTTTCTTGAATGAGGGAGCTTTTAAATGTAACTCGTTATGTTTTCCGCTAAAAAAGTGAGCACACTTCTTTAGCGCTGAACTTTTCAATCCTGAAAGGAGCTTCTTCTTAGCCAATATTGACAAACCCTTCTCACTGATGTGACTGAGCCTTTTATGTCATAATTCAGCTGCATCTTCGCTATCTACTGCATTAATTTTGTCTGTGGACAACTTTGCCTGCATAATGTATAACAAAGAATATTTTTCACCTCTAGCCACAACAAGAGAACCTTTGGTGAGCTTCCATTGACCATTACTGAAGGTGCTGCAATACCCCTCATCATCCAACTTGCCTGTAGAAATCAAATTCAAGCGGATATCATGTATATGTTTAACATTATTCAATACTAACCTTGTGCCATTGCTAGTTTCTAGGCACACATCATTGATGCCTACGGCTTGAGCTAGTCCATTGTTTCCTATCTTCACAGATCCGAAGTCACCCGACCGTATGATGTAAAGAAATCCCTACGAGATGTAGCATGAACGGATGCACCACTATCAATTACTCAACTGGTCTCATGAGATACAAAATTCACCACATCACCATCAAAAATAGTGAGAAAGTCTTCTTTAAGTGCAGCGACATGATTGTCATCACTGTCATTATCACTTTTCTTTTCTTTACCTTTCTCCTTTTGTTTGTCCCTTTTAACCGGCGACAAAACCTCTCGAATATGTCCCTTCGATGACAATAATGGCACTCAACATTAGCAAATTTATTATACTTACCTCTGCTTTTGTTTCGACTTTTATCTCTATTTCTCGACCTCGAGACTCACTTCTCCCCTTTTCTCAACAACCAAGGCATCGAATGTGAAGAGGATGATCCCTGTGTCTTCCTTCTCATCTCTTCATTCAAAATACTACTCTTTGCTATATCAATGGTAATCGTACCATCTGGGGCAGAATTAGACAAAGATGTTCGGAACGTCTCCCATGAGTCCGGCAAAGTACCAAGCAACCATAGTGCTTGTATCTCATCATCAAACTTGATTCCCATCGCAGCCAACTAATTTATAATTCCTTGAAAAGAATTTAAATGATCAGTCAAACGAGTACCATCATGATATCTCAGAGCCATCATCTGTTTTATCAAAAATAACTTATTATTCCCAGTCTTTCGAGCATATAACTGTTCGAGCTTATCCCATAAACTGTGTGCATGTGTTTTCTCAATAATATGGTTCAAAACATTATCATCTACCCACTGCCTGATATAACCACACACTTGACGATGAAATATAGACCATTCAGCGTCAGTTTTATTCTCTGGTTTCTCCTCGGCAAATACAGGCAAATAAAAATCTTTCACATATAAAAGATTTTCCATCTTCCCTTTCCAAATATGATAATTCGAACCATTCAATGTAACTATTCTACTCGTATTCGTTTCTATTGTTTAACACAAGGCAGAAAAATCAAGCAATAACCTGTTGCTCTGATACCACTCTGATGGGAGAACGGTAACAATTCGAACAATATCGAATTAACGCAGCAGAATAAAATAATCTCCTCTCTTGTGTAAACCTAATAGGATGCGAACACAAGAAAATTTTTTACGTGGAAAACCTTCTCGATGTGAGGAGATAAAACACCACGGGACCGGAGTCCACCCGAAAATCTTTACTATCAATAAAATTGTTCTTCTCTAGCATACTAGAGGTACATAGCAGCAAACACCTCAAGAACATAATTCTTGGCAATATACATGAACTTCACAGGAGATCAAGGATAAATCTGACCAAAAACACAGGTTTTGATCAATCCACGAAAAACCTGATGTAGGAAGCTTCAAATGAAAATCAAACCGTTCAGATTCGATAAAATTGCGCCACGAACATGCTGACAAAATTTCAGCTCAATCGAACCACGAATCAACCTCCGATGCCAGCTTGATGTAAATAAGATATTGCCCCAAACCCCAGATTTTCTGCTTTCTCTTTTTCTCTTGTTACTATTTCCTTTTTCTGCAGCTATCACTTTATATAGATAATGAGAAACCATATTTCCTCATATAACTTATCATATGGGTTCAAGCCCTTTTTGGGCTTGCAACTCATTGGGCCTCCCCCACATAACAGTGAACCCAGCTAACAGTTATCAGCAGAATGACTCTCTATCGCTCACTAGCGCCAGTGCATTCTCCTAAACTAGTCAAAATACTCTCGTTAGTGTCTGTCTTATGCTAAAGTTGCAATAATTGTTCTAACACATCTCTAGTACTCATGATGTGACTCCAAGCCTTTATAATAGCTAGTTTCATCTTGATCAATGTTTTAATTAGCTGAACAAATGGCTAGCGCCTTTTAGGACTTGATATCTATATTGTCCCTTACCCATAATCAAGAGTGTAGATTACCAGTAGTTCGTTGATGCTATTCACTATGTGAAATGACTTTTGATCAATATTCACTATGTGAAATGACTTTCGATTAATCTTCTAATGATCCTCTTAGCTTCTTCAGCATATAAAGACTTCCAAGGACATCAACATTCCCGTTGATTCCTCGTATTCATTGAATGACTAAGTCAGCATACAAAGACCTTCAAAGACATTAGTATAACTGATGATTCCTCGACTTCACTGAACTTAATCATCAGCATTGTCATTGTCTTTCCACCTCATTTGAAGAGAACTACTCCAGCCAACAATCTATTGTTCCAATGGCAATCCGCTCTTCTATCTTTTAGTCCTTCCAAGCATATTGGCTATCATGATTCCAAAAAACTTTTCACCTTCCTAAGTTTGGTCCTTCCAAGCTTCAACAAGACTTGTTCATTATCACCAAGGTCCATCCAATTGCTTACCTTATCTCGGTCCTTCCAAGTCATCACGAACATCTCCATTCTTCTCGGCTCATTGACCCTCAATCAAGGTCTTTCTAGCTTGTTCACCTATGTAGAAATCCTTCCAACTTGTAGACATCTCCACGCCCAATATCTTGTTCACCTTAAACATTGGTAGTAATCCTCATGTGTCAGTAGAACTGTAACATCCTCGATTCTAACCCCATAAGGATTGGCTATAAGATCCTAAAAGGATCGATCATGGGCCATTGGCCATGGATTGATCGGTTCGATTGGCAAGAAATCGCAAATCAGTTATGACCGACCGACTGACCGACCAACCGGTCACAAATTGGTCTAGGTGTTGGCCCCGAATTTTCTACCTACCATACTGATGGGATAGGATCACCAGCTCATAAGATGAATTTTTTATCACAATAATTGGTTACGGGATGATTTTGGATTGGTGAATGGTCATGGATCGATCCGATTGGTCATAGTTTCTGGTCACGGGTGATTCGACCAATTATGCACGGATACACGGACGATCTGGATTGATCAAATGCGACCGTCTTCTGACTAAAAATGCATCATTCCTTATTTAATTCTTAGTGATCATAACAGAATCTCAAATTGGGGATGTCCTATCATGGATTGGTAATGCACCAACCATGAAGCCTACTGATGGATCGGGTGCCGATCGGAATGAGTCCAAGGATAGACCCGGCTATTCCGTCACTAATTCTAAGGTCCATGAGTGCCTTGGCTTAGTGCTAGGCCATAAGTAACCTTAGGATTGGTCTCAAACCGATCAAAGAACAACCGACCCTATTGGCCGACCGACCGTCCAAAGGAACGGTTTGGGTGGATATGAGGCGTGATGGCCGAACCTTGGGTTTACATGATTCAATTTTTTGAGGTGTACCTAGTGATCCTTTCTTTGACCCCGGAACCAACTTGGATAATAAAATTCTCTAAACCGCCTCATTAATGAAGAAAAAGACGAAAGTATGGAAAATTCTAGAAACCCTTCACTAAATGAAGGGGTGAGATGTTCTTAGAATAGTCAAAAGTCATGATGGTGGCCAAAATATCTTTGAAGATTCTAGAAAAATGCGGCACACATGAGCTCTCATTAATGACCAAAGTTTCAAGAATTGCCAAGTTGGTAACTATGGTACAATTATTGTCAAACTTCATTAAATGTCCATTAAATATGGCATATAGGTGGACCAATGGAAGAGTGAAAAGCGGGCCATCATCGATGACACCTAGGAGCTTAGATTGCCAAGTAAGGCCTTTAGCTATGCCAACTCATTTTTAGGTATAATCACGAGGCAAAGTAGACTTGTCACCTAAGGACTTTAGGCGAGACACTTGGACAAATTAGAGTTGACCATTTGGCTTGGTAATGATGGCTTGAGATTTGCCTTGGAAAAAAAGTTTACTAATTCATGCTTAGGTGTTCTCTAGAATCTTAGGTTATGATGAGCCTAAAAGATAGCCTTGGTGAACAAGGCAAATGCCAACCAATCAAGAGAGGACATTAGGCATCAAAGGAGCTTATGTGTCTCTTAGGACCATAGGCACATCATGAGCCTAAATTGAGTCTTGAAGAGTAAGTCAATAAGTGGTCCAATAAGAAGATGACAAGTGTTCTCTTAGGATCCTAAGCGTACCACCTTGCAAACTAGGCTTGCCGCCTTGATGTCGTAGCCGTGCCATTTCAAGAAATGTGATTGGGCCACTTGAATAAATAATAATGACACCGAGTAGTATAAATAAGAGGAGCCCTTCCTCATTTTCCTCACCCTGTCATCCATTTCCTCCTCCTCCTTCTCCTTTCTCTCGGCCTTGCATCCTCAATCCATCAAGCTATATAAGTTGGTCCTCAAGGTTTGCCAAGGTAAGTAAGATCTCTATATCTCTTCTAGGGCAGTAGTCTCCATTGTCAAGTCTAGTTAGGTGCTCACCTGTCAAGCTGTGGATGGGATGTTGGATCTTTTATATGGTTTTGCTCATGTTTGTGCTTGAACGTGTGCTTGAGTTGTTCACGCTCAGAATGAGGCCAAGGTTCGTTCAAGTTGAGTTCATCGCAAGGCAAGGTCATCGTATGCCATAGGGCCTTGGTTTCGGCATAAATAGGATGCTAGATCCAAGCCTCGCTTGGTGCGGGAATCGCCTAAGGCGGCAAAGTCCTAAGTCGACATTGAGGCATGTCAATCTTATGCCTTGATCGGTACGAGGATCGCCCAAATCCACGAGGTCTTGGTAAGGCACCAAGCATGTCAATTTTTATAGTCCAAGTGGATGTGGGGACTTTGTGCTTGGCATTGAATAAAACCGCGAGCCGAGGGTCCTTCTTGATACATGTGTATTCAAATCGGGTTGGAGCCGAAGTCCGTCAAGCTTAGGATCGTCACTAAAGCGAGGTGTACCCAAGCCTCGAGGTCTTAGATCGGTATTGAGGCGTACTGTTTCTAAGCTTTGTTGAATGTAGGGATCGGCGCTAAGTGATTGATTTAAGTTACAGACCAAAGATCGTTCCCGACATATTTGCTAGTGAAGTATAAGAAATTCACAACACAGACGAACGAACGAGCACACCTTTGGGCCATACATGTGTTGACTAATAGAAAAGATAAGAACCGGCTTGTATGATGCATTTATGCATGCACTTAGAGAGGAAAAAGTGCCCGTCGCCACATAGTGTTGGCGGTAATGCCTCGTTCATTGAATGGGATGCCTCGGTTGAGCCGGGATGCTCTGGTTGAGTTGGGATGCTTGGGTTTTGAACTCGGAAGGCTCGAGAAGCTAGCCCCAAGAAGCCTCAGTCGAGCCAAGATTCCCTAGTCGAGCCAGGAAGCCTAGCAAGAAGCTGGAAGCCTTGGTCGAGCTAGGACAACGCTAGATGAATTTGCATGAGTGCTGGTTATGCAAAATCATGATATGTTAATATATTTATTGATAAGTCAAAGGTAAGTATGCATTGAAGCATGTTGCAATAGACATCTACATGTAGTTGAAGGTAGCAACAAGTTTGCTATTGATCTGCCATCGACACTGTTTGCGAGTGCTATACTTGCTAAGCTTCGATGATGAGATGCTTTCCTAGTAGAGAATTAGGAATTTTACTTACTGAGTTTCCCCAAAACTCATACCTCATCTTTCAGTCTTGTAGGCATGAAAGTTTCTCGTCAATTTTGGGAGCTGCAGTCACGCTAGAGGAGATAGGATTTCCCCCTAGCCTATGTGGAAAACTTGTACTGTGATGTAAAAAGAGAAGAGGGCCCGTAAAGAAAGGGTTTGTAAAAATACTGTTATAATATAAGTTAGTGTGTTCAGTATGATGTATGTCCGAGTCTTCTAGCTATTGTTTTTCTGGGGAGTTATTGTTTACGTTTTCGCATGTGCATGATAACACGATAAAAAAAAAAAAAAATTGGGACAACGACGAGCCTGGGACGTTGCAAAAATAACCTTTGTCGCTTGTGACCTTGGAGATGAAGTTGGGGTCATGACAAGAACATTCCCGATTGTGGTAGAGCACTCAACATCTCACATGATGACACCATTTGCATTGTGGCTTGTGTGTATGTCAGCTGGTACTAACAAAACCAATATATACATTAGTAGCATTTCATTGTTTTTGTTATCGTCAAAACAACATAGGTGATTTTCCCAACATATACTAATATCATTGTCATGTCATGCATATGGTGTGTATAAGGAGATGGAGTCAAGTTTTGTTTAGCGTAATTTGGTGGGAAAATAATTAAAAGGTATTATCGTGGATGAGGAAGTGATGCTTCCGTTTAATTCATTTCAGATCAGTAAACTTTTAACTCAAATTAAATATACTTATCTCTTGTCAGAGGATTGGTGAGAATAGTGAGAGTAGCTCATAGGTTTTTGAGGTAGGGAGGCAAACCGCACGTGGAGACTCAAGGCACACCATAGTTAATGTGCTTGACAATGCAGAAAAAGTGTTTTTGTTTTTTTAATAACAACTGTTAATTTTATGAGAGCTACGTGCTGAATCCACATGAGACTTAAAATCAATAATTGTGATTTACCTTGTCCAATGAACTTGGGTCGAGAGAAGAAGTTGGTGAAGGAGAGGAGGGAGTTTCCATATTCCAACCTATCACCTTTTTATCAACAGGTGTAAAATTTACAACAAAGAGGAGGCTAGTAAACAGGAGAGGTTTAGAGGTTCATTTTGGCCTAGTAAATAGGCAATATTTCTTTTTCATTTTTTATGAATTGCTTTCTGTGTTTTCCTGGCCTTATTTATCACCTTTAAAAAATGCTTTAGAGCTTTCACTCAATTGCATCGAGAAAGGTTAGATTCATCATTTAATCTAAATATTTGATAAATAAAAAAAAAAAAAGGTCTAAAGATTCATGAGTGGGAAGTTGTGGTTTGGCATATTAAAATTCTAATATAGTTTTCTATTTTAAGAATTTGTGAAATCCACATTGAATTCCACTGAAAAACACACATTCTCGTACTATTTCTTCATTATGACTGCCTCTAAGATCACTCATAATTTAGTGAATCGTGATCCTATATATACACAATCTTGATTAAACATTATAAACCATGTGAAAGTAAACATGTGCTGGCCGAGTTGTGTGTACTTGTTTAATCACAAAAGATATATTGCAAATGTGAAGAGAAACTCCCTAGGTGGACAACCATTCGGAGTCACATATTTGTCATCATATGCCACTAGCTATCACCACTCTCCCGTCGTGGCATCATGCTCTTGCCTTCGAGGTTGGCCTCAGGTAAACCTAGATCATGGGTCACTCGAGACTGGGTATCTCCTTTCCTTAAGCAATTAGTGCAATTCTATCTTCAAATCAAAATTTTTCAACAATGATTATCCTAATTACCAATTATATTAAATGAAGATCATAACTATTATACAATAATTATTTCAGTCACACTATTGATTATGTGATAACATTATAATTATTCATTATGATTGCAAATCAAATGATTAGCTTCGGATTATTCTCGCAGATTAATTAGTTAATAATTGATCAAGATTTATATATTAAATTGATGTCTTAATAATGGATGTGGGATGGTACACTCATGACTGGCTACTAAAGTCATGATTATTATGATAATATATTTATATTGATTTAAAGGCAAGGCAATTTCCAGAGCAAAAGCGGTTGGAGCCACAACGTTTTTATTGTCCCAGGCCTCTCGGTTTCATGTCTGCATTTTGTTATCGCAAAGCGGTCACTCGTTCTTAACTGGAGATTGGTTTTACGTTATGTAAAAATGCCTTTTTGATATGATTTTACTGTTTCAGCGTTCTTGATCTGCTTTTGTACATGGTCTTTCTTTCCATTTACACGTGGATGCTTGAGTTTATGCATGAGGGGTGATTGAAGCTGACAACGTAGAGTTAACAGCAGTGAATTGTGAAGCTCAGACTCTCCCTATGATGATATGTTTCCTTCTTTTATGTCCTTTCAAAGGTATGCCTTTCTTTTAAACAATCTTTCACTGACAATATTCTTGTCATTTAATTGATTCAAAACCAATCAATATTTCGCACTAAATCGAGAATGTCATACAGAAGGGTCAAATGCTTATGCTTTTGAAGATTCGAATTTCAATCCACTGATTGCATTGGTTCCTTTGAGAGCTTTTGGATATAAAAAAAGATTTCCCGCTTAGATTGGATGGTTGCTTATTGAACATATTCTTCTCGTCTCTCGATGGAAGGTTACAAATCACATGGGCATTTGTGATTGCTTTCGTAATGATGTTCTTCAGCGTGTCTGACGTACCTGTCTTCTGGCCAGTACTCCCTTCCACTGGGTTATGTTGTTCACGCTTACAATGAGGAGACAGATAATGCTTCCGGTCAAGTACAAATATGTCCCAATTTCTTTCGGCAAATGGGTATGCTGAACCTTTTTTTTTTCTTTTTCTTCATGTTTGCTTGTCCAATTTTTCGCTTTGTATACTTAGTTCGCCTTTTGACTCTACTTCTTTTTCTCAGCGCTACGATGGAAAGAGAGGATCTTCAACTGAGAGTGCGAGCCTTCCGAGGGATTAAATATTTCAACTATGATCTATCTATAGTTCTCGAAGGCTCGTGTTATCCCTAGTGTCATACTAGCTAGGGGTGAGCACGATCCAGGTTGGGCCGATCCACCCCCTAACCCTAGGACTAACCCATACAGTGCTGGTTCTCAATTTTTAGGACCGAGGACCGACTCTATTAAGCTTGGGATCGAGGACCGGACCGACCCAATGGGTTCGGTCAGGTTCCAGGGTCAACCTGAGACCAACTAATAATTTTTTATTTCATTTTTTGTAGTCATTAAAAAAGCAATTGAGGACCAGATTGACCCAATGGGTTCAGTCCGGTTTCCAGGTTAACCTAGGACCAATCAATGATTTCTTTTTTTCATTTTTTGTACTCCTTGAAATGGCAACCGATGACCGTACCGACCTAATGGGTTAGATGATGAGTAAGGTTAGCTAAGAAAGGCAAGCGGTGAGGGTCAAGTGGGGTGAGCGTCGAACAGAATGAGTATCGAATGTCGAGCGAGGAGCAACAAGCCAAGTGAGCATCGAGCGGCGAGCAGCATAAATGACCCAAAGTGAGCAAGACGAGTGTTAAGTGGCGAGCGGAAAAGTTGTTTCTTTCGATTTTGGCAAATTGAAGACTAAGATGACAAATAAGATAAAAGAAAACGAATATTAGAGGAGGATATCATAAGGAGTTGTTTATGCTTTTTTAGACGCCGTGAGAACTCTTCTCAAAAACATTTTCCTCTTTTATAAATTATAACTATTGACACTGTAAAAGATATAAAAAAATCTAAGTTATTAAATAATAATGTAAAATCACTTGCTATTTAATGTTGTTAACGCTATTTAATTTAAAGTTTTCTCTATATAAAAAAATTATAAATAATATTATTATATATATAGTAAGGATTGGTTCGGGTTGAACCGACTCGGAACTCTCATGACCGAGAACCGACCTGCATAGTGCTTGTCCAAGAATTCTAGGACGAATGACCAACCCAATCTCCCTAGGAACCAGACCAAGACCGGCAAGGTTGGGCCGGTCTAGGGTTGATCCAAGGTGACCCTGGATCGATGCTCACCCCTAATGCTAACCGATGGAGCTTTCTCACATCAAAAGATTGGCTCGAAAACTATTTTGGCATGTTGCCTGATACTCCACCTATCTTAAAGAGATCTTTCAGTAAAGCCTACAAAAACCGTCATGGGAAACTTCTCGAGAGAAGTGTATTAATTGTAATTTTTCTGTCTTGGCTGTAATAAGGGGTTGTCCCAATTTATTCTTTAGACATGGCTCTTTTTTTTTTTTTTTTTTTTGTGCTGTCATTTTAATATAGCTGAAGTTCTTAGTTCCCTTTTTATTACCTATTTTGTTTTTTTCTCCTCTTGTCCTTTATTAACTCTCCCTTGCCCATTCAATTTACGAGACCATGCACTGTTGTAACATGAATTAGCTTCGAAATCCTCATGATTTCTGTATTCAAACACTATTATGGGATTTCTCTTGGTGCTCGAAGGATGATGATTATCAGTGATGGATGTCTTTATTTGCACGTTCATTGAGCGAGGATTTCATAGCATTAATTGGTAAAGGTGTTGTTTTAGATGGCGACCTTCTGCTGGAAGCTAAGATTGTTTTTGCTCTCGGGTAGACAATGAAAGTGTCACCCTTGGCCAGCTCAGAGTGCCTCTCTTGCTTGCCTTCCATGGGTTCGCAGTACATACACTGTCAGCCATGATTTGTTCTTAATTAAGATGGGATGGGTTACCAGAAAGCTGCTTCAAAGATGCTTGTGGAGTTGTTAGGAGGCTTTGAGGTTTCTTCTAATGGCACAGGGCTTTTAGGAATTGGTAGAACAAATCTATTTGATCAACGTCCTCAGGGAAGTTGATCAAGTTGTCCATGAAGATTAGTATGAGGTGATGTCATTGCTGCAATCGAAGTAAGACTGCTCGAAGGCTATCAACTTGAGGCAGAGTGACCTCTTCCCATCGTGGATCAGAAGCCTTGGGATCTGGAGGATCCCGTCCTTGAGTTGAATGTCCCAGAACCTGTCCATCCTCCTCTTTCTGAATTTGATCACAGCATACCGAAGCTCTGTCACACAGTAAATGAGCTGCTGTCGCCTCTTGTTGGTGACTCGATTGGAGTGCGACCATCGCTTTAATCCACGGCCTTGGCTCTGGCTTCGGGCCCAATCGAAGGAGGCTCTGCCGGAACACTTCAAGGCAATGGAGCTTGCCCTGGCCTGATAACGGGTCAAAGGGGCTGGCGTAGCTGAGAGACTCCAGCCTGTTGCGGCTAAGCTTAGTCAAAGGCTCGTCCATTGGCATTAGAGGATTGAAGAACCAGAGCGCCAGCTTGGCGACGAGCCTCTTCTGGTTGGGGTTGCCGAGCTGGAGGCTGAGCAGCTGGCCGAGTATGAAAAACGGGATCTGATTCTCGAGCATGATCATGTCCCGCTCGATCGTGTGCGTATGGATTCCTGCTTTGAGAAGACCAGGTCAATGTGAGGGTAGCCAAGTTCCCTGAACCCCTCGGCGACTCCTTGGAAACTCTCAATCACAAAGCGCCCGTCAAGAATCATAATCTCCAACAACTCGTTGCTGCTCGATGGATATCATCTCCTCGTAGCAAGCGCAAGCTCTTTGCTCGACTCCTTCGCTGAGTCTATATAGAGGCTTATCTCATGACCAGTGCGCCTGAGGATATGGTGGGGGCAGCACCACGTGTGCCGGTCCATCTAGCAGAGGCACTTCTTACTGTGGTGGTACCGCCTGAGGGAGACGATCGAGGTGATGTAGGCCTTGTCCTCACCATCTTGAGATACTGCAAGATCGAATGGAGATGACCCATTCGGACTCAGGCGGCCTTAGCTCAGCTTTCGAGACAGTTTCGCCCCAGTGGTTCTCAACCACGATCCAGAGTCTCAAATGGTTTTCGCTGTAGATTGTGAGCCGGATGGTCCTGAGGCTGTTGGTGGTGGTGGTGATGCTGTTGGTGGTGGTGGTGGTGATGGTGGTGGTGGTGGTGGTGGTGGTGATCGTGATCTATTAATTCTGTGGATGCGTTGGAGGTTGATTTCTTGGGTTCCACAGTTTCTCTGAGCTTGAGAGTGATTAAATACCAACTCTAAGAGCTCTTTGTTGCAAACAGCAACTATTTTTGGCGAAGAATTTGTCTTTCTCTGCCTTTGCCGTTCTTGCGTTTTAATCACTGAATTGCTGCTTTGTAAGGAAATTGGACAAAAGGAGAGATTTTTCCAACTAGGCTCTGGTTTCATGAAAAATATTTTGTGATTTTTCCCACGTTTGTTTCACGAAAAATAAACCGATCAAGGAAAACATTTTTCATCAACGAAAAAAAATCTTTTAAAATAGGGGAAAATATTTTTCACTTTTCAAGTATGAGACATATTTTCCTCACTCATTTTCTCTTATCTCATACCTTTGTTAGTCGCCATTTCTTTCTTTTTTTTTTTTCTAAAAAAATTGAATTTTTATTCTTTTTCTTTTTTTTTTTTTTTTTTCCTTTCTTTCTTTTTTGATTTTCCTTCTTTCTCAGTCGTTGTCGTGGCAACCGGCCACAAGCGAGCCTCAACGTTGTCAGCCTCGGGCAAGCTCAATCCTTTGGCTCATTGATCTAGTGAGGCCTAAGGCCTTGAGCTTGCCGCTCGCCAAATTAGCAAGCTCGATGAGCGCAAGCCTCTAGCAAGCGGTGAACTCGAGCTTGAGCTTGTCTTTGGCTAGTTGCCTGCTGTCATCGTGGCCAACAAAAGAAGAAGAAGGTGGACAAGAAAAAATAAAAGGAATAAATGAAAAAGTAAAAAGAAAAATGAAAAATAAAATGAATAAAAATTCGATTTTAAAAAGAGAAAACAAATAGTTTATTCAAAGGAGTATACAAAGAAAAGTCAAATCAAATTTTTCATATTGAACGGAAAAAAAATAACTTCTATTTCATTTTCATGTTTTAGCTGAACACCGAAAAATATTATCATTTTCCTAAAAAATAACTTCCAAAAATGCCACATTTTCCTAGATTCAAAAGGAGCTTCATATGTATCATTTATCTTTATTGATTAATTTTAAGTCAATATCATCAACTGGGCAGAGTAGCTCGTATGGACCACCCCTACAAAATAAAGAATAATCATTTGTGCAGAATCTGTTAGCTATTGTTATTAACTCTTTTTAAAAATAATTCCGCCATCTATATTTCTTGAATCGCCAATCACTCGTCAGAATCAATTGAGATATAAATTGAGTATAAAATCAATAGTAAGTTCACCCGAATGAAGGAACTTAGTTTCAAGGAACTTAGTTTTTCAACTAATCCAGTAGTCAATTTCTTAATTATTATTTACCACAAAAGGGGAAAGTTGAGGCTTTTTCATAAGAAGGAAAAAGAGAAGAAAAGTTGAGGTTGGTGTTACTATTGTTTCTTCTCAATTTTGGGTCAAGGTTTGAATCCCTTAAGGCACACCACTTGGTCATCAAGCTCATTTTTAAGGGAAAATTATCGGTCGAGGCAATACATTTTATTTTCAGATGAATCCAAATTCACCATTATTGCACTAATTGTTGTCTGTTGTTATGAATATCTGGGTCCCCGCACTTGAGATGACTATGTTCCCATGCTCTTGACTTTAATTATGATCCATTAATTTTTTGTTATGAAAGGTGCAGAGCATACCATCAACTCTGCCGTCAGGATGACACCGGAAGAGCAAAAAATGTCAATGAATTGACAAATTTAAATTGTTGGACTACAATAATTTACGGTAGACTATCTACCTTAGAAAGTTCCCACATAATCAAGGCACAATCCGAGATTAGATCCCAAGTGGTAGCAGCACTGCACAAAGTCATTCCAAACTCTAGAGGTACAATCTAAGATTTATTAATTGCGAGAGGGGGAAATTATAGTCCTTTATCTAGGGTTGACATGAGGATTGGCACTAGCCCAAAAAAATAAAAGAATAAAAGAAAATACAAAAGAAATTTCACCATATAATTTGATTAATTCAGTTCGACGTTTATGTATCGGATAATTAACACTGCATGAGAAATCAAGACCGTGGCCTATAGTAGGCATAGATTGCATAGAAGGCCTATATAAAAGTAAGCACAAGTAAAACGAAAGCAGCAATTACGGAAATAATTGACCAGGGATTGTTGATATAGTTGTTCTTGAGAATGGCTACCCAGGCATTCCACTTGCGGGCGAGAGCGGATCTCCACTGGCGGCCGAGAGCGGCTCTCAAGATACCCCACAAGATTGCAAGAGTTATAGCATAGCATGTATAGGAAGTGGGACCATCGGCATTTAAGATAATGGATCCAGAGGCATATGCCCTCGGATCAACAGATATGTCCCAGAGATAATTGTCTTTTGGGTCGAAGGCCACCTCCTGGCAAAGCCGATGGAAGAGATCAACCACCTCGGCATCGCTCCCAAGGCAGTGGTGAATGATCCTTCGGTTGCGGAGGTACAAGACATCTTCTGGGGAGTTGATCAAGTTGTGCATGAAGATTACGTACGAGGTGACGTAGTGGCTGCAATTGAAGTGAGATTGCTCGAAGGCTATCAAGTTAAGGAAGAGCGACCTCATCCCTTCGTGGATCTCAATTGGCGGGATCCCGAGGATCTCGTTCTCGAACTGGATGTCACCCCACACCCACCTAAAAGTACTCGATTCAACTGAAAACACACCTCTCGCATCTGCGAGCTTTCTCTCTACCCCATGGTAGCTTTTCCCTTTTCTCTCAAACCCTAATCCCTTTTTCCTGTGTTTCTTCTGTGCTTTCAGTGCCTTTCCCCTGTGATTTCTTCCCCAAGAATCCAAAAGGAAAAAAAAAATGGAAAAAAAAAAAGAAGAACGAAACTATGTTGAATCTCTTATTAGCGAATCGGGAGCCTCTCGAACCCATCAGGTAGGAGGAAACGGTTTGAAAGCATCCTTCAGGTGAAATGTCGATCGCTGATCTAAGTACTGATCTAAGTAGAATCTCCACAAATCTGTGTGTCTTTGAGTTTTTGTCTTGACTGGGTGACGAGATCGTAGAAGTCAGGATCCAGGAATAGTTGAAGCTGGGTGGATTCGAGAATGTTGATAGCCTGAGTATCAAACAAGCGATTGATAGTTTAGCGAAAATGGAGAGTAAAGAAGAAAATGAGATGCGAGTGGCCGCTTTATGCCAAAGCCTTGGGTACCTGTGGTCTGAGGAAGACGTAGTCGAAGTGTCTGATCAAATACCTCAACAGAAAAGGGAGGAATGCAGTCGTACTCTATTCGGCAAATTGTATTCCAAACCAAATGTGAACTACCCTGCTTTCATAACCACAATGAAAAAAGCATGGAAGGCAGAAGGGGTTATATGCTCTCAGAAGGAACCAGGGCAATTCACTTTCGTATTTCTAACGGAGGAGGAAAAACAGCGAATAATAAGGAACTCACCTTGGTCATATTCAACTAATTTGCTCGTTCTACAGCAGTGTCTTCCTGAAGTCCCTGAGCATTGTTATGATTTCTCTAAGGCAGCTTTCTAGGTGTGCATTGGAGGAGTTCCCCCTGGTTGGAGAATAGACAAAGTGTTCAATGATCTGGGGAAAAGGATGGGAAAGGTAATAGAAGTTCAACTCGATTCAACAACTAATGCTCAGAACAGAGGAGGTAGAGTTAGAGTTGAGATCGATTTGACTTTACCTTTGAAAGCGGGAGCTGTTCTGGATATTGGCAACAAATGGCTCTGGGTGGAGTTTAAATACGAGCGTCTCCCACACTACTGCTTCTCTTGTGGCAGGATCGGGCACTATGCTACTGACTGCCTCGAAATTCCATATGCAACATCACCCTGGGCTTTGAACAAAAAAGGGTCATATGGAACCTGGTTGAAGGCAGAAACCAGTGATCACAGCCCTTATTGGGATGCTTTCTACGGGAAAATGGAGGAGGAGTATGTAGTGGAAGAAACTGTACCTGTTCAATCAACCAAACTGAGTGAAGGGAAATCCATTGAGCAAGAACCAGCATCTGATATGCAAATTGTAGCATGCAGCAAAAAGCGACCAGAAAGCAGCCCAGAACAGCTGATAAATCCAGCAAATGAACCTACTGAAGTAGAAGACAGAGATCGAGGAAAACAGGTAATAAGCCCTGAAACTCAAAACCCACTGTTATTAAAAGTTGGGAAAAGCAGTAAGAAGACAATGAAAGTACAAAAGGCAAAAAAACAGAAATGCATGCCAGCAATATCATCTCTCCTCCCAGATGATGTAGACCTCCGGAGACCCCGGTGAACCTGATCCAAGATGGACAAGAATGGGCTTTGGTGGCTAGCCCTAATAAACCACCACAAAAGCCATGAAAATCGTGAGTTGGAATTGTCAGGGGCTGGGCACCCCCCTGACAATTCAGGAATTAAGAGCTTTAATAGCTCTCGAAAGGCCTAACTTACTTTTTCTCATGGAGACGAAAAATAAAGCTACCATGGTGGAAAAGATTTGTAAAAAACTTCAGTTCTAGAAATTATACTTAGTTGATCCAACAGGAATAGCGGGGGGATTGGCAATTATGTGGCAAGAGGAAATCGGTTTAAAGGTGCAACAAAGTTCACAAACAGTTCATCGATGTGCAGTGTATAGATCCTGAAAGTAAACAAGTTATGCAGATTACCTTTATCCACGCATCTACTGTTTTTGGAGAGCGGATGGCATTATGGCAACTGCTGGGAACCCTTAAACCCTCAACTTCCACTCCCTGGATCTGCATGGGAGATTTCAATGAGATACTGTATGTATGAGAGAAAGTTGGGAAAAAGGAGGCAGACGATAGAAGAATTGCAGCATTCAGAAACATGATTAATGATTTATCCCTGATGGATGTAGACAGTCATGGATGCGCATTCACATGGGCTAATAACAGGGAAGGGGCAGAGTTGGTTAAAAAGCGACTCGACAGAGTGCTTTGTAATCTAGAGTGGCGAGTTACCTTTCATGAAGCAGAAGTCCAGGCCCTTCCAGCTATTGGATCAGACCACAGTCCCCTAATCCTTCGACTGTATCCTAGAGTACAGAAAAGGAAGAAACAGTTTAAATTGGAAACTTTCTGGACAGAACATGCAGAATATCAGGAAGTCATCCAGAAAGTCTGGGTAGAAAATTCAACTCAAAAGGTTCCTTTTGCAGAGAAATTAGGGAGGACATTAATAGAATTAACGAAATGGAGTAAAGAGAAGTTTGCAAATGCTTATATACAGATCAAAGAGCTTAATCAAGCTTTAACAGCAATCACGAATCAAAAAGATCAGCACACGAGTAGACAGAAAGTGCAGCATATCATCAGCCAAATAGATACATTGAGAAGACAGGAAGAACAATTCTGGGGAATGAGGTCACGCATCAAATGGCTACATTGGGGAGACCGGAATACCAGATTTTTTCATGCCACGACAGTCAAAAGGAGGCAACAAAATCGCATTACAATGCTGCAATTAGAGGATAATAGCTGGTGTAGAGAACCCATAATGATACAGCAACATATTCAAGCTTTCTATGAGAACCTATACAGCACTGAGGGTCCACGACACTACCAACCAATCCTAAACCAATGCCCATCCCCAATAACAGAGAATATTAATGAAGATCTGGTGGCAATACCTTTATTGGAAGAAATCCAGGCAGCAGTTTTTCAATTGGGAGCTCTCAAGGCTCCAGGCCCAGATGGTTTCAATGGAACTTTCTATCACCAATCATGGGAAACTATAAAGACTGACCTGATGCAGCTTGTACAGGAGTTTTTTAAGACGAGTGTACTCGACCACCGGCTCAACCAGACACATATCGTGTTGATCCCAAAAGTTAAAAGCCCTGAAAAAATCAGTCAATATAGACCCATTAGTCTGTGCAACTTCAGTTATAAAGTTATCTAAAAAATATTAGCAAACAGACTCAAAAAGTGGTTGCCACTTATCATTGAACCAGAGCAGGGTGCTTTCGTCCCGGGGAGGCAAATCCAGGACAATATCTTCATAGTCCAGGAAGTTCTGCATCAGCTACGCATCACAAAAAAGAAGACAAAACATCAGGCCATTGTGAAGCTTGATATGCAAAAAGCATATGATAGAATAGAATGGGATTTTGTGAGAGATCTAATGCTGCATATGGGGTTTGATGCAAAATGGGTCTCCCTAATTATGCAATGCATATCAACAGTTACTTTCAGTGTGAAAATCAATGGAGAACCTACCTCTTTCTTCCATCCTTCGCGTGGCCTCAGACAAGGTGATCCACTCTCACCCTATATCTTCATCCTGATGTCCAATGTGTTAACCTGGATGATGAAGAAAGCATTAGCAGAAGGAACACTCAAAGGTATACATGTAAACAGATATTGCCCTAAGCTATCACATTTGATGTTTGCCGATGATGTGATATGTTTTCTGGATGGAACCATTACAGAATGCCAGAATCTTGCCCTTATACTAAACCAATATTGCTATGCCACGGGACAAGCAATCAATTTGAATAAATCAGGGGTTTATTTCAGTGGTCATTGTCCAGCAGTATTGAAACACAATTTGGCCACAGAATTGAGATTCCCTGTTCTACAGAAAACAGGAAAGTACTTGGGCATACCTACCGAGTGGGGCCAATCCAAAAAAGAGATGTTTTCGTGGATCCTGGCCAGAGTAAATTCAAAGTTAGCAGGATGGAAAGAAAAATTGCTTACAAAGGCAGGAAAGGAAGTGCTAATAAAAAGTGTTGTGCAATCCCTACCTACCTATGCCATGTCCATATTCAAGCTGCCCGTATCGATTTGCAGAGCTATAGAACAACGTATTGCGTCGTTTTGGTGGCAGAATGGTGATGCTAAAAGAGGCCTGCATTGGAAAAGCTGGGAAGTGTTAAAAACTCAAAAAGATGCAGGGGGACTGGGGTTTAAGGATCTGATTACCTTTAATCGAGCCATGTTAGGCAAGCAAGTCTGGCGCTTAGTTTCCTCCCCTTCAGCCCTATGGAGCAGAGTGTTGAAAGGGATTTATTTCCCCAATGGTGATATCTGGACTGCTTCTAAGGGATGTCGACCATCATGGGGCTGGCACAGTTTAATGTTAGGCAGAGATACCATAAAGAACAACATTAAATGGTCAGTAGGGGATGGAAAATCTATTCGTATTAGAGAAGACAGAGGCTTTCACATGGAGTAATTGGTGGGGAAGCAAACCAAACAGAGCCTAATTTAGTGTCTGAATTGATCAATCCAGAATCCAGAGAATGGAAACAACAACTTATCTACCAATTTTATGAAGAAACTCTTGCAAATGAGATTTTAGCAATTCCCCTAACCCAGCAACCAAAGCAAGACACGCTTATATGGACAGGTAACAGATCAGGACAATATTCTGTCAAGAGCGGATACAACGAAGCAAGGAAAACCACCAGCAAAACAGACAATCGTCCCTCCTGTTCTTTTCAACCACCACGTACCTTATGGACTCAAATATGGAGTCTTGATGTGCCACCAAAGGTCCGCTCTTTCCTCTGGAGCCTCTGCCAAAACGCTCTCCCGACGAGGGAAAACCTATTTATAAGGAAAATCGTTAGTGACCCACGATGCCCGATCTGCTGTTCGAGTATCGAAACCACAGAGCATTTGCTGTTTTTCTGCAAGTGGACAAAGAAAGTCTGGCAAGACCCGCTTTTTGAAATGATCAGGCCAAATAACAGCATCAAACGCACGGATCAGTGGATTATAAATGCTTTTCGAAGAGACCAGATCTTACCTACTCTAGAACTGACTAGTCTGGTTCTGTGGAATATCTGGAAGGCGAGAAATAACTGGATCTTTCGAGCGAAAGAACCCCGACCAGCAGATCTGTTGATTACAGCACAGGAACAACAGTACTCGTTCAGCAAGGGTAAATCAAACAGAAGCGAGCGATCTCTCAACCGAAGCAAACCTGATCGGTGGAGGCCTCCGGAAGGGCGGGATCTGAAGCTAAATGTGGATGCAGCGTGGCGATCAGGCGACTTTCTCTGCTCTGTCGCTGGTGTTGTACGCGATGCGGCTGGAAGGGCTCTCGAAGGATTTGCGGCCACAGCTAGGGTTTCCTCGGCAAGTGAAGCGGAAACTCAGGCGATTTTACACGGTATCTCGTATATGCACGAACTCAAGTCGACTCACGTGAGGGACTTTGGAAGCCGAACTGGGAAGTGTTTCATTGAAAGTGACTGTTATGCGGCGGTAGAAATGGTCATGGGCCGGGCCGAACCTCCATGGGATCTAAAAGAAATCGTCCAGCGCTGCAGGAATGGGTTAAAGCAGAACAACAATATTACGGTGATTTATAGTCCACGCCAAACAAATGCTGCAGCGGATTGGATCGTACGGCATCATCGACTAAACGCCCTCCCACATAATTGGTTGATTTCTCCCCCTTTTCCTCTATGGAATATTTTATGCGTAGATCTTTCTCCATCGGTGTTATGTAAGACTCCTCCTTAATCAAGTAATAGTCATTTCTATTTTGACCAAAAAAAAAAAAAAACTGGATGTCACCCCAATTGCGGAGTTCTCTCGGCCTTATCTGTATCTCGGCTTCCAAGAGCTCGCTCAAGCATAAAGTGAGCCGTTCCCAGCTTGCGACCATTGCTGGGTCTTGGGCCGCTTTAGGCCCAATTGCAGGAGGCTCCTCCAAACCACTTCGAGGCAATGGACCTTGCCATGGTCATATAATGGGTTGAACTTCAATCTTTGGCTGGAGTCCTTGTCAAAGAGGTCCCAGAGGTCAGAGATGGCAGAGAAGTCGGATCTTTTGCGTTGGTCCTCGTCAAGGGGGTAGAGCGTCAGCCATCTGGCTGTGGTGCCGGAGAACACAGTCAGAGGGATCCCAATCAGAGGGCTGAAGAACTGGAGCGCCAGCTTGGCCATGCGCTCCTTCTAGTTGGGGTCATCGAATTGGAGACGGAGCAGCCGATTGAGTATGAAGAGCGGGATCTGATTCTCAAGCATGATCATGTCCCGTTGGATTTGGAGTATCGATTCCTGCATTGAGAAGACAGGGGCATTGGGAGGGTAGCCAAGTTTCTCGAAACCCTCAGCGAATCCCTAGAACATCTCGATCACAAAGCACCCGTTGAGAACCATCATCTCCATGAACTCGTCACAGTTCATGGATATCCTTCCCTCGTAGCAGGTGCGAGCTCTCCGCTAGACCTTCTTCACCGAGTCTAGATAGAGGCCTATCCCCTGACCGGAGCGCTCGACGATGCGGTGGAGGCAGCGCCACTTGTGCTGCTCCATATGGTGGAGGTGCTCGTCACCATGGTGGTACGGCCCAAGGAAGACGACCTGGGGGACCCAAGCCTTGTCCTCACCATGCTTGAGATGGCGTGGGATCCGGTAAATGGAGAGTTTTGCCCACAAGCTTGGCATGTTTTCCTGGCAACCTTGCGCAAGCTTCTCTTCAACGGAGATGACCCACTCAGACTTGGAAGGCCTCGGCTTATAGTTGGGGACGATTTTGCTCCCATAGGTTGATTTCTTGGGGAGTCGAGATTCCACAGTTTCTCGGAGCTTGAGAGTGATTACATACCAACCCAAGAGCTCCTTGTAGCGAATAGCAGCCATTTCTTATGAAGAATTGGTCTGCGTTTCTCCGCCTTTGCCTTAAATGGGCTTTTTATAGTTTGAATTGATGCTTTATAAGCAAAAATAAAAATGAAAAAAAAATAAAAAAGAAAGAATTGCTACTTTTAGTGAAAGGTAATTAATATATTGAGAAAAGATCGAGTGAACAAAAAGATCACGGCATCAAAACCCACACTCAAAACAACGGATCATAATGAGTGAAATGATGCCGGGATAAAAAAGCCACAGTCGTGGCAACCCACTAACAATTAGAAAGGAAAAGCATGGCATGAACAACTAGCGAACAGAAACTAAACGCCCTCAAGTGGGGAGAGAACCATCCTCAGGATTCAGTAAGAATCGCTGCACCAACTGCCTTAATTAGACGCGCCAGCTGAAAGTGAGGGAGTTGCTACTTTTATGGCTACAGGTTTTGGAACAAAGGAGAGACTGTTCCTTCCAGAGAAAATATTCATGCTCTAGTCCAGTAGTTGATTAACACGTGTCCAAATGGGCCCACTAATTTCAACTTTGTCTTCTTTTTTACTTTTCTCCTCTCTCTTTCTTTTTTCCTTCCTCCATCGTCCCCTGCGATGGAGCAAGAAGTTGGCCCAGAACCAACAGCAACAATGAATAATTTAACATGCTTTCATTTTTCCAGTATTGAGACTCAAAACAAGCTTTATAACATTCTAGGCCTGTGAGGTCACGTCGATTACGTCATCGAAATAATAATATTTTAAGGTTGGCTATTATAACGACAATTAGTATTATTCAACCGAACGCCTAATAGAGTAATTTAACATTTTGTGCATGCAATATGTATCGAAGGAGGTGGAGTGAAGGCTCTGTCCACGCATTGATGGGGGAAAGGAAGGAAGATTTTGCCCAGAATAAGCTGAAAAGAGTGTGATTATTAACATGCCCATACCTTATTCATCACATCACAGAGAATGGTAGGGTTCTTACATGCCCCGCTTAGCTTTGTAATTTTATTTTCATAAGCCAGAATAATTTAATTATTAATGGGAGAAAAAGATAGTCGAATATAGTAGCATTTTGCATGTAACTCCCCATAAGAACAGCATTAAAGGATGGCACGAGGATTAGATGCCACTATGCCCATCTAACCTCTCTCGTAGAAGCTGTCAAGTGAGTTTTAGTTCATTTTTCAGATAAACCCAATGCCACCATCTTTTTCAGCAATGTTGTTTTTGTTGCTTGTTATAAATAGGGGTGTCAATGGGTCGGGTCGGATTGGGTTTTGATGTTACCTGACCCAGCTCAAATCGTAAGGGTCACGTACTGTGACCCAACACGAACTGACTCGAAACACATTAGAGCATAATTGAAAATTTGGGTTGGGGTGGGTCGGTCCGGCCGGGTTTTGGGTTTTCCCTTTTTCCCCTCCCTTTCTCTGGTAAGACAGTTGTAAAGGCACTAATCACAGAAAACTCTCTTAATCAAACATATTTAATTTGCCATGACAAAAATTCAGCAGCATAGATTTGGAAAGTAGTATTATCCCCACATCATTACGTAATCAATCAAGATTAAAACAAGAGCTTCTTAAAAACCTATTCTAGAATTTGGAAAGAACAACGAAAAGACAGTTAGACAAGCAGAAATAAGCCATTTGGGTTATTTCTAAGTCACGAAGTAGCTCGCCCAGAGCATTGGCTTCAGCCGCGGCAGACCCAAATCATCGTTTCCCATTCTTATTATCGGGCTCACCTGAAGAAGCAAAATCGACCAAAAAAACGAAAATCAAAACCGACCCTTTCACTTTCTTCTTCATCACGTAGTCGAAATGGAAATACCAAAAACAGAGGGTACAAAAAGAAAGGCAATGCAGCGGTTATCATCACTTTCTTGTGGCTGGTCTTGAAGACGCCGATGCTCCGCAAGTGGCGATGGATATCGAGAGCTACCTTGTCCGGCTCCAGGAAAAATCAACCAAAGTTTGTCCCTTTTTCTATCGACCCACCTCGAGAAAGATCAGAACCTTTCTCCTCTGCAAATGTCGGCGACGGAGGCTGAAAGAGGGCCGTTGCTGGGCGGTAGGGGATTTGGGCGAATCCGCAAACCCTAGCGTCGGATGGACGCAAGGGACAAGAAGAGGCCAAGGAGATTCAACAAGGAGGAGGAAGAGCCGTCGATGGCAGTGGAGTCGAGGGAAGGGCTCTGAAGTTTCAGTCACTCTTTGTTTCACGAATGTTTCTGTGACGTTGGGTGTGAGGAACGTGTTTGGGTTTCACATAAGTAACGTGTTGTGTTTGGGTTTCACATAAGTAACGTGTTCAGGATCGAACAATGTTCCAACCCTAACCCGACCCGAAACATGTATTCCACTTGTTTTATATCTATTATCCAAACAATATTAATACCCGAAACATGTATTCCACTTGTTTTATATCTATTATCCAAACAATATTAAGACCCGAAACATGTACCAAACTTGTTTCGTGTTCGGATCATGTTCGGATCGTGTTTAGATCAAGTCGGGTTAGGTGTTTTGGACACCCCTAGTTATAAACATTTGGGTCCATTGCACATGTGGTGACTATGTTCCTATGTTTTTTATTCCAAGGTTTCGTATGTTTAGTAGAAAATGAATAATTTAAAAAATATTTTCTAAAACTATATCTTATATCACTTAAAATAATTAGTCAATAAAAATATTTTTATCATCGACAACAATTTATATCTAAATTTTTCGTGAACGATGAAAATATTATTCGTTTATTTATTTTTGTAAGTGATACAAGCAATAGTTTTTAGGAAAAATAATTTTCAAATGATTTATTTTCCGTGAAATAAACATAACTTAATTATGATCTATTAAATTTTGTTATAAATGGCACACGGTATACAACAAACTCTTAGCTGTGGGTTAATAGCACATAAAAAAACTGGTCAATAAAGAATGAGAATGTCAAAATTCATGGACCATGTCGACTTTAATAAAAGGAGTGTTGGGATTAACGGGTTCCCAAAAACCGGATTCGACACTAAATCGAACCCCTAAAACGAATGCGGAAGACAAGCCCGGGAAAATCACGTATCACCAATCCTAAAGCACACCACGGATTCGAGCGTACCTTGTTAGCCACAGATTAAGCACCGACGCCGATAAGAGGAAGATATTTTGGCCCTGTTCGATCCGATGACAGCAATTCGTCTTGAAGGGAAGAAAAAAGTGCCTTACTGTTTTTTTTTTTTTGGGAGAGAGAGAGCGGGAGAGACGTACGTACACTATGCACCAAAAGGTGCGTCCTCTCTCTCTCTCATCCCTTTTATACGTTCCCCCATCCACCGGCCCTTATCCTGTGGGCCGGGCTTTTAGGCCCAACATGGGCGGACGAGCCTTAAGCCCATCATTAATAAAACCATCATCTCCCACTCGCACATGGTGGGCTGAACAGGATTCTCTTTACCTCTCTACAACATTCATACCGGTGAATAATCCGTGCGACCAGCATACTTTGAGAGCTCGTTGCTATACATCTGTTAGGAATATATAGCAGCTCATAATGGGCGTCTCACTCTGAGTAGATTTAGTATGCAGTACCCTAGATCGATCGATCACATTTATATCTCTCTTGATCTCTTTTAAACAATGATACATATATTGTATTCACAATTATAATTATCACAAAGACAGTCATAATTGGTCGACCCGGTGAATACAAAAGTACAATGTGATTCTCCAAAATCGATCTTCCTCTTTCCTTCAAACTCTCAATTTCAGTTCAGCTTGCTTTTCTAGAAATGTCCCATTAGATCGAATCAACTCATGACCATTGGCAACATCCTAAGATATCAAACACTAAATAGAAATCTTGAGAATAAGTAAAAGTCATGAGGGGACTAAAATTGAGGAACTCTTTTCCTCAAGAGTCTCACACGTCATAAAAGTTGAGATCAAACTTTTTGCCACTCTTATTGGTCGTCTCATGCATACGTAGTATGAAATACGTATTACGGTATTAACTCCTTTCCCATGGAGCGTATGTCTACACCTTTCAATATCATACAGATGATAGTTCAGACATACCCAATGTCTAACTTGAGTTCACGTATCTACTCATTCACAAAATTCATCAGAACTCACATCTGGCATCATAGACAGATAAAGTAAAAAATGTGGGGTATTTTACTTTCGGACATCGTTAGTATTATGTCCTCATCTTAACACTTAGTTAAGGCGACATTCGTATTTTAAGCTTGAGCTCTCGATTATCACCTAGATAATAAGCTTAAAACAGTCTCATCTCTATTTATCACACAGTAAATAGAGGCGATTACCCGTGTGAGTGGGCTAATCTTATATCTGTCCGACATACTTTCTCAACTTAAAATAATGCACTGAGCATTAGGATGCATAAAGATCAAACAAAGATTCATAGGCATTAATAATGAAACAACACTAGTTCATAAATGTGAACAACTCGGGAAATTACAATCCAAGACATCGACTCTACGCAATCCTAGAGATTTCACATGACAACAAAACACATCTCTAGGTATTGGCTTTGTCATAGGATCTGCTACCATTCTATGCGTAGATATGTGCGTAAGTTCACATCCTTTCGTGCAACCATATCTTTGACAAAGTTATACTTGGTTTCTATATGTTTGGTCTTGCCATGATATTTTGGATCTTTGGTGTACGCTATAGCTGATTGGCTATCACAGTTAACCAATAATGGATTTGCAGCTTTCTCAATAACACCTAAATGATCCAAAAATCTCTTAAGACAAACTCTTTCTTGTACCGCTGCTGATAATACCACGAACTCAGCTTCCATCGTGGACAAGGCTATACACGTTTGCTTCTTATTGCTCCATGATATGGCGCCATTGTTCAGTAAGAAAGCAAATCCAGAGGTAGATTTCCTTTCATCTAAATCTCCTCCCTAATCAGCATCTGAATAGCCTTCAAGTCGCAGATCCTTTCTTTGGTAATTCAACTTGTAATCAGCAATTCTCTTCAGATACCTCAGTATTCTCTTAACGGCTTTCCAATGTGCTGGATCTGGGTTGGATTGGTATCTACTCACCATTCCAACTGCAAAACATATGTCGGGTCTTGTACACATCATATCGTACATCAAGCTCCCAACAGCACTAGCATAAGGAACATGTTTCATTTGTTCCTTCTCTTGTGGAGTCCCTGGACACAGTTTATGGCTCAATCATTCACCTTTTGCAATAGGAGTGTCTATGGGTTTACAATCTTGCATACGAAATCGTTCAAGAACCTTACTTATATATGTTTCTTGCGAAAGAGACAACGATCTCTTCGAACGATCTCTTGAAATCTTAACTCCAAGAATGTATGCAGCCTCACCCATATCCTTCATCTCAAAGTTGGAAGACAACCAACTCTTGACAAAAGTATTAACAAACTCCATATTGCTTCCGGCAATTAGTATATCATCAACATATAATGATATGATCACAAATTGATCCTTGGATCTTTTGATATATACACAATGATCCTCATCAATCATTGTAAAATCATATGCCATTATGGCATTATGAAAACGTATATACCATTGTCTCGATGATCGTTTTTAAGGCCGTATATCGATCTCAAAAGTCGACATACCTTTTCTTCTTGGCCTTTCACTATGAAACCAACAGGTTGTTCCATATATATTTCTTCCTCTAATTCTCCATTGAGGAAAGCAGTATTTACATCCATTTGATGTAACTCAAGATCCATACTAGCTGCTATTGCTAGAATAATGCGAATCGAGGTAAATCTCACTACAGGAGAAAATGTATCTTCATAATCAATTCCCTCTTGTTGATTATACCCCTTCGCCACAAGGCGAGCCTTATGCCTTTCTATCGAGCCATCAGCCTTTCGCTTTATTTTGAGAACTCACTTGTTCCCAATAGCTCTGCGTCCTTTTGGAAGATCAACCAGTTCCCAGACTTGGTTTGATTTCATTGACTCCATTTCCTCTTCCATTGCATGAATCCATTTTTCCTTACTAGGGCAATTCAGAGCCTCATTAATATTTCTTGGCTGATCCTCATCTTGTGGAGCAACCATAAAAGTTTCCCCTTCAATGTCAAAACGTCGACGGGGAATACTTTGGCGACTTGTTCGCCATATGGGAGATTGTGCACTTTGCACATCATTCCTCATTATGCTCCCACTTGGATTAGATAATGACGATATCATCTCATCATGTGGTTGTAATTGAGAATGAGTTGAATTCAATTCATCACTTCTCATATTACTCCCACTTGGACGAACTCCACTAATATCATTATCTTGATCCAAGGTTTCAAATAGGGAGTAATCTTCCCCTATTTTGCCCTTCTTAGGAAATTCATCCACTAAGAATGTGACATCCCGTGATTCAAAATCAGTTATACTTCCACTTTCCTGCTCACCTATGAACACATACCCTTTCGAGTGTTCGGAGTATCTCATTAAAATACTCATCTTTCCTTTGGGACCCAATTTCCCAAAACTTGTGAGAGGACTCATGAGTATAGGCAGCACAACCCCATGGCTTAAGAAAACTTATGTCCGATTTTCTACCTGTCCATAACTCATATGGAGTGGAAGTAATTGATTTGGAAGGCACCTGGTTAAGTATATGGGCAGCAGTTAACAATGCATCACTCCAAAAAGTAATAGGTAAGTTAGCATGCGCCATAATGGACCTAACCATTTCCAGTAGGGTTCTGTTTCTTCTCTCCACAACACCATTTTGTTGAGGAGTATATGGAATAGACAACTGTCTTTCTATTCCTTTTTCATCACATAATTTTCTGAACTCATCAGATAAATATTCTTGACCTCGATCAAATCTCAATACTTTTATTTTCTTGTCTAATTGATTTTTTACCAAGTTCATAAACCTTTTGAAACAACTTATTGCTTCAGATTTATGAGAAATCAAATAGACATATCCGAATCGAGTATAATCATCTATAAAAGTGATGAAATAAACAGCCCCATGCCTTCCTCTCACATTCATTGGACCACAGACGTCAGAATGGATTAAATGCAGAGGAAATTAAGCTCTTTTATATTTTCTAAATGGTTTCCTTGTCGTTTTCCCTACTAGGCAATGCTTACATATGGGCAAATCGACTTTTTCAATATTGCCCAACAAGCCCTTTTTTTGGCTAGTCTATTTAAACGTTGTTGGCCAATATGACCAAGTCTAGCATGCCACATATTCACATCATTATCATATAAAGTAGAAGACGTGAAACAAGAGAATAACAAATATTGACATCACCACAGTCAACATTACAATAAAACCATCCAGAAAGTGACCACAATCATAGTAGTTTGTACCCAAATACAAATCTACACCTCTATTATGGAATCATATAAAAACCAAGCTTGACCAACACCAAAACAGACACTAAATTTCGACGAATCTTCGGAGCATATAGAACATCATGTAGGAACAAGGTGCGTCCACCACGCATGTTCAATTGGCAGGTGCCAATCCCTTTAACTTTAGCTCTGGAGTTATTTCCTACATAGATCCACTTAGTTCCAGTTGGTATCGTCGGAATTCCATGAAGGATTCTCTATCCTTCGCTACATGGTCTGTCGCTCCTGAATCTACAGTCCACAAATGATTGGATTCAGCTAATAATACAGAACTTGACACATAAGCAAAGTTCTCAAATGTACAAGAGGTGTTTACCTTTTCGGCTCACAACAAGTCGCGAGCATAGTGACCCTTCTTGTCACAATTGTAACACCTCACCTTTGACATTTTCTTCACTTAAGGACGTTTTCCTCTCTTGTGTTGGTTAACTCTTGATTTCTTGCAATAAGGACTTGATCCTTTGCATTCTCACATATTGAACGAATCAATACGCTTGCGCTTAGAGCACAAAGCCCTTTCTGAGCTAGAACCAGCATTGCAAATATCTATTTTCGGCTCAAATGCCGTTAGGCGGTCCTCTACCAGCTCAAGATGACGCATTGCATCCTCGAAGGTTTTGATATTTTCATTATGAGTCAGGTGCACCTTCATATGCTCCCAACTCTGAGGCAAGGAACGAATCACTGCTTGCACTTGCTGCTCATCTGTCAGGACATGGCCAGCATCTTTCAACTCATTTATCATGTTTGACATCTTTCTAAGATGTTGCTTCATGGTCTGACCATGAGGCTTCTTATAAGAGTCAAACCCGATAGTGAGCTGCCTCGTCCAAGTCACCGAAGTATGACCAAATCTTGCTGCCAATGCCTCCCACATTTCTTTGGCATTGTCAAAACGCCTAAACTCTCGCATGACGTCATTTTCCATGCTGCTCAGAACGTGATGCGAGCAAGAGAGTTCTTTCTTTTCCATGCAGCAAAAGCTTCCTTATCTCTTTTGTCTTTGTGCAGTGTTTCCTTTTTCAGGTTCTACCATGGTCAGGTTAAGAGCTTCAAGTGCCTCTTGCTCTTCCAGCACATATTGGATTTTCATGTGCCATATTTCATAGTTGTCACCATTGAGCTTTTCACCTTTGTTCAGCTCGGCAACTATGCTCTTTGTGGCTGAAGCCATTGATTTGAACACATCAGACATATATGCACGAAATATTAATGCCTATCATTTATGCATCCCTTTTGCACAGACCCATCATATTAATAAATAATTTCAAGTAAGGTTTCAGAATCAAAAGGTCACTATGTTTCCAATCATCCTCCAAACATCCTAACTTAAAACTATCATTAATATAATTGTCTTATGCAAAATAAATTCTATGACGCCACAAAAGCTTCTATAACTACCCATAACAACCAGCAATGACAGAAAGCAAATAATAATTGATATCCAATAAAACAATAATGCTTTCACATAATACAACTAACATATCGGTTGCTACATCAACAACAATCAGGTAGTTAACATTACATAAGATGTCCACAAAGCACACTTAACAATAATCAGCCAATACATCTAACACCAAGTCAGCAAGATCCTCTTTTGTTCAATTTCTTGATCTTTTCCCTTGTAACAATCCAATAATATTCATCTACAAAATCCATCACTATTTTCTTATATGAAGCAGCTCTGTTGACATCCCATATGCGATTCAACACTCCTTGCCATTCAGGTGGAAGGGTGTTCATGAAAATCGCACAATCTCTCGCGTGGCATAGGACGACCATTCCATATGACCTTTTGAATTTTCCCGTTGACTTCAAGGACGTGATCAATTAAGTCACCACTCTCCCATCGATGATCGATCGGCTCGGCTATCAACTTAGACAGCCTTTCCTTTTTGTTCATTGGTAATTGCGCGAATAGGTGTGCGCAACCTCGGGGAGGCATTGTTCCCGCAACAAATGCAGAACAAATAAGGGATCATATATAATCCACATAGACTTAATTGAAAAAGAAACACATTCTTTTCCTCTTTTTTTTTGGGTCAACGGTCAACGGTCGGTCAACGGGTCAACGGGCGCGCGGGTCCTTGGACCGGTTGGACCGGTCGGACCGGCACGTGCCGCGCGCGTGCGCGGGCTGACGTCACACAGGCACGTCAGCCGGCACGTGCCACGCGCGTGCCAAGCTTCCACGCTGGTCGGGTCCGGTCGGGTCGGCCGGGTCGTCGCCGGGTGACCACTGGCCAACGGTCGTCGGCGATGATGTCATCGATGACGTCATCCGGCGGTTACCGTGACGTCACGGTGACGCCAGCACGCGCCGGTTCACCGGCCACCGGCGCGCACGCGTGCCGGTTCGCCACCGGCGCGTGTGGCGCACGCGTTTGCTGATGCCAGCGCTTTGGGCGCCTCGCGCCCACGCGCAGCGGCTTTCGGCCGCGCGTGTGGGCGGGTGCGGCGTCTCCTGGCGGCGCACGACATGTCGCCGAACTCGTCTCGACGAGCCCTTTCACCCTATGCCTTCAGAAATCGATTTCGACTTACAGAAACTCGAAAAAATGGACGAACAGTGCTCGGGTGTCAGGATTTTGCACCCCAATCCATGTCGGCCGAATATTTTCGCGAAAAATCAATCAAAAAAACATCAAAGGGGTCGGGAAAACATGAACTAGGGCTCTAATACCAATGTTGGGATTAACGGGTTCCCAAAAACCGAATTCGACACTAAATTGAACCCCTAAAACAAATGCGGAAGACAAGCCCGGGAAAATCACGTATCACCGATCCTAAAGCACACCACAGATTCGAGCGTACCTTGTTAGCCACAGATTAAGCACCGACGCCGATAAGAGGAAGATATTTTGGCCCTGTTCGATCCGATGACAGCAATTCGTCTTGAAGGGAAGAAAAAAGTGCCTTACTGTTTTTTTTTTTTGGGAGAGAGAGCGGGAGAGACGTACGTACACTATACACCAAAAGGTGCGTCCTCTCTCTCTCTCATCCCTTTTATACGTTCCCCCATCCACGGGCCCTTATCCTGTGGGCCGGGCTTTTAGGCCCAACATGGGCGGACGGGCCTTAAGCCCATCATTAATAAAACCATCAAGGAGAAATGCTATATTTACTAATTCTGGGTTGCTAAATTGGTATACTAAATAATGCAACAAATAAACTATTATTGAGTGCTAAAGATGACTCTCTTACTTTACTTCCCACTTTCAATTTGCTATAAACCGTTTTACCTCATAATATCACACAAGAAGCATAACAATTGATGTATGTCAACTTAATTGTGTTCCAATGCTTACCAAAACACTTTTCTTTTCTAAGATTTAATTTTGTTTCATCCCTTTCCTCTAACCACTATGTGACGTGAGTTACAAAAATGGACAATTATATATAGTTAGTTTACTTATAGGCAATAATTACACTATGTACTCTACTGAGGCATGGCAAGGACGAACATGAATATAGTCCTTTTCTCGAAATTACTAATTGAAGGACGTTTGAGAGGTTACCTCTTTTAGTGAGGAAGCCATGCCAACGCAGAGTACATAAGGGAGAGCTTTTGTCAATACAAAGGATTTTAGGCTAAGGAATTTTCATGAAATATAAATATTGTTTGGTAAATCTTATTTATAAAAAGGGAAAATCTCAAATAAGAACCTGAAGTGGAGCCATTTTCTCAAAAAAAAAAAGACCTAAAGTGGACACTATCTCAAATAAAGACCTGGAGTGTCTAACTTACTCTCAATTAAGGACCTGAACTTCTAATTTTATTCACAGCTAGGAATACTTTTGTCCAAGAACATTGTTGTTTTTTTTTTTTTTTTCTCTCTCTTTCTTCTTTTTTCTTTCTTCATCTTTCTCACTCTCTACATCATCTCCATTATAAGCCTCTCAATTGCTCTTTGTGTCATCTCGTTGTATGACCAAGATTGGGTTTTCTTTAACACGAGCTATTACAACGTAGTCTAACTAGTTGAAAATTTTAAATTTCACTCCTCAAAATAGTTTGTAGACAATTTTGCGAAGCCGAAATGAGCCTTCAAAAATAAGTTATTTTTATTCCAACATTCATCGCAAATTCTGATCTCAAAGCCATAATATGAATATGCTTTTGCTAAGACTCAACTTCTTGTCCAACTCCCAAGCTATGCAACTAATCCCTTTGGCGATGTATTTCTCTCACCTTGAGAGTGCATCAAACTCCACTTATTCCAGGCCTTCCGCTAACCCAACAACTGCAATTTTTTGTGCTGTTTTCGGTCCTGCTTGCCAACAACAGAGTAGCAATATCCAAGCATCACCAGATCGTCTTGTTTGACTAACTTATGCCTCTATTCAATTAACACTTGGTGATCAACAATTTCACGCCAAAGAACAATTTTGTTGCAGCTGGCGACTATTTCAACCTCGGCAAGAGTTTGCCTCATCAATTTCAAATTTGGGTTTACCTCTCTTGCGTAAATTCAATCTTTCAAAGATCTCCCTTCCCCTTTGCAATGCCAATGGCTCCTTTCAATAATGCCTAGTCACCCACTCACACTCTTGCCATTCTCATCGACATAGCTCTTCTCCTCAATCGATACCCCATCTTGAGATTGATCATTAGTCGTATCTGACATCATTAACTGTAGAAACTATTGTACTTCGTTGCCCCATTGTCGCCATTGACAAGTCCTATTCAAGCTCTCGACCTCATCGACTGCTGCCCCTGATAGAAAATCCAACATCGTTGTCGTTAGATGGAGGTCAATATGAGCACAAGCTAGCCGAATTTGATACATCTTGAGGAATTGAGGATTTTAGCATTCAAGAAGGTGGCCAGTAGCAAATAACTCCAATCCGACTTCTTGTCATGAGGACCAACTACGTGATGACATGAAGCTCACAAGGTCGCTAGTAAGGGCCTGATTATGGTGTTGAAGAAGGAGGCAATGTAGATCGAAGGAGGAGGTGTGAGGAAGATGAAGAAAGAAAAAAAAATATAAAGAAAAAATGTTCTTGGACAAAACTACCCCAAGCTGTAAATAACATTGAAAGTTTGGGACCGTATTTGAGACAAAATTAGCCACTTTGGGTCCTTATTTGATACAGTGTTCACTTTAGGTCCTTTTTTGAGAAAATGAACCTACTTGAGCCCTTATTTAAAATTTTCCCTTATAAAAATACATATTGTGTTTGGTAAATACTATTTGCATTGGGCTTTTTATGAATAATTTTTAAAAAATAATAAAAAGAAAAAGAAAAGGACAATGGAGAGGGCAAAAAGGAAGCTAATCTGGAAGGAGAATTTATACTTGCCTTCTATTCTCCTTTCCTTCCAAAGAATCAAAGAGGTTAGGTGCCTTCATTAAGGTGAAAAAGTATGTGATTTTCCTTAAGGCAAAACCCACCCAAAAAAGAAGATTGATAACTTCATTAAGACCAACCCTAAAACTAAAATAATCATACTTTTAATTCCCCTTCAGATAAGTGCTTAATGGAGAATTCATACTCATCTTTACACACAACCCACAAAAGCGAAGAATCAAAGTTGAAGACCAAGTTGAACAAATAATAAGGGGTAGGATTGTGTTTCGTTGCATGTTTCTAACCAAGCCTCCAACGAGGCCAAGTGAACCCAGACGCACAACCTCAGGTGGCCCAAGAGAGGCGACTTGTGCAATCTTAGGTGGCTCAGGCAAGGCGAGCCCGGGAATTGTGCCACCTTGGGGGCCCTTGACGATTGTCGGCGTTTGTCGGTGAATCTGGAATAATGCAGCACCTTGTCCTGAGTTGTCATGGGTGGGGCCCTTGATGTTGAATCTGGGACGATGTAGGACATTGACTCTCTTTTTCTCTCTAAGTCGTGCATAGATTCCCGGTTCCACTGGCCAACTTAATTACACATTTGCCACTACACAACCGCCTTCCTCCTTGTCCCCAATCAAATTCTGATGCAATCCCACTCTTTCGAAATTCTCATGCGAGTATTTAAATCCTCGAGACGACCATCGGAACTCGGTACTTTTCTTGTCATCAATCTTTAAGGAAAAAAAAATTAAGATTGATGTAGTTACTATATTTTCTTTCTAATTTTGGATCAGATGTTTTATATCTCTTAAAACACACCACTCAATAATCAATCTCATCTATAAGAGAAATTATTAGTTGAGGCAATAAATTTCATTTTCAATTTCACTATTATTCGAGCAATGTTGTTAGTTATTGTTTGTTATAAAATTCCGGGTCCATTGCACATATGATCACTTTGTTCCTATCCTTTTGACTCTAATTATGATATGTTACTTTGTTGCTATTAAAGGGGCAGTGTGTGCCATCAACTTTGCCATTGGGATGACACAGACAGATAAAAAAATTCAATGAATTGACAAATCTCGACTATGAATGATAATTATTTATGATATACATTATCTACCTCGGGAAAGTTGCGCAAAATACAGGCATGACAGAGATTAGGTCTCAAGGTGTGGTGGCACTATGCAAATCATTCAAGTCCAAAGGCCCAATTCAAGATTTATTAATTTAGGGAGGGGAAAATGTGTTCCATTGTCCATGGTTGACTAGGGGATTAAGACTAGCCACAGAAAAGAGAAAAAGAATAAGAAATTACCCCACGTAATTTAATTGATCCGATTTTACATTGACATGTCCAATCACATGTTTATACATAGAATTGATTTCATATGATAAAAAAATTCACAATGCTTCAAATGATCGTTTGTTCTATAGAGATGACTCTCCCACCCACAAGATTATCCCGATATCATTGTCATATCATGCACGTGGTGTGTATAAAGAAATGGAGTGAAATTTCGTTTAGCATAATTTGGTGGGTGGGAAAATAACTAAAAGATATCATTGTAGATGAGGAAGTGATGCTCCCATTTAATCCATTTCAAAACGAGTTATATAATATCCTAGCCTCTATGATGTCAGGCCAATTTCGTAATTTTACTAATGTACAAGGGAGATAAACAATGCGGCTCACGTTGCCTATGCTACAAGGTACAATTATTGGATTTGCTTTGAATCGGACACCTCATGCTCCACGTGAAACAAGTATATATAGTTCCCCTGCTCCATCACAGAGAATGGTTGGGTTTTAATTTTGCGCCGCTTAGCCTTTTAATTAGATTTTCATAGGTCGATATAATTTAATTATCCAAATACAGCGGCATTTTGCATCTTGCATGCACTTTTAATCAGATTTTCAAAATTAATGTTGTGATTTACCTTGTCCAATGAACTTGGGTTGAGAGAAGAAGTTGGTTAAGGAGAGGAGGGAGTCTCCATACTCCATAACCCATCACCTTTTTGCCAAGCTAGCAATGACATGTGATTGGGAGTTTGATTCCCCACTTTTTCAAGGGATGTTGGAGGTGGAGACGTTTATTTTTATGTAAAGGAGTCGATTCCTACATTTTACAAAAAGGCAGGGGTAAAAATTTAAAAGTGGATTGAGAGTTAAAGTAGCACAAATAAAAAAAGAAAAAGAAAATAAAGAGCTAGCTTGGTTTAAATTATCTTGCAATTTCAAAGAAGCTTTGAAGGGAATTCCGGCAACAAGAGTAGAATGCTGGACACTACTCTCAACGGTAACTTGGGAGGCTTCAAAATGAAGCTTTGAAGGAAGGATTTTTAGTGTGAGGCACACCACTTAAAAGACTGTCTTCACTCTTTTGAGGGCAATCTACCCTCTTCATGAACAATGTCGTGACCCTCGCCCTTGTATAATCATATATTATATCTTTAACTTAATAATTGTAATAATGGTATTTCTAAATAAATCATTGAAGTATAAATAGTATACAATATCATAAATAACATATGCGGAGCATTAAAATCATTAATCAAGATTGACTATTAAAGTGGTGATTGTTATGTTCTCATATTCTTATTATAGCTATTTTTTAGGAACTTTGATGCTATTAGTATTTATTAGTTATAGCATTTTTTATTTATGGAATCAAACATGTAGTAAGCCTTGCATTACTTAAACTAGTCAACATATAGTGCTGTGGAAATGCTGCTTATTGGGATGGATATAAACATTAACATGTCAATTTTTCAAGATTGAGAAGAGGTTTTGATTAGTTGAATTCCTTAGTGTGCTTTGAACTTACTGCCCTCGATGAATGCGGTCAAATTTCATATTTATTGGTTTCCCAAACGTGAAAGTGACTCGGAACATACAAAAATAATAATAATAAGCTAATACTTTTCGCGGTCAAGTTAATTGCAACAAAATATGCTTTACCTCGCATGAGGCCAAAAGACATAAAAAAGAAAGTCTCAACTGCATGTTTGATGTTTGTGACCATTTGGGTTGACAAAAAACAAGTATTCCAGTTCATAAAGGAGCTTAAAGAATTACTTGCTGATGATCACAACCCACATCTAATTTTCATCACAATTAAGAATTGGTCCGTGTTTCTCTGTCTTTGCTTTAACTCTATCTTTGCTTTAAACGGGTTTTCATCCTTTAACGCTTTCTAATAAAAAAATATAAAAGTGGAATTGCTACTTTAATGGCTAAGGGTTTTGGAACAAAGGGGAGATTCTTCTTTACGGAGAAAATATTCAGGCTTCAGTCCAGTAGTTGATTACCAACATGTCCAAATGGGCCCACTAATTTCAACTTTGGTTTCCTTTTCCTTTTCTCCTCTCTCAATCTTTTCTCCATCCTCCATTTGAGCAAGGAAGGTCGCCTAGAACCAACGGCAACATTGAATAATTTAATATTTTCTCGCTTTTCCAACATTTGAGATTCAAAACGAGCTTTATAATATTCTATGTCCTATGAGATCACGTGGAGTGCGTCATCAAAACAACTATATTCAAGGTTCTTTATTATAATAATAATTTTTATCAACCCATTTTCCTAAGCGAACTAAATATTGAAAAATGAAGAAAAACATTTTTTTTTTTTTTTTTTTTGTGAACTAAAAGGAGCTTAAAAGTTATATTTTATTTCATCCCTTTCCTCTAACCACTACAGCCATATCTACTTAGTTAACATGAAGGTAATATATTTATTTTGTAATCTAATGAGGCATGGCAAGGACGAATCACAAGTCTTTTTCTCAAAATTACTAATTGAAGGACGTTTGAGAGCTCACATCTTTGGTTGAGTGAGCCATGTCCAACGTAGAGTACTTTAGGGAAGGTTTTTTGTCTATACAAAAGGAGCTTAGGCTAAGGGACTCTCATGAAGTACAGATATTGTTCGGTAAATCTTATTTGTAAAAATGCAAATTGTTTTTCGTAAATATTATTTGCGTTGGTTTTATACAAAATAAATATAAAAAGAAAAAAAAAGAAAAGGATAATGGAGAGGACAAACAGGAAGCACATGTGGAAGGAGAATTTATACTTGCCTTTGGTTCTCCTTGCCTTCCGAAGAAGGCAAGACCCACCCATAAAGAAATAGAGATTCATAACTTCGTTAGGACCAATCAAGAAACTAAAATAATCTTACTTTTAATTCTCCTTAGGGTGAGTGCATAATGGAGAATTCATGCTTGCCTTCATACAGACAAGCCACAAAAGCTAGATTCCAGAAGAATCGAAGTTGATGACCAAATCACACAAGCAATGGTGGGAAGGACTGCATTGCGTTGTGCGTTTATAACCGAGCCTCCGGCAAGGCCAGGCGAACCACCCAAACGCATGACCTTGGCAGCCCCGGCAAGGTAACTCGCACAATCTCGAGTGGCTGCTGAGGAATGCGCTACCTTGGCTGCCCTCGGCAACCAACGCGTTTGTCGAATAATCTGAAACGATGTAGTACCTAGTCCTGAGTTGTCTTGGGTAGGGCCCTTGATGTTGAATCTTGACGCATTGACTTTCTTTTTCTCTCCAGTCGTGCATAGATCCGCGATTCCACCGGCGGACTTTAATTACAGACTTGTCCCTACGTAACCGCTTTCCTCCTTCTACCCAATCAAATACTTTTTTGATGAATGATGTAAATGCCTCTATGTATAGGCGGCTCCAAAAACCACCATTGATTATTGTCATCAATCTTTAAGGGAAAGAAAAATTAAAATTGGTGTAATTACTATCTTTCTTTTTCTAATTTTGGTTCAGATGTTTTATACCTCTTAGGGCACATCACTTGGTCATCAATCTTATTTTTAAGGGAAATTATTAGTTGAGACAACACATCTTATTTTCATTTCCACCATTATTCCCGCAATGATGTGCGTTGTTGTTGCTTTTTATAAACAGTCGGGTTCATTACACATGTGATCACTTTGTTCCTGCCCCTTTGACTCAAATTATGATTCGTCTACTCTGTTGCCATAAAAGAGGGAGATTATACCATAAACTTTGCCATTAGGATGATACGGACAGACAGAAAAGTTAATGAATTGATGAATCTCGACTATGAATGATAAAAATTTATGGTATACATATCTACCTTAGAAAATTTGCACAGGCATAATCCGAGATATAGATCTACGCGAGTCATTACGAATTCCAAAGGCCCAATTGGAGATTTTGGGTGCGTTTGTTTGTGTTTCTATTCAAAAATTATTTCAAGGAACAGAAATAGAAAAAACTTTTTATACTCCAGGAACAATTTTTTAACGAAGAACGTGGTTGGTAAATTTGTTTTAGAAATATAAAAAGAACAAAAACACGTTTGGTAAACTTATATATTTTTTTTTTTTTTCTTTTAATTTTTAAAATTTTTATTTTATTTTTCTTATTATTTTTCTTATTTTTCATTTTTTTTTTTTTTTTTTTTTATTTTTTTATTTTTTTTTTTTTTTTTTTTCTTTCTTTTGGCCGGCGCAAGGTCAGCCTCGCCTTGCCGGGGCCGGCGTCGCTCGGCCTCGTCGGGGCCGGTGATGCCCGGCGAGGTCGCCGGCCCTCGACGACGTCGCGGCCAAAGAAAAATAAGAAGAAAAGAAAAAAAAAAAAAAGAGAAGAAAAAATAGGTGAGAGAAAAATTATTTCTCGGAAGTGTTCCAGAAACAAGTTTTTCTTGTTTCTTGTTTCATTCCAAATTTGTTCGCGAGAACAAAAAACAGATTTGGAACAAAAATGCAAACAAACGCGTTTTTGTTCTTTTTTTTTCCTCGAAAAAAAAAAAAAAACAAATTGTGCTCATAAAACGAAACAAATAACACAAACAAACAGTATGGAAGCTCTCTTGGCTCCCGATTTCTGCTTTGTTCTGCGAATGGATTTGCTTGATTCCGCCGGTTGGACCGACGGTTGGGGCCGATTTTTGGCGGCAAGAGGCGCCCTTCACTGCTCTTTAAACCCCTCCGAAGCATCGCCTGGTACGTCTCCTTTTCGCGGAGTGTTTTCAGATCGATGGATTAGGGTTTTGCGGTTTCTGGTGTGCGAGTTTTGCTGCAATGGAGAGCGATTCGGTGCAGAACAGTGCGAATGACAAGGGGCTGAGCTTTTGGTCTCCCCCCCTAGGAATGAGCGACCCCACTCGGTTGCCCCTTCGTTGATTGCGGGAAACCGTAATGCTCCTCCCGCCTCTGGTGTTCCTGCAAATTCGCGACTTCCCCCTGTGTCTGCTAGAGGCCGTTCGAATAACAGAGGAAGATCTAAGTCCAAGCGACCCCTTTCAAGAGGTGGCTCGAAAAATCCTGGTACCCGCTCTTGGGCTGCGGTAGCTAGTGCTGCAAATAAGGGTTATGATCTGGATTATTCACCTCCACAGATCGTGAGCAATAGACCTGTCATACATATGGATGAATCTGATCTGCAGGCAGCTGATCCTAAGCTTTATGACTGCCTTGTTGGTTATTTTATCGGTAGGAAACTATCGTTCAAGGTTGTGGAGGAGGCCCTTAGGAGAGCCTGGGGGCCACCTTTGTTGGAAGTTCTATCCAATGGTAGAGGAGTGTTTCTTCTGCGTATTGCTGATAAGGAATTCAGGAGGAAAATTCAGGAGGGCGATCCCATTACTGTGGCAAGAATCCCCTTTATCTTGCAGCAATGGCAACCGGGAGTTGAGCTGAAGAAAGACACGCACATGTCTGTCCCGGTATGGGTAAGGCTGAGAAATCTCCCCTTCGCTTACTGGTCTGCTCAGTCAATTAGCAAAGTGGCGAGTGCTATTGGTAGGCCACTGTATGTGGACCAGAGAACAAAACAGATGTCCATGCTATCATTTGCTCGTGTATGTGTGGAATTAACAGTGCAACAACCAATTTATGAGACTATTGATCTGATCACGGATGGAAAAACTGATGTTGTCGAAGTGGAGTTCGAATGGAAACCACTAGCTTGTCTCAAATGTGGTATATTCGATCATAACTGCAAGGATGCTGTTCCTGCTTCTGCTTCTGGTGCATCTGCTGGAGTAATGAATGCAGGAACCTCTAAGGCGAATCCTGAAGCTACTTCTACGTTGTCCAAAGAAAAAGAAGTGGCCTTACCGCCCTCATCCGCACATGATGGCGATATCCCACACAACCCCCAACCTGGGTTAGCTTCTACAGATCCTCCTGCTGGTGCGAATGCTAACAAATCCTTGCTTATTGGGGAGTCGAGCTCTCCCTAGGCGGCTCCACCAGGACCATCCGAGGGTGAATTGGTGGCTATGTCCTCAGCTCCTGCTGTCGATCCAGAATGGAAGCAGGTGAAGGGGAAAGGCAGGAAAAAGAAAAAGCATGCTGAGAAGGAAGCTGCCTCTTTTGGTCTATACCCGGCAGGTGAAGGAGATGCTCCCTCCTCTTCACTTCATGTTGGAAGCTCGGATGAAATTTGCAACTCTAGTACTCAAATGGAATTAAATGATGAAGATGTTTTGTCTGTGGGTTCCCCTTCGCCAAAAGGCCCGGCTCCGGCTGGTGCTCGAAGTATGCAAGAATAGCTCCTCTTGCTTCTTCCTGACCCACCACCCTCGGCGGTTTCAAAAGCGCCTGCCACAGGCCGCAGGGCTAAGAAGAGGTAATTCTGCCCTCTATCCTTTTGATATGTTTTTTGGCTTTTGGAACATTAGAGGCATGGTCAACCCTCTTAGGCAGGCGGAGATCAGGAGATTTGCTGCTATTAATAAACTCTGCCTGATTGGCCTTTTTGAGACTAAAGTTCCTGAGGAACATTTTGATTCTATCTCGGCTTCCTTAATTAGTGGTTGGAATTGGATTGCAAACTATGAGTATTCTTCTCATGGTAGAATCTAGGTTGGTTGGAACCCGAATTTTGTTTCTTTTGTGCCTATCTCTATCAATGACCAGGCTGTGCATGGTAGTTTGAAGCTTAATATGTCTGGTGTGAGCTGCTGCATCTCTGCTATTTATGGAGAACATACTTTTGTGCGTCGTAGACCTTTATGGGAGGACCTCCTCCACTTCAATGACTTGATGCAGGATTTGGCTTGGCTTGTTGCTGGTGATTTCAACGTCATTAAAGACCCATCTGATCGAGTTGGAGGTTCCAACGACTGGATCCCTTATTTTGATGAGTTTGCCCAATGCTTAGCACAAACAAAACTGATGGATCTCAGATATGTTGGCCTCCGTTATACTCCTATGATCGTCAGAGTTCTTCAGCCGGTCTAGAGGAGGAAGCCGTTTAAGTATTTTGAATTTTGGGCTGACCAGCCGGACTTTAACTCAATTGTCCGCCAGGCTTGGGACTCCTCCATCACAGGCGTTCCAATGTACATTCTTGTTTCCAAGCTGAAAATTGTGAAAGCTCGACTCAAGTTACTTAACCAAGACGCCTTCTCGGATATCTCTGTGAGGACGGCCGAAGCAAGAGAGGCCCTTCGAAGCACTCAGGTAGCCTTCAATCGGACCCTTACAACCTTTCTCTTCTTGAGTTGGAAAAATCTCAGGTCGTGTTTTTATTGATCGAGGAATCAAGAAGAATCCTTCTTCGGACAAAAGTCGAGAGTGAGATGGCTAAAAGAAGGTGACAGAATACTAAGTTTTTCCACCATTCGGTGAAGAGGAGGCAGCTTACTAATAGGATCCTTTCTGTCAAGGATCAGTCGGGGGCTGTTATCACTGATCCTGTTCTTGTGCCGCAAGTTTTTGTCCGGTCTTTCTCGAATTTGCTCTCTCATCATGAGCCTTTATCTAAACCTTCGCTTCAGGATTTGAAGACGTTTGTTCGTCACCCACTTTCTGATGCTCAGGTGCGGTCCCTATGTGAGCCGGTTTCTCCCTCTAAGATTAAGAATACTCTATTCTCCCTTGCCAAAGGCAAGGCCCCAGGTCCTGATGGATTCTCGGTAGAGTTCTACAAGACTAATTGGAACTTAGTGGGGCCGTTGGTGGTGGAAGCAATCCAGGATTTCTTCTTTTCGGGACTGCTCCTAAAGGAGTTAAATACCACTATCCTCGCTCTAGTTCCTAAAGTCCCCAACGCAAGTGCAGTCACTGATTTTAGGCCTATCGCATGTTGCAATACCATTTATAAAGTCATTACGAAAATCCTTGCTAATCGCATTGCTGCTGTCTTAAATGATTTTATAAGCCCTTCACAAAATGCTTTTGTAAAGGGTAGGAGGATTAGAGATAATATCCTCATTGCTCAAGAGTTGTTTGCTGGATTTCACTTAGAGCTTTATCCGCCCAAATGTCTTTGTTAAAGTTGATTTCCATAAGGCCTATGACACGGTTGATTGGGATTTCTTGGAGCTTGCTCTCCGTGCCTTCTGTTTTCCCGATTGGATTATTACGCTAATTATGGTTTGCGTACGTACGCCGAAATATTCCATCTCTATCAATGGTGATTTGCATGGTTTTTTCCCTGCTGGAAGAGGACTTAGGCAAGGCGATCCTATGTCACCTTACCTATTTACCTTAGTTATGGAAATTTTCTCTGGAATCTTGCTCTCCAGTACTGCTAGCAATGACTTTAAATATTTTTGGAGATGCAAATCTGTGCAGCTGACTCACCTATTTTTCGCCGATGACGTATTCCTTTTCTGTCAAGCTGATTGGGCGTCGGTGACGTTGTTAAAATGGGGTTTAGACATTTTCTCCTCTTGGAGCGGCCTCTACCCAAATAAAAACAAAAGTGAGATCTTCATCTTAGGAGGGGATTCATCTCTTCGTAATATGATGCAATGGGCCTTCGGTTTTCAGGAAGGGAAACTGCCGGTTCGCTATTTGGGTGTTCCGATTATTACTACTAGATTGGGCAAAGCAGACTATGTTGCATTGACGGATCGTATTACTGCCAAGGTTCAATCTTGGGCGCAACGCTTTCTATCCTTTGCAGGGAGGCTACAACTTATAAGGTCAGTACTCTTTTCAATTCAAGCATATTGGACTAGTGTCTTTAACCTTCCGTCCTCGGTTATAGATAATATTGAGCGCATTTTGAGACAATTTTTATGGAAGGGCACGACCCTTGGCCGGGGTGGGGCCAAAGTCTCCTGGGACGATGTCTGTCTCCCAAAGGTTGAGGGCAGTCTAGGCATTCGGAAACTTAAAGATTGCAACAGAGCCTCCATGCTTAAATTTATTTGGATTCTTTTCACTGATAAAGAATCGTTGTGGTGTCGGTGGGTACACTCTAACTTCTTAAAGAAAAGAAACTTTTGGATTTCTTCCCGGCCTCGTTGTTGTTCTTGGGCATGGAAAAAAATCCTTCAGGCGAGGAATTACTTTCGCTTATCCTTTGTGTGGAAGATTGGAAATGGCCTATCGGTGTCTCTTTGGCATGATCACCTTGGCTTTCTTGTGGCCCGCTTGATGCCTTTATCCCCTGTTCATTCCGTGAAGGCTTATGTCTTCCCGACAATCTTTGTTGTTGCGAGATCTGTTTACCTCTATGGGTTGTTTATTTAAATCCTTTTCGGAAAGATGGGGGATCTCTCTCCCAGTCCTCTCTTCGGCTCGTGACAGGTTTACCTGGTGCTGTGACGCTTCTAGATCCTTCTCTGTAACTTCAGCTTGGAATTCCATTAGAGTCAAGAAGGATCGTGTTGATTGGGCGTCTTTTGTTTGGGACAATCTTTTGTAGCCCCGCGGTTCAGTTTAATTTATGGCTTATAACCAAAAATCGCCGCCGACTCGGATGCTACTTCTTTCTTATGGAAGGATTGACTATAATGTTTGTGCCTTCTGCAATGATGTTCCAGATTCTGTCGAACATTTATTCTTCGGGTGTCGCACCTCCGCTTCTCTGGCCTACTTTTGGGCCACCAGGTGTAACCTCCCATGGAGGAATAGATGTTGGAAAGATATCCTCAGTTGGGCCTTAAAGTTCTTATCCGGTAAGGACTTCTTCCATTGCATTGCGCGGTTCTCGTTTGGAGCTATGTGTCACCTTATTTGGAAAAAGAGGAATGTGATTATATTTCGGGGTGAATCTTTAGTGGTCTCGGCTCTAAAAAACCACCTTATTAAGGTAGTGAGGGATAAAGCTATAACATTTAAAGATGTTCCTCCTACCCCGAGGAATACGAGGCTTCAGCGTAGCTGGGGGTTTGACCCTGCGGTGTTTCTCTCGGCTGTCTAGTGCTCCTTAGTTGCTGCTTTGCGCAAGTTGCTCCTATCTTTCTTGGCTCTCCGTTCTTAGCCTCTTCCTTGGGGGGCTAAGGGTTGGAATGCCTTGTTGTTATCTCTTTCCCGCTTGTTTGTTTTGTTGCTGTGCCCTTGTGGCTTTCTTGTTTGCCTATGTGGCTTCTTACATTGGCTCCCCTACACTTTGTCTCCTTTGGAGTATTGAGTGTAGGTTTTTGGTGCCGATCTTTTGTATTTTGCCTTAGCTTTATTTATATATTTATTACCTTTACCAAAAAAAAAAAAATAACACAAACAAACAGCCCCTTATTAATTTAGGGAGGGGAAAATGTGGTCCATTGTCCATGGTTGACCAAGGCATTAAGACTAGCCACAGAATAGAAAGAAGAACAAAAGAAATCACCCCACAAAATTTAATTAATCCAATTTGACATTGACATATCCCATCATATGTTTACATAAAATTGATCTCATGTTATCAAAATTTTCATAATGCCTTAAAAGATCATTTATTTTATAGAGATCACTCATCCACCCACAAAATTATCTTAATATCATCGTCATATCATGCACGATAGTTTGTATAAAAAGAGGGAGTGAAGTTTCATTTAGCATAATTTGGCAGGAAAAGAACTAAAAGGTATGTTGTAGATGAGGACAATAAACTGCCCTTGCCTTACTAAGTGATTCACCTATTTAATACAATTAGATTGGTAAACTTCAAACTCAAATTAATTATACTTTTTCCTGATCAATGATAAATCGGATGTAAGTATTGGAGAATTAGCGAGGGTAGTGAGGATGCTCATAGGTTTTTGAGGGGGAAAAGTGTCAAAAAAATCCTAAACCTTTTTTTGATGCCGATTTAGTCTTAAACCTTTTTACGTTGTACCAATCCAGTCATTTCCGGCCAATTTTTGCCGGATTTTGCTGACCGGACGCTAGCTAGGCGACGTGGCCTAATCAACACCGCGTGGACAACTTTTAATAATATTTTAATATTTTTAATTTTTGTAATTTTATTTATTTATTTATTTATTTTTCCTTTTTTCCTCTTCTTTTTTTCTTCTCCTCTTCTTCCTCCAGCCGGTCCCCGGACCTCGGCGATCGGCCAGAGGCGACGGCTGGCGAGGTCAAGGTCGACCTTGCTAGCCACCTCGCCAGTGGTCGCGAGGGCAACCTCGCGCCGAGCGGCGAGGGCGAGCATCGCCCACCCGATGTGAGGCCGCCCTCGAGGCCCGGGCGGCGAGGCTCGCTCTCACCAGATCCGGGAGGGTCGAGCCTCGCCGATGGCCGGCGAGGGCGAGCCTCGCCGGCTCAGACAAGGAGGCGGCCTCGAGTTGGTCTCGCGTCGGGCCACCGGAAGCTTCCGACCAAGCGATGAGCTCCGCGTGCTATCGAAGATCTCTCTCTCTCTCTCTCTCTCTCTCTCTCTCTCTGGCGCAACCATCGAGATTCCCTCTGCTTCATGATCCTCTTGTTCTCCGTGTCCATTGTGTCTCTGACGATGCGACACTTCGTCTCGATCGACTACGGAGTGATCCTTCCTCGATCGGAGGAGCCCGCGTAGTCCACGCGATTCCTTGTTGGGTGAGTAGTGTGCCCGCATGCACTCTCGAGGTGATTCACATGAGCACGCCGCCCGTGGGGCCGAGCTATCGATGGCGATGTCCGACAACGCCAGGGCCTTGTACTGGCCGTGGCCTCGAGCGCATTCATTGACACAAGCTTCATCCCCAAGAAGAAGGGCCTCAAGCACGCCGCCTCCGATGATACTCGCGTAGGTCGGCTTTTTTTCAATGGCACGCAGAGCTCGTCGTCTGGTCGGAAGCTTTCGGCGGCTCGGCCCGAGGCCAGCTCAAGGCCTCCTCCTCATGTTGAGCTGGCAAGGCTCGCCCTCGCCAGCCATGGGCGAGGCTCGACCCTCGCCAAATCTGACAAGGGCAATCCTTGCTGCCCAGGCCTCGAGGGCGACCTCGTGCCAGGTGGGTGAGGCTCGCGGCAATTGGCGAGGTAGCCGGCAAGGTCGACCTCGACCTTGCCGGCCATTGCCTTTGGCTAGTCGCCAAGGTCTAGCGACCAGCCGAAGGAAAAGAGGAGATGAAAAAAAAAAAAAAATTCAAAAATTCAAAAATATTAAAATATTATTAAAAGTTGTCCATGTCGGCGCCGATTAGGCCACATCGGTGGCAAGGCGTCCGTCAAGCAAAATCAGCCAAAATTGACCAGAAAGGACTAAATTGGCAAAACATAAAAGATTTAGGACTAAATCGGCACTAAAAAAAGGTTTAGGACTAAATCGATACAAAGATAAAAGGTTTAAGACTTTTTGGCACTTTTCCCATTTTTGAGGTAGGGAGGTAAAGCGCATGTGGAGGCTTAGGGCATGCCAAAATTAATGTACTTTTTTTTGGAAAAATTAATGTACTTGACAACGCAGAAAAATACTTCTTTTGAATCATGGCTGTTAACTTTGTGAGAGTCGTGTGTTGAATCCACGTGGGATTCAAAATCTATTATTGTGATTTACCTTGCCCAATGAACTTGGGGTGAGAGAAGAAGTTGGTGAAGGAGAGGATTCATAATTGTACTTTGAAATTTACTGCACCTTATGAGTGTGATCACTTCTATGTTTTTGGTTTCCCTAAAGTGAAAGTGGCTCAAAAAATACAAAAGGAAATATGATTTACCTCACATGAGGCCAAGAGACATAAAAACTAATCGACTTATGCCAGTGCACGTTTGATGTTTGTGATCATTTGGGTTGGTACAAAACAAGTATTCAGTTCATAAAGGAGCTTAAGGAATCACTTGCCGATGATTACAAATCCGCATCTAATTTTCATCACAATTATTCACAAGAATAATTTGATGCTTTCATTTGAATAATTCGTGGGTCTTGACTCCCGTCAACTATATATTTTGGTCTTTAGAGGAAGCTTTATAATGTAAATTCCAAGCTCGTCTTATGAGCAATAATTAGTAGTAACTCAGTTGTCTCGACGAGTTCAAAAAACTTTGGGAAAGAATTCAATCAAGTTTTTCCTTAAGTAATTTGATCAAGTTTAAATGAACGCGTAAAACGAAACTAAGAGAACGATTTAATTGGTCATTGGACGAGTTCAAAGAGATTAATAACTAATAAGCATGTGAGTTCATGAAAATTTTATCGTCCTTCTAGCTAAAAGATGGACAAAAGACTTGTTTATACGTGAAACGTGTTGTTCTGCTCACTTCCCAGAATAACGCATGAAGAAAGGTGGCGAAAGTTGGGTACATAAGATACGAGGAAATTACTTAAAAAAATATTTATAGCAGACCTAGTCAAATCCTAGTGAAGTGTTTGCTTGCTAGAGCTCATTAGGAGGAAGAGCATACAAAAGCTCAGGCTGCATATGGGCTATCAAATCCCTATCAATAGTGTGCCTATACCTGGGTTAACAATAGGGAAGGTGAGGATTTAGTAAAGGAAAAGCTTGATAGGGCTCTGTCTAATATGGACTGGAAATTAAAATTCCCTGCTGCTGAAGTTTTCGCCTTACTTGCCATAGGCTCTGACCATAGTCCGCTGCTGTTATCACTTCAGCCTCCTGCCACGAGACAATGAAAGGCCTTTACCTTTGAGGCCTTCTGGGCCAATCATTCTGAGTGTCGTCAAGTCATAGCTGATGCCTGGACATCTCTCTCTCTTGGTAATGCCTCTATCTCCCGCAAGCTTCTGCTAACTACCACCGCACTTCAAAGATGGAGCCGTCATAAATTCAGCAATGGCCAGCTTAGTATTAACCTGTTGAAACAGCAACTTCAAGATTAAATCAACTAGCCAGCAGGCCATTCTAATAAACAACGGATTGATCAAATGAAAGCTGAGATTCATAAAGTCTGGCAACAAGAGGAGCAATACTGGGCTATGAGATCGCGGGTTCATTGGCTGCGTTGGGGAGATAAAAATACCAGGTTTTTTCATGCCACTACAATTCAGAGACGGCAAAGAAATCATATCAGCATGCTACAAGATGTAAATAACCTCTGGATTCGTGAACCTTCACTTTTGAAAATCATGACAATGGACTTCTTCCAAAACCTATACACATCAGTTGGTCCTAGGAACTTTCGCCCTATTCTATCACAATGCCCCCAAACAGTTACTGCTGAAATGAACCTCGACTTAACAGCGGAGGTAACCACGGAAGAAATTAAACAAGCAGCTTTTCAACTAGGAGCTACTAAGGCCCCCGGACCTGATGGTTTCAATGGTCTGTTCTATCATCGTCACTGGGATATCTTGGAATCTGATTTAGTCACTACCGTGAAAGATTTCTTCTCAACCGGACTGCTACCACCAGCTTTAAATAAAACCATTATCATTCTGATCCCTAAAGTTACTCAGCCAAAGAGATTAGATCAATATAGACCCATCAGTCTATGCAACTTTCTTTATAAAATTATCTCCAAGATTCTAGCTAACCGTCTCAAACGATGGCTCCCTAACCTCATTTCCCAAGAACAGAATGCTTTCATCGCTGGCAGACAAATTCAAGACAGTATTTTGATCGTGCAAGAGGTCTTACATCAGCTGAGAATAAGGGAGCGAAAGAAAAAATTTCAAGGGATCTTAAAGTTGGATATGCTCAAGGCATATGATCGGGTTGAGTGGGATTTTCTGGATGAGTATCTTCATCACTTGGGGTTTGATCCTAGATGGATACAATGGATAATGCAGTGTGTCACCACAGTTTCCATTAGTATCAAGCTCAATGGTGAAACTCTCCCTTACTTTCAGCCATCTCGGGGCCTACGACAAGGTGACCCACTCTCTCCTTACCTATTTATCCTGCTGGCTAATCTTCTTTCTACTCTAATTACACAAGCAGTAGAAATGGGAAATCTTACAGGTATTAGACTAAACAGATGGTGTCCCACTCTATCTCACTTACTTTTTGCTGACGATGCCATCTTTTTCCTTGATGGCAAGCTGATTGAATGTCAAAATCTGTCCAATATTCTACAGCAATACTGTCTAGCCTCTGGTCAAGCTATAAACAGAAATAAGTCAGGGCTTTTCCTTAGTAAAAACTGCCCCCTAAGCTTACAAGAGAATATGTCTCTGGAATTGAGAGTTCCTTTAGTGCAGAAAACTGGGAAATATTTAGGGATACCGTCTGATTGGGGAGCTTCCAAAAACGATATGTTTTCATGGATTCTGGCTCGAGTCAATGCAAAGTTAGCAGGATGGAAAGAAAACCTTATTTCCTAAGGGGGTAAGGAACTTCTATTGAAGACAGTGGTGCAAGCCCTTCCCCAGTATGCCATGTCCATATTTAAACTACCTATTTCTATCTGTAAAGCTATTGAACAGCGGATGGCAAACTTTTGGTGGCAGAATAGCATAACAAACTTTGGGATACACTGGAAAAGCTGGGAAGTTTTGAAAGAATGCAAACATAGCGGAGGCATGGGTTTCAGAGATCTAGTTACCTTTAACAAAGCCCTCTTGGGCAAACAGGCGTGGAGACTTTCGCAGCACACCCCTTCTCTGTGGACTTCTCTTTTTAAGGGCTTATATTACCATTCCACGGATTTCTGGCATGTCGATAAGGGACAGCGACCTTCCTGGGGTTGGCAGAGTATACTCCTAGGCAGAGAATCCATCAAAGAACATATGAGGTGGCAAGTGGGTAACGGGAAATCAATTAGAATCAGACAAGATAGATGGTTGAAAAAAGGGATCATTGCGGGACCAACACCCAGCTATGAACCTGAGACAGTTGATGGTTTCATCTCTTCATCACAGCACAGTTGGGATATTCCAAGACTAGCATTATGCTTTGATACACAGACGGTGCAAGAAATTGCAGCTATTCCACTTCAACCAGATTCTAACCCAGACAAACTACTCTGGAATGGATCGCATAACGGGCAATATTCTGTTAAGAGTGGCTATTTTCATATTAGACAATCAGAGACCACACCAAACACTAACAGGGCCTCTTCATCCTACACCATTCCTCTTGGTCTTTGGCAACAAATATGGAAAATAAACACGGCTCCAAAAATTCGAATCTTTCTATGGTCTATATGTCACAATGCATTACCCACAAAGGAGAACCTTTTCAAAAGACATGTCATAGAAGAACCAATATGTCCCCTCTGTACATCTCGAGTCCTAGAGTCTATGGAACACTTATTCATCGCTTGCCCTACAACTCAATAGGTTTGGGCTCATTCTGAACTCAACATCTTAGTTTCTGCATATCGTACACACCGTATGGATGCATGGTTGGCTGATCTAGTTCAGAGTACAGCATATTTACCTCGCTTGGAGACGATTGCAGCCACTCTCTGGCAGCTGTGGAAGGCGCGAAACCTCCACGTTTTTCAACGTAAGCGTTTGAGCCCTCAGCATATTGTCGATTCCGCACTCACATCAGCAAGGTTGTATCTCTCCTCTGCACCGGGGCCTTTGAATCCACGCATACCCGCCCCGAATCCTCATACATGCTGGATTCCCCCCGCTCCTGGCTTCGTCAAAGTAAATATGGATGGGGCCTTTCCATCTGGCCCCCTCAAGGGTTCGATCGCTTATCTTTGCCTTGATCATAATGGCTCCTTAATCAATGGCAGCTCCCAACTTGTCGATGCCTCCTCCCCCTTTCAAACAGAAACAAATGCTCTCTTATTCGCTCTTAAATCTCTGTTAGGGAAGGGAATGGCTACTACTAACCTGATCCTTGAATCGGACTGCTTGGAGCTTGTAGAGGCCGTGAATCTCCGCCAACAATCATCCCCAGAATGTCGATCGCTCATCGAAGACGCCATTGCTCTGTTTCGTCGATGCCCTAATTTGCGACTTCTTCATTGCAGGCGTGAATCCAACTTGCCGGCTGACTGGGTTGCCAAGGCTCGGGGCCGTGGAGTATTAGGCTCCAACTAGGCTTCTCTCCCACCCCCTTTTTAATCTGCTGTGTAACGATGCCCTCTCTAAGGGTTGTAATCTTTTCTCCTCTTAATGTTAAGTTATGTTTCCGACAAAAAAAAAAAAAAAAAAAAAAAAACTAGAAAAGAAAGAACATGCCCGAAGTCTGGAAAGCATCGGTCTAAACATGAGAGCTCTAGGTCTAAACATGAATTGTTGGTCATGCAAATACTGATAAACAAGCACATGCATTTTGTTATGCCAAGTATGGAGGCAAATACCTAAACACTATCCAAAAAACAACCCCAGCTCGTGCTTGGTCAGCCGATTGGGAATTATAAATGGCCCTTATTGTGACGCAATTGAAATCAAAAGGGAATAACATATAAATTGCACATGGCCTTGTTTCATAGTTTCAACTCTGTTTTCTGTAGCATTTTTTTTGTCATTGACAATACCAGAAATCACACTACTTGATCGCCAAAGTCTAACTCGAATTACCAATTCATCATGTGCTGAACCTCTGTTAGAAAATGCTCTAGAGATCTTGGCCAACTAATTAGCTATGGGTACACAAGGATCAGCATGACACCAATGCATTGAACAGAACAAAGCAAAACGAAATCAATATCAAATATCGACTCCAATTTTTATTCACAAAGAAGATCGAATGAGCACTGCCAAAGTCGTGGTACTCTCGTTGCCAAGTGAGACAACCTCATAGGAAGACTCTTCTTTATCCTTGATCATGGAATAAATCTAGCGACCTAGGCTTCATTGTTTTGCATGCCTTAGAGTTGTAAAGACATGAGCACACCGTCACTGTGACGTTTGATCAAATAGTACAACTACAATCCCTCGATTCAGGGCATTATTTTTACCTCGTGCCTTTCTTGTCTAATCAATATCTTATTTATCAAAAAGCAAAAATCATGGACTCTGAAGAATTTAAAGTAAGAACCCAAAGAAAGACCATTTTTCCTCGTAGTTAACCTGGCTCGACGAAACCAAATCCAATCACATAATCGGAATAACTAATATCAACTTGTGATCATGCAGAATCAAAAACTACTCAAGAGAAATCCCCCATGACGGCATGTTCTCTCCCATATAATCCCAACAACTGAGGAAACCAAAGCACGGCACATAATCAGTGCAAGAAGTGATCGTTACTTAGACGATTTGCACCTCAGCAATCTTGACCTTGTTGCAGACCTCCCAAAGAACCCTCGGTTGTTCATTAAGAAAAATTCCTGAAACCGGCACACACTATTTTTGAAAGAAAACTTTAGAGACCCTATAGCAGTTATTCAAAGAACAAAAGAGACCCATCTTTTTTAAAGACAAATTACTATTTTACTCGAGAACTGAAGAGGCATCTTAAAATTGCTGTATGAGAAATGAAGAGACACGTCCCTTAAAGCATCCATTAAAGCTTCCGTTAACGCGTAATGCTACAGCAATTGAACTAAGGAGACACATAACCTAAAGAGACGTCTCGCTAATATTGAGTCATTAATAAACTATAATTACAACAAATAATCATTACTACATATTTAGTAGAAGAAACTTGGGATGAGTACGTTGATAATTGCTCAGAAGCGTTTTCAAGTTTAGGTTGAAACACTTCAAGTATCAAAGAAATGGTGCCGGCACACTCACGTGTAAAAATCATTTTGTGATGTAATTGCGGCTTGTCAATTGGCCCATTCTCTACCTTTTCGTTACATTCCTCTGATGATCGAAAATGGTGAGGCCGGTAGAAATCTTTGCTTCATGCTTCCGACGATTGAAAACGGTGGGCCCGGAGCGTCATTTTAGTGCGTGCTTGTGTGTGAGATATGTGGGTCAAAGGGGGCCCAAATGAAGATCATCTACTTGTTTGACCACAAAAAAAAGTGAGATATGGTGTCAAATAAAATTTGCAGTCGAACACAAGTGACAACGTAGGAAATAACAAGGAAGTTCGATTTTCCTATTGAAGTAAGATATTCTTTCCCTAGAAAACATATGGGGGATCAATACCTTTTTAAAAGTGTTGAGTGGATGCTTACCATAAGAAAGTTGTTAGGATAGATACTGTTGTCTAAGTCACAAAATGCTACGACAAAAAATTAATGGACATAAAGGGAAAACTATATAAAGCCTCCCAAACTTTGGAGATAGTACACGATTATTCTCTAACTTTTCAACTATTACATAGTACCCCCTTAACTTCCGTTTTGTTCCACCCATTAAGGGCGCGCATGACAAAATTTTTGTTTCTTTATTTCTCTGTTTTTCTATTCTCCAGAACAGGTTTGGAACAGAAATTCGTTTGGTAACACAATTTTATTTTTCTATTTTTAGAACAAATTTCTATTCCAAAAATAGATTTAAAGCAAAAATCAGAAGTTAAAATTTTTAGCTTTTTTATTTCTGGAACAGAAATGAGAAATCAAAATTTTTATTATCATTCACTCTTGTCACTGCGCGTCGCCCACTTGCCGCCCGTGGGATGCCGAACACCTACTGCTGGTTGTCGGCTGCCCGCCACCAGCCTTGACCACTACCCACGGACTGTCGGCCACCGGACGTCAGCCACCAGCCACCACACTTCGACCGCCCGTCGCCAACCACCAGTCGCCGAATGCCGGACACCCATCGGTCATTGGCTGCTCATCGCCAATCATTAGATGCCGGAGGCTCACCACCAACCACCGGATGTTTGCCGGTGACCGTCTGCCACTCGCCATCGGCCGCCCGCCGCCGACCTCCTGTTGCCGGACTCAGAATTTCGGACGTCAGACGTCAAACTCCGGATGTTGGACGCTAGTTGCCGGTCGCCAAAGTCCAAGTGTCGGACTTGGACTTTGACCGCCCGCCGCTGGTCACCAAACTTGGTGCTGGACATCGAACGTCGGACTTCGGACTTTGGCCGCCCGCTGCCAGTCATCAAACGTCGAACACTAGTCGCCAAACGTCAAACTCCGGCCACCGGATGCCGATCGTTGCCGCTCCTAGAAATAGAAATTTTATTCTATTATCAAACGAATTTTTATTTCAAAAATATAAATTTTGAATTATTATCATACGTAATTCTTAACTTAAAAACTCCTCCATGATAAAGAAATTGATTTTTGTTCCAGAAATTTTGTCATGAACGCCTTAACTGTCTACTCTTTGGCTACACATTAACTCTCTATTCTCTGTTCTAGTCAAGACGTGCAATGGACAAGACGTTTAGGGGCTGAAGGTATATTTTCATTTCACTTTCTAATGAAAAGTCTCTTTTACCCTTGTTTATTGTGGATTAACTAATATGGTAATAATAAAAAATAAAAATCTAGCCCAAAGTCAACCCATAAAGCCAGAGTCGATTAATTTTTTACTTTTGATGTTTTTTAGGGATAAAAAATTTGAGGTATCAACACGCCCCCTCTACTATATTAAATAAATACATTGATTGAAAATGGATATGTGCATAGGTTTTTTTTAGTTAAAATGATTTTCTTGAATGGAATACTTTCATATCTAAATCGAGTGAAATTTAAAATTTGGAATAATATGTACAAATTATGAAGAAGCTACTCTTCAAGCAAGCACTATTTTTTCAACTTTTCAAACTTTTTCAATTTCATTGTTTATATCTTTTAAATGAATTTGAAAAAACAAGAAATAACAGGTTCGTAAGTAAGAAATAATTCTATAAACCGTGTGTGTGTATATATACCCTCAGATATATCTTATCATTCCTTTTGATTTTAATTAATTTCACTTTAATAATTTTTTTTCTTTCCGTTAATTTTTTTATTCACCGAATCAAATTGCTTGAATGAAAGTAACCAAACTCAAGACCTTTATCTCTTCTCTATTTTCCATATTTATATTTAGAGTTAATTAGGATCCCAATAAATTTTATTAGTAAATGGAATTTTTCACGTAATCAAATAAGCTACAGTTATATTATTTTAAATTTCATTAATTTCATTATCATATGATGTGATGCACTTTTTAATAAGAACTTTTTGTTTTGTTTAATAAGTAAGTATTATAGGGTAAATGAAGTATAACAACTTAGGGGATCCTGCGGAAATACAAATAGATTTAATAATTCAAAAAGATGGAGGTAGAAAGTCTCCACATAGTAGCCAATACAACATTTGACTGGGAATGTCTAAATTTTTGGTAAAGTGAAGCTTTACCTCTTGCATTTTTATGCACTTTTTAATAAAATCTTATACAGGGAAAATAATCCAATAAATCCTAGACCTATTGTGCTTTTACCTATGTAGTCTTGGATCTTTCAATTTTGCCAATTAAATCATAAATATTTTCACCATTTGCTAATTGAGTCAGTTTGGCCAATTTTATTTGGAAATCACTAATGTAGACGTCGATTATCCTAATGGACAATTTTGAACAATAATTTAATATTTTTCAATTTTCATATAATTTTATTCTTTTCTTGTTTTCTTTATTTACTTTTTTTTTTTTTTAACTAGTGGCCAACGAGAGCCACTAGCTCCTCCTCCAAGCCTGGGTGAGGCCATCGTAGTCAAGAGTGAAGGCAGCCTTGCCTACACCTAGCAAGGCCATGGCGAGGCTAGCATCGCCCATAACTAGCTAATTGAATCCTAAACCTTATCACCATTTTACCAATTGAGTTAATTTGGCCAATTTTAGTCTTAAATCGCTAAAATGAATGTCGATTGTCCTACCAGCATTGTCAAAATTGATGTGGATAATTTTTAATAATAATATAATATTTTTTCAATTTTGTATTCTTTTTCTTGTTTTCTTTCTTTGTTTTTTTAACTAGTGGCCGACAAGAGTCATCTAGCCCTCACCAAGACTTGGGTGAGGCCATCGCAATCGTGAGTGCAAGCGGCCTTGCCTACGGCCGACAAGGCCATGCAATTGGCAAGGCCATGGCGAGACTAACCTCGCCCACAATCGACGAGGGCTTCGTAGCCCTCGCTAGTAGCCGGTGATGCCTCGTCAACCTTTGTCGGCCATTGGTAAAAAAAAAATAATAAAAAGTTGAAAAAAATAAATTTTTTATTAAAAATTGTTCACGTTAGTGCCATTTGTGTCATGTAGGACAGCTGGTGTCCACGTCAATGATTTTTTATTAAAATTGATTAGATTGACTTAATTGATAAAACGTAAAAAGATTTATGACTCAACTGACGAAATTGAAGAATTTAGAACTGAATTAGTAAAAGTGTAATCGATTTAGGACTTTTTGAACAATTTTCCCACTCATTCGGTATGCCTCCTCACAAAAAAGAACCGTATTTTAGCCAATTTCATATAGCGACTATACATGAATGCTTTCAAAATTAAAACCATCCACACATTTCGCTTGTGTCCTACCTTATTGATGTAGCAAAATACTGAAAAGAGCGATGTTTGAAACTAGTCAAATTGTACTAAAGAAAAGAAATTAGGCAAGCAAAAGCTACAATGCAGTTCTTCATCGATGGAGCTAATTGACATTTTTAAGTAATATGATGAAGTTCTTGAACGATTTAAGACAACATAATTGAGATCAAAATCTTGATAGTATTAATTACGTTTCGTACCAAACATTGAGTTGCATGGTTTTTTTTTTTAATATGTTTAAATTCTCTCTTTTGCTTACAGCATGGGTCGACTCGACATTGCTTTATTTTCTAACTTTCAATAATGACATAAATATAATACGCTCGACCATTAATATTAACAGGCTTTTTTATTCTCCTTAGTCCATATTATAACATTGTCTAACTTCGGTTAATGTACAATGGGTTTAAAATAGAATTTAGCCTGCTTCTTTCTACTTATAAAATGAAGCACTGGAATCATATTAATAATTGTTTTTTTTTAATTTGTGTCGGTTATTGTTTATTGTCAATAACCATAATATCTTTTGCTTATATAGAATATCATGAAGATACATCACCGATGCTTGATGAACCCTAGAGGTCTTTCCCAAATGGAAACTCATCTCGACCAACTCAAAAGTGAAGAGCGACACTTGTAAAATTGCCTATTGATATTTATGTGTTATCTATATCACATATCGTCGGGCATGCATGGTGCATATCTGCCCCTTGTTTTGAAATTTGGTAAAATCGGTATTCCTCAGGTGAATTCACAGTTAAAAGCTGCTACCATTATCTGTCCTCAACCCAACAAAACCATCCTCCTACAGCTTCCTCTTCTTATCAGAATCCTGTTCGATTATGGAAAAAGATTTGGCATTTGCAAACTGCTCCTAAGATACGTGTTTTCATGTGGTTAGCCTGTAAAAACGCCCTCGCGACAAAGGCAAACCTATTCCACAGACATATTTCCCCCAATCCCTACTACACCCTATGTAATCAACACACTCCAGAAACCATTGAACACCTGTTTTTCTTTTGCAATTGGACTCGAGACATATGGACTCATGAAAAGATCAGGATCTCAATCTCACTTACCTCTGTGCATCGCCTGGATGAGTGGGTGGCGGCTAGAGCCACTCTTTCTAGGACTTCCCCAAATTTTGAAGTGCTTGCCAATCTGCTGTGGGAGATTTGGCGTCAGCGAAACAACGCAATCTTCAGGCAGCAAACCCCGAATCCTATCCAAGCTGTGGAGAACACCCTAACCCAGCATAGGATATTCCAGATTCTACAACCCTCTGCACATCGGTTTCAAAACTCCAACGTTAGTCCCGATCGCCGATGGAAACCCCCCGAAAAAGGTACTATTAAATGCAATATTGATGGGGCTTTTTTACCAAGGAACGAACAAGGCACGGTCGCATGTATTTACAGAGATTTTGAAGGAAAACTCATTGATATGTTCACGAGAAGCGTTCCTGCTCAATCGGCTTTCCAAGCTGAGATCTTTGCTCTTATTTTGGCTATCCAACATCTGATCCAGCAGGGGCTTCATCTCCTGCGCGTCTTGTTTGAATCAGACTGTTTGTTACTGGTGGAGATCCTTCGGCAGAAGCAACAGCCGCCATGGATGGAGCGTCACCTCCTTGCGGTTCTTCAAGATCTGTTTTCTCGATGCCCTAACGCCTCTCTCCAGCATGTACGCCGCGAAGCCAATCTAGCAGCTGACTGGGCTGCCAAAGCCCATCGGGTTCACGGCCCGGTCCAACACTGGCTACTTTTTCCTCCCCCTATCTTTCAGGATATTGTATTAAGCGACTCTTTAGTCTCAGGCTGTACTTTTCCTTTAATATAATCTATCGGTATTTTCGACCAAAAAAAAAAAGTATCTCTTTCGATTTAAAGCTTTTCACATCTTATTTTTCAATTAGCTAAATTGAAGTCGCGTCTTTCGATAAATTTATCTAACTTGACAGTTTCTCTGTTTTTTTCTTTTTCTTTTTTCCGTGGTTCCTGACCTCGAGTTCAGTAAGGAAAGTTTCCTATAATCCACTAAAGCAACAAAATATGGCCCTATTACTGAAAATTTAGAGGTGCAAAACCTAGGCCAAAATGCTTAAGAACAAAAGAAACATTTCGCATTCTTTCGGTGTAATCCTTACATTTTTTTTTTCGAATTACCTAAGTTTAATGTGCTTCTAAGACAAAGTTGGTAATCTTGTTGCAAGAGGAAATAATCCAATCTCTCGCGAATTGGACGTTCGGACGTAGAAAGGGAAGAGAAATACCACGAGTGTCACAACTTTCCTACAATACTCATTTGAGTGTTAATTTTTTTTTTTAAATCATTTAAGTGCCAGAACTTATGAACGGCATTCACTTAAATGTCATAATTTTTTTTAATCTGATCACTTGAGTGTCATATAACTTTTCAATTTATTACTTAAGTACCATAACTTTTTAAAGATGTTCACCACAATTGTTATGCTAAATTGGATTTCTAGCACTTAAGTGAATTTTTTAAAAAATCTTGGCACTTAAATAATCAATTAAAAGTTTATGGAACTCAAGTAAACATTTTTTAGAAGTTACAATACAAAAAAAAATTATGATACTCAAGTGAGCGCTATACGAAGGTTATGGCGCTTGTAGTCCTTTTCAAGAATAACACTCACTTGAGTGCCAATTTTTTAAAATGGTCACGCAAGTGCCAAAAATCTGATGTGACATAACACTTATGGTGAACATTTTTAAAAAATTACGACCCTCAAATGAGTGCATACATAAGTAATGGCACTCAAGTGATCAGAAAAAAAAAAGTTATGACTCTCAAGTGAGTGTCCAGCGAAAATTATGACACTTGTGGTGTGCTTTTCTATAACATAATTGAATGAACAGATAAGGGCATAATTTTTCTTTTGTCTTTTTTTCTGTTTTGACCCTTCAGTTTCGATGTATTTTTGTGATTAGATAAATCTAAACTGAATTTGAGATGAGATGCTTAAAAGAGATTTTGGTCAACCAAGTTAATAAGATGACAGAAGACAACCAGCAACTTATACGGCTTAAGAACGAGATCGTTAAGGAGCGAATGCAACTTAAAGGCATTCAAGAAATCATTTGACATCGTGAGTGATAAGCTGCGGAAGACCATGGAAGAGAACCGTATTGTCCAGCACAGAATAAAGAGGAAGAATGGATTCATACCTCATTAAAATAAGTTTGAGAAATCTTTTTCTAGAGCTAAACATCACTTCAACGTGCTTGGATATCTGTTGTCATTTCATTTGCGGAAGAAGTCATTGACCTGTAGAAACAAAACTTTTTCATTTCAAATTTACCTTTTGAAATTGTGACAAGCAGTATACCCTTGCCTGTTATAATACCAAAAATGTGATCTCACATTTAGTTAATTACTCCCACATTCATTTAATTTCATCGATATTTTATTGCCCATGTTAAGTTGTGTGATAGCTGCCATTGTATTGTGATCGCCCAAAAGTCACGATAGCGTATTAATGGAAGATGTTATATGAAGGGGTGTGAATGTGAATGTATAAGTAGATCGTCTAAGCCAAACCCTTTCATATATGAAAAAATAATGAGAAGACACACCATCAATGTATGAGAAGGCAGTTGGTTAGAGATAGCCCTTCACCGACCGTTCAACACTTTGCAAGTCAAGTTTTCAATCAATTTTCATCAATGGATGAACGTTAATACAAAATTATTCACGTTTCTATATTCGACCCTGATTATGCATGAGTTGTCTGTTCATCCATGTATAATCAAGATCTTCAATCATTTAGTTTTTCTAACATTTGATATCAGAGTGTGGTTAAATCTTTGTTTTGTTGAATTCTGTGGGATTTTGATTGAATTGAAAATCGGGTAATTTGGGGCTGAGAGAGAAATTGCGATTTTAGCCAAATTTGGCGACCCATTGCCTGGATTCAAACTAGGATCGCTGCACCACCACGGACAGTGAAAGCCCTAAGTTAATTTGGCATTTGGGCGATTGCCAGAGGCTAATTGCATGGGCAGAAGTTGCGAGTTAGGGTTTGTGCATTCCGTAGAATTTTGTTCAATTCAGGCCAATTTATTGGCCCTCTTTGCTAAACCGAGGCCTACGTAATCACATCGTCATGGTCTCCAAAATTCATGACTCAATTTGGTTTGAGTTGGAAACCAAAAACACTGAAGGTAGGCTGAAGCAAATTCAGAGCTATTTGAAGTTTAAAAACTCATATATTTTAAATCTGGTTGGTTTAGCTGAAGGTTTAGCACTGTTATGGAATGATCAGGTCTTTTTCCAGGTAATTCGCTCCACACCACACCTTTTTTATATGAGCTGTAGGATCGGCCAGGGAGACAAAAACATGTGCATAACATTCATTCATGCTCCTACGGACTATCAACAACATCAAATTTTGTGGAATGAGCTTCAGGACATACATTATACCAATAATCTACTCTGGATATGTGCTGGAGACTTCAATGACATACTTTATCCGTGGGAAAAGATAGGAAAGCGACCTGCTGTCTTGTCTAGAATGATGTCTTTTAGGGTTGTCTAAATGACTGCACTCTTACAGAGTTAGAGAGCAAAGGCTGCAAGTTTACATGGATAAACAATAGAGAAGGGGATGAGCTAGTGAAGGAAAAATTAGATTGGGTGACTTGCACGATGGATTGGCGCCTATTATTTCCTAAAGCAGAGGTTTATGCACTCCCAGCTGTGGGATCTGACCACAACCCGCTACTGATTCACACCTCATCTACCTATAAAAGGAGCAAGAAGCCTTTTCTTTTTTAGGCATTTTGGAATGACAATGCAGAATGCCGCGAAGTCATCTCTATGGCATGGAATTCTTTATCTCAATCTGATTCTGGTTTCATCACAAAGGTTAAGATTGTAACGACAACGCTAAGGGAATGGAGTCCCAAAAAGTTCTTAAATGGACATATAAAGGTTGTGACACTACAGCAACAGTTACATGATATACTAAACTAGCCGTATTATAATTACGATAAAGCAAAGGTAGCAAAGCTGAGAGAAGAAATCTGACAGACCTGGCAACAAGGAGAGCAGTATTGGGCCTTACGCTCCAGAATTCAGTGGTTGAAATGGGGCGATAAGAATACGCGCTTTTTCCATGCATCTACGATTTAGTGAAGGCAGCGAAATCACATAACTATGTTACTGAATGATGATCAACAGTGGGTCCGTGAGCTTCCAACTCTTCAAGATATGACAGCGACTTACTTTTCGCAGTTATATTCAACTGAAGGACCCAGGCAATATGGCCCTCTACTTAATCAGTGTCATCAGATTGTCACTTGTGAAATGAATGATCATCTCATTGCTTCGCTTTCTATTGAGGAGGTTCGGTTGGCCACTTTTCAGATGGGAACCACTAGAGCCCCAGGTCCGGATGGTTTAAACGGTTTATTTTATCAACAGCACTGGGATACAATCAAAGATGATCTATTACTTTTAGTGCAGAATTTCTTGACGTCAGGAATAATGCCTACAGGTCTCAATCAGACCACTATCACATTGATTCCCAAAACAACCCAACCTGAAAAGCTGGACCAATTTCGTCCCATCAGCCTTTGCAACTTTGCCTACAAAATTATCTCTAAGGTACTTGCTAACCGTCCGAAACCTTGGTTGAATTTCCTAATTTCTAAGGAATAGTCGGCTTTTGTTTGTGGACGACAAATACAAGACAATATTTTAATCATCCAAGAAGTTCTTCATTAGTTTTGAATCAGGAAGAGGACAAGTAAATTCAATGCTATTCTCAAAACAGACATGAAAAAGGTGTATGATAGAGTCGAATGGGATTTTCTTAATGATTACCTTCTAAAATTGGGTTTTCACCCTAGATGGGTTTGTTGGATAATGCAGAGTGTCACCACAACATTGTTTAGTGTGAAGTTAAATGGAGAGTAGCTGCCTTATTTCAACCCATCTTGGGGCCTCCATTAGGGTGACCCTTTATCTCCATATATTTTTATCCTGCTGGCTAATGTTCTATCAATTCTTATTACTCAACTTGTTAGTATGGGTCACATCAGGGGTATTAAGCTAAATAGATGGTGTCCTACATTGTCCCATCTCTTTTTTGCTGATGATGCGATCTTCTTCCTAGATGGTAGTGTACAGGAATGTCAAAACCTAGCTAATCTTATAAATCAGTATTGTATGGCTACAGGACATCTAATCAACCGTAACAAGTCAGGCATGGTATTCAGTAAAAAATTGTCCTATTCCTCTACAAGAAAACATGTCTTGGGAACTTCGAACACCTGTGTTGCAGAAATGTGGCAAATATTTGGGGATACCATCAGAGTGGGGTTGATTGAAGAGGGAAATGTTTTCTTGGTTACTAGGAAGGGTTAATGCTAAGCTGGATGGTTGGAAAGAGAGATACATTTCTAAAGGAGGTAAGGAAATTCTCATTAAATCTGTTCATTCAGGCAATTCCACATTACGCTATGTCCATTTTTAAGTTGCCTCTTTCTGTTTGCAAATCTATTGAAAAGCAAATAGCTTGATTATGGTGGAGAAATGATCAAAATAGAGCAGGTATACATTGGCAAAACTGGGAAGTGATGAAAGCAAGTAAAGATAATGGAGGGATAGGATTCCGAGATCTCACCGCTTTTAATAGAGCAATGCTTGGAAAGCAAGCTTGGAGATTGATAGGTCAGCCTCACTCTTAATGGAGTAAAATTTTTAAGGGATTATATTTTCATTCGACAGATTTCCAATCCGCAGTTAGAGGAACTCGTCCATCCTGGGGATGGCAGAGCATTCTTATGGGTAGAGATGCTATTATACCAAACATTCGCTGGTCTATTGGTAATGGTAACGAGATTAGAATCAGACAAAATCGGTGGTTACCGATGGGTATCCTTCATGGACCCAAAACTAGGGAGGAACCAGTTATGGTGGCGGATCTTATTGATCCAATCCACCATACTTGGAACCAATCATTGCTCCAAAAGTTATTCGGAGAGCATATCACAGCAGAGGTGCTTACCATCCCAGTAAGACCTCTTCATGTAGTAGACAAATTAGTTTGGTCAGCTACAACTACTGGTGAATACATTGTCAGGAGTAACTACCATACCATTGCGCAGACAATCAGCAATATCAACAGAAATAGAGCATCAATATCTCATTAGAACCCTAGACTTTTATGGCAATGCATTTGGGCTATGAAAACACAACCAAAAATCAGAATATTCTTATGGTCAATGTGTCGAAATGCCCTAGCTTCCAAGGCAAATCTCTTTCAAAGACATATCATCACAAACCCGTTGTGCATTCTATGCAATCAGCAAGTTCTTGAAACCCTAGTACATATTTTTCTTCATTGCTCTTGGACACGTGCTATTTGGTCTAACCCACAAATTAATTTACAAACTTCACCCCTTTCAATCAATCGTATGGATTCTTGGTTAATAGAAATGGTAAGATCACCTCATCACTTACCTAGCATAGAAATCGTTGCTCATGTCCTTTGGCAGATCTGGCAGATGCGAAACAATTTCATTTTTTGCAACCAGAAGCCAGATCCTTCGTTTGCAGTCGAGATGGCAGTAATCCAGAACAGAACAAACTAGATCTCCTTTGCTACTTCTTCTTCCAGATCTGGGCTTCAACATCTCAACCCTGCGCAGCTATGGTGACCCCCGGAAGTAGAAATCCTGAAATGTAACATTGATGGCAGCTATCAAATGGGTAGCAATGAAGGTTCGATGGCTTGTATTTGCAAAGATTATAGAGGGAGACTTACTGATTTCTTCACGAAACATTTCCCAACACGATCCGCCTTCGAAGTTGAGACATAGGCACTCATCTTCACTCTTCGACATCTGTTGCAGTAGGGACTTCACGATGCATATCTAGAGGTTGAATCTAACTGCCTTAATCTTGTCGAAGTGGTGCGAGGAGCAAGATCGCCGCCGTGGGAGCTTCGTGGAGTTCTTGCAGAGACTCACTTTTGGCTTTCCCACTTTCCTACCCTAACAGTGCAGCACTGTAGGAGAGAAGCTAATCAGGTTGTAGACTGGGCTGCGAAAGCCCACATCTCTGTTCTCTGGCCCGTAGTTGCTTTCTTTTTCCTCCGATTGTAATGCTTGACTTGGTTTATGTGGATGCTATTTCTTCAGGTTGTAAGTTTCCATTTTGATGAATACTAGCGTTGTTTTCGAACAAAAAAAAAAAATTTGGTTTGAATTAGGCTGCTAGAGGACACCCACGTGATGGAAGCACAGTGGAATAAAAAAAAATTGGTGGACATGCAAAGAGGAAGAAGGCGCATGGTGCTACACACGCCATGGACCCGTGGGGAGGGTCATGGCATGCGCCGCACGCACCACATGTGCCTTCTTCCCCCACTTTCCACAATTTAATGATTCTGCCCCCTCTCCACTCTGAATTACAATTCTGCCCTTAGCCATTTGATTTACTATTTTACCCTTTGTGGCATTAATTTACTATTTTTCCCTTTCATGCATTTTTATGAATATTTTATGCATGAAATTAAATGTCTAGTGATTCATATATATTTTTGTTTAATTCGACATTAGCCACAACATCTCTAATTATCTTAAATTTATATGTTAATAGCTTTTGGATTACAAAAGGACATTAATTATAATTAATCACATCAATAATAATTTTTTCCCATGGGAATTTTAATTATATTAATATGCTTAATTATGATGAAATAGCATATTATTTTTCTTAGTTTACCCATAGGGACTAAGGAAAGGGAATATATTATGATAGTTTCATCATAAAGTAATTATGAACATATTTAAATTAAAAACTTAACTCACATGCAGTTTTTAATGTTATGTGATTTATATCATATAAAATGTTTTATATTGGGTAAATATTTCCTCAAATTTGTAACATAAGCATATTTGTATATTATGCAGTTTTACCACTTGTGAATATTTATGATATCAATGTTCCCGAGTTAAATTTATTACTTTTACCAAAAAAAAAAAAAATGTTCCCGATTTAAATGGTGACAACTATAAAGTTAGAAATGTATTAATCGTTCTTCAATTGGGGTGTTGTGGATGTTATAGCCAAGAACGTTTTCAAGAAGAACTTTGAGATAAAAAAGACCTTGGTGTTGCGGATGTTATACTCGACATCAAAATTCTAAGGAATTCTAATGGTCTAAATTTAATATAATCTCATTATATTGAAAATGTAAATTAAGAGTCTTAGAGGGTTTGGCATTAAAGATGAATAATTCTTTTCTACACCACCTAATTTTAAAAAGAATACTGAAATTAGTATCTGACGGTTGTAGTACTCTCAAGTAATTGGCAGCATCATGTACATCATAAACTATACTAGCGCACTTGGTAGAAAAACTATGTCGGTATACAAATAATCTTGGTCATGAGCATTGGAATGCCCTTTTTGAGAGTGTTTGGTTACTTGCACAGAACCAAAGATTACATTATGCAATATGGCAAATATCCAGCTTTTTCAGAAGGCTATTGTGATAACAACTAGATTTTGGATTACAATGAATTGAAATCGACTAATGAATATATTTTCATGCTAGAAGGTGTCACACTATCGTAGAAATCCTCAAAACAAACTCTAATAGTGTGCTTCATGATAGAATTTGAGTTTATTGCTTTGGATAAACTATTCAAAAAGCATATTGGCTTTGACAGTTTTTGGATGATGTATTGTTGTGGCCAAAACTTGTGCCATGATATGCATTTACTATGACAATCAAGCAGTGATTGTAAGGGCATATGTAATAGTAAGTCTAGACACATTCGTTGTAGATATAATATTGTAGGGCAATTGCTCTCAAATGAAATAATTTCTTTAAACTTTGTAAAGTCAAAGGAAAATATTGCGGATCCACTGATAAAAGTTTTGTTGAGAGAAACAAACTGCGCATTGAAAGGAATGGGTTAAAAGTCTTAACTCAATTAAGAGGTCTCAAGGTGGAAACCTAACCTAGTGATTGGAGATCCCACGAACTAGATCAATTGGATGACGCAAATTTTGGAAATTCTAGTATGAGCACTATCTCCTATTCCCATGATACAATAGTGCTATCTACAGAGTTTTGAGAGTACGCTATGCGTTTAATGATTTATATAACTTGGAGTTCAACATCCTAGTGAGGTATGATGATAAGATACCTTTCATAGGAATGAACTTATATGAATAGAGCTAGTCAACTCTATGAAAATCTCTAAAGACTAGAATTTCTAAAGTACACATGAATCTTAAGAGGTTCAAGGCTAAAAGAATGAACATAACTGAGAACCAATCTTGATTCATAGATACCATGTGTGAGGTTTATTATTTGGACTTACACCAACAATTGGTGATTCAAGGCTTAGTCTATTGACTAATTAAGTAAGTCCAATAGGCTTTAACTAAAGAATGTTCAAAGCGAAAGCTATTTATCTTGGTGCAGTTTTATTTACCATCCACACATGGAATTCTTCAAGTAAAAACTATTCTATTGAGCCATTAACGTCGGGGATTGTTATGATAATTGTTGTAATTATAAGTTTTTTAATGCTCAACATTAGTGAGGTGTCCCCTTAACTAACACTTTTTGTTATGTTGCATTTTCAGAAATTAATATTATTCTTATTAAGGGTTAATAACTCAACTAATGTGAGCATAACCGACATGACTCTTGAGATCATTTTTTTTTACAATCAAGTAAGTCCGCATTTGGATTGTAATTCAACACCTTTATTTGTAAAGATTATACATTGGTTTGGTCTCTATTAAATTTGTTATTGCTTTCTTGAAATGATTATTTTCTGGTTCTAACAAACAGTGCTACATGTTTTTCCTCCAATATGTAATCTCTTTTTCCAACAATTCAGTTTCAGAATTTATAGAAGGTTTGATGCTTATTTAAAATTCAGACCGTTGAAGGGATTTTCCAATTATAGCCAACGCAAGCCCAATCAGCTGCGCATCACACAATTTGCGAAAATAGACGTCTTCTGATTATAGAACTCACTGGCGCAATCCACGACGGCAGCAGGTGGTGGGCCCGCGTTTCTGTTAGGCGATAGACGCTCGGGAAGAGACGACGACAGCGCCGGATGGACATAAAGAAATGGTCGATTGACGAGCTTTGGAGGATGGGTGTGGGCGCTGAAGAGGCAGGAATGGAGTTGATTCAAAGAGTGATGATATAACCCATTTTTTGGTGCCACTGCTGGAGTAGAAAGGGAATCCCCTCCAAACCTTTTTTTTTTTTTTTTTTCCTCTTTTCAATTTATTTCCTTTTTTTTTTCTTTTCGGTGCATTTTACAAACATATCCTCCAAATAAGATAAATTTTCATATTTCAGGTTGTAACTATCACTCATTGGAAAGATCAAGGTGAGCCGTGATTTTTGAAGATCAACTCCTCAAAGGTTTCATCTTGATTTTTAAAGTTGATTTAAAAATCACCCTCAATTAATTATAACGGCTACCGAGGGTGAAATCGATATATATATATATATATATATATATATATATATATATATATATATATATTGCAAACAAATTTAAAAATGAAGAAAATTGAAAATTTGAATAGAGAGGAAAATAGAAGCTGATCGTAACCCTTCGGTGTCACAATTCTTCCAAGTCACTGTTGAAGGAGGTCGACGAGCGACAAGATATCATTTAAGCTTTATAAATAAGGGAGGTGCGATGGCTCGTTTCGATTCTCCCAAATCTGTTGGGTGTGGCAATATGGATTTTATAGTGAATTATCTAAAAATTACCACTAGACTTAATTATGAGGCTCGGGGCCCATGGGCTCGCCCAAGCCCAAGCCCAAGCCCAAGCTAAGCCACTTGTACTCGAAAGGCACTTCTGGATTAATTGGACAAGGCTAATTAGCTATGAAGCCCGACCCGAGTATTCTGTACACAAAACTTATTCCTATATATTGGGCAATCGTGGGCAAAAATTTAGGCTCGATCTCTAAGGGCCCGGCCCGAGCCCATCAATTAATCACTCCAGTCACCACTAACGCCGACCGCTGCCTCCGCCGCGTCGCGGTGGACGTCCGCCATCTCTTCGCGGTACCAGCACCTGCTGGACATGTCGGTGCCGCGCGTGTCGCGACGCTGGCGGTGGCGTGCGCGTTACCTCGTCCGGGGTTTTCTTCGTGAAGGCGTTCTACATCGTGACGTCCGCACTTGGCATCTACATGCTGAACCTGCTCATCGGCTTCCTCTCCCCTCAGGTCGACCCGGAACTCCAGGAACTTACCGAAGGCGGCGGCCCCTTCCTCCCCACCTGAGGCTCCGACGAGTTCAGGCCCTTCGTCCGCCGGCTCCCCGAGTTCAAGTGTTGGTAGGTTTACGGTTGGGATCTGTTGGCATTATTATTTTCGATTGGTAATTGCAATTAGCTATCAATTGGAGTTGGTGGATTTGATCTGCGTCATTTCTGGGGTGAAAGATCGAATTTGTGCTCCCGGTATTCTGAGTTAGAGGTATTTTGAGGGTGGAAAGAATCGTTGGAGTTGACGATTTGTGCCTTCAAGTTTGGATAACTTGGGAGGCAGACGGTATAGATTGAATTTGTGAGAGATTGGTAAAATTTGTGTTTTTAACTTTTAGGTAGTGTTTTGTCATGCTTTTCAATTGAAGACTGATCCTAGTTTTTCTCAGTGGGAGTTGATTTAGGGGGCACTTTGGCATTGGTCATTCCGATTTCCTATCGATTGGATTTGGTGGAATTGATCTGCTGCATTTTGGAGGAGAAAGATTTCTGGGTATTCTGACTTCAAGTGGAAGGATTCAATTGGCATGATGATTTTAGCCTTCAACTTGGATTTCTTGGAGGACGTGGAATAAATTGGAATTTGTGAGAGACCGGTGAAATTGGTGTTTATTAAGTTTTAAGAACGTGATGCTTTTAGCTGGGCTTGGGGTGAAAAAGAGGCGCCCGAGGTCTCCTGACTACAGCCATAATCTAGCGACTGAAGAAGTTGAATGGTGTGGAAGCATCATGTTGTCTTTATCGCAAAGCAGTCGCTTGTTCTTGACGTGAGACTGATTTTATGTGATGTAAAAATGCCTTTTTGATTGGATTTTGCTGTAACAGCATTCTTGATCTGCTTCTCTATATGATCTTTCTTTCCATTTTGCGGGCGATTGAAACTGATAACTTAAAGTTAATGGCAGTGAATTGAGAAGCTCAGACTCTCCCTGTGATGATATGTTTACTTCTTTTACGTCCTTTCAGATGCATAGCCTTTTTCTTAAACAATCTTTGACTGACAATATTCTTGTCATTTAATTGATTCAAAACCAATCAATGTCTCGCACTAAATTGAGATTGTCATACAGAAGGGTCAAATGCTTATGCTTTTGAAGATTTGAATTTCAATCCACTGATTACATTGGTTCCTATGAGAGCTTTTGGATATGAAAAAATGACTTCCTGCTTAGATTGGACGGTTACTTATTGAACATGTTCTTTTTGTCTCGCAATGGAAGGTTACAAATCACATGGGCATTTGAGATTGCTTTCACAATGATGTTCTTCAGCGTGGTTGATGTACCTGTCTTCTGGCCAGTACTCCTTTCTACTGGGTCATGTTGCTTACACTTACAATGAGGAGACGGATAATGCTTATGGTCAAGTACAAATATGTTCCAATTTCTTTTGGCAAATGGGTATGCTGAACCTTTTTTTCTGTTTTTTTTTCCTCTGCATGTCTGCTTCTCCAATTTTTTTGCTTTGTATACTAATATTGCCTTTTGACTCTACTTTCTTTTTTATGAGCGCTATGATGGAAAGAGAGCATCTTCAACTGAGAGTGCGAGCCTTCCGAGGGATTAAATATTTCAAGTATGATCTATCTATAGTTCTCAAGTAGGCTTGTCTTATCCCTGGTGTCATGCCAGCTGATGGAGCTTTCTCACAGCAAAAGATTGGCTCAGAAACTATTTCGGCATGTTGCCTTATACTCCACCTATCTTAAAGAGATCTTTTAGAAAGCCTACAAAAACCATCATGGAAACTTCTTGAGAGGAGTGTATTAATTGTAATTTTTCTGTCTTAGCTTTAATAAGGGGTAGTCCCAATTTGTTCTTTAGACATGGCACTTTTTTTCCTTTAAACTGCTGTCATTTTAATATAGCTGAAGTTCTTAGTTCCCTTTTGATTACCTATTTTGTGTTTATCTCCTCGTCCTTTATTAACTCTCCCTTGCCCATTCAATTTACGAGAGGATGTACTGTTGGAACATGAATTAGCTTCAAAATTCTTATGATTTTAGATGACGACCTTCTGATGGAAGCCAAGATTGTTTTTGCTTTCGGGTAGACAATAAAAGTGTCAGCCTTGGCCAGCTCAGAGTCCCTCTCTTACTTGCCTTTCATGGGTTCAGTACATATGCCATCAGCCATGATTTGTTCTTTTTTAAGATGGGAGGGGTTACCAGAAAGCTGCTTTGAAGATGCTTGTGGAGTTGTTAGGAGGCTTTGAGATTTGTTCTAATGGCACAAGGCTTTTAGGAATTGGGAGAACAAATCTATTTGATCAACGTCCTTGGGGAAGTTGATTGAGTTGTCCATGAAGATTATGTATGAGGTGATGTTGTTGCTGCAATCAAATTAAGAATGCTCAAAGGCTATCAAGTTGAGGCAGAGTGACCTCGTCCCATCGTGGATCAGAAGCCATGGGATCTGGAGGATCTCGTCCTTGAACTGAATGGCCCAGAACCTGTCCTTCTTCCTCTTTCTGAATTTGATCATAGCATACTGAAGCTCTGTCACACAGTAAATGAGCTGCTGCCGCCTCTTGTTGGTGACCTGGTTGGAGTGCGACCGTCACTTTGATCCACACCATTGGCTCTGGCTTTGGCCCAAGCGGAGGAGGCTCTGCCAAAACTCTTTGAGGCAATGGAGCTCGCCCTGGTCTGATAATGGGTCAAAGGGGCTGGCATAGCTGAGAGACTCCAGCCTGTTGCAGCTAAAGCTTGGTCAAAGGCTCATCCATCGGCATTAGAGGATTGAAGAACTGGAGCGCCAGCTTAGCCACAAGCCTCTTCCGGTTGGGGTTGCCAAGCTGGAGGCTAAGCAGCTGGTCAAGTATGAAAAGCGGGATCTGACTCTTGAGCATGATCATGTCCCGCTCGATCGTGTGCATATGGATTCCTGCATTGAGAAGACAGGATCAATGTGAGGATAGCCAAGTCCCTTGAAACCCTCGGCGACTCCTTGGAATTGCTCAATCACAAAGCGCCCGTCAAGAATCATCATCTCTAAGAGCTCGTTGCTGCTCAATGGATATCCTCCACCTCGTAGCAAGCACAAGCTCTTTCCTTGATTCCTTCACTGAGTCTAGATAGAGGTTTATCTCATGACGAGTGCGCCTGAGGATGTGGTGGGGGCAGCACCACTTATGCTAGTCCTTCCGGCAGAGGGACTTCTTAGTGTGGCGGTACCAGCTGAGGGAGACAATCGGGGTGATGTAGGCCTTGTCCTCCCCATCCTTGAGATGGTGTAGGATCCGATGGAGATGACCCATTCAGACTCAGGCAGCCTCAGCTCATCATTGGAGACGTTTTCGCCCAAGTTGTTCTTGACCACGATCCGGAGAGCCTAAAATGGTTTTCACTGTAGATTGTGTACCGGTGGTCCTGAGGCTGTTTGGTGGTGGTAGTGGTGATGATTTATTAATTCTGTGGATGCATTGGAGGTTGATTTTTTGGGGAGTTCAGATTCCACAGTTTCTCTGAGCTTGATAGTGATTAAATACCAACTCAAGAGCTCTTTTTGCAAATAGCAACTATTTTTGGTGAATAATTTTTTTATGTTTCTCTGCCTTTGCCATTCTTGCGTTTTAATCATTGAATTGCTGCTTTATAAGGAAGTTAGACAAAAGGAGAGATTTTTCCAACATCAATGATCTGTTTGTTTCATGGAAATCATTTTCCGGATTTTTCGATATTTGTTTCATGGAAAATAAATTGAACTAAAGAAAATATTTTCCATCCATGAAAAAAAGTCTTCTAAAATAGGGAAAAAGATTTTTTACATTTCAAGTAGAGGAAAACATTTTCTTCACTTATTTTCTCTTATCTCATACTTTTGCTAGCCCCCATTTTCTTTTTTTTTTTTTTTTCCTTTCTTTCTTTTTTGATTTTTCCTTCTTTCTTGGCCATTGCTGGCCGATGACCGGCCACAAGCGAGCCTCGAGGTTGTTGGCCTTGGGCAAGCTCGAGCCTTTGGCTCATCGGTCTAGTGAGGCTTGAGGCCTTGAATTTTGCCGGCTAGCTAAATCAACACGCTTTGTGAGCTCGATGAGTGCAAGCCTTTGGCTCGCCGATCGGCAAGTGCGAGCCTCTAGCTCACTAGTTTGCCAAGTAATGAGCTTGAGCTCGAGCTCATCTTTGGCCGGTCGCTGGCTGTTGCTGTGACTAGCAACTGACCAAAGAAGAAGAAGGTGGTAAAGAAAAATAAAAGAAATAAATAAATAAGTAGAAAAAAATAAATTAAATTACATTAAATTTGATTTTAAAATAGAAAAAAAAAAGAAAATAAATAATTTATTAAAAGGACTATACGGAGAAAAGTCAAATCAAAATTTTCATATCGAATGATAAAAAATAACTTCTAGTTCACTTTCAAGTTTTAGCTAAACACTAGACAATATTATTATTTTTCTAGAAAATGACTTCTAGAAAGGCAACATTTTCTTAAATTCAAAAAGAGCTTCATATGTATCATTGATCTTTATTGATTACTTTTAAGTCAGTATCATCAATTAGGCATAGTAGCTTTTATGGACCACCCCTAAGAATTAAAGAATAAAAATTTGTGTTGAATCTATTAAGTGTTGTTATTAACTCTTTTTAAAATAATTTCATCATCTGTGTTCCTTGAATCGCCAATCACTCATCAACATCGATTGAGATATAAATTGAGTATAAAATCAATAGTAAGTTCACATGAATGAAGGAAGTTAGTTTTTCGAATGATCTAATAGTCAATTTCTTAATTATTATTTACCACAAAATGGGAAAGTTGAGGCCTTTTTTATAAGAAGGAAAAAGAAAAGAAAAGTTGAGGTTGATATTATTATTGTTTCTTCTCAATTTTGGGTAAGAGGTTTGAATCTCTTAAGGCACCACTCGGTCATCAAGCTCATTTTTGAGGGAAAATTACTGATTGAGGCAACACATTTCATTTTTAGATAAATCTAAATTCACCATATTGCACTAATGTCGTTTGTTGTTTTGAACATTTAGGTCCCATGCACTTGAGATAACTATGTTCCCATGTTTTTGACTTTAATTATGATCCATTTCTGTTTGCTATGAAAGGTGCAGAGCATACCATCAACTTTGCTGTCGAGATGACATCGTAAGAGCAAAAAGAGTCAATGAATTGACAAATTTTAATCGTTGGGCTACAATGGCTTACAGTACACTTTCCACCTTAGAAAGTTCCCATACAATCAAGGCACAACCCGAGATTAGCTCCCAAGCAGTAGTGGCGTTGCGCAAAGTCATTCCGAACTCCGAAGGCACAATTTAAGATTTTTTAATTGCGAGAAGGGGAAATTGTAGTCCTTTATGATGGGTTGACCTGAGGATTGAGAGTAGCCAAAAGAAATAAAAATAAGAATAAAAGAAACAACAAAAGATATTGCACCACATAATTTGATTAATCCAGTTCGACATTTACATATCAAATAATTAACATTGCATGAGAAATCAAGAACGCGGCCTGTAGTAGGCATAAACTGCATAGAAGGCCTGTATAAAAGTAAGCACAAGTAAAATAAACGCAGCAATTAAGGAAATGATTGACCAGGGATTATCAAAATACTTATTCTGGAGAATGGCTACCCAGGCATTCCACTTGCAGGTGAGAAAGGCTCTCAAGATACCCCACAAGTACATGAGAAAGGATCCTATCTCAGCATAGCATGTATCAGAAGTGGCACTATTGTGAATAAAGTAAAATAATCCAGAGTGGTAATCCACCAGATCTAAAAATATGTCCCGGATATAATTGTCTTCTAGGTCGAAGGCCACCCCCGGGCAGAGCCGGTGGAAGAGGTCAGCCACCTCGGTGTCGCTCCCAAGGTAGTGCTTGATGATCCAGCGGTCGCGGAGGTACAGGACGTCCTCTGGGGAGTTGATCAAATTGTGCATGAAGATTACGTACGAGGTGACGTAGTGGCTACAATTGAATTGAGACTGCTCGAAGGCAATCAAGTTAAGGAAGAGCGACCTTGTCCCTTCGTGGATCTCAATGGGCGGGATCTTGAGGATCCCGTTCTTGAACTGGATGCCACCCCAACCGTCGAGTTCTTTCGGCCTTACTTGGATCCCGGCTTCCCGGAGCTCGCTCAAGCAGAAAGTGAGCCGATCCCAGCTTTGCCTCCGTCCCTTGGTCTTGGGCCGCTTTAGGCCCAAGTTCAGGAGGCTTCTCCAGACCACTTCGAGGCAATGGACCTTGCCATGGTCATATAACGGGTCGAAGACGTCAAACAAGGAAAAAGAGGGGCTGGATCTTTTATGGTGGTACGCGTCAAGGGGGTAGATCGTCAGCCATTTGGCTGTGGCCCCGCTGAACACAGTCTGACGAAGAGGGATCCCAATCAGAGGGCTGAAGAACTGGAGTGCCAGCTTGGCCACGTGCTCCTTCTGGTTGGGGTCACCAAACTGGAGATGGAGCAGCCGGTCGAGTATGAAGAGTGGGATTTGATTCTCGAGCATGATCATGTCCCGTTGGATTTGGAGTATCGATCTTTGCATTGAGAAGATAGGGTCATTGAAAGCATAGCCAAGTTTCTCAAACCCCTTGGCGAATCCCTGGAACATCTCGATCACAAAGCAGCCGTCGAGAACCATCATCTCCACGAACTCGTTGCGGCTCATGGATATCCTTCCTTCATAGCAGGCGCGAGCTCTCTGCTCGACCTTCTTCACCGAGTCTAGATAGAGGCCTATCTCCTGACCGAAGCGCTCAAGAATGCGGTGGAGGCAGCGCCACTTGTGCCGCTCCATATGGCGGAGGTGCTCGTCACCGTGGTGGTATGGCCCAAGGGAGACGATCTGGGGGACCCAGGCCTTGTCCTCGCCGTGCTTGAGATGGTGTGGGATCCGGTAAATGGAGAGCTTTGCCCACGAGCCTAGCATGTTTTCCTCGCGACCTTGCGCGAGCTTCTCTTCAATGGAGATGACCCACTCGGACTTGGGAGGCCTCGGCTCATAGTTGGGGACGATTTTTCTCTCATAGGTTGATTTCTTGGGGAGTCGAGATTCCACAGTTTCTCGGAGCTTGAGAGTGATTACATACCAACCCAAGAGCTCCTTGTAGCGGATAGCAGCCATTTCTCGTGAAGAATTGGTCTGCGTTTCTCCACCTTTGCGTTGAATGGGTTTTTAATCCTTTGAATTGATGCTTTATAAGCAAAAGTAAAAATGAAAAAAAAAAAAAAAAAAAAAAAAAGAATTGATACTTTTATGGCCACAGGTTTTGGAACAAAGGAGAGGCTGTTCCTTCCAGAGAAAATATTCATGCTCTAGTCCAGTAGTTGATTAGCACGTGTCAAATGGGCCCACTAATTTCAACTTTGTTTTCTTTTTGACTTTCTCCTCTCTTTCTTTTCTCCTTCCTCCATCGTCCCCTGCGATGGAGCAAGATTTTGGCCCAGAATCAACAGCAACAATGAATAATTTATCATGCTTTCATTTTTCCAGTATGGAGACTCAAAACGAGCTTTATAATATTCTAGGCCTTATGAGGTCACGTCGATTACGTCATCAAAACAATAATTTTTTAAGGTTGGCTATTATAACGACAATTAGTATCATTAAACCGAACGCCTAATAGAGTAATTTAACATTTTGTGCATGCAATATGTATTAAAGGAGGTGGAGTGAAGGCTCTGTCCACGCATTGATGGGGGAAAGGAAAGGAGATTTTCCCCGGAATAAGCTGAAAAGAGTGTGATTATTAACATGCCCATACCTTATTCATCACATCACAGAGAATGGTAGGGTTTTTATTTGCCTCGCTTAGCTTTATAATTTGATTTTCATAAGCCAGAATAATTTAATTATTAATGGGAGAAATAGATAGTCGAATATAGTAGCATTTTGCATGTAACTCCCCATAAGAACAGCTTCAAAGGATGGCACGAGGATTAGATGCCACTATGCCAATCTAACCTCTCTCATGGAAGCTGTCAAGTGAGTTTTAGTTCATTTTTCAGATAAACCCAATGCCACCATTTTTTCAGCAATGTTGTTTTTTTTGCTTGTTATAAACGTTTGGGTCCATGGCACATGTGGTGACTATGTTCCTATGTTTTTGATTCCAAGGTTTCATATGTTTAGTATAAAATGAATAATTTAAAAAATATTTTCCTAAAAACGACGCGTGAACATAACATGTTGTTCAAAAATGAACTCCCGAGGGATCGACCCACTATTCGAAATATTAGTCAATAAAAATATTTTCATCATTTATAACAAATTATATCTAAATATTTTTGTGAACGATAAAAATATTTTTCGTTTATTTATTTTTGTAAGTGATACAAACAATCATTTTTAGGAAAAATGTTTTCCAAATTATTTATTTTCTATGAAATAAACAAAGTGTAATTATGATCGATTACATTTTTGTTATGAATGGCACACGGTGTACGACAAACTCTTAGCTGTGGGTTAATAGCGCATAAAAAAACTGGTCAATAAAGAATGAGAATGTCCATGTCGACTTTAATAAAAGGAGAAATGCTATATTTACTAATTATGGGTTACTAAATTGGTATACTAAATAATGCAACAAATAAACTATTATTGAGTGTTGAAGATGACTCATTTACTTTACTTCCCACTTTCAATTTGCTATGGCATCATCAACGCTAACGTTGGTAGTTTTTAATAATTTGTATTATTTTCCTGATTTTTAATTTTTTTTTCTTTCTTTCATTTTTTTTCTTTTTTCTCTCTCCTCCCTTTCTTCTTCCTCTTGGCGGAGGCCAGCCAATAAGGGGGACGGCTAGCCACTAGCCTTGGCCAAACGGGTTGGCCTCGCCTGGCCAAGGCGAGATCGAGCCCCAGCAAGGATCGGCCTTGTCGAATGTGGCTTGGGCGAGGCCAACCCACACCTAGGCAAGGGCAACCTTGGTGAGGGCTCCCCTTTGACGAGACCGGCCCTTGCCCAGGCCAAGGCAACCTCGTTGGGTGTTGCCACAACCTTGGCAAGGGCTCCCCTCATCGGATCTTGCTTGGGTGAGGCAAATCTGCGCCTGGGTGAGGGTAGCCTCGGCAAGGCTGACCCTCGCTGTGACGGCCCAGGGAAGGGGTCCCTCTATTGTCCCATATCGCTTAGGGGGGATTCTTGGGCTAGTTTATAAGGCTTGGGGTCCCTTTAACCTGTGTGACGCGTTTTAAAGCCGTGAGGACTCAGTGTCAAAAGCGGACAATATTACACAGTGGGGCCCGGGTCATTACAAATGGTATCAGAGCTAACTCCCGACCGTGTGTGGGGCCACAGCGAGGGCGCTGTGCTCCCAAGGGGGGGAGAGTGTGATGGCTTTGGGAAGGGTTCTCTCTTGTCCCACATCGTTTAGAGGGGGATTCTTGGGCTAGTTTATAAGACTTGGGGTCCCTTTAACCTGTGTGACGCGTTTTAAAGCCGTGAGGACTTAGTGTCCAAAGCGGAAAATATTACACAGTGGGGCTCGGGTCGTTACAAACCTAGGCCAGGCTGTCTCACTGGGCGTCGCCTTCGCTCAGGTGGTGCCCCGCAAGGCCGCCCTGGCCTGGGCAAGGGCCGGCCTTGCCGAGGCTGCCCTTGCCTAGGGCGGGTCGACCTCACCTAGGCTAGATCCAGTGAGGCCAGCCCTCACTAGGGCGAGGCTAGCCCGCCTAACCATGGTCAGTGGTTGGTCTCATCACTTGCCAACTGACCACCGCCAAAATGAAGAAGAAAGGGAGGAGAGCGAAAAAAAGAAGGAAAGAAAAAAGAAAGAAATTAGAAAAATAATAAAAAATTGAAAATTTATTAAAATATTATTAAAAAATATTCACATCAGCGTCAATGGTGCCATGTCAGTGGGCCGGTGTCCACGTCAGTAAAATCCGACTAAAATAAGCTGAAAGGAATAAATTGGCACCAAACTAATATATTTAGGACTAAATTGAAACTAATTTAAAAGATTTATGACTAAATTGACACCATTAAAAGTTTAATGACTAAATTGGCATAAAACTAAAGGATTATGACTAAATTGGCGTTGTGAAAAAGTTTTGGACTAAATTGATATAGATGCAAAAGATTTAATATTTTTCTAACACTTTTTCCTGAGTGTTTCTCCCATAGAATAGGACTGACCAAAAAAAAAAAAATTGAACTATTCTGGCCAAAGAAAATTTAATTAAACGGCTACGCGGAGCAAAATAAAAACCCGACCGTTCTCTGTGATGTAAACAGGCAGACCATATTTGGACCAATAAACATAAGTGAAAAAGAAAAAGAAAAAGAAAAGAAAAAGGAACAGGTGGACTATGTTCATGTGTTTCACGTTGAGCAAGAGCTGTCTGATTTATTTTGGGCAGATGAAAAGCCAGGCCAATAATTGTACCTTGTATCCATAAGGAGGGGGCATGTAGTTATTATTGTTACTATCACCAACTTTTATCATCAATTTAATGATGAAATTGACGTGATATCACACGGGCTAGAGCGTTATAAAGCACATTTTGGTGGTGGGTCTTAATGAAGTTTTGAATCTCCAATTCTATTTTTTTATGTGGGTCTTGCCTTAAGAAGAATCGTACACCCTCACCTTAATGAAATACCTCTTTGATTTTTCTGAAGACAAGGAGAATCAAAGGCAAGTACAAATTTTCCTTCTACGTTTGCAACCTGCTCGTCCTCTCCACTGTCCGTTTCTTTTTCTTTTCCTTTTGATTTTTCATTTTAAGAATTCTTTATAAAATAACCCAAAACAAATAGTATTTACCATGCACATATTTGCATTTTTGCAAATAAAATTTATCAAACAATATTTACATTCTATGAAAACCTTAAACCTAAAGTCCTATTAATTTGGGGAAAATGACACAAATGGTCTATGAATTTTGACCAAATGTGCAATGTGATTCATAAACTTTTAATTTGTTCAATATGATTTGTGAACTTTTACTCAATGTGTAATGTGGTCCTTGACTTTTAATTTGTTTAATGTGATTTTAAACTTTTGATACATTATCAATTTAATCCCTAGACTATATGAAATGTTCAATATTATCCTTAAACTTAAATAAATGGAATGATAATATTCAATAGTTTCATATAGTTCAGGGATTAAATCAACAGTATTAAAAGTTCAAAGATCATATTGAATAAATTAAAAGTTCATGGATCATATTGTATATTGGACCAAAGTTTGGGGACCATTTGTGTTATTATCCTTTAATTTGCAAAGGCTCTCCCAAACACACCCTACTTTGGACATGGCTTACTCACCAAATGAGGTGAGCCCTCAACCATCCTTCTATTAGTAATTTCAAGAAAAGGACTATAAGTTATTCGTCCTTGCCACGCCTCATTGGATCACAAAGCATAAATATTACCTATGTGTAAACTAACTAAAAATAATCGTCCATTTTTGTAACCCACCTTAAAAGCGTGAATTAAAGGAAAGTGATGGAACAAAATACCACCCTTAAAAAATAAAAGTATTGTTATGTACATTGGTTCACAACCGAGATGACATATATCAATTGTTATGTTTATCATGGGATATTGTATGTTACAATCGGTTGATGGCAGACTAAAAGTAAGCAGTAAAGTAAGTGGGTCATTTTTAACATGTAATAATACCTCATTATATCATTTAGTATGCCAATTTAGTAACCTAGACTTAGTTAATATTTGTCCATTAATAACAATCAATCCGATGCATGAATTTTAAAATTCCTGTTTTCTATTGACCATATTTTTTACGTGCTATTAACCAACTGCTGAGAGTTGATTGTATGCAGTGTACCGTACCGTTAATAACAAAAAAAGTAATGGATCCTACTTAGTGAAAAGCATAGGATTGAAGTCACCACGTGTAATGGACTCAAATGTTTATAACGAGCGGCAAAGGCCAGATTACCGAAAAAAATGGTGAAATTGGGTTTATGTTAAAAATGAACTAAAAATCACTTGATAACTTCTCGCGCATTCCTTTAACACTGTTCTTAAGGGGAGTTGCATGCAAAATGCTGCTATATTTGAATGATTAAATTATTCCGGCCTATGAAAATCTAATTAAAAGGGTAAGCGGCGCAAAATAAAAACCCAACCATTCTATGTGATGGAAACGGAGGAATTATATGTACATGCGTTTAGCGCGGAGCATGAGGCGTCCGATTAAAAGCCAATCCAACAATTGTATCTTGTACTATGTGTAAGGTGAGCCGCGTTGTTTTTTATCCTCGTACATTAGTAAATTTACGAAATTGGCCTGACATCATAGAGGCTAGGATATTATAAAACTTGTTTTGAATCTCGATGTTGGAATAATCTCTCCTTTGTTCCAATAACACTCGATATTAGAGTACCAATTCTGCTTCGTGAAACCCAAGAGACGCAAGGGCAGTGAAACATAGACCAATTCTACACGAGAAATGGTTTCAATTTTCGACGAAGGCCGCAAATGGCTCTCCCGGTTAAGGAAGCGTGTTTTTACTGCCATGCTCAGCCGACAAACTGGGGAATCAAGATGAAACCTTGAGGAGTTTATCTTCAAAAATCGTGGTTCATATGATTTTCTCGATTAGTGATAATTACAAATTTAATTGTGAAAATTTATCACTGAAAAAGGTAGGTATTTTAATATTTCTGTATGGAAATAGAGCCACCAAAAAGGAAAAAAGAAATCAGAAAAGAGGAGAAACAAGAAAAGCCGGAGGGGCTCCCTTTTTCCTCCGACAATGGCATCTAGAAAATGGGTTGTGTTAAGGACGAATGGTTTTAGATTCTGTATAAGTTCCATTTAGAACCTAGAATCTACTCGTTAGAACAAGTTCCTATTTTTTGATATTTAAAATTTACCATGCATACCGTAAAATCGGAGATTTGGATTAGTTTCAAGCTTCTTCAGCTATTTCCCTAACCGCCCACACTCCTCCGAAGCTTGTCAATTGACTGTTTCTTTAACTCCGTCGGGCGTTGCCGTTGTCTCTTCCATGGCGTCTGTCGCCAAACAGAAACGTGGGACCACCTCCTCCACCGTCGTGGATTGCATTGCTGAGTTTGATAACTGTGAGACGTGGTTCATTGTCGCAGGCTGTGTGATGTGTACTATGTAGCTGATTGGGCTCGCCTGGGGTATAATTGGGAAATCCCTTCAAAGGTGCATCCTACCTTAATCGATCCTGGAACTGAAAAATCAAAGCATTTAAATGCAACTTGCCCATTATTAAGGAACCTTTAGCATAATTTCCCTACTGACAAGTTTGCATCCCTCTAATGAAAGAAAATAACTGATGAGTTCCATATTAGAGAGCCTCAGCTGATTCGGTGGAGTCGGAGGCCTCGGGGAGGGTACTTGTGAAGAGGTTGAAGATGAGATGGAGGACATCGGAGTTCAGCAAAGCTACTTGATACTCGCGCGGCCTCAATTGTATAATTAAATATGAGTAAATAACCACCTTAGGAGAGTGGTTAGAGGAAAGGGACGGAGCAAAACACGTGTCCTAGAAAAGACATTGAATATAATCAAAATGACATGTCTACTGTTATGTCTCTCTTGTGATATTGTCAAGTCCAATCAATATTGGATATGTTACAATCAATCTACGAAATCTATGTCAAATTGAAAGTGAGCAGTAAAGTAATTATCCAATAACTTTTAGACACATAATTTAGTATACCAATTTATTAACCTAGATTTAGGAAATATAACATTTCTTCGTTAATTACAATCAACCTCATCCATGAATTTTGAAATTCTCTTTCTTTATTGACCAGCTTTTTTATGTGTTATCTTCACATGATGTAAATCCTACGTAAAATACCTTGGCAAAGCAAGGAAGAACTTCATGCATGAGTTATACGAACACATAAAGAGAACCATTATAGAATTTGATCCTTAATCAGTGTTTGATTAAGCATTCAATAAACGTTTGATTCCTCATAGATCAAGTACAAGCAATTTGATATTTTGATCATCTCAATCAATGTTAGGTTCGTATCTTATTAAAATCCATAAATTAGATAATGATATTTCAGGGGGGCATCCCCTTTACTAGCCTAACATGCGCAATCTCGGCGGAGGGAGAAGGTAAATTCAGAAACATAGAAAACGCGATTGACGATAGGATATGGACACGTATGGGCTAAACATCGTAAAAAAGTGGGACCCAATAGTTTAATGTTTGCGATGGAAAATGTTGGATGCACGCAATCAAATATCTCATCTGTTGTGGTTTGATTGGGTCTTCGGCGTGGCGGTGGTTGGGGCTTCATTAGTAGCATGATTATTTAGTTGAGGAGGATCATCGTCAATCAGCACCCGGAGTATACGGAGTTATTTTTTTTAAACCCCCCTTCAAATCCAGATATGTGAGGCCCAACATTTAAAGCCGTCGAAGGATGACCACACGTATCATATTAATAGTATCACCCGGAGCATGAGGTGTTGCATCTTCGGCTTAATAATACGATGACGAAATCGATGTGACCTCATAAAAGCTAGAGTATTAAAAAAAAGCTCGCTTTGAATCTCGATTTTTTAAAACATTCCTTTGTTCCAATATCCCTAGACATTAAAGTACCCATTCGGCTTCTTCTTTTTTTTCTTTAGAAAGCCTCATTTCAAAGCTTGGATATCGAGGAATATAAAAGGAGGTCGTGATGCTGAAGGAAATATGAGATTCTAAGTCTAAAAATTCTAAAGCTCAAAGAGAGCTTCGTTATTACAATTTGTTTTTGTGAGCTTAACTTGAAGGTTGTTGAGAGTGTGAGATCAAAAGATCCGATCACACGTGCTTGAGTAGCGAATACTCAGTTGTTATAACCTCTGATTGATTTTCTAGTGAAATCCAGCCAATAGGTGGATCTAAGCTTATTATAAGCCAAACAACTATAATTGTTGTGTGCATTTTTCTATCCTTAAACTCTCATTTATTTGCTGTGATAGATTATTGCACACTGATCTGAACACCGCACATATTTGTCACCAAATGCTGTCCTATCGCAATATTAGAATTGCTTACTCTTAAATTCCACATATTCACCTATTTACCCCCTCTAGGTGATAATTTTAGCCCTAACAATATGAAAAGCTATGAATCAATAGAGATATTGAAACTTCAGATTTTATTAAGCTCAAAACACAAACAGATCTATAACATGCAGGTCCAACAATATGTGATGTAGATAACAGTGTAAACATTTATGGACAATTTTACAGTATCGTTCCTTTCATGATACTATATGAGCAAATGGCATTATAGGTCTTGACAGTACATATTTTAGAGGGCACAAATTAAAAATAAAAACAATAAATAGTATGTTTCTAGTGCTTCCATTTGCAAATAGAAAGAATTAGAGTAAATCCTATATTTAATTAACCAAAGTAAGACGATGTTATAACATGGACCCATGAGAAAAAATAATAATAATCATGTTACTATCTATGGTGAAACGTACCGCATGTACATAAATTTAAGTAATTAGTCAAAATTCTCCCGAACTTTGAGAAGTTACCAAGTGCAGTAACTCCTAAATATTTTAAAGGGGCAATCTATGACATTTCAAAGATTGAGAGATATTGTGTAATGGTGTCAAAGCTCTAGAAGGTTATGAGCAACTATCTTATAAACATATTTAGTTTATTAATCACCCTTTTGCCTTAAAAGCTTCCTTTGTTATTGTCCGCTACGAAGACATTTACTTTAGTTCTCTTATTAGATTGATTCAGTTTGTAGGGATGTACTTAACAATTTTAATATGTCTGTGATTAAGTACATCTCCTTTAGATGTTAATGTTATTTACCATCTTCGTGTTTAATTTAATTTTTCTTGTAATTACGTATATTAAACTTTTAATTTCCCTTATTTAATTTAACTTAGTGTGAATTTTAGCTTAAATTTGTCAATTTTTTAGTTCCATTATAGAACTATTTTGGAGCTTTTGGTTGATTTAATTTCAATGTCATCTCTAATCACAGATTTATATTGATTCTCGTTTGAAAAATTAATTTGAGCTTTGACTTCAGCTTAGCCGCTCAAGTTTGATTCATCGGATATAACCGTACTAGTTTACGGAATATTCCATGTAAAAAGTTCATCCATCTACAATCAATTAAAGGGTCCAAATTCAATCGTTGACCCTATTAATCCAACTTTAAGTACTTTTATTGCCACCGCACTTCATAAGATTAACCACACCTGCCGCACTTAATCCTCAAGTCTCTCTCTGCCTCTTCATTCCTAGAACAATAGAGGGAGAAAAAGGAAAATTTGTCCAAAAAGCCCTAAGTCTATTGCATTTTTGCCAATTTAGTCATAAATCTTTCAGACCTGATTTTCTAACGTACATGTTAGAAGGTGAGCCCCAAACATTTAAAGAGGCAATGTCATCTCCAGATGCTCCTTTCTGGAAAAAAGTTGTTGACAATGAAATCAATTCTATCCTAAGTAACAATACTTGGGAATTGGTTGGTCTTCCACCTAGAAATAAACCAATTGGATGTAAATGGATATTCAAGAAAAAACTAAAAGCTAATGGTTCCATTGATAAGTACAAAGCTTGGCTTGTAGCCAAAGAGTTTAGACAAAAAGAGGGTCTTGACTACTTTGATACTTATTCACCTATCACAAAAATAAAATCAATAAGGATGTTGATTGCTATAGCTTCGCTATGCAATTTGCAGATACATAAATGGATGTGAAAACTACATTCTTAAATGGTGATCTCGATGAGGAAATTTATATAGAATAACCTGAAAGGTTCAAAGTCAAAGGATAAGAACACAAAGTGTGTAGACTTGTCAAATTATTGTATGGACTTAAACAAACTCCTAAGCAATGGCATGAGAAATTTGACCGGATAATGATTCAAAATGGATATAGAATCAATGAGCGTGACAAATGTGTGTACACTAAATCCACAATAGTTGGATATGTACTTATTTGTCTATATGTCGATGACTTACTAATTCTTGGAGATAACACTAAGGTCATCATAATCACCAAGAATACTCTTGAGAGAACTTTGAGATGAAAAATTTAGGTATAGCGGATGTTATACTCGGCATCAAAATTCTAAGGAATTTTGATAGCTTAGGTTTAACACAATCTCATTACATTGAAAAGGTAATTAAAAGATTTAAAGGATTCGGCATTAAAGATGTAAACAATCATTTTCTTCAACACCTAACTTTGAGAAAGAACACTGAAAATAGTGTCAGACAGCTAGAATACTCTCAAGTAATCGGCAGCATCATGTATATCATGAATTGCACTAGACTTGATATTGCGTATTCCGTAAACAAACTGAGTAAATGTACCAGTAACCCAGGTCACGAGCACTGGAATGCTTTGATGAGAGTATTAGGATATTTCAAAAGGACAAAAGACCATGTTCACTAGATTTCCAGCCATTTTGGAAGGTTATTGTGATGCCAACTAGATTTCAGATTCTGACGAATCGAAATCGACTAGCGGATATGTGTTCACGCTAGGAGGTGCCGCAGTGTCATGGAAATCCTCTAAACAAACTCTAATAACGCGCTCTACGATGGAATCAGAGTTTGTTACTTTGGATAAAGCTGCTGAAGAAGCAAGATGGCTTCGAAATTTTTTAGAAGATGTTCTAGTGTGGCCAATGTTGGAGAAAACTCATATGTTATTTTGAAGCTGATGAAACTTATCTAAAGTCTATTCCGAAGATCGCCAGACTTTTATGTCAAAGTCATCCTACATCAGAAGTCTGCCCACTTTGACAAATTCCAGACTAAACGCAAGTGAAGAATAAAGACTTAACCAGACTCAGGATTATCTTTCTTTCTTCAAAAGTTTGGTTCATATAGAATATGGTCTTCTGGTTGGAAATATCACCTACGAGATTGGTTATCTTTATTGGAATCAGTTTAGATACTTCAAATCATTTTGGAAGGCAAGTTAATTTGGAAAGAATCTACTTATGAAAACCAAGATCCTAATTGTATGGGTGAACAGGATTGACGGGCTTTCATAACAATCTTCAAACGGCTCGAGATCTCCTTGATTGATTCTGTCCAACGGGTTGATTGGAAGAATTCCTTTGGAAAGTGCAAACGGTCGAGAAGGCATGAAGGAGTATTTAAGGAGGCCTCTCTAGTCATTGATAGAGTGCGTGAAAGAAGAATTCCAAAGTCTGAAGTTTCCCATTTATTTATTATTCCTTACACTGTGGTCAAACTTGTACTCAAAAGAGAGAGAGACTCAAAGAGAGACTTTGTGAGAGCAGTAAAGACTCTTCACTGTGAAGTCGAGATCATAAGATTGTAAATTCTCTTTTGATTCTTAGTGGAAATCAGCCAGAAGGTTGTCAGCGTGGGAGAGTAGACATAGGCTTAATCTAAGCCGAACCACTATAAATTCTGTGTTCCTTTTCTCTTCCATAAATTCCTTTACTTTATTCGTACTTCAATTTTGTAGTTAAAGTCTAAACTCTTTTAAAGTCTGCTTATCATTAGACTCAGTTTCAAAAGCAAAATACTCTTATTGCTCCTTGCGAAAATTGTCTTCACACCTATTCACCCCTCTCTAAGTGTTCATACTAGCCCTTTCAGCCAAAACCTATACCTGCAATTTGCATACTCTATGATAATCAAGCGGTAATTGCAATGGCACATAATGTGATTTATAACGGTAAGTCTAGACACATTCGTCGTAGACACAATACCGTAAGGCAGTTGCTCTCAAATGGAATCATTTCTTTAAACTTTGTAAAGTCAAAGAAAAATATTGCGAATCCGCTGACAAAAGGTTTGTCAAGAGAGTAGATAAACTACGTATCAAGGGGAATGGGTTTAAGAGCCTTAACCCAATAAAGAGATTCCAAGGTGAAAACCTAACCTATGCGATTGGAGATACTATGGTCTAAGTTCAATAGGATAACGCAAATTCTGGAAACTCTAGTGTAAGCATTGTCTCCCATTCCTATGATGCAACAGTGCTTTCCTACAGCATTATTAATGATACGCTATGCGTTTAATGATTCCTATAACTTGGATGTAACATCCAAGTAAGATATGGTAGGATATCTTTAATAGGAATGCACCTATATGCGTGGAGTTGGCCGACTCTATGAAAATCTTTAAAGGCTAGATTTTGTAAAGCACACATGAATCTCGAGAGGTTCAAGGCCGAAAGAATGAACACAACTGAGAACCAATGTTGAATTGGAAATGCTTTATGTGAGGTTTATTGTCTAGGCTTACACAAACAACTTGCGATTCAAGGCTTAGTCTATCGACTAGTTAAGTAAGCCTGATAGGCTTTCACTAAAGAAGGTTCAAAGTGAAAGCTACTTATCTTGATGCAGTGTATTTCAATAGGCATGCTCAGATTTCTTCGAGTCAAAAATTTTTTGTTGATCTATTAATGTGGGGGATTGTTATAATTGTGTTTAATGGTGAGATGACTAGTATAAACACCTAGAGGGGGGTGAATAGGTGTAAAAACAATTTCTTGAGATACGGAAGCGATACTAGGCAAATGATAGAAAGGGAATTCTCTTCTCGTTAACAAAACGAAATACGATCAAAGTAAAACAGAGTGTAAGGAAGAGAAAGTTGAACACAGGGTTTATAGTGGTTCGGCTTATTCCAAGCCTACATCCACTCTTCCGCACTGATAGCCCACCGGCTGGATTTCACTATGAACAAAAGAGATGTTACAGCACAGTCTTTCCTTGATTCCATAGTGTAGATATTCTTCCACACTTCCTCAAGGATTCTCACAAGTATAGACTCTCTTTTGCGTACAAGATTTCGCTCAAATGAATTGACTAAACAACAAGGAGCTTCAGACTTTGGAATTCTTCTATCGAGCACTACTCGAACAACTTAGAACGTCTTCCTTATATACTCCTTCATGCCATCATACCCGTTGGCACTTACCAAAGGAGTTCCTCCAATCTACCCGTTGGACGGAATCAATTAGGAAGATCATTCGAGCTATTAAAGGAACATGTCGATAGCCCATCAATCATGTTCGCCCATACAATCAGGATCTCGGTTTCCATAAGTAGAACCTTCCATGAATATTTCGCCAATCATCGGATCCTTAATCCTCGAATCAATCTCGATCAATCAAAGGATTCCGTTATGTCATATCCAGCCAAGAGATCTTCTCCAGTCGATAAGGTCATATCCTTAATGAAACATCCAGTTCTGGATAGTCTTTCTTCAACGGATTAGAGACTGTCAATGAGGATAGACTTTGAGTCTTGAGTCTGGCTGTCCGGAGGTCTTCAGACTTTAAATAGCAGAGTCTGGAGATCTTCAGACTAGACTGATGGAAACGTTTTGTTAGCATCAAAACACTTCACGAAGATTTCTCCAACAAATGGATCAACGAAAGCCAACAAACTAAGATACGTCTTTTTTGTTCACGTATCTATTGAATTCATGAATTTCCTAAATTCACTTATCTTTTTAATTTATATATTTATTGAGTTGGTGAATCTCTTGAATTCATGTGTTTCTGGATTTATGAATCTCTTGGATTCACATATCTCTTGATTCATGAATTTCTTGGATACATGTGTCTATTTAATTCATGTATCTCTTCGGTACATGAACTTTAAAGCTCTATAAATAAATAAGAGCATAGAGCTTCATTAGAAGGTTTTTCGATTGAACAATTTGAGACAATGATTCCCAAAGAGATTTGAAATACTACTCTACTCTTCTGATTTTCTAGGTGTACTGGTTCAATTGAACGGTTCGATTGAGTTCTGTTTGCATAGTGCTAATCCAAACAGGTTCGAGGTGTTGTATCTTGGGAGGCATAGTTCGTGAATCTGCGGAGCACCATTGGCAGGAACTAATCGCCTTAAGGACATTCGGATATTTGTACCTCACCTCCAATTTTACGTTATTTTTCTAGTGATATCTTATTTTCTTCTTCTCCAAGATTTGTAAGTTTACATAAAAATAAGGATATTATACAGATGTTACCATCTTCTTTATATTGATGTTCTGATTACAACAAACAGTTTACTTTCTCTGGATATAATTTCCAACAATCTTAAGGTGATTATATTCCAACATGCATGTCGTGCTCGTAACAACCATAGTGATATCTTGTCACTAGCACCCTCTAAAATCGGTGGTAAGTCAATGTTGAGTATGAGTCTCCTTAGTAAATCAAAATGTCCTATTGTGGTTTTTCCCATTTTTGATTGCATGGCATAGCAGTTCAATGAAAGGCATTCCGAGCAAGGACAAATTCACCTAGACGATTTCCACGATACTAAAAAAAATTGCGATAAAATTTTAATCATCGTGAGTTTTCGGAGAAGCTTGGAAGTAAACCCTAGAGCTGTGCCGTAGTCATTGTAATATATATATGATTTTTGAAAAGAAAAATCAGATTACATCATCACACTAGAAAAAAGAGATATGCCTCTTTCAAGATCTTTCGAAACAATTGCACTCTTAAATCAAGAATCTATTAAAAAAACATAAGCAAAAATTCAATTACATTCATTTCGGATTAGTTCAAGTGGGTATTAAACCTCTTACCAAAGAGGGTTTAGATATTTCTATCCTTCTAGTCTTAAGAGATTCAAGACTCTTAAACTTTAAAGGATCCATCTTAGGAATTGTAGAAACAAGTCTTTTTAATGGCCCAATCCATTTTGATTGTTATCCTAATTTCTTGACACTTAAGTGCCAAATCGGAGGAAAAACAATCACTTTGGTGCCATCGGCAAGAGATTCCAGCCAAAATGATTACGTGGCTTTTCTATTTTTTTTTTTAAAAAAAATCGAGAAACCTTTTAAATGATGTCGTTTTCTGTATCCTTAAGAAAACGACGTCATTTTGTCGTTAGATGTGGATGGCCTCACAAAAACGATGTCGCACAACTTATTTGGGATTGAAATTAGGGTTTTTTTTTTGTTCAATCCTCGCCGACCTAGCTTGCTCGGCCACCGTTGCTTGGCCACCATGCTCAGCCACTGTCGCTCGGCCACCGTGCTCGGCCACCGTCACTCGGCCTCCGTCGTAGTTGCTCGACTAGGTGAGCAAGGAGAGGCTGAGGTTGTTTCTCGGACAAGAAGCGACGGGAAAATAGGAGGCGAGGGCGGAGGAGGAGGAGAAAGAAGGGGGGTCAAAGGTGCAAAGAGAGAGAAAACGAGGAGTGCGAGGGAAACGAGGAGGGCGCAGATGGAGATGGTGGATTGGGCTCTACTCAAAGAGTGGCTAGTGCTGGTGTTGTTCTTCGGGGAAGAAGACGACGCTGCCATGCCTTCTCTCTCTCTCTCTCTCTCTCTCTCTTGATTTGGGGATTTAGGGTTTCGACTTGGGGGAAAGACACCAAACAACGTCGTTTTGTGGTTTACATGCTGATTGTACTATCCGGCGAGCCACATCAGCGTCAAAAATTAATAAAAAAGTGACACGTCAGATTTCCAGTCAATCTGATCGGAGTTGGCACTAAAATGATCGTTTTTCAAACTTTTTGGCACTTAAGTAATTCGACGAAAACTTTTGGCACCAAACTGAGCACCGTACATAACTTATGGCACTTATAATGTACTTCTCCCGTTTTCTCTTTGTGATATCAAGAAATTAGGATAACAATCAAAATTGATTGGGCCATTAAAAAGACTTGTTTATACAGTTCCTAAGACGGATCCTTTAAAGAAAGGGTCTATTCCTTCAACCCTTGTCTATAGAATTCATTACAAAGCTATACTTCATGCATTTAGAAGCACAAGATTCAAACATAGCCCAAAAGGAGAAACTCTTCTTCTTCAAATTGATATTACTAGAACCAATACAATTATCCCCGAGTCAATTAATTGGATCAATATAGTATTACCTAAACAATGGGAATTAAAAAACCAAGTTCTCTATCAAATGGTTCGAAATGTAAATCCAACCAATATAATACAACATCTAGAAGGAAAAGTAATCATTCAATTTTCAAGATAGTCATTTGACTTAAGGTCAATTCCCTTGTCCTCATCATGTGGGTTAGTTGATCTCCACCCAAATCTTCCTCCTATTGTTACTTTCCCGCCTAGAAACCAAAGAAGCGTGTCTAATCCTGAAACAACCATCAACCAAGATAATAATCTTGTAGTAGCTAATATTAGTGATCTTGATCACAGATTTGGTGTTTCCCAACTTATTTATCAATAAGACCAACTTGATTTAGAAAATCCTAACTCCCTAGATTATTCTGCTACCTACTCCCAATTAGTAGCTCTTAAAGTACTTACTCTTGAAAAAGACTTTGTTACTAATAGAAAATTCTTAAATCAAGAGTACTCAAAAGAAAAACGAAGAAGTAAGGGTGTGGTTTTTTTAGCATTTTTCTTGAGTAAACCAAAGAAATTAAAGAAAAATATTATGATCACATGTACAAACATGAAACTCGTATATTTTTCTTTGATTGGTTTGAAGAACAATTTATTCAATCAAAAGAAATCTATGTCCTAGACCACACATATAAGTGGAAATTAGATAATGGCCCAACCATAAAATCTAACGATGCGCGGACCCCTGGAGTGCCATAACTTGGCACAAAGGGACACTTAAATGCCAAAACTTATGAAAGTGACACTTAAGTGCCAAAATCGGAGCAAAATGGATCACTTGAGTGCCACTAGCGAGAAAATCCGGCCAAATTGCATACGTGGCATTTTCCGGCGACTTCTTTTACTGAGGTGGCAAACGTTTTTAAAAAAAAAACCCACGTGGACGATAAAAACAACGTTGTCAATCCACATTGACAGAGCTGACCTAAACGACGTCGTTCTTCCTTGGTGTTAAACGACGTCGTTTAGGTTATTTTGGCTTAAGCAGACCTGGCCGTCGTCGTTCCTCCTCGTCCGCATTCACACTAGATCTCAGGCCCTTCTCTCTGTCACCGTTCATGCCCAGAGGTGGTCATCGGTCGCCGTCGTCAGTCGCCGTTGTTGGTCATCGTCGCCACTCACCATCGTTGGTCGTCGTCGCCACTCACCATCGTCGCTCCTCCAGGTTCGGCCCTTTCTCCCCCTCCCCTGTGATGAAATTAAGGCTCGATTATTTTATTAGGACTCTGATGGAAAATTTGGGGCTCGACGAGGAAATGTTCTGATCGTACCTTTGGGCGGTGAGGTGGGTGTGTTGTGCTCGAGCTGTGCGTGTTGGCTTGCATAAATTATGTTGAAACGCGCGCGCTCTACTTTGCTACTCCCTTGTGTGGAGATGCTTGCCTCAGTTGATGATTTCTGCAGTCGATGCTCGAGTGAAACGAAATATTGAATTAGGTGGAACTAGGAACTAGTGTGTTTGGGTGAAACAAAATATTGAATCAAGTGGGATATGATAGATAGATTAAGGTGGAAGGTGTGAAATAATGGCCCTCAAGTGCTCTGCAAAGAGCACGCAGCTTTGCTATCAATCTACTTTTGTTCTCTTGATTATGATCTTTTGGTTCTTTTACTCTTCTTTCCTAATTGTTGTTTCTAATCAAATAGTCAACATATATGCAGGGAACATTGAGGAGTGCAAATTTTGTTTTGATACTTTATATAAGTTCGTTTACCTGCAAGGGACATATTTGAAACCACATGTAAGTACCTCATTTTAAAGTTTATAAACTATTAGCTCTTTTGACATGTAGTATCAGTCTACTGTGTAATGGATAAATTCAGGGCTTGGATTTTTCTCTGAATTTCTCTTGGTTTGTGTAATGACCTCTTGACACAATATATTAATGGCCATACATCATAGAGTAGGGTATGATTTCTCCTGGCTAGATGAGAAACGAAACTTTCACCTTATATTTTTACATCAAACTTTCCTTAATTTTTTGTATGTGTTTTCACAGGAAAAATAGATTTGATTAAGTTGATGTACATTCTCACATCGCAGGTTTAGTTCAACAAAAGATAGTAGACAAAATTGCTTGGGCTGTGCTTATTGTGGGGACCTCTATTTTTTTTGTTAATATTTTAAGGGAATGGAAGACAAATAATTAAAGTGGTGACATATTATCAGTGTGGGGACCTCTGTTTTTGGTTAATATTTTAAGGGAATGTAAGGTAAATAATTAAAGTGGCGACCTCTTTTTTGGTTGTCATGTAGGGGCATATTGTCAATGTGGGGATCTCTGTTTTTTGTTAACATTTTAAGGGAAGGGAAAGCAAATAATTAAAGCGGCGACCTCTTTTTTGGCTGTCATGTAGGGGCATATTGTCAGTGTGGGGACCTTTGTTTAATAAAAGTCCATGAGAGTGGGGGGACTCCCATGTGCAATTGTCTATTGTGCTTTGTAGATGTGGTCCTAAAAACTAATTATTCTTTTTCTTGTTCTTGGTGCAGAAATGGCTTATGACAAGGATTATGACACTGTCATAGTTTGCTATGGTGGGAATTTTGTGATTGGGGAGGATGAGTGGGAGTATGAGGGTGGAAATGAAGGCACCATCTTTGTCGAGATAATACGTATAGGTAGCACCACCATTAGCTCTTCGACATCATACCTTACTCATCATCTTCACAACTTCACTAATCATTTTTCTAAGAAACCCTTAGCCTTTCGATTATGTAAATTAAAACGGTAAATTAACACGATAATTTAGGTTTGAGGGTTATGAGAGAGCTCAATTTTAATTTAGCTTATGGTAAAAGAAAATACACATGCACACACTTAGGGAAAATTGTCCAAAAAGTCATAAATCTATTACACTTTTGCCAATTCAGTTATAAATCTTATAATTATGCAAATTGAGTCATAAACATCTTCATATTTTGCCAATTGAGTTCGTCTGACCAATTTTAATTGGAATCACTAATGTGGACACTAGTTGTCCTACGTGGTACTATCAATACTGACGTGGATAATTTTTAATAATATTTTAATTTTTTTAATTTTTAATTAATATTTTAATTTCATGCAACTTTTGCACCATATAATAATAGGAAGAAGCAGATAAGTGTTGCAATAAACAATCAATCTTCCTTTTAACATTGTTATAGTAGACAACACGCGTTCGCAATTAATTTCTTGCCCCCACCATCATCATCATCATCACCGAAAGCTAGGCATTGGCTTGGTAAAGAAGTAGCCACGATGAAGCGAAGGATACAACACATGCATTTTTCAGCGTCAATGTCGACAGGAGGACCACAAAAAGCTACCGAAAATCGAAGAGGAGGACATAAAGTATGGACAAACAGTGGAAACCCATGCTTTTCAAACGTGTGGTTACTTCCGAGGGGGAGTTAAATGTACCAAAATATCTTCCCGACAACCAAAGGGAAGCTGAGGAATTTCGATCTTCTCAACCAACCGAATTAGATGTCAAGAACAATCCGCTGAACAATAATCATCTCTACACGGGATTCTATCATCGCGTGCTGTAATTATTGATAGATTTTTTTCATTAATAAGTCACTGTAGGTAGAGAGAACTGCATCGTGTACATATGATGGATGGTGCGTACAAAGCCAGCATTTTGCCACGCGACCTCGGTGAGCACCTCGACGGCAAGCGCGCTGAGGGTGCCCAGCATTGTAATCAATGTTTTCATCATTGATTATAATCTTTGCCTAACTTTTTCATGAGCGGTGAAAAAAATTTTCCATTCATTTATTTTTATCAGCGATACAAGCGATTAAGTTTTGACTCATTTTCCATGAAATGAATGCATTCTTAAGTACCTCTACATATCATCTTCACAACTTCACTAATCATTCTTCTAATAAACCCTTAGCCTTTTGATTATGTAAATTAAAACAGTAAATTAACACGATAATTTAGGTTTGAGGGTTATGAGAGAGCTCAATTTTAATTTAGCTTATGGTAAAAGAAAATACACATGCACGCACTTAGGAAAAATTGTCCAAAAAGTCATAAACCTATTACACTTTTGTCAATTCAATTATAAATCTTATAATTATGCAAATTGAGTCATAAACATTTTCATGTTTTGCCAATTGAGTTCGTCTGACCAATTTTAATTTGAATCACTAACATGGACACTAGTTGTCCTATGTGGTATTATCAATACTGGCGTGGATAATTTTAAATAATATTTTAATTTTTTTCAAATTTTTAATTAATTTTTCTTTCTTTTATTTCCTTCTCTTTTCCTTCTTTACTTTTTTTCCTTATTCAAATCAACCATAAACACTTCATCATTTACTTCAACTTCAAATTTGGAAGCCTTAGAATGCAAAACCTAGGCTTCATTTCTTCCTTCTCAATCTTCAATATGATTCTTGAACTAATCACTTATTGGCTTTCCTGATATGTTTTCACCATAAGTAATTTTTTTATGCCCTCTAACTTATCAACAATGGGACATTCCCTTTCTTTGCAGATATATGTGTTGAATGTCTCACTCAAATTGTTCTCGATAGCATTGCAATTTTATCCACACTTAACAAATGCTCTACAAAAATGTTCATGACCTATCTCATGAAGTCTTCATATACACGAATAGACTCGTCATTTTTTTGTGTGGCTATGTTGAAATTGGCGTCATATGTCGATTATGCAGCTCTCTAGCAGCAATTCCTAAATGTTTCTCCCTTGTGTAATGAGTACAATTCCTCTACTTTGCTTGCGGGGAAAATTTAAAAATTGCATTAAGAAGACCCTACAACACGTTTATTGGACATGCAAATAAGTCAGTCTTTTAATAACAAAATACTTCTATTAGTAAAGCTTGTGCACAATCTTACCTACTATTGGTCACTAATGAAAGTCCAGCCAAGACCTTGCCCCACTTTCAAGTCTTTTAGTAGTGGCTCAAGGAACCATATCCAAGATTCTTTCCAACTCTGCTAGTAGCACAAGGCAACATTCCTTTGATTAAACTCTTAATAAAGCATGCAAGCAACCCAATTACTTGTCTGCGGCCTACTAGAAAACCCTCTTTCAATTCTTTGAAGCCCACATGATATCTCTTGAACGTATTATATCATCCAATTTCCAGGTCAAATGAGCCATTGTGACTACACCAAATCAACTAACTTTATGAGAGTGTTGCAACTTGTATTGCTCAATAAATGGATGTTTGATTATCTCAATAGCTTTAGCAATCATCTTGTAACAAATCCTCTTATTCAATGTCAATGTCCACATCTTTGTTGCATCTACTTGCATTTGTGATGCCGTACACCTCAAGTTAGCTCTAATTTTAGGTAAGAACTACTCCGCAAGCCATACATAAATTGCATTCTAATTTCTCCTGCTCCTAGGGCAAGTATGTTCATTTCCATCATTCTTGATGACAGAAGTCTTCTTACTAAGCATCCAACTAGCAAAAACTCTCCATTTATAGCCACTCATAGAACTGACAGCAATCTTTTTTGTTTCACTCTTCTTCCATCCAATGTTAAGTCCGTTTATGATTGCGTAAAGTTATACATCTTTCTTGAATTAGGCACATGAGGGAAATTGCATCCTTACTTTAAATTGTATTTTTTTTTATACTCACATTTGGGGTCATATCCGATGGTTTTGGGTCTTATTTGGTCACTGACTTCTTCATATTTATTGGAGTTAGGAGGCAAATTTTCATCTCCTTCTTCTAGATCAATGTCTCCATCAATTTCACCCTCATCCTCATTTTTAGGAATGTAAGTGTTAACTATATTAGTAGCAGCAATGGCATCAGTCTCTCTTCTTATTCACCTTGCAAGAAAGAAATCATTGCTACCACCACTAAGAATGTAGTCATCATCAGTTAAGGATAATGTACTAGGATCTTGCTATGGTTTTATATTACTGTCGCTATCATCACTCTTGCTATCATCCTCATCAATATTTCTACCACTAGTATAAGAACCACTACCATCATGAAGAGCAACTCCTTCAATATATACTTCCATAATACCAAAACTTAATCCTAGATCAACCAATTCTAGCACTTGATCATCACAAAAATTTGCACAACACCATCTTCTCAAGGAATACCCAAGAATTCAGTACCATAACTTTTGAACTACGTATCCTAGACCAATAACATCCCTAATAATTGCATTATAATTCACTACCTTGACTTACAACCATAGAGATATTCTACATGGCGGCATATGTACTTTATTATCTCACCAAACTCCATAAGTCCACCCAGGTTAAGTGCAATTATATAAACCTCTCATAGATAACTAGCAAAGATAGGAAAATCTAGTTCGAGAAATGAGTGGAGAAGATCAAGTTCGACAAACAAGCTACTTGGGATATTCGATTTTGACGTACAAGCCAAAAAAATGAACTCTCATAGACAATTGCTCGGGATCTTTCACACCAAGCCGAATGAGTTTGAAAAACAAACAAGGGAAAATAAATAATCAAAGGCTAGGAGAATAATTGAGATAAAGAGTGTGCAAGGAAAAAAATATCAAAGATGAGAAGATTACCAATGTTAAAAAAGCTTGCTCGATGAAGAAGAGTGTGCTCGAATGAGTTCCGATACCTAATCACGAAGACGAAGACAACAATGAAGAACAATACTCGATGATGAGAAAGACGACGGAGAATTAGAGTATCCTGTAAAGGGAGAGAGCCCTAATTGTTTTCAAATTAGGACTTATTGAAAAACAATTGGGGCTTATTGAAAAAACAAAGATAGAGTTATGAATTTACATATGAATTTACCATGTCTATTGAGTTATTACTATGTGTCATCTAGCTCACAATTTTAAGGTAAAATTTGACGGAAATTAATGAAGGGTAAATGCATCATGAGTGTACCGATTTAGGGTTTTGGTGACAAAAAAAAATTAGTTTGCAGTAAATTTATTATAAATGTACCAAGTTGGAGTTCTTTTTTTTTTTTTTCTGCTGGAGAAACCGCTTTGGCCGACAGCCACCACGTAATCCCCCAGGTGTCGCTAGCGGAGGAACCACCACCCTGGCGCCACACGTAAATCACCTAATAGCCCGCCAGCCTCCCTACAACTTGCGTTGCAGGGGCTTCGAACTCCTGACCTCTCCCTCAAAGGTCTGGAGCCTACCCAGCGGAGCCACCACGGCCGGTGGTACCAAGTTGGGGTTCTTCGTATTATTAACTAAGAACAAAAAAGCACACACACGCACTTAACTTTTTTCACTAGGTTTTCGGATCTATTGAATTATTTTGATGACAAAAGGGAAAGTTGAAATCTCTTTATAAGAAAGTAAAAAGAAAAAGAAAAGCCAAGGTTGGTGTAATCATTAATGTTCATTCTAAATTTTGGGTCAAGGTTTGATACCTCTTAAGGCAAAAAAAAAAAAAAAAAAAACTTATCAACCTGGAAGGTTTCAAATGAAGCTTTGAAGCAAGGATCTCTGTGTAGGGCTGACCACTTAAAATTGTCTTCATTCTTTTGAGGGGAATTTAGTCTCTTCATGAACGATGTTGTGACTCTTGCCCTCCTATAATCCTACGTGATATGCTTAACTTATAATTGTATTAACAAATAAATTATTGAAGAACAAACAATATCTTATATCACAAATAACATATACAGAGTATTAAAAATCATGAATCGGGATTAACTATTAAAGTGGTGATTCTTATGTTCTCTCTCATATTGATTTCAGGGATATTTTGAGAACTTTGATGCTATTCGCTCCTTGTTATATATGTTATTCATCAAAACCAAGCAATGACAACATGATATATTTTTTACAACTCTACTACATTGCTAATGCGATAGCAATTAAGTCATAACCTTATTCCACCAAAGAGGCTGCAAATGTAAAAGGTCACCTTCTTATATACACAATGTGCCTAATCTGGAATTTCCCAAGTATGTGAGTTGGTCAATACCAAACATTATTAATGGACGGGCCGGCTCACAAGCTGCTCATAAACTGGGCGTGTTTGACCGAACTTCTTAGACCCGTTGGGTAAATCTGGACAAAAATTTAAATCCAATCAGTTGGTGGGCCGAGCTTAGGCAAGGGCCTTGAGGTCCGGCCAGGCCCGGCCATCCACATAATTACCAAAAAAGAGATTATATATGTAATTAATTAGCTCAGTATTTATGAACACTAACAAAAAAAAATCAAATACGGTAGACAAAAGAAGTATAAAACTCATAGGTAAAGTGATAATATAAAATAACACAAGGTCCTGACATTATTAATTTTATTTGTTTCTGTTTCCATTTATCTTTACTGGAGAAATTAAAAATAGAAAAGGAAAGTTGGCCTAATGGGCAGGACGGGCCCGCCCATGGTTTTTCCTTGGGCTGGCCTGAGCACTTGCCCAAACCCGCAAGTTTGGACCTAGGCAAGAGCTAAGAGGGTTTGAGCCCAGGACATGCTAGAGCTGCCTAGTGAGCATGTCTAATAAGAGAATACAAAGGGAGCATTAAATTGTTAATATTTTGTATAGAGGATCTTGGATCTTGCGCTCTATCTCCTAGGAGACTAGCCAAATCATGTTAATTCATGTTAACTTGCGCTTAATTATCGGTATACCTTGGCAATTTCAAGTTTTTTTTTTTTTTATCTAGATTGTGGCATTATAGTATAAAAGAAATTGATTTGTAGATGAATTTTGGTCACTTTATAGGATCAATTACCGTAAAACAAAAAATATATTTATATTTCTTCTCACTAGAAAGATAAGTTAGTAATTCTTTATCAATAGGACAATTGGCACTCTTTGGAAGGAAAAAATAGTAATTGGATGTTTTTTTTTTTTTTTTATGTTAGTCTATTAAAAACAAATAAAACACTGTTACATAAAATGTCATAGATGGACTGCTAATCGTTGAGAAATGCATTCAGCTTGCAAGTACCGAATCTTAGTTACTAAGTGACATGACGCATGACCATTGATGGATTACATGAGCTCATCCACGTCTCAGGGCACCATCTTTCAACGATCATGTCTTCATTTACGAAAGAACCCAGCATAAGTAATTGAATATGAGCCATCTTCATCCACCGACAATAGAGGCTTCTCAAGAATTAAACCATCCACGTGAGTCCCTGTGAATATTGTTGATGAAAGACGAACCAATCAAATATGATCATTTCTCATTTCGACTTTGTTTGGAAGATGAAAAATGGCATGTGGGTACGGAAAATTGGAGGATAATTTAAAATTTGTTTGAGAATAAAATTGGTTTCCTACCCTTTCAAAATTTGCCCCCGTTCCAAGGTCTTGTTAGAAAATGTGAGTTGTACGCCTAAGTAAATTCTAAGAAGCTTCCAAAATGTTACCAAGCATAAGGTAATCAGTATTTGTGTGCTAGCATGATATTGCTCTAGTCACGGCTCCCCCCGCTATCAAAACTTTATACATGGTGACATGCAGTTTAAGACCATGGAAATTGCCTAGATGGATCCGTCCTTGTTCGGGATGCCTTTCATTGAGCTGCTATATGCCATGCAATCACAAATGGGAAAAGCCACGCAAAGCCCTTTTTGATCTACAGAAGAGACTCAAACTTAAAAGTTCACTGCATATAGGGTTAAGAGCATGATATGCACATGTGTTTAGAGATTAACTTATATATCAGTTAGTCGTTCATGCATGTAATTGTGAGTTGGACCTAGCCATTGGTCCATGCATATATTGTAGAAAATCCTAACATCATCTAATCACTTGCATTCACCACCCAAAGTGTCGGAAACAAGGAGCCCACAAACGTCACTCTATAGGATGCATAATACTTTATGTAGATGTGTTTGGAGTCCTTCATATAAATTTAAATCTAATATTTTTTGCTATAAAAAGACACTTTAGTGCGCATGATTTTAAAATGTCTTCCCTTCTTCCTTTTAACTCTCTTTTCTGCCATCCTTCCTTCTCCCCATAAACCTCAGCCTCTTTTTTTTTTTTTCCTATTTTTTGGTTTGATAACCTAGGGGTATAACCGTAATTAAATGGCTCTCCGGAGGTACATTAGCAAACAGCCCATCCTCGTGACTTCTTCTCTACATAAATCTAAGATTTCCAGGACGAGAATCGAACACAGAGACACAGATTTTGCAGGCGAAAGCACAACAAAGCCTTTGCCACTAGGTGAATCTCGGGGAGAAACCTATTTCGTTAGATGTTGCCATTTTTCTCTCTCCATTATTCTGGGAGGGAGACAGGAAGAGATTTGGGGATCAAGTTTGGCGGCGTGAGTGATTCTTATAAGGTATGGTGGCATTTAAGGTAATTATAGTGAGATTAAATGGGGTGACTGGTTGAATCTCACCCTTTTATCGATTGTAGATGTACGGACTTTTTACATGGAATAAATTTAAAATGTATATTAACTTCTTAAATAAATGCGATTACATTGGATGAATTAAACTTAAGCGGCTAAGTTGAAGTCAAAACTCGAACACATTTTCGAATGAGAACTAATATAGATCTGTGAAAAGAGATGAAATTGAAATTAAATAAACTTGTTACTCCAAAATAGTTCTATAATGGAGCTACAAATACTAAGATTTAAGCTAGAATATAGACTTAGTTAAATGTCATAAGAAAAATTAAAAGTTTGATATACGTAATTACAAGAAAAGAATAATTTAAATTACAAGATAGGTTCCAACAAAAAAGAGCTCCAAGATAGGTAAATGAGATTAACATCTAAACCTAATATGCTCAAATTGTGGATATATTAAATTTGTTGAATTCATCTCTACGAATTAAACCTGTCTTAGAAGGGACTTAAAGCAAAATGTCTTTCTGGCGGAAAATAACAAAGTAACCTTTCAAGGTAAAAAGCAATTGAAAAACTAGGGTAAAAAGCAGTTGATAAACTAAGTTATGTTCATAACGTCATTGTTCATGACCTCCTTGAACTTTGACACTGTCATACAATTGCTCTTGATCTTTGCAATGCTATACATTTCCCCCTTAAAAAATTTGGGAGGTTCTTGGTAACCTCGCAAAGTTCATGAGCTATTGCGCAAACCGTGCCAAAGTATTGGAGGAAATTAATGATTACCTAAGCGTATGTGCCAAAGTTCTAGAGGATACGAATAATTACCAAAGTTTATCTATAAATAGTGCGTTTTACGATGAATGTTAAAAGGATTAGTTGCTAACTTTAATTTATGTGCTATGAAAATAAAATTTAGTCTATTTCTTTCTGTTTGTAAATTGAAGCACCGGAATCATAATATTCATTGTTCTTTTAGTTTGTGCCACTTATTATTTATTGTCAATACCTACAATACATACATATATATATATATATATATATATATATATATATATATATATATATATATATATATTGTCATAGAATTAGGAAAAATTACTAAAACAGTCCTAGATTTATTACAATTTTTCCAATTTTTCCTAAACTTTTAATTTGGCTAATTCAATCCTAAACATTTTGTAAGTGTGTCAATTCAGTCAATTCACCAATTTTGACCAACTGATGCTAACGTGGACGTGGACCGACGCCGGCGCGTTAACAATTTTTTAATAATATTTTTTCGAATTTTTTTTTATTTTTTTTATTTTTTCATTTTTTCATTTTTTTTCCTCTTTCCTCCTTCCTCTAGTTGGGGAGGTCAACCTCGCTAGACACTAGGGAGGCTTGCTCTTGTTGGCCACTAGCAAGAGTGAGCCTCACCTAGCGACGGTGAGGCTGCCTTCACCATGGTTGAGCGAGACCTCACCAAATCTAGCAAGGTAGCGACCTACCCATGTCTAGCGAGACTCACCCAGGCTAAAGTCCGCACCCTTTGACCTCGTGGCCTCTAGCGAGGCACAACCTCTTCAAATCTAGTGAGGTCAAGCATCGCCCAAGGTTGGTGAGGCTCAACCCTCACCAGATCCGACTTCTACGAGCCTTGCTAGCCTAGCGGATAGCCTAGGGGAGGTTGCCCAGCCACAGCCAAGATTCCCCTAGGTCAATGAGGTCCCTTGTTGGCCTTGCCTCTAGCTCATCGCTAATGACAACCAACTAGAGAAAGAAGAAGGAAGTGAAGAAAAAAGGAAAGAGAAAAAAAAAAGAATAAGATTAATAAAAATTTGAAAAAAATAAAATATTATTAAAATTTGTCTATGTAAGCGTCAACCGACTAGCCAAAAATGGTCTAATGGATTAAATTGGCACAATGCAAATGGTTTATGATTGAATTGGCCTAAAAAAAGGTTTATAACTGAATTGGAAAAATTACAATATATATATGACTATTTTGATAATTTTCTCTATAAAATTATCCATCAATGTTTATATTGTTAATTATATCACATATTGTCGAATATGCATGTTGCATAGACATTGTTTAGAAATTTGATATAATTGAAATGGTTTGATATCTCTATCAATTGTAAGGCTTTTTCATATCTATGTGTTGATTAACAAAGTTGAAATGGCATTTTGGACAAATTTATCTGACTTAACAATCTTTTCTTCTTCTTTTTTGGGTCCTGACAAGAACCCGGTGAGTTATAATTAAAACCTCACATCACTCAAATGTGATAAAAAGGACAACAAAATGTAAAGCGCGGTAAAGTAACTCATTATTAGTTGAGCAAAGAATATACAAAGTGTCGTTATTTAAGCCTTTAGACATGAATCTCCTATGAGCTAGATCTAAAGTTAAGCCTATATATAATCCTAAACGATAGAGAGATGCTTAAATAAAAAAGTATTCACTAATCCTAACATAAACGCAAATGAAATTCTTTTATCATTTTTATTTTATCTTGTCATCTATTTCATCTAAAGTTAAATGATCTAAAATTCATTGTACCCTAAAAATCATGCATTGTAACTCCCTAAACTATAAGATCATGAAATAAATGAAATTCAATTAAAACTATTTTTAAGACTTCACTACCCAATCGAGACATGTATTTTCCCTCCGTTTTTATTAATTAATATATTATTTTCTATTTTTTATATTATTTATTCTTTTTCTTTCACTTTCTCAGTCCGTCTCTGATTTTGGTACCTCTCAACTCTCTTTATGCTTTCCTTCATTCTTCTTCCATGCCTAAACTTTCAGAACTTTTTGATCAAAGGACCTTCCTTGACACAAATTCTACATGTTAAGCAATGGAGCTTACATGAACCACGCTGGAGAACAATGCATGCCAGTTTTGCACCGATAACAATGCAACACAAGCATGCTTTACTCCAACGGCAATAGGCCTCCGACCGATCACCTCAGGACTCATACCCACACTCGCCAGTGAGCACAAAAACACGTCCAAAACACGCTCAGGTAGTATATGGAACTCAAAAACAGAAAAAACACCACAGTGGGAGAGCATATCAGGACCAAGTATCACTCTATTCTGTTCTGAGAGATCAGGAAGCCCTGAGACGCAATTTTCATGTCAAACGATGAGCTTACTGACGATGAGAATCATAACACCAATTCCATTACAAATGAATATCATATTCCAACAGAAAATGACCCTCAATGAGTCAAGAACGTGTTGGATTGAGGGATTATAATTTTCGGTTCAAGGATTGAATAGAAGCACATCCTGATTTAGTTTGAGCACTTCATCAAACAAGTGTGTGCATTTCGATCATGGAGCTTATACATATATATAAAGCAACTATTCACGTTCAGATCATCATAACAACATCAACACAGGTTGTCTCAAGCACGATCGAATTTCTCGCAAACATCGAAGAGAAGTGCTTCAAACTTCCTGGCCGGAAAATAGGGCAGCACAGAGGAGTTATGGTGCGGGTGGTGGAAGCGGTGGAAATCGATGGCTACGGAGGATTGTCGCGACCTCTTTTTTTGGGCGCCCGCAATCGGGTACGAGCGCCTAAGGAGGCTAATGGCTCGGCTGAAATTAGTTATGCCCAGACTCTCCCAAGTCCACCAATTCACGACTTAATGGTCCAAGTTTTCAACTTGTAGATCAATTTTTAAAATGGAGTCGCCACTAATCGATTTGGGATGGGTTGATTAGAAACCCAAGCGAAGTATTGGGAGAAATACTCACTCCTGCGCAACTAGAGAAATTAGAATCGGGGACTTGATTACACTAGTTAATCACTAATGCCCTTTCAGTACCTAATCTTGTTTAAACATTAAGGTTTTTGGATGTTCGAGGGATTTTCCATACATTTTGGGAGGAAAGACATTTTTGAGTCTTTTTTCTAATTTTTGGACATAAAAGGGATTTTTTTTATTTTTTTTGGTATATTGGAAAAATACAAGTCTTTTTGGCTTTTTCTGAATTTTTTTGGCTTTTTTATGAATTTTTGGCTTTTTTTGGATTTTTGGCATTTTTTTGGAAAATATGGAATATTTTTATTTTTTTTATTTTTGGAAAATAAAATATTTTTTAACATTTTTAAATATTTTTTGGTTTTCTGGAAATTAAAATATTTTTTAATATTTTTCGAAAATAAATTATATTTTGGATTTTTTGGAAATTATTTATTTATTATTTATTTATTTAAAATATTATTTAAAATAAAATTTAAAAAGCCAACCCGGGTCGGATCCGCGGGTTGGGTCCGACCCAGGCCGGCGACTCCGAACGCAGACGGGCCGCGTTGCGAGCCCGACTCGGATTTTTCTCCTTTTTCTTTTTAAAAAAAAAAAAAAAATGAAACGGCGTCGTGGCCGAAAGTTTTGGGGCGCCCGGCCCGGCCCGACGACCTGCTCCGACAACCCGCTCCCCGGCGAAACCCTACCCGACCCGGCTCTGACTCGCGGCCCGATTTTCGGCCGCCCCCGTAATCTGCGAGAAAATATTCAGTGGTTAGCAATCACCACGTCATCATCCTACGTGGCGCGCACGCCATGAATGGACCTAGACTTAGAACTAGGGAAGGAGAGTAAATTTTCTGCAGGTATGCCTTCCCACAGTGGGCGAACAACTCGTTCAAGCCCTTCAGGGACAGCCTTTTAGCAGAGAACCACTCACCCTTTAGTTCAGAGCCTAGAGACACTCAGAGATGCCAGGATGGAAACATTTCTAACCTACCCAAGCTGCATTTCTCGGAGGATCCTACCAGGCTGGAGAAGAAGAGGAGTTTAGAAAGCCATTGAGAGATTTTTCACAAAGCACACACTTTACTTCAGGGGACTCTGCCCAACACATTACACCCTCCTTGCCTTATATAGACAATATTAGGTCACAAACCAACAAACAAGGACCAAGCTCCTGGGTCCGGGAACAAACAGGGGCACCGAAAACTTTCGGGAGGGAATTATTTGCGCACTATGAACGAAGAATCGTAATGTGAACAGTACTTTCCCTAGCCTAGTACTACAGTAAAAGTGAACAGTGATTTGCTACAGTGAAATTGTACGGACTTCAGCGGTCTCGTCCGTCACGGGCATTGTAGCTGCATACTGAGTCATCCGAGCTGTCTTCTAGGAGATGTGCCTCGTATTTTTGCTGAAGGGCTTCAAGATCTTCAGGTGAGAGGATTTGATTCAGCCTTCTTGATGAGGATGCTTGTTCATGAGCCCAATGGGATGCTTCTTCTTCTGCCCAGTTTGTATTTGCACTGGTAGTATTGGCAGGAATACTTGGCTGAGGCCAATTGGATGGGTCTGCATAAAAGGATGTGTCCATGTCTTGAAATGAGGATGAAGATCCTGTTCGTAGGGATTCAGGACAGAGGACCTCCAAAGCGTGCATAGGGGTCTTGAGTGGGTGGACAATGTCATCTTCACTTGTCATTTCATGTTCTTGGGACGATTCAGCTTGTCTCAGTATTGCCGAGTGCTTCCTTAGCATCTCGGTGCTAGGTCATAATGATCCCACGTAGTAGGTACATTTTTCCAAACATCTTCGAGGAACTGTTTTTATTTTCTTGGCATAAGATCCTGCGGAGTTCTCGGTACTCATGTTCACAAAATTTAACAGATTTTGGATAAGATTTGTGAATCCGGGCTTCTCATTGTTCAAATGAGGTTTATAGGATGTGGTTCCTATTTCTAGTGGTGAATCGAGAATAGTACCATTATTTCTGAAAAAATTCCATGGGCGTCGGAAAAACAGGATGGTGTGGACCTCAGGATCTGGTGTCATGGTTCTCAATTCTTTTTCCAAGTCTTGTTTCCAACAAGTAGGATGATAGAACCAGTTAAGAAAGTCTAAGAGATTCTTATCGCTTTCTTTTTCCACGTTTCTTCCAAGTAAGAATATCCTGGTGAGATTGGCAATGAATCTTCTGGTTGGAATCTCAATGGCTATTAAGTACTTATTGGTTAAGTACCATAATAATGTTTTGAGCTGTTCAGGGAAATCATCTTCCTTCCAGATAAGAGGATGAATGAAAGGATAATTCAAATTTAACCAGCAAGGATAAAGAATCGAACCTCCGTTGAATCTGAATAGATCTGTGTGGCACTGCCACATGAGGTTCTCCAGGTTCTCAATAAGACTGTCGTTCTGGATTTGCTGAATAATCTCCTGGGGGTATTTCCATCTTTGTAAATCTTTGATCTTCTCAATCTTGTATTTCACTCCATAGTTGAGCATATGGAATGCAGGCCTCTTGATGTACATGTTGATTTCGGCTGGTGCTTTGGGTCTTGACAGGAAGTCAGCAAGTACATTCTTTTTTTCTAGGAATGTGTTTGGTTTCAAAAGAGTATTTTGAAAACCATTCGGCCCATCGAAGCAGTTGGGAATTTGGAATCTGCATTCGTTTAAACTTGGTCATCGAGGGAAAGATGCCATGTCTAATTCTACCAAGAAGTGATGGCCGATGAGATGAAACTCAAATTTTTTTATTCCATTTTTGACTGCTAGAATTTCTTTGAAAGTGGAATGGTAATGCATTTCAGCTTGAGAAAACTTTCCACTTTTGTGGGCACAAAGGTGTTTCTTACCATCAATTTCTTCAAAGAGGATGGCTGCCCGGTATTCATCAGGCGTCGGTTTGAAGAATTCTTTTTCGTTGATGGTATTTGCAATGGTGGGAGATTCTACATAATCTCCTTAAGTTCAATTTGCTTTAGTCCGGGTTTTTCCCAAGGTGGGGAATTCTTCTTCAGCATGGATTGCAAAGGGATCAGAAGCTTTGCAATATTTGGGAGAAAAACCCTGAGATAATTGATTATCCCAAGAAATTGCTGAACTTGTTTTGTGGTGAAGTTGTCCTCAGGAAACTTCAATAATTCTTGAGCAATATGTGGCCCTGGATAGTATGTCCCTTTGTTAAGGTGCATACCAAGGAATTCGATTTCTGTTTGGGCAATATTCATTTTTCTTTGAGAAAGCATAATACCATGCTTCTTCACAATTTGTGCAAACTGCTCAAGGAGTTGATAGTGTGACTGCTCGTCAGGACTGTAAAGTAGAATATCGTCGATGTATACAGCTGCACTTGACAAGATTGGCTGAAATATACGACACATGGCCTTTTGGAAAAGGGATGGTGCTACCTTTAAGCCAAAAGGAAGAACCTTCCACCGAAAGTCTTTGGTTCGGGATACGAGAATCCTGTTTTGGATCTCGTCTTCGGGATGGATGCCCAACCTTTGCCAAAATCCGGCTTTGAGGTCGAATTTGGAATAGATATGGGCCTTGGTTAGACCACTAAAGAGAGAATCTCTAGATGGTAAAGGGAACTTATCATCCTGGAGGAAAAGATTGAGAGGTTGATAGTTAATCACCAATCTCATCTTTCCTCTGTTTTGTTCAGCGCGTTTATTGACATAAAAGGCCTCGCAAGCCCATTGAGAATTGGAGATTTCAATAAGGCCTTGTTGCAGGAGTTCTGAGCATTCCCTTTGAGCTAAAGCCAGATGTTCTGGCTTCATTCCCACATGGCTCGCCTTTTTTGGGTTGATGTCTTCATTTTTCTTGAAAGGAAGGCGAACAAAGAATTCTGGATTTTCCCATAAAGGATGAGAACATTTTTTAGCAAATTCCGCATGAGATTCTGAACAAGATTCTAGTAACTTTTGCATGATTGGATCTAGTAGACTCATCTGAATGGAAAAGAGTCTCTGGATATTAACGAACTCAGAGAATTGATCTTTATACCTAAGACCTTTTCCAGGAATAATGCGAAGCTGGGAGATTTGAGTCATGATGTCCCACCCAATTATCAGATCTTTATTGGGGAGGTTTGATCCAAAGATTTTTGCAGTTATGGAACACTGCGGAAAGAACTGGACCGTTACGGGGGCGGTCCTGACATTTGTGGAGAAAGTATCTCCAGAGGCGGAGTTGAAATATCGGACATGGGGTTCCAATATTCTTGGGCAGAATTTTCTTGTCAAGAATGGAACAACTTGCTCCTATGTCAATGAGAGCAATAACATTGATTGGTTTGGCAAACTTGAAGTGAGGATTTTTTGGGAAATGGGGACAAAGTGAGTTTGACCGGAGAATATGTCGAGGTTTGGTTCTAGAGATGTGGGAGATATGTGAAAAATATCTTGATTCGAATCGACTCGTCTCACTGGAAGTTTCGTAAAGGAATAACACAAAGAGTTTGTTCAGTTGGTTCTTCATCAGCAGAGAATAAGGATTCAATATCATCATTTTCAAGGGAAATACCTGTTTCATTCTCTATTAGATGATTCTGACCTTTTTTCGCCTGAGGACAATTTTTGGCAAAATGTCCTTTCTTGTTGCAAATGTAGCAACGGTTTGATTTCTTATGACCTGTGCGATCTTTCCTTTTGCGTAGGTATCGTCATTTCTTCTTTTTCCGGAAATGCTTGGAGCCATGCTTGGATTTGTTCATCCAATACTTCTTGTAATGTTTTTTCTTCCGGGAATACTTGCCACAAGTACCATCACAGTCTTGCTTGGAGCATTTTATCTTTAACTTCTGGCGGGAACAAGCTGATTCAAGTCGCTTGTCATCTGTGATGTAGGTACGGACCATCTGGCGCTTTAAGCATAATTCTTCAAGGCATAGATGGATTTATTGCTGTATTTCCCCCAAGGGTATATCTTGTACTCTTCTTTGTTTTGAGAAAAAAGATCTTTCAACCATCTGGGATAGCTCTTTAGGGATGGATGTGAGGAAGACATGCTTCAGATTTGGATCTGCGCCGACTTGGTAAAAGAGCTGAAGCATTACTCGATAATGCTTATCAAGATGCTTTTCCTAAAGAGAGCAGCATCTTCTTTCGAAAAATTCTCTCCTTTTTATCTCTATGAGATCTCCGGGTTTTCCCACAAAAACATGATATAAGAGAGTAATGGCATGGCTAAAATTGACCGACATCAGAAACAAAATCTGATCTTGTTCTGAAATTGATTGCCACCAGAGTTTGAGGCTTCCTGTGAACCTTGTAACAAAATTGTAAAGGACATCATTCATATCATGGTTGGTAATGGACTAGGTATTCAATTAAGTATGAAATTCTTCAAGTCTTTCTGGCCATTTGGGATAAGGAATATCATCGAGGGTGAAGAATTTTTTTGATGCCATGGACACATGTCTAGCAGGATTGTTTCTAGCAGGATTGCTAGTCTGGCCATATTATGGATCGAATAGTTTGATTCCATTTCATCATCTGGAGAATCAGCCATGAATATAGATGAAGTTATTGGTGGAATAGGGGGTGAATCAAGCGTAGGAATTGAGAAGGATGAAGAAGAAGAAAGAGATGCTGAATCGATTTAGTATCGAAGAAGTTTGTTAATTTGGAAACAGAATCTGCTTTTCCGGAATGGTGGGATCAGGCTGTTGGATAACAGGGTCAAGTTCCCGAGTACCCAAATCCTTTAGAAAAGATTCTAACGGATTTGATAACATCATCTGATCTGGCCTTTCTCTTATAACAATCGAACTCGATTCTGTAGGCGATGTTTTTTCCTTTCCTTTTTCCTTCTGCAAGGCCTTGAGGCGATTTCGTATTTCGCCATATACGGTTCTCTTCGTAGGGATCTTCTGGAATAGCGGCAAAAATAGACGTCTGTGGATGTGGGGGTAAATACCCAGTTCTAACAGGAGGTGCTAGTGGATCGAAAGGTCTGAACCTCACTTCTTCAAGCAGTTGGATTTGCCTCTTGAGCTTTTCTATTTCTGGCTTTGGACTTTCAAGATGATGATACCCAAGATGTTGTCCTGATTCCAAGGCGTGAAGCCTTTTCGGGAACTCAGCAAGTATCTTTTTGGTACTTTCATCATACCTTCGGAGATCTTGTTGCACATTTCCATTCGGAATCAATTGCCCTGAAGGCATTGTTTTGTGCCAACAGAGTCTCTAATTGCCAATTTAGAACGGCCGGCGGCAGGAGTTTTCTCCCCGCCCTGTTCATCCACATCAGTGGGGGTTGCTATCTTTGGGACATGACGATATCTGTTTTGAGGATCAATGAATTCCTTTGGAGCAGGAAACGATAGTTTTGATCCTTCTTTGACAAGAGGAGGAAAATCAGCATCATGGAACATAGCAATGGAGGAAGTGGGTGGTGTTTCATCTGGCGCTTCAAGAGGGTAAGAATGCTTCTTAGCCCATTTGAGGATTGGCTTGTAAAACGGGGAGAGAGCTTGTTTTCTCTGAGGAGGAGATGGTGGAGGTGATTTTGGTGGATCTGGTGAGACTTGGGGTATAGTACTGAACTCTGGTGGTGGAGGTGGTGCATAAGAAACCATGAACTGGTATTTATCACACTCACCAAGGGTATCAACGGAGGGATCTCCGTTTAAGTACCTTTGGTACACCTTATCCTTGGGTTTCTTTCTTCGAGGTGGAGATCTTGCCAGAGGATCTACCTCGTCGGGGGAGTTTGTACAATAAGAACACTGGCAAAAAAGATCCCAAAAACAATGACCATAGTTGTCTTTGTAATAATGGACAGGATGTCCATCACCGTCAAAATGTCGAACATGCTTTTTTGGATCTGGCTCGGAAATTGATTGAGGAACACATGGTTTAATCATAAAGAGGGTCTGGAAGATAGAAGGGCTTTCTTCCTTTTCCTTGCCAAATTTGATGGAAACAGTTCCATCTTTTTTCCGAACGAATTCTGAGTCCGTAGACTGGAAGGGTTTGTTGTGCTGGTGTAGCTTTTCATAGTTGGTAATCCAGGTTTCTGGAAGAAGCTTGGCCAACGTATCCTTCGGGATTTGTCTAGGGACATGGATACAGGACGCCTGGTCATTCTGCATAGAGATGAATAACGCATCTTCATTACCATGGTTTCGTTTTTAATATTATCCATTCCATGCGCTTGGTAGGTGAATCCAATGCTGAGAAGATCTCTTCTCATCATGTCTACAGAACCAGAAATCCTCGAAGCACCTATTTCTCTTGCTCCATCTTCCTCATCTTCCACCCCCTCAGAGTTTCGTGTTTCCAATGCTTCTAAGATAGACTATCTCTATGAAGTCTCTCTTAGTGATGAAACCAAAATTTCTGAAACCCAACTTCCTCTCATGAACCCTTACTCAGCTTTTGCTAAGCCCACTTCGTCTTTCTCACCCATCCGCTCAATCCGCCAACTTATTCACCAAACTCCAAAGCAAGTAAAGGAGTACGTCCAGTCCTCCAAGTTCGACCAGCATCCTATTCCTGCTACTGAAAAGGAATATTTTGTTACTCTCCAGATCCCTCCAGAGTTTCCCAGGCAATGGGCTCAACAGGGATATACTCATGTCCACTATGGAGCTGTTCGTCTTGCTCTTACCTTTCATGGTCGCAAAGGGTTGCCAGTCATGGCAAGAATTGCTTTGTTAACACCAGATTTTTACAGTACTAGCATGCTTATATTGGTACTGTTCAAACTACTTTAAATGATGGAACAGTCTTTATGACTTTATACCCAAACTTCAACATCGCTCTTTCAGATCCCCAGCTACTTTCTTTCTTGAAAGTCCAAGTTCAGCTCACCGGAGCCCCTCAAACTGCAGACTCTGTAGCTGCAACCTTGCATTACCAGATGGTCTATCGAGTGCAAAACCATGCTTTAGATCTCAACTTCAACAATGGTAATGAAGATGCGTTATTCATCTCTATGCAGAATGACCAGGCGTCCTGTATCCATGTCCCTAGACAAATCCCGAAGGATACGTTGGCCAAGCTTCTTCCAGAAACCTGGATTACCAACTATGAAAAGCTACACCAAAGACAACAAACCCTTCCGGTCTACGGACTCGGAATTCGTTCGGAAAAAGATGGAACTGTTTCCATCAAATTTGGCAAGGAAAAGGAAGAAAGCCCTTCTATCTTCCAGACCCTCTTTATGATTGAACCATGTGTTCCTCAATCAATTTCCGAGCCAGATCCAAAAAAGCATGTTCGACATTTTGACGGTGATGGACATCCTGTCCATTATTATAAAGACAACTATGGTCATTGTTTTTGGGATCCTTTTTGCCAGTGTTCCTATTGTACAAACTCCCCCGACGAGGTAGATCCTCTGGCAAGATCTCCACCTCGAAGAAAGAAACCCAAGGATAAGGTGTACCAAAGGTACTTAAACGGAGATCCCTCCGTTGATACCCTTGGTGAGTGTGATAAATACCAGTTCATGGTTTCTTATGCACCACCTCCACCACCAAAGTTCAGTACTATACCCCAAGTCTCACCAGATCCACCAAAATCACCTCCACCATCTCCTCCTCAGAGAAAACAAGCTCTCTCCCCGTTTTACAAGCCAATCCTCAAATGGGCTAAGAAGCATTCTTACCCTCTTGAAGCGCCAGATGAAACACCACCCACTTCCTCCATTGCTATGTTCCATGATGCGATTTTCCTCCTCTTGTCAAAGAAGGATCAAAACTATCGTTTCTGCTCGGAGGAATTCATTGATCCTCAAAACGAGATATCGTCATGTCCCAAAGATAGCAACCCCCACCGATGTGGATGAACAAAGCAGCAGAGAAAACTCCCTACCTGCTTTGAAGCCGTTCTAAATTGGCAATCGAGACTCTGTTGGCACAAAACAATGCCTTCGGGGCAATTGATTCCAGAATTGGAAATGTGCAACAAGATCTCCGAAGGTATGATGAAAGTACCAAAAAGATACTTGCCGAGTTCCGGAAAAGGCTTCACGCCTTGGAATCGGGACAACATCTTGGGTATCATCATCTTGAAAGTCCAAAGCCGAAATAGAAAAGCTCAAGAGGCAAATCCAAGCGCTTGAAGAAGGAAGGTTCGGACCTTTCGATCCACTAGCACCTCTGTTAGAACCGGGTATTTACCCCCACATCCACGAGCACGTCTATTTTTGCCGCTATTCTAGAAGATCCCTACAGAAGAGAACCAGATATGGCAGAAATACGAAATCGCCTCAAGGCCTTGCAGAAGGAAAAAGGAAAGGAAAAAACATCGCCTACAGAATCGAATTCGATTGTTATAAGAGAAAGGCCAGATCAGATGATGTTATCAAATCCGTTAGAATCTTTTCTAAAGGATTTGGGTACTCAGGAACTTGACCCTGTTATCCAACAGCCTGATCCCACCATTCCAGAAAAACAGATTATGTTTCCAGCTAAACAAACTTCTTCTGATACTAAATCAGATTCAGCATCTCTTTCTTCTTCTTCATCCTTCTCAATTCCTACAGTTGATTCACCCCCTATTCCACCAATAACTTCATCTATATTCATGGCTGATTCTCCAGATGATGAAATGGAATCAAACTATTCTGATCCATAATATGGTCAGACTAGCAATCCTGCTAGAAACAATCCTGCTAGACATGTGTCCATGGCATCAAAACAATTCTTCACCCTCGATGATATTCCTTATCCCAAATGGCCAGAAAGACTTGAAGAATTTCATACTTGGTTGAATACCCAGTCTATTACCAACCATGATATGAATGATGTCCTTTACAATTTTGTTACAAGGTTCACAGGAAGCCTCAAACTCTGGTGGCAATCAATTTCAGAACAAGATCAGATTTTGTTTCTGATGTCGGTCAATTTTAGCCATGCCATTACTCTCTTATATCATATTTTTGTGGGAAAACCTGGAGATCTCATAGAGATAAAAAGGAGAGAATTTTTTGAAAGAAGATGCTGCTCTCTTCAGGAAAAGCATCTTGATAAGCATTATCGAGTAATGCTTCAGCTCTTTTACCAAGTCGGCGTAGATCCAAATCTGAAGCATGTCTTCCTCACATCCATCCCTAAAGAGCTATCCCAGATTGTTGAAAGATCTTTTTTCTCAAAACAAAGAAGAGTACAGGATATTCCCTTGGGGGAAATACAGCAAGAAATCCATCTATGCCTTGAAGAATTATGCTTAAAGCGCCAGATGGTCCGTACCTACATCACAGATGACAAGCGACTTGAATCAGCTTGTTCCCGCCAGAAGTTAAAGATAAAATGCTCCAACCAAGACTGTGATGGTACTTGTGGCAAGTATTCCCGGAAGAAAAAACATTACAAGAAGTATTGGATGAACAAATCCAAACATGGCTCCAAGCATTTCCGGAAAAAGAAGAAATAGCGATACCTACGCAAAAGAAAAGATCGCACAGGCCATAAGAAATCAAACCGTTGCTACGTTTGCAACAAGAAAGGACATTTTGCCAAAAATTGTCCTCAAGCGAAAAAAGGTCACAATCATCTAATCGAGAGTGAAACAGGTATTTCCCTTGAAAATGATGATATTGAATCCTTATTTTCTGCTGATGAAGAACCATCTGAACAAACTCTTTGTGTCATTCCCTTTTACGAAACTTCCAGTGAGACTGAGTCAAATTCAGAATCTGAAGATATTTTTCACATATCTCCCACATCTCTAGAACCAAACCTCGACATATTCTCCAGTCAAACTCACTGTCCCCATTTCCCAGTAAAAATCCTCACTTTGAAGTTTGCCAAACCAATCAATGTTATTGCTCTCATTGGCACAGGAGCAAGTTGTTCCATTCTTGACACTAAAATTCTGCCTGAAGAATATTGGAACCCCCATGTCCGATATTTCAACTCCGCCTCTGGAGATACTTTCTCCACAAATGTCAGGACCGCCCCCGTAACGGTCCAGTTCTTTCCGCAGTGTTCCATAACTACAAAAATATTTGGATCAAACCTCCCCAATAAAGATCTGATAATTGGGTGGGACATCATGACTCAAATCTCCCAGCTTCGCATTATTCCTGGAAAAGGTCTTAGGTATAAAGATCAATTCTCTGAGTTCGTTAATATCCAGAGACTCTTTTCCATTCAGATGAGTCTACTAGATCCAATCATGCAAAAGTTACTAGAATCTTGTTCAGAATCTCATGCGGAATTTGCTCAAAAATGTTCTCATCCTTTATGGGAAAATACAGAATTCTTTGTTCGCCTTCCTTTCAAGAAAAATGAAGACATCAACCCAACAAAGGCGAGCCATGTGGGAATGAAGCCGAACATCGGCTTTAGCTCAAAGGGAATGCTCAGAACTCCCGCAACAAGGCCTTATTGAAATCTCCAATTCTCAATGGGCTTGCGAGGCCTTTTATGTCAATAAACGCGCGAACAAAAAGAGGAAAGATGAGGCGGTGATTAACTATCAACCTCTCAATCTTTTCCTCCAGGATGATAAGTTCCCTTTACCATCTAGAGATTCTCTCTTTAGTGGTCTAACCAAGGCCCATATCTATTCCAAATTCGACCTCAAAGCCGGATTTTGGCAGTTGGGCATCCATCCTGAAGACAGATCCAAAACAGGATTCTATATCCCGAACCAGCACTTTCAGTGGAAGGTTCTTCCTTTTGGCTTAAAGGTAGAACCATCCCTTTTCCAAAAGGCCATGTGTCGTATATTTCAACCAATCTTGTCAAGTGCAGCTGTATACATCGACGATATTCTACTTTACAATCCTGACGAGCAGTCACACTATCAACTCCTTGAGCAGTTTGCACAAATTGTGAAGAAGCATGGTATTATGCTTTCTCAAAGAAAATGAATATTGCCCAAACAGAAATCGAATTCCTTGGTATGCACCTTAACAAAGGGACATACTATCCAGGCCACATATTGCTCAAGAATTATTGAAGTTTCGAGGACAACTTCACCACAAAACAAGTTCAGCAATTTCTTGGGATAATCAATTATCTCAGGGTTTTTCTCCCAAATATTGCAAAGCTTCTGATCCCTTTGCAATCCATGCTGAAGAAGAATTCCCCACCTTGGGGAAAAACCCAAACTAAAGCAGTCGCTGAGCTTAAGGAGATTATGCAGAATCTCCCACCATTGCAAATACCATCAACAGGAAAAAGAATTCTTCAAACTGACGCCAGTGATGAATACTGGGCAGCCATCCTCTTTGAAGAAATTGATGGTAAGAAACAACTTTGTGCCCACAAAAGTGGAAAGTTTTCTCAAGCTGAAATGCATTACCATTCCACTTTCAAAGAAATTCTAGCAGTCAAAAATGGAATCAAAAAATTTGAGTTTCATCGCATCGGCCATCACTTCTTGGTAGAATTAGACATGGCATCTTTCCCTCAGATGACCAAGTTTAAACAGAAGCAGATTCCAAATTCCCAACTGCTTCGATGGGCTGAATGGTTTTCAAAATACTCTTTTGAAACCAAACACATTCTTGGAAAAAAGAATGTACTTGCTGACTTCCTATCAAGACCCAAAGCACCAGCCGAAATCAACATGTACATCAAGAGGCCTGCATTCCATATGCTCAACTATGGAGTGAAATACAAGATTGAGAAGATCAAAGATTTACAAAGCTGGAAATACCCCCAGGAGATTATTCAGCAAATCCAGAACGATAGTCTTACTGAGAACCTGGAGAACCTCATGTGGCAGTGCCACACAGATCTATTCAGATTCAACGGAGGTTCGATTCTTTATCCTTGCGGGTTAAATTTGAATTATCCTTTCATTCATCCTCTTATCTGGAAGGAAGATGATTTCCCTGAACAGCTCAAAACGTTATTATGGTACTTAACCAATAAGTACTTAATAGCCATTGAGATTCCAACCAGAAGATTCATTGACAATCTCACCAGGATATTCTTACTCAGAAGAAACGTGGAAAAAGAAAGCGATAAGAATCTCTTAGACTTTCTTAACTGGTTCTATCATCCTACTTATTGGAAAAAGAATTGAGAACCATGACACCAGATCCTGAGGTCCACACCATCCTGTTTTTCCGACGCCCATGGAATTTTTTCAGAAATAATGGTACTATTCTCGATTCACCACTAGAAATAGGAACCACATCCTATAAACCTCATTTGAACAGTCGAGAAGCCCGGATTCACAAATCTTATCCAAAATCTGTTAAATTTTGTGAACATGAGTACCGAGAACTCCAGAGGATCTTATGCCAAGAAAATAAAACCGTTCCTGAAGATGTTTGGAAAAATGTACCTACTACGTGGGATCATTATGACCTAGCACCAGATGCTACGGAAGCACTCAGGCAATACAGACAAGCTGAATCATCCCAAGAACATGAAATGACAAGTGAAGATGACATTGTCCAGTCCACTCAAGACCCCTATGCACGCTTTGGAGGTCCTCTGTCCCAGAATCCCTACGAATAGGGATCTTCATCCTCATTTCAAGACATGGACACATCCTTTTATGCAGACCCATCCAATTGGCCTCAGCCAAGTATTCCTGCCAATACTACCAGTGCAAATACAAACTGGGCAGAAGAATAAGCATCCCATTGGGCTCATGAACAAGCATCATCATCAAGAAGGCTGAATCAAATCCTCTCACCTGAAGATCTTGAATCCCTTCAACAAAAATACGAGGCACATCTCCTAGAAGACAGCTCGGATGACTCAGTATGCAGCTACAATGCCCGTGACAGACGAGACCGCTGAAGTCCGTACAATTTCACTATAGCAAATCACTGTTCACTTTTATTGTAGCACTAGGCTAGGGAAAGTACTGTTCACAGTACAATTACTGTTCATAGTGCGCAAATAATTCCCTCCCGAAAGTTTTCGGTGCCCCTGTTTGTTCCCGGACCCAGGAGCTTGGTCCTTGTTTGTTGGTTTGTGACCTCTTATTGTCTATATAAGGCAAGGAGGGTGTAATGTGTTGGGCGAGTCCCCGAAGTAAAGTGTGTGCTTTGTGAAAAATCTCCCCATGGCTTTCTAAACTCCTCTTCTTCTCCGGCTGGTAGGATCCTCCGAGAAATGCGGCTTGGGTAGGTTAGAAATGTTTCCATCCCGGCATCTCGAGTGTCTCTAGGCTCGAACTAAAGGGTGAGTGGTTCTCTCTGCTAAAAGGCTGTCCCTGAAGGGCTTGAACGAGTTGTTCGCCCACTGTGGGAAGGCATACCTGCAGAAAATTTACTCTCCTTCCCTGGTTCTAAGTCTAGGTCCATTCATGCTCCACTGAAATGTCGACATGTCTTCACTGACTTGGAAGGCTGGAAAATGGAAAAGTCTAAAATGTGAGGCTTTCTTTTTCTCTCTCTTCTGTCAGCCGACTGAAAAAGGACTGAGGAGACTCGATAATTAATGCTCGAATTTGAGTTGCCGCTAAAAACTCCCTCTCCTCTTTTCAATTTTCAAGCTTTTTGGCCTTCTCGGAGAAGAGAAACGATGAAGCTTCTCTTCCTTTTCTCTTGCGCGCTCCTCCGCCTCCGCCTCCGCCTTCCCCTTCCCCAAAGCCGCCTTTGGTCGCTCGCTTGGGTCCGCCTTTGGCACGTCGCCTCCCAAGAGCCCGCTCGCGCATTTCGCCGGGTCCTGACTCCTGAGCCCCTTCGCCTCCGCCATTGCCTCCGGAGCCTCATCGCCCCAATCTTTTGGGAACCCTAGCGACGTTTACTATGGCCGCACCATCTCTCTTAGCCTCGGAAACTTCTGGGTCTCCGTCCGATTGCGTCCCTCCGATGAGCTCGTCATCATGCCTCACCCCATCTATGATCTCGTCATCTGAGAACATTTTGGATACCTGCAGCTGACGGTGTTGTTTGGGTGTTCTTTTTCCCCAACCGAGCTACAGAAAACCTTGGAACATCGCGGTCAGGGAGGATTATCCAAAATCAAAGACTCGTCTTCGCGAAGTTCACTGCACTCAGAGTCCCTGTAATATTTGGATAGAAGAAGATGTCGACCATGTACGTATTGGAGCCGCCGACGAAGGGGAAGGTTTGTCTCCATGTTTGTGTGATCTGAGTTTTTGTTTGATTTTTCTGGAATGGCACTGAGAAGTTGTGGACTCCTATTTTACTGTGATTGCGTCATGAATCTAGCTGCTTTTTACTTTTTCGGGATCTAGTTTTGATTCGATTCTCTTCCTCTTGCTTTATTTTTGGACATGTGGTTGGAAGTTGCGCTCTGATGAGTTTATGATTAATGTGAAAGCAACGTTAAGATGAGCGATCAAGTTCCTTCTGCATTCGATTCCAACCTCCAATTTGTGTTTCTGCGTCTTCGCTTCACAGAAATGGCTGCCAAGGCTAAGCCAATTGCTCCCGTCCCTGCAAAATTAAGAGTGAATTGTGAATTGGGTCAAGATTGCTTATTCAATGCTCAAGAATGGATGGTGGAGTAGCTTCTTCGGGATTGAGTTTGTGTTCTATGGAGTTTTAAACATATCTTCAGTTTGAAGTGCACTCGCATTGAAAGAATGGTTAGATCTTTCATTTGGTTTGTGTTAAAGATAGATTTTGTTGTGAGAAGAGGAAATATCCAATTATTTTGTCAGTTTGGCCTTTCGGCAACGAAAATATTGAAGGAGGGTGAAGTCATGTAGAATTGAACTGTTATATGAAGTTATGAACAGTAATTAAGCTTAATTTGCTTTGAGTGAAGTCCTTGATCTTAAGATTATGCGTGTAGTATTATCATGCTCTTCAACATCATTTAATTTATGTATTCAAAGGAATTTGGTTTTCAAATTCATAACCTTGTCTATACTTCTTGATGGTCGGATGAGCTAATGTCTTGACTATGGGCATTAATAGTTGAAGCTAGCTAGATTTGTGTATTTAAGTTGGATGATCTTGTCAATAAGCTGGTCGAACCTTCTGTCTGCTCGCAGTTAGGCATTTCAATGTAAAATACCTTTTCCACTTTGTTATTGTTCAAATGAGGTGGTTGCTTAGCTGGTGGATGAGATTGTATTGGCAATGGTTGTGGTAATGTATGTGATTGTGTCCAATAAGTTTAAGTTTCCTCTATTACGTGGTCTGCATAAGCCGCCTTGTTCTTTTTTATCCTGATTTCTGCTGTCTACTTGCAATTCAAGGTGGCGATCCTACTTGCTCCAGCACACGTCCCTTCTCTCGCTATTGAAATTGAATTGCAGGGATTTCAAGCAAAACCAATTGGTTTAGTCTGTTAGCATAGAGGGTTTTGCTGATAGTTATTGTTGCTGGTGATGGCTGATGTGGTATTGCCGTTCTGTTGCATCACTAGAGCTTGCCTTAGTTCTTGCTTTAATTTAGTGTATTCTTTCTTTTTTGGGGTAAGGGAAGAACAAAAGATTGACTTTGGCTGGGCTTTGCACAAATAAAAGAGACATTGTGCTCCAAGGATGGTTCTCTGAAAAGGAAATTATGAATATAGAAACGTGTCATTTACAAATTCTTCAATGTAGGGTAGGTCCTGTTGTTTGTTCTATGTTCCCGCTTTGCTTTCTCTTTGTGCCATAAATGTTGTGAGCTAGTGATAAGGTTACTTATTGTTTACTTTCTTGTGACAACATATGGCAAGTGTAAATCTTCTTTTCTCACATTGAGATGTAATCAATCATTGTTTTTGGATAACTGGAGTGTGAAGGCAACCCAAAGAAAGACCACATAAACTGGTAGGATGGGGTATCTCTGCAATGTCCCTTACAAGTTCGGGAGTGGTTTCAGAGAAGGTGATGAGCTTTGCTCTTGTTTGATTGTCTATGGAGATAATGTTATCTTTTGCACTTGGTGATGGAATTTTTTTGGCTTTTTTGCTGATTTATGGAGCTGATGATTATGTAGGTACTAAAGCCATGCGAAGGAAGCACGTAGCACCGGCTTCTGCCCAATTGTTATGATAGTTTTGGGACATAATCATGTAAATTTGAAGAATTTAGTTATCTAGACGCTGGGAACTTTTGGCATATACAGTTGCCCTTTAATATACTTTGTTTTAATTTCATCTATTGTGGCATTATTTGCAATTTTGAATGAACAAAGATTAAGCTTACCATTGTTTTAGAACTGCCTAGTGATGTGGTAGTCGGCCATTAATGCTCTTGCAATGCCTACTTGTCCTTAGTTATAACTTTAATCTCTTTTGATTGGAGCAAGTTGTTGAGTCCTATTATGGCTATCTTGACTGTGAGAGTGCCCCTTCTCAACCTGTATCATCTCACGAGATCTTTGGTACGCAGCGAGATGGTTATTTGGAGGCAAAAATTTATCCTGTTCCCTTTAACATTTAGATTATGCCCAACTTAGATCTTTTGAAAAATTAAGAGACGGACAGTGATATGCACCATGCAAGTCACAATCTATTAAAAGGTTGAGACTTTTATGCAAAAGATATAACAAGATCAAATTCAACCATGTTGAGATTAAAACAGAAGCCATGGACTTAATTTTACCTATGCACAGTCAGCATTTCTAAACTTTTCTTAGTGAAATAGGGTGGCTTCAAAATGATAAAAAGATGAAAAGAGACAGACCCTTTCCTTCGCAGAAATGCATCTCTATTTTCAAGTTAGAGCAAGATCAAGAAAATTGTCAAGACCTGCAATTGCACCTCACCTTTTTGCCAATGAATTACTGTTGCATGCCGATAAAGGGTTGTAGGGGCGCTAAACTAATAATTTCATAGGCATCACCCAGGGTTGAGCTTTGGTATGGTATCTACCACTAAAAGTTGACCGGGAGATTACTAGAAATTCATCCCAGTTGAAAGGAAATGATGGCGGTCCTTTGAAGCAAACCTGGCAATATCCCGATCTCCTTACAAGAAGACGAAGCCAAATCTTGGCTATTTGTCACCGGGCTTAGCAAGGTAAACGAATTTCAAATCGTAGGCATAACATAGAGAAAGCCTTCTTCCTTAAATGTATTGCCTTTTCAATATCATGCGCACGCTATATTTTCTTCTCAATACCAAGTACAAAGATAAAGACCAATTCAAAGTTAATTCCACTTTCTCAATGAAGCAGATTGATCTCCCCATAAATGCTTCAGAAGACCTATTCCATGAAGCTAACTGACAAGCTTCTCCCCCTTCAGTAAAAGGTCCATGTTTATGTTCGGACTAAGATTGTTTGTCCACCTTAGCCAGCAACTCTTGCCGCAATGAAGAAGACCCAACTGCAATTAGACAGAAGAAATCTAGGTAAAAAAGAACAAGGCAGTTTATGCAAACCACGTAATAGAGGCAACTGAATCTTGGTGGACATAATCACATACATCACCACAGCCATCACCATACATTATCCATCGGCTAAAGCAACACCTCATTTAAACAAGAACAAAGTGGAAAAGGTGTTTTACATTGAAATGCCTAGCTGCAAGCAGACAGCGGGCATAACTAGCTTATTGTGCTTCCTCAGTACTATAAGCAAAGAGCCAATAAAATTAAATTAAGCAGGAGAAATATATTGACAAGATCATCCAACTTAAATACACAAATCTAGCTAGCTTCAACCATTAATGCCCATAGTCAAGACATTAGCTCATTCGACCATCAAGAGGTACAAACAAGGTTACGAGTTTGAAAACCAAATTCCTTCAAATTCAGAAATTAAACAATGTTGAAGAGCATGATAATACTACATGCATAATCTTAAGATCAAGGACTTCACTCAATGCGAATTAAGCTCAATTATTGTCCATACAACAGTTCCATTCTACATGACTTCATCACTCATTTAATATTCCTGTTACCGAAAGACCAAAGTGACAAAACAAGTTGGAAATTTCCTCTTCTCACAACAAAATCTATCTTTAGCCCAAACCAATTGAAAGATCTAACCATCTTTTCAATGCGAGTGCACTCCAAACTGAAGATACGTTAAAAACTTCATAATCTTCAGATAATAAATTAATCAGAACGCAAGAGTTTCATGAACCTGCGAGGGAAAATGCAGAGATACCTCATCCTACCAGTTTCTATGGTCTTCCTTCGGATTGCCTTCACACTCTAGTTATCTAAAAACAGTGATTAAATACAACTAAATGTGCGAAAAGAAGATTTACTCTTGCCATATGCTGTCACAAGAAAGAAAACAATAAGCAACCTCATCACTAGCTCACAACATCAATGGTGTTAAGAGAAAGCAAAAGTGGGGACAACATAGAAACCTACATTGAAGAATTTGTACATGACAGATTTCTATATTCATAATTTCCTTTTTAGAGAACCATCTTTAGAGCACAATCTCTTATATATTTGTGCAAAACCCAGCTAAAAGCCAATCTTTTGTTCTTCCCCCCACCCTAGAATACACGATTGACTTGTGCAGATCCTACATTGAAGCAAGAGCTAATGCAATCTCTAGTCACATGAACAAATGCAATAGAACATCACTAACACATCAGCCATCACCATCAACAATAACCATCAACAAAACCCTCTGCTAACAGACCAAACCGATTGCTCAAAATCTCTGTAATGCCATTTCGAGAGAGGGGGAGGGAAGGGGGGGACCTGTGCCGGAGCCACTAGGAAAGGATTGACACCTTGAACAAGGAAGTCCTCGACGATGCGGTGAAAGATGGTGCCGTCGTAGTAACATTCGAGGCAGAGCTTAAAGAAGTTCCTTACGGCCTTGGGCGCTTCTTTTGGCCAGAGCTTGATGTCGAGTGGGCGTGCGTCGCGTTCAGCACTAACATACACATTCGACGTCTTCTTTTATCCAATTTCTACGGGGACTCGGGTGCGGTGATCTCAATGAAGACAAATCTCTCGATTTCGAGTTTCCTCCCCAACCGCAATGTTCCAAGGATTTTTGTAGCTTGATTGAGGAAGAAAACGCCCCAACGATGTCTTGAGCCACCAATACCCGAAATGTTACCAAATGATCTAGAGACGTAAAGTGGACGAGATCGTGGATGGGATGAGGTGTGATAACGAGCTTGTCGGAGGGACGCGATCGGACCAAGGCTCATAAGTTGCCGAGGCTGAGAGATATGATGTGGCCACAGTAGACGCCGCCAGGGTTCCCAAGAGACCAGCACGAGCATGCGTGGGGGAGAGAGAGAGAGAGAGAGAGAGGAGTCTGATGAATCGTGGCAGCCGATGAGGCTCCGGAGGCGACGGTGGAGGCAAAGGGGGCTCGGGACAGAGCAGCAGCGACCAAGCGAGGGTCATGGGGGAGGCGACGTGCCAGAGGTAGATCTTAGCAGCACCTGCGACCGACGAGGGCCTTGGGAGAGGCGGAGGCGGAGGCGAGCGATCAGGCATGCGGGAGAATGAGAGAGAAGGTGTCTTCGTCTTTTCTTCTCAACTCAACAAAGGAGAAGGCAAAAAAATGTTTGCAAATTGAAAAGAGGAGAGAGATTTTTTAGCGGCAAGAGCATTAATTGTTGCTTTTGCCGAGGCTTTTTTCAGTCGGCTGACAGAAGAGAGAGAAAAAGAAAGCCTCACATTTTAGACTTTTCCATTTTCCATCAGTGAACACGTGTCGACATTTCAGTGGAGCCATCTAAGCTCGTGCGCGCCACGTAGGACGATGACATGGTGATTGCTAACCACTGAATATTTTCTCGTAATCTGCGGAATCCCTACCCGGTTCCCGATCCAGGTCCGACCCGCCAACCCGGGGTTGCGACCCGGAAAATCGGGAACCCTAGGGTTTCCCGATTGCAGCGACGGCGACGGCGGTGACAGCAACGACAACGACGGCGACGGTGACGGAAGGGGGCTACGATGAACGGCAGGGACGACGGCTACGGGCTTTTTACCTTTTCTTGAACGGGGGCAACGACGGCGACGGCAAGGGGGGCGATTTGCGACGGTGGAGGCTACGGCGAGGCCTGGTTTTGGTCAGATCCAGCTGGGGCTCTCTCTCTCTCCCTCGGGCTCGCCCTTCGAGCTCCCCGAAGTCTCTCGGGGACCCCTCTGAGCTCACCCCGCCTCGGCCGGCCTGCACTCGAGCTCCCCGAAGTCTCTCAGGGGACCCCGAGCTTCAGTGGCCTCTCTCTTTCTCCTTCCTCCGACAGAACCTCTCCCTCTCTTCCAGCCTCAGCCTTCGGATCTGGGCTTGCTCGTCCTCGGCCCCCTTTCTAAAGTCTCTCAGTAGGAAGCATGAAGCTTTGCAGCCTTCGATCGTTTTCGGCGTGACCTTTGCTGTCGTCGGGGGAGCCCTATTTATAGGCTAGGGGGGCGATCGGTCGACGGAGCTTCGACCGCCGGTCCCTGTGCACCGAACGGCCTCCGTCGGTTGAACCGGCGTCCCATCCGCCACCTGCCCATCCTTTAGCGCGTTGCCAGCTCCCCCATGTGCGTCGCTGCTCCTCTCTCCCGCTCCGGCGTCGCGTCTCCAGCGCGTGAATTGCAGAGGCGCCGAGGAAGGAGACGACCGAAAGGGGGGCTGGGCCTTGCGCCTGGGCCGTGGAGGCCCACAGAGGGGGGCTGCTGCTTTTCTGTTTTTCTGCTTCTTTTCCGTTTTTTTTTTTTGTTTTTTTCTTGTTTTTTTCTGTTTTTCTAAAAAGACAAAATGAAAGAAAACCTAATTAAAAACAAATAATTTAGGCGTCAATAAGGATTTCTGGCGATTGAGAATGACGAAGAAGACCCTGCGAATGAGAAAAATCAGTGATAATATTTTATCAGCTCTCGACACCTCCCAAATCATGCTCTGCACAAGCCTCCCCTCCTTGTCACCGAATGCGTTGACCTCTTGGAAATGTAAACGAAGACTGCCAATGGGGGTTATAATAGAGCCACATAGAACCTGAGAGCCGACAACAATTCGTGCTCAGTTTGGAGATTGACAACAAATTCTTGATTAAAATCACTCGTCCAACTAGGCAGTAAGCAACGGTCACAAAGGTCAGGCAGCGCTACTTGCCCTAACATTTCCTAATTTGGAACTCTCGTATCTCACAGATGATCCGAAGACTCCTCCACTCAGAAATTCTCATCTTCTTCAAGTACTGCCTATTGTCCGTTGAAATCCCCACACGTCTTTGTTCTTCCCCCTTTTGTCTCGCCCCCCTCTCTGTCGCGCTCTCTCCCTGTGAAAACCCACGATCGTCAGCTCTTCGTCTTTTTCATCCCTTCATCTCTTGGGGATAATGGCGAATCAAAGTATTCCAGCGGCAACGATCTATTTTTCCTCCCTTGTCTCTTTGACGCTCGTGATCGAGAAGATATTTATTGCCACGGACATGAGCCCCTGCCAAAGTAGGCTCTCCATACCCAAGTCAAAGGCACTCCAAAATTTTTTGAGCAACCAAGAGATCGGAACTCTAGATAGCAAGGAAGGCATTAAGATTTCTCTCCTTGACCCGTGTCGCAAAATACATCACGGGTTGTGAGTCAAGGAGTTGAGCTACAGAAGCAAAACTTTTTCTTATGCGTTAACCGAGCGGTCGAATGCAGTCGCACATTCCTTACAAGCCGAATGGACTCGAAAAGATGCTACCATCCAGCTTTGGTCCTTTAGAGTTGACGGCAACCTTTGCTTTTGCCTTACGATGGTTTAAGGCAATAAAAAGTCCGGCTCCTTGTGAAGAAATTCAAGAAATACCTCTAAGTAATTTTGCAGTACATATCTAGTTAAATTCACATTCGTTGTACATTCCTTCAAAATTTTGGTGTAGGCAATTTCATATTTTCTAAAATTGACCTGTTAGAGTTTCAATGAAGTTAGGAAGTAAATGGATTTGAGGTAGTCTAGTTTCATGGATCAACCACGGTTGTCTGTGATTTTTTTACGGAGGACTCCATTGTTTTTGAGTTTTTTTTTTTCTTTGGGTTGAATTTTGCATTTGATATGTTCAAATGGCGAGTGTATATAGTGTTGCAGAATTGATTCGTTATAATGGCCATAGATACTAATGTGCCAATTTTTCAATATTAATATGAAGTTAGTGATTAGTTGAGTTCATAAATGTACTTTGAATGTATGCGGTCAACTTGCTTCCCAAAAGTGATTGTGGCTAAGAACTCTCATGAGCTAAAGTCAAAGTCTAAGTCTAGTTTGATAGTGAGACGTATCTACCACACGCAATCCTATCCAAAGGAATCTCTATTCAGAGAAAATAACATACCAAAACGCGCTGAAATGAGTACTACTTTTAACAAGTTCAGCAAGCCTAAGGATCAATCAAACACCCCTGAGTCAACCTAAAGCCTCTAAGGAGTATTCAGCAACATTTTACAAGTTCAGTCTCCGATTTAGATAAAGAAAATGACATCAAAACATGCATGCAATGACTAAGAAATTAATGACACATTAGCCCCATAATCATGAATGAGCAAAGCAACATTCAAACTAAGCCAAATTTATACTTGAGGAAACAACCAGCAAGTAAACCAACATTCACAGGCCACATTTGACGTTTTTCTGTGAAAAATTGACATCAGAATTGCTAGAAATGATGAGAAATGAATAGCACATCTATATGCTATCTTTAAAACCAAATAAGCCCTCAAAGAATCTCAAGACCCAACTAAATCGCATCTAATTCAGAATACTCAGCAAACTACCCAATGCAAATGCATACATTTTACCTGTGAGCATGATGCCTAAACATGTCAAAAAGGTGAGAGATCAATGGTTTGTTGATGTAACATCATAGGCAAATGAAATAATATTGAATGAAACCAAATTACTTCTATCTCACATGCAAAAAAGAAGATCCAGCATTCAGGAGATATTAAGAGTATTCAAGACATCAAGGTGCAATGGCTCAACAAACTATCATCACAAATCCCACATAACCCTTTCCCACAATGACACATTTATTTGTATAGCCAAGATAATATCTAAATGAAACTAAACCTTCATTATTTGTATAGAAATGGTTCCGAACCACCAACATGAAAATATATCAAACAAATTCAAATCATGGACAGCTCAAATAATCATGAATACAGCCCATTCAAGGCATGACCAACACTTATGATTAAGAATTCAGCAAGTTTTAAGCATGGAGAGCATCTCTAGTCATGAAATCCGCAAATTCTAAGTAAATTCGGCATCTATTGCTTTGAATTTGGCATATTTAGGAACATATAATAGCATGTGTAGACTTGAAGCCAGCTTATTCAAACCAAGTGCAGTCAATTTGACATCTAGAAGCAGCACTCATAGCCAAGAAATCAACATGTATTGAACACGTATCTACAGCACTTATAACCAAGAAATCAACATATGGTGAACACATACTGTAGGTATAGCCCTTAATTTAGCATGTTCAGTCGGCAATGGAAATGATAACGTAGGCATGTACCATTGTTCCAGGCCTCTAGGTGAAATTGTGATATCCTAGATTTTCAACTTTGTTTTCTACTAAATAAATCAGGCATTTCATTGACGCGCCTTTAGAGATGTTCTCAGAGCTGATCACTCTTGAGATAACTAGGTTAGCTGGGAAAACCAATAAGGATTTTTAGGCAGATAGACTTGAGAATTCGACTAGGAATCGGCTTTTCGATCGTGTCTATCTTTAGAGGCCATCGCGGCACAGTATAAAATCGATTTGAAATAAAAAAATAGACTGGTTCAACAGAGATGTGTGACCAATCGTGGGTGACACCACTAAATTAGAAAATTCTCGTCGACCAGCATTAGATTGATTTTCTTATTGTTTTGGTACCCTGTGTCCATATTTGAATTCTCGAGATTTTCATGACAACCGAGAGTCGCCAATGAGTCGAGTGGGTTTATTGTGACTCGAAGAAAATCGACCATGGGTCATTTGCACTAAAAATGCCTGAAAGTTACCCGGTAGCCTAGGTCACGCTAAAAACGCGTCAAATGGAAATTAACCGTGAATTTAAATCTGATTTTAGAAATTGAAGATTCTATCATGTTACAATAAATTCTATGAGCGTCAACTCAGTCTTAGAAGATTTTTCAGAGATTTCGAGACTTTTACGAAAAATCGTTCGAACGTCGCGGAAAATTAATAGAAATTCGTATGGACCGAATTTTAGCGAGTTTCGACTTTCAAACCGAGCCTTTGGGTGTTGGGTACTTACAAAAAATTCTACGAGATTTATCTTCATCGAAATTGGACTTCGATTTGGAGATTTTGTGGATAAATTGAAGCTTAAATTGAAGAATTCGAATCTATGGTGAGGGCAACATATTTTGGCATCAATCGGGATGGCCGGTAACTGAGATTTTATGCTGATGATCGTGGTGCAATCCATTTATTTATTTGAGCTTTATTTTGTGCTAAATTGATTTATGAGTGATTTTAGGATTTATTCCTAAATTGAATAATTTTGGAAAATCAATTAAAGAATAACTGGGCATTGGTTGATAATGCCACCAAATATTCAAATTTGCTGAGTGGGGCCATGATGCCACTAAACATTGAAAGTTGCCGAGTGGGGCTATGATGCCACTAAACATTGAAAGTTGTCAAATGGGGCCGTGATGCCACTAAATCTAAGAAAATTGCTCGGTAGGGCCGTGATTACCACCTATAAATAAGTTGTGTCCTAAGGACCGTGATTCATAATTGGGAATTGAGTTGGAATAGTTGAAATGACCGGAAGTGGTCTTGTTGATATGTATCGACTAAGTCGATTAATCATTGCTTTGATCTGATGTTGTGAATTGATTGATTAAATGGAAATGACTGGTGAATGGTCTGTTTGACATGTAATCGACTAGGTCGATTGATCGGATTATCGACCTGTGATGATGTGATTGGGTGCCTATTTAAACTGTGCTAATATGTAGGGCGGAATCTGAGACCAAAGTAAGTCCTCTGACTCGTGTTGTGCATAGGCAACCCTAAGGTGTATTAGTTTACTAATCGGGTCTTAGAGGGTAGAACTTGCTGAAACGTTGTCTCATTGGTTATTGAATAACCATTTCGGGTCCCTAGATGCAGTAGACTTGGATTTTGAAGATCTCAAAAGTTCGGTGCAATTTGCTGAAGGCTCCAGTTGGAGTTTGGAGGATGATGAAGAGGATGATGGGGACAAGTAGCTTGTAGAACCCCACTACTACAAACAAGGCTTAATGTGAATTGGACTTAATAGTTCACTTTGTATATATATGTGCACTGGTTTGCAATGTATATAAGAGTGAAAGTTTAAAATTTAGTCCTACTGTTCTATCTTAATGTTTTATTTTCTGAGGATTTATAATTATTTCTGCATGTGCATATGAAAATAAAAGGGTTGGCGATATATCCTAGAATATCGCAAATTTTTAATCAACCAAGGTGAGGGATGGGCATGTGCCCGAGGATCGGGGCGTGACAAAAATCCTATGATACCCACTAAAAAGAAGTCAATCAAAAATTGAGCCCCACTTACATGGGCCTTGCTCCTCAAAAATAAACTCTGTCAAGATATCTTTCATAGACTTAAAGGCACGCTTCGGGATACTCAACCAGAATGTCAGAGTCTTTTAGACATACGTGGACTACTTATAAACTTCATTTAGATGAGAAGCAAGAACCAAGAATATGAGGGAGCTTCGGTGGTCATTAATATGTGATCTAAATCTTATTGAAAATCGATCACATCTAACTCAAGGTAATTGATAACGGTCGTGGCATTCAATAACGAAGAAGAGCAACTCTATCTCACTCAACTTAACAAATAAACCCAGGCTACGGATTGAAACAAGAATGGTCTCTGTGGCAGTGAAGTAAATGGTGGGAGCAACGAGGTACTCTAAACAATAAACATTAACATATGAGAATATGCATACGAAAATTGAACATGAAGCGAAGTCGCACATGATCATATGTAAAAGGAGATGTTTGACTTAGCTTATTTGTTGGAATCCGAATCCGCCAACCGAGATAAGCGCATTCCTGCAGTTCCTGGCTGAGCATGATTGAATTCTGCAATGCAACATTACTGATCCTTGTCTTGGATAATTTTACCGAACAACTTATGCGCATCGTCTAACACGTGGCACCTCCCATACTTTGACACCACCACAATGAACTCAAACCACTACTCTCGAACCAATTAGCACTGATAACCTTGTGGACCGCAGAAATAGTGAATCTCGTTTGCGGCTATTAATAATGAATTCGAAATTTGATACATGAGTTTAATCGGGAAAGAAACGACTCGATTGACGAATTCCAACATCGCTGGAACGTCCCAAGGAACTGGCCGTCGATGAAGATTTGTCTATCCTTCTCTCTCCCCGTTTAACATGCAGTGTATACCACAGCGATTGAAATGGAGCCGAAGTTGATCGTCGGACTCAGCGACGTAAGCCTCTTCGCAATTTGACGCCAACGGACGACAGAACGCTTAGTCATAGGCCTCGAGCTTCCATCTCCGATGTCGAAGAAGCACTCGCACCAAATGAATCCATCGGCCTACTCGCGCAACTCTCGATGTTGCTCTCCCCGCAGCAACTGGAGGTGATTCAGTTCAAGGTAAGGTCAGGCCGCTGGAGCAGCTGACGGCGAGTAGGCGGAGACATCTGAACACTCGAATCGACGGGAAATGTACCTCAGGCGGGAGAGGAAATCCAGGGGATCCAGGTTGGAGCTTCGTGCGTCTTCCGTGATCGGAAATGGAAGACCGGCAAAGGGTGGCTTTTATATTTCTCTCATGAAATGACCAAAACGCCCTGCCCTAAAATGACCAAAATGACCAAGGCAAACGATTCGTCGTGTGTTGAACCTGCGTTAGCAACTGGCTCTGGAGATCTTGGCCAACTGGTTATTAGACTTAATTAGCCACACCTGTATTTTCCAAATTATGTTTCTCTTCTTCTTCTTCTTTTTTTGCCGTTTATTTTTATATATATTTTTAATAGTTATTTCCTTTTCTTTCCCTTTCTCAATCAATTATCGTCTCTAAGGCAACGGTTCGGTTTCCGACTTCCATTGTGATTCTGGTGTTGTCTGGCTATGGTTCCAATCGTCTAATTGAGTGTTGTTCTATCTCCCGAGGCACTCCTTTGATTTCTCCTCTCGCGTCCCTCCTCGTCTAGCAACTTCTTTCTCTCGGTAGCTTCGACCTGCTTAGTTCCTCCGACAAGCTCCGCTTGTCACTTTCTCTAAGTTGATTTCATGATTGACATATGCGTATGGGTGTTGAATGTTTCCTCTACTATTGCAACTATCTTATTGACCATGCTTACCAAATGTTCATTGGTTTGTCCAACTAGCATATATTTCGGCAGATAAAATTCACTTCATTTGTTGTATCAATTGAAGCCGAATGTTCGCTATGAAGTTGTTGATGTCTGTGCACACACTGAATGTTTGATGTTTTGTGTGAATGAAATATGCTTTAGTGATCTTAGACTCGCTTATGCTCAATCCCTGGTCACTATGGCATGTTCAAACGCCATTTTAAGGAGTGAAATTTGGATTGTGGTCATTGGAATGCTTGGTGACCAGCATCTACTAAGCACAACGTTGATGTGTTTCGGTGTCATGGGAGGAAGACATTGGTTTATCCATGATAACACATTAATTTATTGCTCTTTGCTTGTCATTTCTAGCATGTTTTAGTCTCATGTCTATGCTGAATAGCTTGGAATTCATATCAATTTATCATTGGATGATTGCATTTTCACGGCTTTAATATGTGGAACAGGATCTGAAATCTTCCTGATTGTGACTGTTTCTTTACCAATTCGCATGTTTTGGTAATCCAACAGCAGATGACTAGTTGGATATCAGTCGATGAAGATACTAATATTTCACTATCTCAAGAAAGTTAGAGAAGATTAATTACCATTTACTCTATCACTACCTCTACTTGACATGGAAATATCACCTCGTTGTCTGCAAAACACCAACAAATCAGCATGCTACTCTGCTAGACTCAAATGAACCAAATCTAATGCTCTTTGGAATTGGAAAGCTTGCAAAATCACAGCAGTAGCAGATATGATGATAAGCAACGCCAAACAATATACAGACGAATAACAAATTGAACGAAACAAGCCAGAGCAAGCCAGGAAAGAAAGCTAAAAGTGTCACGATTAACATCCCCCGCCTTACCCATACAAGCTATAATTATTGGCTGTCATACGTTCAATTATGTAAATAAAAATGATGGCTTTATAAAATATTAGTTAAGCATAGGGTCATGAGAAGACTCAATTTTGATTTTTCAAATGCAACACTTGCTATTTTCGCAATATCTTTGATCTATTAAATTATTATTTACCACGAAAAGGGAAGGTTGAGACCCTTTATAAAAAGAAAAGAAAAGAAAAGAAAAGAAATGTTGAGATTGGTGTAATTATTGTTTTTCTTTCTTAATTTTGGGTCAAAGGTTTGAATCTCCTAAGGCACACTAGTTGATCATCAATCTCATCTTTGAGGGAAATTATTAGTTAAGGCGATACATTTTATTCTCAGATAAACCCAATTCCACCATTATTGCACTAATGTGAGCTAAATCCATATTAGGTAGGTAAGATTCGAACTCTAATTAATTATACTTTTTTTATAAAGGCCAAATTAGAAACAAGTCTTGGAGAATCAATGAGAGTAGCTAACGGGTTTAAGGTATAGGGGTGAAGCGCATGTAGAATCCAAGGCACGTTATAATTAATTTTACTTGACTATATAGAAATATGTTTCTTTTAAATCACCAACGTTAATCTTGTGAGATTCACATGTGGAACCCACATGGAATTCATAAAATTAATAATCATGATTCAACCTATCCAAGGTATCAGATCGAGGAAGTAATTGGTGAGAGAGAGGAGGAAGTCCTCTAAAATCCTAAGCCCATTACCTTTTCCCAATTGTTTGAACTTCGTCTCCGAATGGAAGCTTCTCATAATTCGCATAGGTGACCGCCAAAAAAGGGGAGGTTTTCCTTTTTTTTTTTTAGCCAAAAAAAAAGGCGAGGTTTAGAGGTCCTTTTTGGCCTAGTATATAGGCAAACATTTCTTTTTCTTTTTTGATAAGTCGTCTTTTTTTTTTTTTTTTTTTTTACATAGCCTTATTTTCACATCATAAAAAAACACTTAAAATCTCTCTCAATATCATCGGGAAAATTTAGAGTCGCTATCTAGCTTAAATAATTAATAGAAGTCAAAAAAAGTTTGAAAGATTCAGGAGTATTGCCATATTGAACTCGGAAGTGGTAGTTCATGCGGTCTGAGTTTGACCACCATCACATATTCTTTCCACTGAAATTTTAACACTTCTAAAGCGCTCATCAGATAATTTTCACTATATAAGAAATCAAGAACACGGCTTGTAGTAGCCAGAGACTGCATAGAGGGTCTGTAGGAAAGTAAGCACAAGCAAAATGACAGCAGCTATGAAGGAAATGATTGACCAGGGATTGTCGAAGTACTTGTTCTCGAGAATGGCTCTCCAAGCATTCCATTTTTACGCGATATTGGCTCTCCAGGATGAACGTAAAAAAAACTGTTTCCTTGTGCAGTGATTGGTCACATGGGAAGACACAAGAGAGAGATAATTGTAGCTGATGTCGAAGGCCACCCCCTGGCTAAGCAGGTTGAAGAGGTCAGCGACCTCGGCGTCGCTCCCAAGGCGGTTGTTGATGATCCAGCACTTGCAGAGGTACCCAACGTCCTCAGAGGAGTTCATCAAGTTGTGCATGAATATTACATACGAGGTGATGTGCTCATTGCAATCAAAGTGAGACTGCTCGAAGGCTATCAAGTTGAGAAAGATCGACCTCGTCCCTTGGTGGATCCTAATGGAGGGGATCTCGAGAATCCTTTGCTCGAGCTTGAACTGGATGTCCCCCAAAATTTCCTTAAATCCGCGCCTGACCTTGATCCCGGCTTCCATGAGCTGGGTCAGGCAGGGAATGAGCTCGTCCCGGCTCTGCTGCCACCCGTTGGTCCTTGCTTGCTTCGGGATAACTGGGCTCGGGCCAGCTCGCTTCGGGCCAGCTCGCTTCAGGCCCGAGGGCAGGAAGCTCTGCTAGAGCACTTCAAGGCAATGGAGCCCGAACTGGTAATGTGATGGGTCAAACTCCACCGGTTCTCCGCCAATAGGGTCGAAGAACTCAAGCACCAACTTGCCCACGCGCCCCTCCTGATCGGGGTTGCCCAGTTGGAGACCGAGCAGCCGGGTGAGTATGAAGAGCGGGATCTGATTCTCGAGCAAAATCATGTCGCGCTGGATCTGGATCTTGAGCATAGATCCCCACCTTAAGAAGACGGGGTCATTGCTTGGGTAGCCCAATTTCTCAAACCCCTCGGCGGCTCCCTGTAATAGCTCGATCACAAAGCACCCATCCAGAACCATCATTTGCACGAAGCTGCCGCTGCTCATGGATATCTTTCCATCGTAGCAGGAGCGAGCTCTCTGCTCGACCTCCTTCACAGAGTCTATATAGAGGCCTATCTCGTGATGGGAGCGCTCGAGGATGCGGCGGAGGCAACGCCACTTGTGCTGGTCCATATGGCGGAGGTGGTCCTTGCCGTGGTGGTACGGCCTGAGGGAGACGATCTGGGAGACATAGGCCTTCTTGTCGCCGTCCTTGAGATGGTCTGGGATCCGGTAAATGGAGAGCTTCGCCCATGACCCCTCCACGTCGTCCTGGTGATGTTGCTCGAGCTGCTCTTTCATAGAGACTGCACACTCGGACGAGGACACTCTCGGCTCATATTGGGTTACGTTTTCGGCCCCGTTGTTGTCGGCCACGATCCGGAGAGCCTCGGATGGTTCTTGCTGTACCTTCGGGAGTCCAGATGCCACAGCAGCCATTTCTTGTGAAGAATTGGGTCTATGTTTCTTGGCCTCTGCCGTCCTTGGGTTTTGATCTTTGAATTAATGCTTTCCAAGCCGCCGAATAAAACATAAAAAAATAAAAAAGAAGAAGTAGAAATGGTACTTTAATGTCTAGCGATATTGGAACAAAGGAGAGTATCTTTCCAAAATGGCCGATTCAAAACGAGCTTATAATATTCTAGCCCTTATGACGTCACGTCATCATATTGATGATGTAAAAGCGTGATAAACAACATTGCCCCACCTTACCCATACAAGGTACAATTATTGGACTGGCTTTTCATATGTCCAATCTCACATATAGTCCCCCCCGTTTACGTCACACGGAATGGTTGGGCTTGTAATTTGCCCCGCTTGTCCTTTTAATTAGATTTTCATAAATCATAATACTTTAATTACTTACTGATGTGAAAAATAGATAGTCAAATATAGTATCATTTTGCATGTAGGAATCGGTGATAATGCCTCACTCCCCTTTAAAATAGCGTTAAAAGGATAGCACAGTGTTAGATATCACTATGCCCATCTATCCTCTCTCTTACAAGCTGTCGAGTGAGTTTCAATTTCTTTGGATTCTTTCTCTTTCACCAAACTGTTGTATGTACTCAATGCGGTGCCTTTCAAGTATATAGAGAACGGGTTGAACTGAATAGAAGATGAATGTGCATGATGCAACTAATATGCTATGAACCGGAAAGACGTGTGGTCCTCCTTCGAAGACTTTGAATGGCAGGCCTCGAGTGGGTGACACTTGAAGATGTGGTCAAAAAAATATACCTGAACTTCTTGGCACAGTACAGATAATGCCCGTTCCGTTGACGAGATGCGAGCATAAAATCGATTGAGACAGCCCACATACCAAATGATTTGTTCTTTTTTTTTTTTTTTTTTTGCTTCCTAAAATTGCTTGTACTTGATCTGTGCGAGGGATTGCACCTTTATTAACTGCTTAATAGAAGCAAAAATCAATAATTAAATTTGCAAAGATTTCCTTTAGGTGTTCATGTAACTCATGCATGAAATACTTTCTTCTTTCCTTCATTGAGAAGTTATTTCACATGGTACTAATATCATATGACAATAACACGTAAAAAAATATGGTCAATAAAGAACGTGAAACATGTTGATTGTAATTAATAAATAAATGCTCTATTTACTGAGTTTGCCATAAATTTTGTTGGCCAATTTTCACATATTTAGCATTACTTGAATGCGATGACATCATATAAGATGAATATCTCAATTATGTATGCATTTAAAGAATCATGTTTTTATCCACCCCTTTCCTTTGATCACTTTTTTAAGGTGAGTTACAAAATAGACATTATATGTATTTATAATTAATTAGTTTAGGTGTAGATTATGATTATAATTGGTAATCTAGCAAATCACGGCAACGAGGAAGGACAATATAGTCCTTTTCTGGAAATTGATAATTCAAGGATAGTGCTTTTTTTTTCGGCGGGGGGGTGGGGGTGGAGGGGCGCTTATCGTTTTGTGAGCACCTTTTCCCAAGGTGCACTCATTCGCTCAAGGATGCAAGGTTGATCAACCGTGCACTGTGCACTCATCAGGCTCAAGGATCCACAAAGGATCCAAGGTTGATCTACTGTGCACTCACTCATCAGGCTCAAGGATCCAAGGTTGATCTACCTTTTTACTTTTTTGTGCTCCTTTTTTAATTATTGTACTTTTACTCACTATATTCAATTATTTGTATCAAATTTTAATTTGTCTTTTTTTTTTTTTTTTTTTTAAAAGGTCGCTTGAGTTGTCCTACAAGGGGCCCTGATGTTGAATCTTTGACCCATCGGCTGTCTTTTCTCTCTTTAGTCATAGCGTAAATTCGTAGTTCTATCGGCCAACTTTTTGCGAATTTGCCACTACATAATTTCTCACCTCCTCCTCCCTAATCAAATTATGACATAACCACCCTCTTTTGAAGTGCTAATGCAAAGATGTTTTCAATCCATGGGAAAGAATTTGTTAGATAAGACTTTTTTTACAAATGATTAAGGTGTTTCGGGGAAAATGAGAGATTTCAAAAATACTTTCCGAAAAATAATTATTTATATTTAAAAAAATTAGTCAACATAAAATATTTTCATTATCGATCACAATCTTTGCCTAACTAGTTCATGGGTAATCAAAAAAAATTTCCATTCATTTATTTTTGTAAACAATACAAACGATTATTTTTTCACTCATTTCTGTAAAATGAACACACTCTTAAATACCTCTATATATACAGGAGTTCCAAGCACCATTATTAGCTCCCCGTCATTATACCTCACTCATCATCTTCACAACTTCACTAATCGTTCTTTTGATAAACCCTTACCCTTTCGATTACGTAAATTAAAATGATAAATTGATACAATAAATTAGGTTCAAGGGTCATGAGAGAGCTCAATTTTAATTTAACCTATGGTGAAAATTGCCCAAAAAGTTAGAAAAAAATTGCCCAAAAAGTCCTAAACATGTTGTACTTTTGCCAATTCAGTCTTATATTTTATAATTGTGCAAATTGAGTTACAATTTTTTTTCACATTTTGCTAATTGAGTCTATCCGGTCAATTTTGACTTGAATCACTAACGCCGACGCCAGTTGCTCTACGTGAAATGACTAACTCGACTTGGACAGTTTTCAATAATATTCTAATTTTTTTTTTTTTGAAATTTTTATTTAATTGTCTTTCTTTCCTTTTCTTCTCTTTTTCTTCTTTACTCTTTATTTCTTAATCAGATCAACCATAAACATTTCATCATTTACTTCAACTTCAAATTTGGAAGTCTTGGAATGCAAAACCTAGGCTTCATTCTTCCTCCTCAATCTTTAATCTTGTTCTTGGACAAATCTCATCTATTGAACTAACCAATAATTGGCTAATCTGATACATTTTCACCCTAAGTAATTTTTTTATGCCCTCTAACATATCAACAATAGGACATTCCCTTTCTTTGCAAATATACATGTTGAATGTCTTACTCAAATTGTTTTCGATAGCATTGTAGTTTTGTCCACAATAAACACTCTACAGAAGTGTTCAGGACCTATCTCATGGAGTCTTCATACGCACGAATAGACTCTTCATTTCTTTTGTGGCTATGTTGAAATCGACCTCATATGTCAATTAAGCAGCTCTCCAATAGCAATTCCTAAATGTTTCTTCCTTGTATCATGAGTACAATTCATCTACTTTGCTCGTAGGGAGAGTTTAAAAACTGCATTTAGAAGACCCAGCAACATGTTTATTGGACATGCAAATAAGTCAGTCTTTTAACAAGAAAATACTTCTATTAGTAAAGCTTGTGCACAATCTTACCTTCTATTGGTCACTAATGAAAGTTCAACCAAGACCTTGCCCCACTTTCAAGTCTTTCAGTAGTGGCTCGAGGAACCATGTCCAAGATTCTTTAGGCTTAGCTTCAACCATATCCCATACAATTGGAAACATTTGATTGTTTTCAACTCTGCTAGTAGCACAAGGCAACATTCCTTTGGTTAAACTCTTAATAAAGCATCCATTCAATCCAATTACTTATCTACAGCCTACTAGAAAATCCGCTTTCAATTCTTGGAAGCCCATATGGAATCTTTTGAACATATTATATCATCGTTTAGTGAGCACCTTTTTCCAAGGTGCACTCATTTGGCTGAAGGATGTGCACTCACGAGGCTCAAGGATCCAAGGTTGATCTACCTTTTTATTTTTCTGTACTCCTTTTTCAATTATTGTACTTTTATTAACTATATTCAATGTCACGCCCCGATCCTCGGGCACGCGCCCATCCCTCACCTTGGTCGATTAAAAATTTGCGATATCCCAGGACGTATCGCCGACCCTTTCATTTTCATATACACATGCGGAAGCAATTAAAAATCCCCAAACAATAAAACATTGGGATAAAAAAACAGGGCCATAATTTTCATACTGAAATTCACAACCACACTTTTATACAAGCACCTCATAGTATATAATGCAATACTATTCACAAAGGTCTGATCTAACACTTATCCACATATAATCAAGGTTTGACAAAACATGATAGGATCTCAGTCCTCATCAGGGTCATACTCAGGATCCTCCTCGTGGTCATCTTCTTCTCCAAAATCTTCCTCCTCATCCGATTCCACATCAGGGTTCTCCTCTTCAGATTCCTCCTCCTCAGGCTCCTCATCAGGGTCCTGAAATGGTTATTCAATAACCATTGAGACCACGTCTCAGCAAGTTCTACCCCTTAAGACTCGATTAGTAAACCAATACACCTTAGGGCTGCCTATACACAACACAAGTCAGAGGACTTACCTTGGCCTCAGATTCCACCTGCATGTTAGCATAGACCAAATAGGCATCCAAGCAATCACATCACTGATCGAAGCATCGATCAAATTGACCTAATCGATTACACGCCAACAAGACTACTCACGGTCATTTTCGTTCAATCAATCAATTCACAACATCATATCAAAACAATGATTAAATCGACCTAGTCGATTTCATGCCAGTCGGACTAACTCTAGATCATTCCCAAACATCAATCACATGTTCTCTCTCGGGCGTCTTTTTCGCCAACTGCCATACCATCACTAATCACGTGCATTCTTTAAGGCGCCGTTTTAGCTAGTGATATCCCAATCACCGAATCACATATCATTTCTGTGACATCGTTTTCGCCAATGACATACCGATCACCGACACCGTACGTTCTTTAAAGCGCCGTTTTTACCAGTGATATCCTCGATCACCGAACCACGTGTCCTTTCTAGGGAGCCGTTTTCGCCAAGGTGACATCAGCAATAGACAACATTGTGGTTCTTTAAGGCGTCGTTTTCACTAGTGACATTTCCTTAATCACTGAACCACATTTTGTCTATAAGTCATTCACGTGCGTTCTTTAGGGCGCCGTTTTCATCAGTAATACTTCCAATCACCGAACCACGTATGTCCAAAAACATCGTACCTGATTGGTCTCAGCCAATAATATTCTCAGTTAGCTCTCACCATTCCCTTTACTATATAGCCCATCAACGTAACTGGCGCTATATACCCATACTTGGCCATCTACCAATCAAATATTCAATAACAAACAATTTAGGACAAATCCTCAAATTTCACAATTAATTCAATTCCAGACAACGTAGAGCTCAAATAAATAAACGGGCTGCACCACGACAATCAGCACAAAATTCCAATCACCGGCCATCTCGGTTGAATTTCCGGAAAAATAATTAATTAAATAATTAATTTCAAAATTTAAATAAATAAATATTAAAATCCAATTTAGGCCTGTATTGCCTGATTGGAGCCTGAAACAGGTTGGGAAAAATCCCGAGATGCATCCAATAAATATTATAGGCTCTCTACTTGCTAATGACTAAGTCTAACCACCTAACATGCATCATTAAGTCACTAATTTAATTGTTCTAACCTAATCTAACCACCTAAGTGCACGTAATTAAATCTAACCAACCCCTAAGCATAATTAGCAAACTAAGAAAGCATTAGTGAGTAAAACTCACTTGGCAAAGCGAAGATTGAAAACCGCGACGGCGGCGCAACGGCGGCCGAACTCCAAAATTTCGGCAGCGACGATAGACACTCGGGCCGGGCCAAGAAACTTTGCAAGCCCGCAGAAATTCTGGGCTTCAAGAGTTTGCTGGATTGGGCCTCAAAATTTCGCTGAATTCAACTGGGCTTGGGCTTCAAATTTGGGCCTTACATGTGAAGATGGGCTTGACACAAACTGAACTAGGCCGGGCTTAAAGTGGCTGAACTGCTGGACTTTTGGGCTGCTGGAAATTCACGTGGGCTTCAAGTAGGCCTGCTGCAGGTTTGGCCAAACTTCTGCAGGGTTTTGTGCGAACTCGTGGGCTGCATTTCATGGGCTGAGATGGAATGGGAGTTGGGCTGCTTCGGTGGAATGGGCCGAACAAGAAGGCGTGCAGAGAAGAACCGGTGGCTTCGGCTTCGCTGGCAGCTTGAAGAATTCCACGCAGGGGACGCCTGGCAGCAGCAACGCTTTGTGGACGATGCTGGGTCAACGAGAAAGCACAGCGTAGACGCACGGCAGCTGGGTGCTGGGCCGAGCAAGAAATCAGCAAGGGCTGCTGTTGGGCGACCCACGGACGGCAGCTTCGGTGGATTCTTCAAGCAGCGGCGTCGAAGAAGCTGCTGGATGCTTGACTGTGGAGACTCGTGGAGAGGCGGTGCTTCGGTGAAATCGTGGGCTGAGACGTTGGGCTTCGAGAGACGTGAAGAAAGAAGCAGCAAAGCAGAAGCCGCTCCAGTCGATGGCCTTGTGCAGTTGAAGATCTTTGGTCAACAATCTTTGAGAGCGTGGCTTCTTCGGTTGACCGCGTGTCCAGAAGCTCGCTAGTGGAGAGACAACAAGAGAGATAGAAACGTGGGGCTGCTCGGATGCAAAGAATGCGAGGAGGAATGAAAGTGAAGAAGTCGAGCTGCCCAAGGAAATGAAAGAAGCTGAAGTTGCCGAGCCCATCCCATTGAAAGCCAGAGCAGCGAAGTAGATGGGGATGGAGGAGGTGTGCTCGAGACGTTGAGAAGAAAGTGGGGAAAAGTCAAGGATTATCCAACTCATTGAATGCATTGTCCCCTCAAAACTTGCATAAATATCACCATGTTCCCCACTATTACTTTCCAATATAAATTCCACCAAATTAATCCATTTTTGAAGCCAAAATTGCAGCTCCTACCAAGGCTCCGAATTTTGTAAATATTGGCTTAAATTTCTTCATTTGATTTTCCAAATCAACGTCCCATTTTGCTGAAGAAAAATTCCGAATAATTTTCTATAAGTCCCTAACACTCAAAAGCTCAGCTTGAAAGTCTAAATTTGCTTAAACTCGGTCCATACAAATTTCTGTTAATTTTCCGCGATGTCCGAAACGGTTTTCCGTGAAAGTCCCGGAATCTCCGAAAAATCTTCTGAGACTGAGTCGACGTTCCTAAAATAGCTCGTGACACCACGTAACTTTCAATTTCTGAAATCTGACTCGAATTCACGGTTAATTTCCATTCGACGCGTTTTTAGCGTGATCTAGGCTACCGAGTAACTTTCAAGCATTTTTAGTGCAAATGACCCGTGGTCGATTTTCTTCGAGTCACAATGAACCCACTTGACTCATGATGACTCTCGATTGTCGTGAAAAACTCGAGGATTCAAATACGAACACAGTGGACAAAACAATAAGAAAATCAGTCTAGTGCCGGTCGACGAGAATTTTCTAATTTAGTGGTGTCACCACGATTAGCCACACATCTCAGTCGACCCGACCTATCTCTGATCTCTAATCGGTTTTATACTGTACCGCAATGGTCTCTAAGGATAGACACGGTCGAGAAGCCGATCCATAGTCGAATTCTCAAGTCTATTTGCCTAAAAAATCCTTATTGTTTTCCCTAACTAACCTAGTTATCTCAAGAGTGATCACTCCGGAAACGATCTTATGTGCACGTCAATGAAATGCCCGATTTATTCAGTAGAGAATAGAGTCGAAAATCTGGGATGTCACATTCAATGATTTGTATCAAATTCTAATTTATCTTCTTTCTTTTTTTTAAATAAAAGGTTGCTTGAGTTGTCCTAGGAGGGGCACTTGATGTTGAATCTTTGACCCATCGGTGTCTTTCTCTCTTTAGTCATAGAGTAAATTCGCAACTCTACTAGCCAACTTATTGCGAATTTGCCACTACATAATTTCTTAACTCCTCCTAATCAAATTCTGATACAACCACCCTCTTTTATGTTTTCAATTGACAAGAAATAGATTTCAAAAATACTTTCATGGGCAAATGATTAAGGCGTTTTGGGGAAAATGAGAGATTTCAAAAATACTTTCCGAAAAATGATTGTTTATGTTTTTTAAAAAATTAGTCAACATAAAATATTTTCATTATCAATCACCATCTTTGCCAAACTATTTCATGGGCAATCCAAAAATTTTCCATTCATTTATTTTTGTAAGCAATACAAATGATTATTTTTTCACTCATTTTTGTGAAATGAACACACTCTTAAATACCTCTAGGTATAAGGACTTCCAAGCACAACTATTAGCTCCCCGTCATTATACCTTACTCATCATCTTCACAAATTCACAAATCGTTCTTTTGATATACCCTTACCCTTTTGATTACGTAAATTAAAACGATAAATTAATATGATAAATTAGGTTCAAGGGTCATGAGAGAGCTCAATTTTAATTTAACCTATGGTAAAAGAAAATACATATATACACAGTTAGGGAAATTGCTCAAAAAGCCCTAAACCTATTACACTTTTGCCAATTCAGTCTTATATCTTATAATTGTGCAAATTGAGTCATAATTTTTTTTTTTTTTTACATTTTGTCAATCAAATTCATCTAGTCAATTTAAATTGGAATTATCAACATGGACGTAAGTCGTCTTACGTAGCATGACCAACACTAACGTGGACAGTTTTCAATAATATTTTAATTTTTTCAAATTTTTATTAATTTTCTTTCTTTCCTTTTCTTCTCTTTTCCTTCTTTACTCTTTTTTTCTTAATTAGATCAACCATAAACATTTCATCATTTATTTCAACATTGAATTTGGAAGCCTTGGAATGCAAAACCTAGGCTTCCTTCCTTCCTCTCTCAATCTTCAATCTTATTCTAGACAAATCTCGTCTCTTAAACTAACCATTATTGCACTAATGTCATTGGTTGTTACTTGTTATAAACATTTGGGTCCATTGCACATGTGATAACTATGTTCCTATGCTTTTGACTTTAATTATGATCCATTACTCTTTTGTGATGGAAGGTGCAAAGCATATCATCAACTTTGCCGTTGGGATGACACCAACAAACAAAAAAAGTCAGTGAATTGACAAATTTTAACTATTGGACTACAATAGTTTATGGTAGACTATCTACTTTAAAAAGTTCCCGCACAATCAAGGCACAACCCGAGATTAGATCCCAGGTGGTATCGGCATTAAACAAAGTCATTCCAAATTCCAAAGGCACAATCTAAGATTTATTAATTGCAAGAGGGGAAAATTATAGTCCTTTATACAGGGCTAACATCAGGATTGGGAGTAGCCAAAAAAAAATAAAAATAAGAATAAAAGAAAACACAAAAGAAATTGCATCATATAATTTGATTAATCCAATTCGACATTTACGTATCAGATAATTAAAACTGCATGAGAAATCAAGACCGTGGCCTGTAGTAGGCATAGACCGCATAGAAAGACTGTATACAAGTAAGCACAAGTAAAACGAAAGCAGCAATTAAGGAAATGATTGCCCAGGGACTGTCGAAATACTTGTTCTTGAGAATGGCTTTCCAGGCATTCCACTTGCGGGTGAGAAAGGGTCTCAAGACACCCCACGAGATTGCAAGAACAGCTTTTATAGTAAACCAGCATGTTTCGGGAGTATCATTATAGACATCTGAGGGAATAAATCCAAAGCGGTAGTATTTAGACAGTTCTTCATATACGTCCTTGAGATAACTATCTTCTGGGTTGAAGGCCACCTCCTGGCAAAGCCAGTGTAAGAGGTCAGCCACCTCGGCATCGCTTCCAAGGCAGTGCTGGATGATCCCTTGGTTGCGGAGGTACAGGACGTCCTCTGGGGAGTTGATCAAGTTGTGCATGAAGATTACGTACGAGGTGATGTAGTGGCTGCAATTAAAGTGAGACTGCTCGAAGGCTATCAAGTTAAGGAAGAGAGACCTTGTCCCTTCGTGGATATGAATTGGCGGGATCCCAAGGATCCCGTTCTTGAAATGGATATCGCCCCAACTATTGCAACGTCTCCGCTTTATCTGGATCCCGGCTTCCTGGAGCTCGCTCGAGCAGAAAGTGAACCTTTTATGGCACTGCGACCATTGCTGGGTCTTGGGCCGCTTCGGGCCCAAGTGCAGGAGGCTCCTCTGGACCACTCCGAGGCAATGGACCTTGCAATTGTCGGATAACGGGTCGAACTCCAGTATTTTGTAGAAGTCTCTGTAAAGGAAAGAAACAACGTCCCCGAGGATGCTAATCACAGGGATCTCAATCAGAGGGCTGAAGAACTGGAGCGCCAGCTTGATCACGTGCTCCTTCTGGTTGGGGTCACCAAGCTGGAGACCGAGCAGCCGGTCGAGTATGAAGAGTGGGATCTGATTCTCGAGCATGATCATGTCCCGCTGGATTTGGAGTATTGATGCCCGCATTGAGAAGACGGGGTCATTGAGAGGGTAGCCGAGTTTCTCGAACCCCTTGCTAAATCCCTGGAACATCTCGATCACAAAGCACCCGTCGAGAACCATCATCTCCACGAACTCGTCGCGGTTCATGGATATCCTTCCCTCGTAGCAGGTGCGAGCTCTCCGCTCGACCTTCTTCACCGAGTCTAGATAGAGGGCTATCCCCTGACCGGAGCGCTCGAGGATGCGGTGGAGGCAGCGCCACTTGTGCCGCTCCATATGGCGGAGGTGCTCGTCACCGTGGTGGTACGGGCCGAGGGAGACGATCTGGGGGACCCAGGCCTTGTCCTCACCATGCTTGAGATGGCGTGGGATCCAGTAAATGGAGAGATTTGCCCAGGAGCCTGACATGTTTCCCTGGCGACCTTGTGCGAGCTTCTCTTCAATGGAGATGACCCACTCGGACCTGGGAGGCCTCGGCTCATAGGCCGGGACGATTTCACCCCCACAGGTTGATTTCTTGGGGAGTCGAGATTCCACAGTTTCTCGGAGCTTGAGAGTGGTCACATACCAAGCCAAGAGCTTGTTGTAAACAACAGCCATTTCTTGTGAAGAACTGGTCTGTGTTTCTTTGCCTTCGCCTTGAATGGGCTTTCATCCTTCGAATTGATGCTCTAAGCAAAAGTAAAATTTAAAATAAAAAGAAAAAAAAGAATTGCTACTTTAATAATGCCTACAGGTTAAGGAACAGAGGAGAGACTCTTCCTTCAGAAGAAAGTATTCACGCTTCAGTGTCCAACAGCCACTAATTTTGACATTGAGATTCAAAAGGAGTTTTAAGATATTCTAGGCATTATGAGGTCATGAGCTTAAAGCGTGCATAGAAGCCTTCTCTTTAACACTTGGAGCTACACTGGATAATTTTATCTTTGGATGCATATCCTTGCACTAAATCGATTCGAGTTCGCTGCCAAGAATGAAGAGAAAATGGGTGCGTTGGACTTTCGACTAAGGAGTGATAGAGAGAAAGTGGGTCCTGCGGAGTTGCAATTAGCACAGCAAGCACAAACTATTCGGACACGGACACGGTGAAGGAACGCAGTACGAAGCCTCCCTTGTCAACGTTATAGGCCCAGCCAAAGCAAAGACAAGAGGAATTGGGTCCCACTTCTGGATGTTGTTTTCGCGCATGTGTCCACCCATTCGTCAATCGCGCTTTTTAGGTTTTTGAATTTCCTTCTCTCTATGCCGACAATGCGCATGTGAGGCAAGTAAAGAGGATGCCAGTTCAATTGATAAGATGCGAGCATAAAATCGATTGAGACGGCCCAACTACCAAATGATTTGGACCTGTGTTTTTTTTAAATTGTTTGTACTTGATCCGGGGATTGAAACTTTATTAACCGCTTTATCTAGCACAAATCATGAATTAAATTCGAAAAGTTTTCCTTTACATTTTCATATAATTCATGCATAAAATACTTTTTTCCTCACCTTGTCGAGAAGTTATTTTACATAGTATTTATATCCTATGACCATAATACATAAAACAGTTGGTCAATAAATAAATAAAAATCTTAATTCATGTATCGAGGTGATTGTAATTAATGGAGAAATCCTCTATTAATTGAGTTTGCCATAAATGTTATGGACTAATTCTCATATATCTAACATTACTCAGATGCGATAATATCACGTGGGATACATAACAATCGAAATATGTCATTTCGATTGTGTATCAATGCATGTCATAATTTTCTTCTTTAGATAGTGGTGGTTTTGTTCCATCCCTTCAATCTATAGGTGGGTGACAAATATGGATATTATCCATATTTATAATTGATTAGTTTATGTGTTGATAATGATTATAATTTGCAATCTAATAAGACATGGCAAGGACGAAGGACACTATGGTCCTTTTCTCGAAGTAATGATGGAAGGAAAGTGGGGAGCTTACGTCCTTTTGTGAGCACCTTTTTCCCTGGAGTTGGGGCCCACATCTTTGGGCTCAAATCTCCTAGGTAGGATCGCTTGAGTCGTCGTAGGTGGGGGCCCTTGATTTTGAATCATGACGCGTTGCTTGACTCATGGAGTAGATCCACGGCTCCACGGGCCGACTTATTGCGCATTTGCCACTACATAATCTTTTACCTCCTTCTCCCTAATCAAATTTTGATACAGCCACACTCTTTTTGAAGTGCTCATGCAAGATGTTTTCAATCCACAGGAAAAAACTTGTTAATTAATAATTTTTTTTACTAATGATTTGGGGTACATTCATTTTGCGCAAAATGAAATATTTGAAAAACATTTTTCAAAAATTGATTTCTTATATTATTTAGAAAAACTAGTCAACAGAAAATATTTTTATTATCAATAACAATTCATGTCTAATTATTTTGTGGGCAACGGAAAAAATTTTAATTTAATTATTTTTGTAAGTAATATAAGCGATTATTTTTCAACTCAATTTTTACGAAATGAGCGCATTCTTAAATACCTCTACGTATAGGCAACTCCAAGCACCACTATTAGCTCCCTGTCATCATACCTTACTCATCATCTTCACAACTTCACTAATCGTTCTTCTGATCAACCCTCACCCGTTCAACTATGTAAATTAAAACGATAAAATAATATGAGATATTAGGTTTGAAGGTCATGAGAGAATTGAGTCCAAAATGTCACAAACTTAATTGCACTTTTATCAATTCAATCCTAATTGAGTTTCAAACTTTTTCACGTTTTGCTAATTGAGTCTATTCGGTCATTTTGGCGTAAAATTGCTAATGCGGACACCGATTGTCTACATGACACGACCGATATTACATTGACAATTTTTAATAATATTTTAACTTTTTCAAAATTTTAATAATTTTTCTTTCTTGTCTTTTTCAATCTTTACTTTTTTCTTCTTCTTTTTTCCTTATTCAGATCAACCATAAACATGTCATCATTTACTTCTACTTCGAATATGGAAGCTTTGGAATGCAAAACCTAGACTTCATTTCTTCCTCCTCAATCTTCAATTTGATTATTGGACAAATCTCATCTCTTGAACTCACCATTGATTGGCTTTTCTCATACATTTTAGCCATAAGTAATTTTTTTTATGCCCTCTAACATCAACAAAGGGACATTCCCTTTCTTTGCATATATGTGTGTGTGTATGTGTGTTGAATGTCTCGCTCAAATTATTGTCAATAGCATCGTAGTTTTGTCCACATTTGATAAATGCTTTGCAAAAGTGTTCAGGACCTATCTTATGGAGTCTTCATATGCACGAACAGACCCTTCATTTATTTTGTAGTTATGTTAAAAATTGACCCCATATGTCGACTATGCAGCTCTCCAACAACAATTCCTAATTCCTAAATATTTCTCCCTTAGTGAGTACAATTCCTCTGCTTTGCTCACCGGGAGAGTTTAAGAACTACATTAAGAATACCTTGCAACATGTTGTTGGACTTGCAAATAAGCCAGTCTTTTAACAACAAGATATTTCTATTAGTAAAGCTTGTGCACAATCTTACCTTCTATTGGTTACTCATGAAAGTTCAGCCAAGACCTTATTGCACTTTCAAGTCTTTCAGTAATAGCTCGAGGAACCAAGTCCAAGATTTTTTAGGCTCGGCTTCAACCATAACCCATGCAATTGGAAACATTTGGTTGTTTACAACTCTGCTAGTAGCACAAAGCACATCCTTTTGATTGAAGTCTTAATAAAGCATCTATCCAATCTAATTACTCATCTACAGCCCAACAAAACACCTTCTTTCAATTCTCTTGAATGTATTGTGTCATCCAACTTTTAGGTCAAATGTGCTATTTCGACTACATCAAATCAATTCAGCCTTATAAAAAGGTAGCAACTTGTATTCCTTGATAAATGGACATCTGATTATCTCAATAGCTCTAGCAATGGCTCTGTAACAAATCCTCTTATTCAGTATCAATGTCCACATCTCCATTGCATCTGCTTGCATTTGTGATGTTGTCTACCTCAACTTCGCTTTAATTTTAGGTAAGAACTACTCCACAAGCCATACATTAATTGCATTCTTACTTCTCATCCTCCTAGGGCAAGTATGTTCATGTCCATCAGTCTTGATGATTAAAGTCTTCTTACTATGCATCCAACTACCAAAAACTCTCCATTCACAATTACTCATAAACCTACCATCCATCTTTTTTGCTTCACTCTTCTTCCATCCAATGTTAAATCCATTTATGATTGTGTAAAGTTGTAAAGCTTTCTTGAATTTGGCATGTGAGGGAAATCGCATCCTTACTTTAAATTGTGTTTCTCTATAATCACATTTGTGGTCATATCTGATGGTTTTGGGTCTTCTTTGGTCATTGACTTTTTCGTATCCATCAAAATTAGGACAACTCGAATTTTCATCTCCTTCTCTAGATCAGTGTCTCCATCAATTTCATGCTCATCCTCATTTTTTAGGAATGTAAACGTCAACTATATCAGAAGCAGCAATAGCATCAGTCTCTCTTCTTATTCACCTTGCAAGAAAGAAATCCTCGCTACCACCACCGAGAATGTAGTCATCATCACTTGATAATGTACCATGATCTTGCGTTGATTCACTATTACTAGCGCTATCATCACTCACGCTATCATCCTCATCAATATTACTACCACTAGTATAACTATCACTAGCATCATCAAGAGTAGCTCCTTCAATATATACTTCAATAATACTAAAACTTGATCCTAGATCCACCAATTCTAGCACTTGATCATCACCAAAAATTTAAACAACACCATCTCTCAAGGAATACCCAAGAATTCAATACCATAACTTTTGAACTGTGTATCCTAGACCAATAACATCCTTAACAATTGCATTATAGTTCACTACCTTTGACTTACAACCAGGGGAGATATTCTACACGCGGCCTATGTACTTTATTATGTCACCAAACTTCATAACTCCGCCTAGGTTAAGTGCAATTGTAAAAACCTCTCACAGATAACTAGCAAAGATAGGAAGATCAAGTTTGATAAATGAGTTGAGAAGATCAAGTTTGACAGACAAGCTGCTTGGGATTATTCAAGTTCAACATTACAAGCTAGAAAAAATGAACTCTCATAAACAATTGCTTGGGATCTTTCACACCCAGCCGAACGAGTTCAACAAACAGACAAGGGAAAAAAGTCATAGACAAGAAGAATAGTAGAGATAGAGTGTGCAAGGAAAAAAATCAGAGATGAGAAGATTACCAATGTTAAAAGAGCGTGCTCGATCAAGAATAGTGTGCTTGAAAAGTTCCGATGCCTAATTACAAAAACGAAGACGACGATGAAGGAGAGTGCTCGATGAAGAGGAAGACGAAGGAGAATTATAGTACCTTATATCCTGTGGAGAGAGAGAGAGAGAGAGAGCTCTAATTGTTTTCAAATTAGGGCTTATTGATAAAACAAAGATAGAGTAATGAATTTTCAAATGAACTTGCCATGTCAATTGAGTCATTGCCATATGTCATCTAACTTAGCAATTTCAAGGTAAAATTTGATAGAAGCTAATGAGGGTAAATGTGTCACGAGTGTACTGATTTAGAGTTTTTGTGATAAAAAAATTAGATTGTGGTAAATGTATCATAAGTGCCCTTACTTTTTTTTGCTAGGTTTTCGAATCCATTAAGTCATTTGACCACAGAAGGGAAAGTTGAAGTCTTTTTATAAGAAAGTTAAAAAAAAAAAAAAAAAAAAAAGCTAAGGTTGGTGTAATCATTAATTTTCCTTCTAAATTTTGGATTAAGGTTTGACACCTCTTAAGGCACACCGCTTGGTCACCAATCTCGTCTTTAAGAGAAATTATTAGTTTAGTCAAGACATTTTATTCACATAAACCTCAATTCCACCGTCATTCCAGTAAAGTCATCGTAATTTGGAGGAAAAAAGAACTAGAAGGAATCATTATAGATGAGAATGATAAACTGCCCTCACCTTACTCAAATATGCCCCCTTCTAATCCATTTGCCGTAGATAAGCTTTGAACTCAAATTGATTGTACTTTTATTCTTATAAATGATAAATCAAGTAAACCTTAGAGAATCGATGAGAGGAGCTCATAGTTTGAGGCACAGAAGGGAAGTGCATGTAAAGGTCTAAGGCACGCCAAAACTAATTGCACTTGATAACGGTGGAAAAAGCTTCTTTTGACTAGGAGAGAGAGAATTTATCATCCCTGGTTTTAGGTCCAATAAACTACATGAATCGTAGCTGTTGATCTTGGTAGACTCACACATAGAATCCACATGTTACCAATAAAATCAATAGTCACACTTCACCTTATCCAATAAAAGAAACTGGTGAAGGACAGAGGAGGGAGTCGTGCAAACTCCTAAAACCATCACAATTGTTTGAACTTCATCACAAGGTGGCTGGTCAGAATTCACACAGGTTACTGCCAAAAAAGGAGACGTGCAGGGATTCCTTTTAGCCTAGCAAAACGGTTAATGTTCATAGAAGGGTTTATAGTAGAGAGGCGAAGAGTGTGTTTCTTTTGCAAAAAAAATGCTAGGAGAGTAGCTGTTTGTATATAGGAAGCTTTGGGCCACGTGACATTAAAAAATGGTGGGGAGAAGTGACGCATACAGTTATCCTTCTAAGCATCAATATAAGGATTGTGCATCAATTATGAAATATTTGATTCAAATCATAGCTACTTTCAATTATGATGGTTCAAGATTGATGAGTTTGGTATCATAACCTCATTGACCCGACAAAAGTTAATATATGTTTCCACACAAAATGGTAAAGGCCAAAAAGATTAATTGACTAGAGACTTGCTCATGATATAACTCAAACTTATATAGATAATTTTGGTAGATTTCTCCAAATTGATATGAAACAAGGGCTGGGCCTAGGCAAGGACCTTGAGGCCTGGCCACCCACATATTTACTAAAAAATGAGATTATATATGTAATTAATTGCTTCAATATTTATGAAAACTATTAGAAAAAAAAATTCTAATACGGTAGAGAAAAGCAGTATAAAACTCACAGGTAAATTGATAAAACAAAATAACACAAAGTCCTAACATATTTTTATTTGTTTTCCATTTACATTAATCTTTATTGAACAAAAATAGAAAAAGAAAGGTGGCTCGATGGGCTGGACAGGCCCGCCCATGTTTTTCCCTTGGGCTGGCCCAGGCACTTGCCCAAACCTGCAAGTTCGGACTTTGGCAAGAGCTCAAGGGTTCAAGCCCAAGGCCGGCTAGAGCCCTCCTAGGCCTGCCTAGTGAGCATGTCTAGGGAGAGCATACAAAGGGAGCATTATTGTTTATGTATTGTATAGAGGATCTTCGATCTTGCGGTCACAATAGAGACTCCTGCTGTCTCCTCGGAGACTAGCTAAATTATGTTAATTCATGTTAACTCTCACTTAATTATCAACATACCTTGGCAGTTTCAAGTTTTTTTTTTTTTTTTTTTTATTGAGATTGTGACATTATAGTATAAAAGAAACTTATTTGTAGATGAATTTTGATCAATTTATGGGATCGATTACTGTACGATAAAAGATATTTTTACATTTCGTCTTCTTACTAGAAAGATAAATTAGTAATTCTTTATCAGTAGGATGTCTGGGACTCTTTGAACGCCTAAGAAGGAAAAAATAGTAATTGGATGTTTTTTATTTTATTTTTTTGTTAGTATATTACAAACAAATAAAACACTGTTACATAAAGTGTCATAGATGGACGCCTAATGAAGTGTACTTTAGGCACATGATCATTGAGAAATGCATTCAGCATGCATGTACTAAATCTTATTTACTAAGTGACATGATGTGTAACTATTGATGGATTGATTACATGAGTTCATCCACGTCTTAGGGCACCGTCTTTCAATGATCATGTCTTCATTCATGAAAGAACCCAAAATATAAGTAATTGAATATGAGCCATCTTCATGCATCGACAATAGACGCTCCTCAAAAATTAAACCGGCCACATGAATCCCTGTGAATATTATTGATGAAAAACAAACTAATTAAATATGATCATCTCATTTAAGCTTTGTTCGGGAGATGAAAAATGGCATGTGGGTGCGGAAAATTGGAGAAGAATTTAAAATTTGTTTGAGAAGGAAAACGGGTTTCCTTCCCTTTCAAAATTTGCCCCTCTTCCAAGGTCCTGTTAGAAAATGTGAGTTGTATGCCTCAGTAAATCTAAATAAGAAGCTTCCAAAATGTTGCCAAGCATAAGGTAAATAGTATTTGTGTGCTAACATAATAGATAGTGCTCTAGTCGTGGCTCCTCTGCTATGAAAACTTTATACATGGTGACAATCTAGTTTAAGATGATGCAAAACTAATCTCCCAGAGTAACGATCTACATATGGGTGATTTGAAATCTCTTACGGTCACTTAAATTTTACCCCAAAATTTTTGGAGCACCATAGAAATTGCCTAGATGGATCTGTCCTTGTTTGGGATGCCTTTCAATGAGCTGCTATGCCATGCAATCACAAACGGGAAAAACCAGGCAATGCCTTGTTGATCTACAGAAGAGACTCAAACTTAAGAGTTCACTGTGGACGTTTAAGAGCATGATATGCAGATGTTTTTAGAGATTAACTTATCTATCAATTAGTCCTTCATTGCTCCATGCATATATTGTAGAAAATTCTAACATCATGTAATCACTTGCATTCACCACCCAAAGTGTCGGAGACGAGGAGCCAACAAAAGTCACTTATAGGATACATAATACTTTATGTAGATGTGTTTGGAATCCTCTACATAAATTTAAATCTTACATTTTTTTGCTGTAAAAGAACACTCAAGTGCTAATTCTCTTCTTTTTTCTTTTTTTTCCCTCTCTTTTCCGCTATTCTTCCTTCTCCCCCATAAACCTTGACCTCTTTCTTTTTTTCGGCTATCTAGAGATGAACTAGCAAACAACCCATCCACATGACCTCTTCTCTACATAAATCTAAATTCTCTAGGACAAGAATCGAACACGCAAACACCGATATTGGAGGTGAAAGCACAACAAAGCCTTTGCCACTAGGTCAATCTCGGGGAGAAACCTATTTCGTTAGATGTTGCCGTTTTTCTCTCTCCATTGTTCTGGGGGTAGAGAGGAACAGATTTGGGAATCAAGTTTGGCAGTGTAGGTGATTTTTATAAAGTATGGTGGCATTTAAGGAAATTACAGTCAGATTAAATGGGGTGAGTGGTTGAATTTTGACCCTTTACCCTTTAATTGATTGCAGATGTATGAACTATTTACATGGAATAAATTGAATATGTATATTAACTTCTTCAATATATGCGATTATATCGGATGAATTGAACTTCAGTGGCTAAGTTGAAGTCAAAGCTCAAGTAACTTTTCGAATAAGAATCAATATAGATATGTGAATAGAGATGAAATTGAAATTAAATTAACCGACAACTCCTAAATAGTTCTATAATGGAAATACAAAATGCTAAGATTTAAGCTAAAATTCAGAATAAGTCAAATTTCATGAGAGAAATTAAAAGTTTGATATATGTAATTTTAAGAAAAAAATAATTTAAATTCCGAGATATATGTTATTGGCGCAAAGCGCGTATGCTCAACGGAAGAGGTTAATTTAAAGCATACAAGCACAATTGTTGTCATTGGCCCAACACTTTCAGACCTACTCTTTTTCAGCAGACCAATCAGTTGGTGGTCTTCTGTACAATGAACTTCTGTATTTATAATTTCTCGTTTTTTTTTTTTTTTGGGTGGGGGGGGGGGGTTGGGGTTTCTTGTGGAGTCTAATGGTATACATGTTTGAGGGAACACGTCATGGATAGTGCAAGTCTAGTAATTCACTTTACTTCACAGAACTGCCGCATGAATGTTATTGTCTTGATAATTTTGTTACAGAAACTGAAACAGGTATTGTTTGATCATTCGTTTGCTCTCGATGGTATCTATTGCCCATTGCCAGTTTTGCTTTCCACGTCTTTTTTCCTTCTGTTGATGCTCTCTGGAAGCTTAGTCCTCATTGAAAACCCATTTAAATTTTGATGAGTAACGATTTTCCACGGACTAATTTATGAATGCCTCGAAAATCGAGTTTTTGATTTCTCTTATGTGTCCCTTTATTGATGTTTACTTTTCTCTTTGGCTGAGAGATAAGTGGGCCAATGATACCCATTTACAGTAACTCAGGATTTTCAATTTCATTAGAAGCGTCAATGTAATGGCTAAAGACCTGAATTGGGAACCTAGAATACTCATCAGGTTTGCCCATACTGAATGGTAATGATAGTATTCTGTGTTTTCAGGTACACGTGTAACTAAAATCCAGAGAATTGTAATAAACGTGCAATTAAAATCAAAGTACAATTCTTTGGTGAAAAAACAACTTATTTTTCAGAATCACTCGTCCGACTAAGCACTCAACGGTCACAAAGCCCTAATCTTTCCTATTTTGAAACTCCCGCATCTCACTGATGATCCACCCAGAATTCTCAATCTTCTTCCTAATTTGGATTCGCACTAGCTTTCTTCTTCCCCTCCCTCTCACCCCTTCTTCGTCGCTCTCTCTCTCTCTCTCTCTCTCCCTCTCTCTCTGTGGCAAAACCCACGATCATCGTCTCTTCGTCTGTTCATCTCTTCATCACTTGGCGATAATGGGGTATCAAAGTTTTCCGGCAGCGACGGTCTACTTTCGGTCTGCAAACCGTCTTTCAAAGGGGGAGAGAAAGATGAAGCTCGATTTCTCATCTCTCAATCTCTTGGCAGACGTAGCTTCTTTCATCTCCGAGGGAAAGCTAAGTCTTGGGCCTTCCATCTTTGATCGCAATGGTGAGAAGAAGGTCACCCTCGTGACCACCACCACTTTTGAGCCAATCGGTATCGGATGGATCGTTCGGAAGAAGAGATCCCAGCGAGTGCGAAGGCCGAAATTCCACGCCCAGACGTCAACTTCTGACCCATTTGTCGTTGTCCAAAACAAGAAGCAGGAGCCTTCGAGAGCTGTTGCTGAGAACCACAAGAAGAGGTCGCGTACATTTGATTCATTCGAAACCCAAGAAGAATGGGGAAGAGTTTCCAAGAAACCCAAGAAAACTCCCAAGACGGGTCTCGCGGCTCCAATCGGACCAAGCAAATTGCCGAAGAAGTACATGGGCAAAATTCAGGAGATGCAAGGTCGGGATATGACGCTCGTGGTGGAGAAGATTCTTACTGCCACGGACATGAGCCGAGGCCAAAGTAGGCTCTCTATACCCAACAACCAGATAAGGCAAGGTTTCCTGAGCAAAGAAGAGATCCGAATCCTAGATAGGAAGGAGGGCATTAAGGTTTCCTCATTGAGCCGTGCCTCAAAGTTTCTCAGATTGCAACTCAAGAGGTGGAATTACCAGAGCAAAATTTTTCTTACGTGTTGACGGAGAGGTGGAATGGAGTCGCGCATCCTTTGCGCGGAATGAACTCATGAAGGATGTTGTCATTCAGCTTTGGTCCTTCAGGGTGGATGGCAGCCTTTGGTTTTGCCTCAAGAAAGTTGAAGACCATCAAGACAATGGAAAGGATGGCTGTGATCTTCCTCCTATTTCGTGAAGAAGTAATTCATGATATTTCTCTACGTTCATCCCAGTACATAACTAGTTAGCTTCACTTTTCTTATACTTTTTTTAAAATTTCAATGTCTAGGTAATTTCATTCTTTCCTATTATTTTGGGACCACTATTGGCGTCTCAATGAAGTTAGAAGTGATAGGAGCTGGGGTAGTCCTCATAGATCAGCCATGGTCGACCATGATTTTTGATGAAGTTTTTTGTTGTTCTCGAGTTTTTCTTTTTTTGTATTTTTGGTTTCAGTTGGCATTTTATACATTCAAATGAGAAGTGTATATGGTGCTATGGAATCACTGAGCATTGGAATAGATATAGACACTAAAGTGTCCATTTTTCCATATTGAGATCCTTATAAAATTTTAATTAATTTTCATATGTTAGTGGATGTCATCACTAAAGAAATGTGCACAGTAAAGAACTCAATGTCATAAAAATGATATTACCTTAATAAAGTTGCCCCTTAATTGAACGAAATAGTGAGTCAATAGGTAAAAAGGGTATTTTTAGGCAATCACTGGTTCGATTGACACCCACCAATAATATGCGCAACAAGAAGATTGACATAGAACAAACCAAGTTTCAAAACTCTGGACCGGCTTATTGAAAGAAATCCATTTGGAATAATACATCCACTCATCAATAGACCCGTAAAAATGCACCAACCAGAACATACAATATATTATCAAAACACTCATAAATTATGGAAGTATTAACCTATCACAAACCAACCACCCAAACATACATGAAACATGGCATCAACACGCATAGCCAGAATATTGAAGCCAGCATATACAAACCAAACGTAGTCAATTTAACATCTAGAAGCAGCACTCATAGCCAAGAAATCAACATGCATTGAACATGTATCTACAGCACTTATGACCCAGAAATTACCATATGGCGAGCACGTACTGCAGGTATAGCCCTTAATCCAGCATGTTCAGTAGGCAATAGAAATGATACTGGAAACACGTGCCATTGTTCCAGGCCTCTAGGTGAAATGCTATGGTACCCACTAAAAAGAAGCCAATCGAGAATGTAGCCCCACTTACATGGGCCTTGCTCCTGAAAAATAAACTTTGTCAAGTTGCACAGACTTAAAGACACCCTTCCATATACTCAACCAGAATGTCACAATTTCTTAAACATGCACAAATTACTTATGAACTTCATTTAGATGAGAAGCAAGAACCTGGAAGATGAGGGCGCTTTGGTGGTCATTACTATTTGATCTGAATCTTATCGAAAATCGACCACATCTAACTCAAGGTAATTGATAACGAGTCACAGCATTCAATAACAAAGAAGAGCAACTATGCTTCACTCAACTTAACAAACAACTCCAGGCTACTGATCGAAACAAGAAAGGTCTCTGTGGCAATGAAGTAAAAGGCGGGAGCAACGAGGTACTCTGAATAGGAAACATTAACAGATGGGAATATGAGTACAAAAACAGAACATGAAGCGAAATCGCACATGATCATATGTAAAAGGAGATGTTTGACTTGGCTTATTTGTTGGAATCCGAATCCTCTAACTGAGATGAGCACATTCCTACAGTTCCTGGCTAAGCATAATTGAATTCCGCTAGGCAACATTACTGATCCTTGTCTTGGATAATTTCACCGAATACCTTCTGTGCGTCGTCTAACACACGGCACCTCCCATACCTTGACACCACCGCATTGAACTCAAACCACTACTCTCGAACCAATTAGCACCAGCAACCTTATGGACCGAAGAAACAGTGAATCTCGTTTGCGGTTATGAAAAATGAATTCGAAATAGTTTAATCGGGAAAGAAGCGATTTGATGAGTGTGATAATTGATGGACAAATTCCGTCATCGTTGGAACGTCCTAAGGAACTGGCCGTCTACGAAGATTTCTCGATTCTTCTCTCTCTCCCTGCATAACACGAAGTGCATACCACGACGATTGAAATGGAGCCGAAGTTCATTGTCGAACTCAGCGACGTGAGCCTCTGACGCCAACGGCCGACGGAACACTCAGTCGTGGGCCTCGAGCTTCTGTCTCCGATCTCGAAGAAGCATTTGCACGGATGAATTCATCGGCCTGCTCAACAACTCTCGATGTTGCTTTCTACACAGCAACCGGAGGTGATTCAGTTCAAGGTAAGGTCTGACCGTCGGAGAACGTGACGGCGGGTAGGGGAGACATATGAATACTTAGAATCGACGGAAATGTACCTCAGACGAGAGAGGAAATCGAGGGGATCTAGGTTCGAGCTCCTTGCGTCTTCCGTGATCGGAGAAGGAAGACCGGCTGTGGCCACCGACGGAGCTGGCGGCCGGCGGCGAAGCTAGAGAGGACGTGAAAGGCTCGCGGCGCCCAGAAGAATCCAGAACTTCGTCATTTTTCGGGTTTTTTTTGGCGGGAGTCCGTGGAATGACGGAAGGCAAAGGATTCCTTTTATATTTCTCTTACGAAATGACCAAAATGCCCTGCGTTAGAATGACCAAAATCACCAAGGCAAAGTATTCGTCGTGTGTTGAACTGTTGTTGGCAACTGCTCTTAAGATTTTGGCCAACTGATTAGTAGACTTAACTACCCGACACCTGTATTTTCCAAACTATTTTTATCCTTTACTTTTATTTTTTCTCGTTTATTTACATAAATATCTTTTATAGTTATTTCATTTTCTTTTTATTAGTAGCTTTCACCTGCTCAATTCATCCGATAAACTCCACTTCTCTCTCTTAGTTAAATTTATGATTGACATCCACATAGGAAGAATAGGAAGAATTATCTTACTGACCGCCCTTACGAAATGTTCATTGGTTTGTTTGTATATATTTTGGCAGGTTAAAATTTCCTTGATTCGTTGTAATAATTGAAGCCAAATGTTCGCTACGAAGTCGTTGATGTTTGCGCACACCAAATGTTCAATGTTTTGCATGAATGAAATATGTTTTGGTGATATTAGACTCGCTTATGCTCAATCCCTGGTCACTTTGGCACTTTGGCATGTTCGAACGCCATTTTAAGGAGTGAAATTTGGATTGTGGTCGTTGGAATGCACGCTGGCCAGTACCTGTTAAGCACGACTTTGGTGTGTTTCAGTCTTATGGGAGGAACACATTGGTTGTGTTCATGATGACGCATTAATATATTTGCTCTTTCCTCATCATTTTTAGTGTGTTTCAGTCTCATGTCCATACTAAATAGCTCAGAATTTACATCGATCTATTAAGAAGTCATTGCATTTTCACGGCTTTAGTATGTGGAACATAATCCAAGACCCTGCTTCTTGTGACTGTTTCTTCATTGAATGATGAGTGCTTCATCCTTTTTGTGAGCGAGGCTTGAGATACTTTATCATAAAGAAGCATTAAACTTGAATCTTGGCAAGTTCTTGTAAAATTGATGCACTTGTTAAGTTGTGCATGCTGTATACTTACTAAAATTAAATGCCTACCCTGTTGAGTGTGATTTTACAATAGTGGTTGAATCTCATTTTGATGTTATTTTGATCCATCATACATCCACATTCCTATAACAGAATGCTACATGGAACTTGTGTTTTTATTCAAATCGTGACATTTTGAAGCTTGAAACACATTGGAAATGATAGATATACTTGCTGTCTAGATTTGCAATGAGTTAAATTGAGTTTCCTATGGTGCCATACACATGCCAGCAGGGTCACCCAGACATGTTTGTTCATGTGGGGAAGTGGTATTTTGAAGTGTTTCGATGTTCTATCAAGTTGTTTAATTAGAGTATTCCTTTTAGTTTGACTACTCCATGGGTGTCTGAGAAAGTGAGTGTCCAAAATGGAGATTCAGAAGATGCGCTTGCAGCTTCTTATTCTAATGTGCTTCTGATAATCAAGAGAGAGAGTGGGTTTTCAGAAGAACACTGTCTTTTTCATGGGCACTGTGGTCAATTAAAACTTCAAAGAATGTGTATGAAGCTATTTAAGTTATGGAATCAAAGCCACCCTTTACAATTTTATTTTAGAAAAAGTCAGTGCGAGTACATGTGAGGGAGCAAAAAGTTATAGGACAACCTTGAAACCTAATGTGACCTAACCATAAAATTTCAGTGTTATAGAAATTTTTTCCTTTGAATGTAAAACTGTGTGAATATTTATGGAAGAGGAAGGACAACAAATGTAGTTTTCAAGCTTATGGAGTTTAAGCCAATCCTCAGGATTATCATTCTCAGGCTCAAATTTTTTGAAAGACTGAATTTGGTCCCTGATATATGCTCATTGTGTTTGGTGGAATATTTGAATTTCTTCATATGATGTTAATCCCGTAAATTAAAGAATTCCTGCTTTCCCCCATGTTGTATTATCATGTCCGCTAATTCGTGCGATGTGCTTACAACAGATGATAATCAGGAGCAGTTCTTCAAAGAGTCAAGTGAAGGCCATACATGATGAATTAAATGTGGAGGAAGAGGACTTTGAGAGGGAACAAAAGGAGAAGAGGGAGCGATTAATGCAATCAAATGCTAATGCTTCAAGTGCCGAAGATAAGGAGAGGGGGTACTGAAAAGCTTTACCGTGCCGTTTCCATATTGTTTCATCCCTCAGTAATTTGGTTTTGGTTCAGGGTGGAGAAAATTGCTGAGTTCCTACAGGTTCAGGAAAAGGAAATGGAGGAATTTGTGGCTAAAAGAGAGATGCTGGAGAAAGAGCATGAAGACAAGCTGGTGGCGATGAAGAAGAAGCATTGGGATGAGGAAGTGGAGTTGGAGAAGGAGTTGAAGACCTAACTCACTCGACTGATGGAGTCGTACTCCCCCATTGACTTGGACGATATGTGGACGTCGCCTCTCTTACATGAGAGGAGAGAGTGGAGGAGGCCTTCGACTTTTTATTGTGTTATTGGGCTAGACTTGCAGCTATTCTAAACTTGTGCACTGTTTATTAGGTTCATGTTTTTGAGACCAATGACTTTGGGCATAAAAATAGTAGTGTCAAAACTTTTTTGTACGGCACTTATTTGAATGCCAAAACTTTTTTTTTTTCATTTACTTAAATGCCAAATAAGAAAAAAATTGATCACTTGAGTGACAATTCCGGCCAAATATCCTACATGGAACATTTTTTTTTTACTTTTTAATTTTTTTGAATTTTTTTTTATTTCCATATGTATTTTGCTTCTTCTTCTTTTTCTCTAGGGCCGACAAGGGTCACTAGTGACCCTTGCCGGCCGCATCCTTACTTTTCTTTCATAGTCATCAACATGACCAGTGGCCACCTCGCCCTCAGCCACGAAGGCCCTAGGTAATGCCCTGAGGGCCCTCGTCGGCTACTAGGCAACCGCAGGTGACACTGTCTAGAGCAAGCAAGGGTTATCGTAGCCTCGCCAATGGTCGGTGAGGCCCCCACGGCCTTGCCAAAGCCTTCACGGCGAGGGCAGCTAGATCTAGGTGAGGGCCGCCTCGCCCTCAACCACGAAGGCCTTGGGTAAGGCCGAGAGGGCCCTCACCGGCGTTGCCCAGAGCATGCGAGGGTCATCCCAGCCTCTCCAATGGTTCGCAAGGCCTCGACAACCTCACCTAGGGCCTTCGTGACAAGGGTGGCTAGGTCTAAGCAAAGGCCATGAGGGCCCTCATCAACATTGCCCAGAGCAAGCGAGGGTTGTCGCGGCCTCACTAGCAGTCAACAAGGCCTCGACAACCTCGCCTAAGGCCTTCGCAATGAGGGCGGCCAGATCTGAGCAAGGGTTGCCTTGTCCTCATTGTGAAGGCCTGGGCGAGGTCATCAAGGCCTCACCAACTACTGACGAGCTTGCGATAGCCCTCTTTTGCTCTGGGCAATGTCGCTCGTGGCCACCTAGAGCTAAATTCTGCCCAAAGCGACCCCAACGACCTTGCGTAGGACCTTCACTGCCAATGGTGGGGTGGTCACGGTTGGCAAGGGTCCAGTGACCCTCGCTAACCCTAAAAAAAAAAAGGAAAAAGAAAAGTAAAAAAAAAAATTCAAAAAAATAATAACAAATAATAATATTATTAATATAATATTTTCCACCAACCACATTCGGACAACCGATGGCCATGTCACCTTTTCCAGTGGGGCAAATCGAAAGTGACATTCAAATGATCTATTTTTCAAATTTGTGGTACTCAAGTGAGTGAAAAAAATTTTGGCACTCAAATGAACGTTGTATGAAAGTATAGGCACTTATACTATACTTACCCCAATGACATGTCACCAAAAAAAAAAAAATGGAGTTTACTTATAAAGTCATCTACTTTATACTAACAGTAATGTCTTTGTCAAATCTTAAACGTAAGTGAGCATGTCAACTAATTAATATAATTATGAGAAATAATATCGTCCCATAAATTCTAAACGTAAAGTGAGCGTGTTGAACAAGTTAATATAATTATAAGAAGTCATGGAGAATATGAGCCACCACCCATGGAGATTGATGATTAATAAACTAATTAAATACTAAAAATAAATTAATTCTAAAATTTATCTAATAGATCATAATATAATTGAGAATAAATTAAAACTAAAATCTTAAAAGCAAACTTTAAAACTATCTTTACCTAAAAAAAAAAAAATTGGAAACTAAATGCAATAAATTAATTAGATAAATATGTTATAGTATCTGATTTCACCATAACTACTATATATAAATTTTAGATTGTTACACGTATAAGAACGATATCAAAAATGTGATAACAGAATTTACAAATATATTTACTACCCTATAGCAAACTTACTCAGTTTATTAATCTACCATATTTCTATGTGAACATAAGTACATTAAAATCTATTAATGTTTTCCGCTTATAATGAGTCTTATTAATCACCTTATCACTAAAAGTTACACAAATAACACGGTATATCTATATCCATATTTAATTCATGGTTATATATTATAAAGAGCAATTGTATGTTATCACTTCTCAGTCTTAAACATGCGCATTAGATCATTCAAGTGGTGACCAATTGCTTAAAAGTATTAAGCACAATAATATATATATCTCACATATATAAAATCATTTGCACGCATAAAAATCATGAAATTTATATTATCATGGTCAGGCAACATCATAACCTAACAAAAAAAATTAAAACATAATAGAAGAAGAAAACATAAATTAAAATATTTGAATCAAAAAACAAGAAAAACTCTTCAAAATATTTGAAAAACTCAAAATGAAAAATCTAAAAATAAAAACCTATTGTCCTCCAGGCTTTCAATGTTCTCCTATTTTTAGGACAAATCCAAGACCCTTATCCCAGGCAATTGCTTATATTTTTGCATAAAATTATGGAGTAAATTAGAGAATTTTTTATTTGATATCTATCTTCCAACACTTGCAGATAAAATTAGGAAACAAAATTAAAGATTTCCTAATTTGATATCTATCTTCCAATACTTTCTGATTTGAATTCTTGATTTTTGCCATTCTTTTCTTTATCTTTTCTATATTGGGAAAAGTGCCAAAAAGTCTAAACCTTTGGCTTTGTGCCAATTTAGTCATAAACCTTTTTTGGTGCCAATTTAGTCTAAACCTTTTTACGTTGTGCCAATTCAGTCCTTTCCGGCCAATTTTGACGTTTTTTGACATTTGGACACCGGCCGTGTGGCATGATCGGCGCTAACGTGTACAACTTTTAATAATTTTAAATAATTTTAAATATTTTCTCTTTTTATTTTTATTCTTTTCTTTTTCTTTTTCTTTTTTTCTGCTCATCTTCTTCCTCCAGCCGGTCGCGGAGCTCGGCGACCGGCAAGAGGTGCGCCGGCGAGGTCTAGGTCGACCTCGCCGGCCACCTCGCCGATGGCGGCGAGGGCGGCGAGGGCGAGCCCCGCTAGCTCCTCCTCGCGCCGGACCGGCGAGGTCGAGCCTCGCCGGCCGTGGGCGAGGCTCGACCCTCGCCAGATCCGGCGAGGGCGAGCCTCGCCCGCCGGCGGGAGGCCGCCCTCGAGACACGGGGCGGCGAGGCTCGAGCCTCGCCCACGGCCGGAGGGCGAGCCCCGCCCGCCCGGCGCGAGGCCGCCCTCGAGGCTGAGCGGCGAGGCTCGCCCTCGCCGGATCTAGCGAGGGTCGAGCCTCGCCCACGGCCGGCGAGGGCGAGCCCCGCCAGCTCCTCCTCGCGCCGGATCCGGCGAGGTCGAGCCTCGCGGTCGTGGGCGAGGCTCGACCCTCGCCAGATCCGGCGAGGGCGAGCCTCGCCCGCCGGCGCGAGCCGCCCTCGGGCCACCGGGCGAGGTCTCGCGCGCCGCCGCCGGCGGCGGTCGCCGAGCTCCGGCGACCGGCTAGAGGTAGAAGATGAGCAGAAAAAAGGAAAAAAAGAAAAAGAATAAAAGAAAAGAATAAAATAAAAAAAAAAAAAATCAAAAATATTAAAATACTATTAAAAGTTGTACACGTCAGCGCCGAGCATGCCACATCAGCTGGCCGGTGTCCAGTCAGCAAAATCCGGTTAAAATTGATCGGAAAGGACTGAATTGGCACAACGTAAAAAGGTTTAGGACCAAATTGGCACCAAAAAAAGGTTTAGGACTAATCGGCACAAAGCCAAAAGGTTAGGACTTTTTTGGCACTTTTCCCTTTCTATATCTCATTATGCTACGTAAATAAGAAAAATTCGAATAATTAGAAGAAAATTTAAATATTTTCTCATAGATATTGTATTATTTGTTGCCCAAAATAAGTAAAGTAACTCTATTTTTATAGAGTTATCACAATGTTTGTCAACAATTTATGGAATGCTTTAAAACTTTTCAAAATCAACCGAAAGGCAATGTATGTAAATGTTTAAGGCTAATAGAGACCAGAATCACCTCGTCTGCAAAAACCATCATAGAATCATCAATTAGGAAATGTAAGAGAGATATGACATGTTTTAAGCTTTATTAATGTAAGGGGACTTGTGCCTTGTACCGCAAATCTAAAATTCTCAGGAACAATTAGAATTTTAGACGCAGTGATCGATCGTTTTAATTTCTGCAAATGATAACTAATCCATCTCTAGCTTAATCCTAGCAGGCGTGATTGGACAAAGTGAAATAAATTACTTTTGTTGCAAGAGATTAGGAAACATATGCATGACTGCACATGGCTTTAGGTATTGGAGTAAGAATTGAAAGTTGAAATATTAAACAAACATAATACACAGACACCTCATATCTTTCTGGGCACGCTAGGAAACGTCTCATCGGAATTGTGTCAATTCGGGAGGTTTTTGTGATGGTGCTCTTTCCACAAGGGTAGAAATCTTATTGATTCATCTCAATTTCGTTCGTCAAACCCTAGCCGATTGATTTTGAAAGGAATAATCTGTCGGGTGAGGCCCAAGTTTTTGAGTAAAATTCCCCAATTGCCCTTCATTTGGAACTAGGAAAGGCACGTGAAGCATTCATGCTCGTCGGAGATCTAGGGCAAAGGAGACAATTTCCGCGCAATTTAAGGGATAATTTAAAACAAAACGACGTCCCGGGTGTACTTGAGAATCTTCTTCTTCTACTTCTACCCCAACCATGTGCGATTCCGACCTCGGAATCCTCCGAGAGTATGAGCTTCGCTTCCTCAGCTGCACCCTTCGTCCTCCCGCTCCTCCTCCTCAAAATTCATCTCCGCCTTCTGTTCCAAACCACCGTCTCCACGCCCTCATCCTTGACCTTCTCGTTTCCATTGAGGCCAGTGAGTATCACGCAGATCTGTTGAACTCTAATGCCTTCCATCTTAGGGCACGTTTGGTTCGGTTTTGCAAATGAGCATTGGGAAAATGCAAATGCCTTTGATCTAAAGCCTACTGAGGAAATGTAAATTGCGTTTGGTAAAAAAAATCCTAAAGCTACTTTATCCTAAATAGTGTTTAGCAAATATTTTTTTGCAAAGGGCTTTTGGGTCTAATTTTTTTAAAAAAATAAAAACCCTTCAGCAAAGGACTAAGGCCGCTGGCAAGATCTAACTAGCATCAACAACCGTTGCCTGGGTCGTGTGACCTCAGGCCTCATCGCCATGGTCATGCAACCCAAGCGGCCCTCCCATGACTTCACCAGCACCTTGCTAGCCTCTCGCTGACCCTTTGCTTGCTTGATCAACCCTCGTCGGCCGCCCTCATTGGCCGCCCTTCTCAAGAAAAGATGAACAATAACGGGCATAAAACTGGAAAAATAAAAAATTAGTGATGGTAATTTTGGAAGAAATAAATTTAATTTTAGCATTTGGCAAAATGCTGAAAGCCCGATGATTTAGTAATGTCCCAATGCTAGCATTTGGCCGAAAGCCCATTGAGATGGGTTGGCAAAACACCTAAGCATTTCTCTAAGAGGCTTTTGAGGGAACATTGAACCAGACACACCTTTAGACTTCAACCTCTCCACAAGTACCCTCCTCGAGGTCTCCGACTCCACCGAATTAGTTGAGGCTATCTACTCCGAGTTGATTGATTGAGCGGAGTCTTTTCTCGTGAATGTGTCGGACAATGAGGCGGAGATTGGTTCGAGAGTTTGTCTCGCCTTGTGTGTAGTTGTGGCAGCGCTCGTGATCTTCACTTAATGTAACATCACCGGGTGAGTCCCAGCGGTTTCTCCTTGCTAATCTAATATGGAGGAGTGCGAACTTATTAGTAAGTAAATTGTGCTAAAGGTTCCTTAATTATGGGTAACCTTCATTTAAAGAATTTGATTTTTCAGTTCTAGGATTGATAAACATTTGATGTACCATTGAAGGGATTTCCAAGTTATACTTAAGGTGATCGGTTCCCAAAAATAGGAATCAGGGACTCAAATGGTTAATCCTAGGATTGTGAACCAGATCGCATCATCGGTCTGGTCTGGTCCAATGAAACTAGTCACTGGACGGTTCATGGTTCAAGCTGTTCGTTTTGTACACCCTTAATTGTACCTTAGGCAAGCCCAATCCGCTCCACATCGCAATCTGCAAAAGTAGATGACGTCCCACAGTTATCGAACCTAGCAATGCAATCCACGATGGTAGCAGGAGGTCAGCCTACGTTTTTGTTAGGCAATAGACGCCAGAGGAGACGACGACAACGCCGAACGGACATAAAGAAACGGTTAATTGATGAGCTTTGGAGGACGAGCGCGGGTGCTGAAGAAGCAGGAATGGATTCGATTCAAATAGTGATGCAACCCATTTTTGGCGCCACTGCTGGAGCAGAAAGGGAACCCCCTCCGACTTTTCTTGTTTTTTTTCCCCTCCCCTTTTCAATTTTTTTTTTCCTTTTTTGTTTCTTTTCGGTGTATTTTACAAACTTATCCTCCAAATAAGATAAACTTTTCATATTTCAGTTTGTAATTATCACTCCTTGGAAGATCAAGGCGAGCCGTGATTTTTGAAGATCAACTCCTTAAGGTTTCATCGTGATTTATAAAGTTGATTTAAAAATCACCATAATTAATTATAATGGCTACCGATTGTGAAATCGAATTTTTTTTTTTTTACAGACAAATTTAAAAACGAAGAAAATTGAAAATTTGAACAAAGAGGAAAATAGAAGCTGATTGTAACGCTTCATGTCGCAACTCTTCCAATTCACGGTTCAAGGAGGTCTACAAGCGACAAGATAGCATTTAAGCTTTATAAATAAGGGAGTGAGGTGCGATAGCTCCTTCCGATTCTCCCAAATCTGTCAGTGGTGGCAATATGGATTTTATAGTGAATTATCTAAAAAATTGCCACTAGACTTAATTATGAGGCTCACGGCCCATGGGCTCGTCCAAGCCCAAGCTCAAGTTAAGCCACTTGTACTCGAAAGGCACTTCTGGATTAATTGGACAAGGCTAATTAGCTATGAAGCCCGACCCGAGTATTCTGCATAACAAAACTTATTCCTATATATTGGGCAAACGTGGGCAAAAAATTAGGCCCGATCTCTAAGGGCCCGGCCCGAGCTCATCAATTAATCATTCCAGTCGCCACTGACGCCCACCGCCGCCTCCGCCGTGTCGCGGTGGACGTCCGCCATCTCGCAGCGGTACCAGCACCTGCTGGACATGTCGGTGCCGCGCGTGTCGCGACGCTGGCGGTGGCGTGCGCGTACCTCGTCCGGGGCTTACTTCACGAAGGCGTTCTACATCGTGATGCCCGCGCTAGGCATCTACATGCTGAACCCGCTCATCGGCCTCCTCTCCCCTCAACTCGACCCGGAGATCCAGGAACTCGCCGAAGGCGGCGGCCCGTCCTTCCCATCCGAGGCTCCGACGAGTTCAGGCCCTTCGTCCGCCGCCTTCCCGAGCTCAAGTGTCGGTAGGTTTACGGTTGGGATCGGTTCGCATTATTATTTTCGATTGGTAATTGCATTTAGCTATCAATTGGATTTGGTGGATTTGATCTGTGTCATTTCTGGGGTGAAAGATCGAATTTGTGTTCCCGGTATTCTGAGTTAGAGGTATTTTGAGGGTGGAAAGACTCGTTGGAGTTGACGATTTGTGCGTTCAAGTTTGGATAACTTGGGAGGCAGACGGTATAGATTGAATTTGTGAGAGATTGGTAAAATTTGTGTTTTTAACGTTTAGGTAGTGTTTTTACACGCTTTTAAATTGAAGACTGATCCTAGTTTTTCTCAGTGGGAGTTGATTTAGGGGCACTTTGGTATTGGTCATTCCGATTTGCTATTGATTGGATTTGGTGGAATTGATCTGCTTCATTTTGGAGGAAAAAGATGAATCGTGTGTTCTGGGTATTCTGACTTCAAGTGGAAGGATTCGATGGGCGTGATGATTTTTGCCTTCAACTTGGATTTCTTGGAGGACGTGGAATAGTTTGGAATTTGTGAGAGACCGGTGAAATTGGTGTTTATTAAGTTTTAAGAATGTGATGCTTTTAGCTGGGCTTGGGGTGAAAAAGAGGTGCCTGAGGTCTCATGACTAGATTCAAAATCTAGCGACTGAAGAAGTTGAATAGTGTGGAAGCATCATGTTGTCTCAGTTTCGTGTTTGCATTTTGTTATCACAAAACAGTCGCTTGTTCTTGACTTGAGACTGATTTTATGTGATGTAAAAATGCTTTTTTGATATGATTTTACTGTAATAGCGTTCTTGAATTGCTTCTATATATGATCTTTGTTTCCATTTACACGTAGACGAGTGAGTTTATTCATGCGGGGCAATTGAAACTGACAATGTAAAGTTAACTGGAGTGAATTGAGAAGCTTAGACTCTCTCTGTAACTATATGTTTACTTCTTTTATGTCCTTTCAGATGTGTAGCCTTTTTTTTAAACAATCTTTGAATGACAATATTCATGTCATTTAATTGATTCAAAACCAACCAATGTTTCGCACTAAATTGAGAATGTCATATAGAAGGGTCAAATGCTTATATGCTTTTGAAGATTCGAATTTTGATCCACTGATCACATTGGTTTCTTTGAGAGCTTTTAGATATAAAATCTCACTTCGTGCTTAGATCGGATGTTTACTTATTGAACATATTCTTCTTGTCTCTCAATGGAAGGTTACAAATCACATGGGCACTTGAGATTGCTTTCGTAATGATGTTCTTCAGCGTGGTTGATGTACCTGTCTTCTCGCCAGTACTCCTTTCTACTGGGTCAAGTTGTTTACGCTTACAATGAGGAGACAGATAATGCTTATGGTCAAGTACAAATATGTCCCAATTTCTTTTGGCAAATGGGTATGCTGAACCATTTTTTGTTTTTTTTGTTTTTTTATTCCTGCATGTCTGCTTCTCCATTTTTTTGCTTTGCATACTTATTTTGCCTTTTGACTCTACTTCTTTTTCATCAGCACTATGATGGAAAGAGAGCATCTTCAACTGAGAGTGCGAGCCTTCTGAGGGATTAAATATTTCAAGTATGATCTATCTATAGTTCTCGAGTAGGCTTGTCTTATCCCTGGTGTCATGCCAGCTGATGGAGCTTCCCCACAGCAAAAGATTGGCTCAAAAACTATTTTGGCATGTTGCCTGATACTACACCTATCTCAAAGAGATCTTTTAGAAACCCTACAAAAACCATCATGGAAACTTCTCAAGAGGAGTGTATTAATTGTAATTTTTCTGTCTTAGCTTTAGTAAGGGGTAATCCCAATTTGTTCTTTAGACATGGCATTTTTATTTTATTTTTTTACTGCTGTCACATGAATATAGCTGAAGTTCTGAGTTCCCTCTTTATTACCTATGTTGTGTTAATCTCCTCTTGTCCTTTATTAACTCTCCCTTGCCCATTCAATTTACGAGAGATGTACTGTTGTAACATGAATTAGCTTCGAAATCCTCATGATTTCTGTATTCAAACACTGTTATAGGATTTCTCTTGGCGCTCGAAGGAGGATGATTATCAAAGATAAATGTCTTTACTTGCGCATTCATTGAGCGAGGATTCCATAGCATTAATTGGTAATGGTGTTGTTTTAGATGACGACCTTCTGCTGGAAGCTAAGATTGTTTTTGCTCTCGGGTAGACAATGAAAGTGTCAGCCTTGGCCAGCTCAGAGTCCCTCTCTTGCTTGCCTTTCATGGGTTCGCAGAACATATACTGTCAGCCATGATTTGTTCTTATTTAAGATGGGAGGGGTTACCAGAAAGCTGCTTTAAAGATGCTTGTGGAGTTGTTAGGAGGCTTTGAGGTTTGTTCTAATGCCACAAGGCTTTTAGGAATTGGTAGAACAAATCCATTTGATCAACGTCCTCAGGGAAGTTGATCAAGTAGTCCATGAAGATGACGTATGAGGTGATGTTGTTGCTGCAATCAAAGTGAGACTGTTCAGAGGCTATCAAGTTGAGGCAGAGTGACCTCATCCCATCGTGGATCAGAAGCCGTGGGATCTAGAGGGTCCTGTCCTTGAATTGAATTTCCTAAAACCTGTCCATCTTCGTCTTTCTGAATTTGATCACAGCATACTGAAGCTCTGTTGCATAGTAAATGAGCTGCCGCCGCCTCTTGTTGGTGACCTGGTTGGAGTGCGACCATCACTTTGATCCACGGCCTTGGCTCCGGCTTCGGGCCCAAGCGGAGGAGGCTCTGCTGGAACACTTCAAGGCAATGGAGCTTGCCCTGGCCTAATAACGGGTCAAAGGGGCTGGCGTAGCTGAGAGACTCCAGCCTGTTGCGGCTAAGCTTGGTCAAAGGCTCGTCCATCAGCATTAGAGGATTGAAGAACAGTAGCGCCAGCTTGGCCGCAAGCCTCTTCTGGTTGGGGTTGCCGAGCTGGAGGCTGAGCAGCTTGTCAAGTATGAAAAGTGGGATCTGATTCTCGAGCATGATCATGTCCTGCATGATCATGTGCATACGGATTCCTGCATTGAGGAGATAGGGTCAATGCAAGGGTAGCCAAGTTCCTTGAACCCTTTGGCAACACCTTGGAACCACTCGATCACAAAGCGCCCATCAAGAATCATATCTCCACGAACTCGTTGCTGCGATATCGTCCCCCTTGTAGCAGGCACAAGCTCTTTCCTTGACTCGTTCACTGAGTCTATAAAGAGGCTTATCTCATGACCGGTGCGCCTGAGGAAGTGGTGGGGGCAGCGCCACTTGTGACGGTCCATCTGGCAGAGGCACTTCATACCGTGGTGGTACTGCCTGAGGGAGACAATCGGGGTGATGTAGGCCTTGTCCTAACTGTCCTTGAGATAGTGCAGGATCGATGGAGATGACCCATTTGGACTAAGGCGGCCTCAGCTCATCTTCGGAGACGTTTTCACTAGTTGTTCTCGACAACGATCCGGAGAGCCTCAAATGGTTTTCGCTGAGATTGTGAACCGGGTGGTCCTGAGGCTGCTGCTGGTGGTGGTGGTGGTGGTGGTGATCGTGATCTATTAATTCTGTGGATGCGTTGGAGGTTGATTTCTTGGGGAGTCCAGATTCCACAGTTTCTCTGAGCTTGAGAGTGATTAAATACCAACTCAAGAGCTCTTTGTTGCAAACGGCAACTATTTTTGGTGAAGAATTTTTCTTTTCTCTGCCTTTGCCATTCTTGCGTTTTAATGACTGAATTGCTGCTTTGTAAGGAAATTGGACAAAAGGAGAGATTTTTCCAATTAGATTCTGGTTTCATGAAAAATGTTTTCCAGATTTTCTGACGTTTGTTTAACAAAAAATAAACCGATCAAGAAAAATAATTTTCATCAATAAAAAAAAAGTCTTTTAAAATAGGAGAAATATGTTTTTCACTTTTCAAGTAGGGGAAAACATTTTCCTCATTCATTTTCTTTTATCTCATACCTTGGTTAGCTGCCATTTCTTTCTTTTTTTTCTTTCTTAAAAAATTTGAATATTTTTTTTTTTTTATTCTTTTTTTTTCCTTTCTTTCTTTTTAAATTTTTCCTTCTTTCTCAGCCGTCACCATGGCAACCAGCCACAAGCGAGCCTCAAGGTTGTCGGCCTGGGCAAGCTCAAGCGTTTGGCTCATCTATCTAGCAAGGCTTGAGGCCTTGAGCTTGCCACTCGCCAAATCAGCAAGCTTGGTGAGCTCAACGAGCACAAGCCTTTGGCTCACTAAGCAAGTGGTGGGTGAGCTTGAGCTCCAACTGTTTTTAGTCAGGTGCCAATTGTCACTGTGGCTAGCAATTGAAAAGAAGAAGGTGGAAAATAAAAAATAAAAAGAATAAATGAAAAAGTAAAATAAATAAAAAAATAAAAAAATTTTAAAAAAGAAAAACAAATAATTTATTAAAAGGCCTATATAGAGAAAAGTCAAATCAAATTTTCATATTGAGTGGCGAAAAAAATAACTTTTAGTTCATTTTTAAGTTTAAGCCAAATACTGGAAAATGTTGTCATTTTCCCGGAAAATAGCTTATAGAAATCCCACATTTTCCTAGATTCAAAAGGAGCTTCATATGTATCATTTGTCATTATTGATTACTTTTAAGTCAATATCATCAATTGGGCAGAGTAGCTCATATGGACCACCCCTACGAAATAACAAACAATCATTTGTGTAGAATCTATTAGGTGTTGTTATTAGTTCTTTTTAAAAATAATTCCACCATCTGTATTCCTTAAATCGCCAATCACTCATCAACATCAATTTAGATATAAATTGAGTATAAAATCAATAGTAAGTTCACCTAAATGAAGGAAGTTTTTCAACTGATTCAGTAGTCAATTTCTTAATTATTATTTACCACAAAAGGGAAAAGTTGAGGCCTTTTTCATAAGAAGGAAAAAGAAAAGAAAAGTTGAGGTTGGTGTTACTAATATTTCTTTTCAATTTTGGGTTAGAGGTTTGAATCTCTCAAGGCACACCACTTGGTCATCGAGCTCATTTTTTGAGGAAAAATTATCGGTTGAGGCAATACATTTCATTTTCAGATAAATCCAAATTCACCATTATTGCACTAATGTCGTCTGTTGTTATGAACATTTGGGTCCCCCACACTTGAGATAATTACGTTCCCATGCTTTCGACTATAATTATGATCCATTACTTTTTTCGTTATGAAAGGTGCAGAGCATACCATCAACTCTGCCATCGGGATGATATCAAAAGAGCCAAAAAAATCAATGAATTGACACATTTTAACTATTGGACTACAATAGTTTATGACAGCCTATCTACCTAATAAAGTTCCCACACAGTCAAGGCACAACCCGAGATTAGATCCCAAGTGGCAGTGGCACTGCACAAAGTTATTCCAAACTCCAAAGGCACAATCTAAGATTTATTAATTGTGAGAGGGGGAAATTATAGTCCTTTATCCAGGGTTGACCTGAGGATTGGGAGTAGTCAAAAAAGAAAAAAAGAAATTGCACCACATAATTTGATTAATCAGTTCAACATTTACGTATCGGATAATTAAGACTACATAAGCAATCAAGACTGCGGCCTGTAGTAGGCATAGACTGCATAGAAGGTCTGTAAAAAAGTCAGCCCAAGTAAAACGAAAGCGGCAATTAAGGAAGCGATTGACCAGGGACTGTCGAAGTATTTGGTGTCGAGAATGGCTTTCCAGGTTCTACACTTGCGGGTGGGAAGGGCTTTCAAGAAATTCCACAAGACCGCGAGCCTGGATGCTATCGCACCACAGCATCTATAGGAAGTGGGACCAAAGAAATATAAGGGAATTGATCCAAAGCGGTATTCCCTCAGATCAAGATATATGTTCCAGAGATAACTGTCTTGGAGGTTGAATGGCACCTCCTGGCAAAGCCGGGGGAAGAGGTCAGCCACCTCAGCGTCGCTCCCAAGGCAGTGCTCGATGATCTCACAGTTGCAGAGGTACCGGACCTCCTCGGGGGAATTGATCAAGTTGTGCATGAAGATTACATATGAGGTGACGTAGTTGCTGCAATTGAAGTGAGACTGCTCGAAAGCTATCAAGTTGAGGAATAGTGACCTCGTCCCTTCGTGGATCTTAAGGGGCGGGATCTCGAGGATCCCGTCCTTGAACTGGATGTCACCCAAACTGTGGGCAACTCTACACTTTATTTGGATCCCGGCTTCTTGGAGCTCGGTCAAGCAGAAGGTGAGCTGTCGCCGGCTCTGCAACCATTGCATGGTCTTGGACCTATTCGATCCTAAGTATAGGAGGCTCCACCGGAACACTTGGAGGCAATGGACCCAGCCATGGTCGCATAATGGGTCGAACTTCAATCTTTCGCTGTCAAAGAGGTGGAACCGCAGCATCAGAGAGTCATAGAACCACGAACAGTTGAAGAACTGGATCACCAACTTGGCCACACGCCCATTCTGTTTGGGGTCCTTGAGCTGGAGATTGAGCAACAGGTCAAGTATGAAGAGCGGGATCTGATTCTCGAGCATGATCATGTCTCGCTGGATCTGGAATATCGATCCCTGCATTGAGAAGACAGGGTCATTGAAAGCGTAGCCAAGTTTCCCAAACCCCTCGGCGAATCCCTGGAACATCTAGATCACAAAGCATCCATCGAGAACCATCATCTCCATGAACTTGCTGCGGCTCATGGATATAGTTCCCTCGTAGCTGGCGCGAGCTCTCCGCTCGACCTTCTTCACCGAGTCTAAATAGAGGGCTATCCTCTGACCGGAGCGCTCGAGGATGCGGCGGAGGCAGCGCCACTTGTGCTGCTCCAGATGGCGGAGGTGCTCTTCACCGTGGTGGTACGGCCCGAGGGAGACGATCTGGGGGACCCAGGCTTTGTCCTCGCCATTCTTGAGATAGCGTGGGATCCGGTAAATGGAGAGCTTTGCCCACGAGCCTGGCATGTTTTCCTGCCGACCTTGCGCAAGCTTCTTTTCCATGGAGATGACCCACTCAGACTTGGAAGGCCTCGGCTCATAGTCGGAGACGATTTTGCTCCCATAAGTTGATTTCTTGGGAAGTCGAGATTCCACAGTTTCTCGGAGCTTGAGAGTGATTACATACCAACCCAATAGCTCCTTGTAGCGAATAGCAGCCATTTCTTGTGAAGAATTGGTCTGCGTTTCTCCGCCTTTGCCTTAAATGGGTTTTTTGTCCTTTGAATCGATGCTTTATAAGCAAAAATAAAAATGAAAAGAAAAAGAAAAAGAAAGAATTGCTACTACTTTTATGGCTACAGGTTTTGGAACAAAGGAGAGACTGTTCCTTCCAGAGAAAGTATTCATGCTCTAGTCCAGTAGTTGATTAGCACATGTCCAAATGGGCCCACTAATTTCAACTTTGTTTTCTCTTTAAACTTTCTCCTCCCTTTCTTTTCTCCTTCCTCCATCGTCCCCTGCGATGGAGCAAGGAGTTCGCCCAGAACCAACAGCAACAATGAATAATTTACATGCTCTCATTTTTCCGGTATTGAGACTCAAAACGAGCTCTATAATATTCTATGCCTTATGAGGTCACATCGATTACATCATCAAAACAATGAGGCTACATTTAGTCGTCCGGATTTCTAATCGGAATAGGATTGGATATGACATGATATGAAATCCTGGGATTTTTTTTATATCATATCAATTATTTGGTGAATCACACTATTAAAGTCGAGGATATATTCATATCATATCATGTATATTTTTTTGATATAAATGGCGTATCATTATAAACGAACCTAAATATTCATAAACGGAGATGGTGAAAATCTCTTGTAACACTATTCATTAATTTATTTTTATTTTATTTTTCCTCTTTTTAATGTTATTTTCTTTATTATTTATTTTCCCCTTTCATCAGTCTTTAATAAAATTTTATCTAATAATAAATTGTACTAACATACCTAAAATATATAATAAATATAAATATTTAATTTATAAATTGGATATTTATTATAATATAGAATTAAAGTTGAATATATAAATTAAAATAAGATTAATTAAAAATAAATTTCTATTTTTATTTTTAATTTCTTAAATTAGAATTCAAATATTATTTATATTAAAATATAATTTCAATTTTTTAATTTAATAAGTTTGTTATTCGAGAAAAATAACTTTTCTATTATGGATATTAGAAATTTATTCACCTTTATCCCACATTCCTCATGGGATAATTTTATCTTACATATATCCCCATTATATCCGACTTTATCCCGTCCCGAGTGAGAAGAAAACATAAGATAGGATAAATCATATCATATCCCAAATTTTATCCCGATTACCAAACGCAGTTTAATATTTTAAGGTTGGCTATTATAACGACAATTAGTATTATTCAACCAAATGCCTAATAGAGTAATTCAACATTTTGTGCATGCAATATGTATAAAAGGAGGTGGAGTGAAGGCTCTGTCCACGCATTGATGGGGGAAAAGAAAGAAGATTTTCCCCGGAATAAGCTGAAAAGAGTGTGATTATTAACATGCCCATACCTTATTCATCACATCACAGAGAATGGTAGGGTTTTTATTTGCCCCGCTTAGCTTTATAATTTGATTTTCATGAGCCAGAGTAATTTAATTATTGATAGGAGAAATAGATAGTCGAATATAATAGCATTTTGCATGTAACTCCCCATAAGAACAGCGTTAAAGGATGGCACGAGGATTAGATGCCACTGTGCCCATCTAACCTCTCTCATATAAGCTGTCAAGTGAGTTCTAGTTCATTCTTCAGATAAACCCAATGCCACCATTTTTTTCAGCAACGTTGTTTTTGTTGCTTGTTATAAACGTTTGGGTCCATTGCACATGTGGTGACTATGTTCCTATGTTTTGGATTCCAAGGTTTTGTATGGCTAGTATAAAATGAATAATTTAAAAAATATTTTCCTAAAAATGATGGCTTATATCACTTAAAATAATTAGTCAATAAAAATATTTTCATCATCGATAACAATTTATATCAAAATATTTTCGTGAACGATGAAAATATTTTTCGTTTATTTATTTTTGTAAGTGACAAGCAATCATTTTTAGGAAAAATGTTTTCTAAATTATTTATTTTCCGTGAAATAAACAAAGCCGAATTATGATCTCTTACATTTTTCTTATGAACAACACATGGTGTACAACAAACTCTTAGCTGGGGGTTAATAGCACATAAAAAAACTGGTCAATAAAGAATGAGAATGTCCATGTCGACTTTAATAAAAGGAGAAATGCTATATTTACTAATTATGGGTTACTAAATTGGTATACTAAATAATGCAACAAATAAACTATTATTGAGTGTTGAAGATGACTCACTTACTTTACTTCCCACTTTCAATTTGCTATAAACCGTTTTACCTCATAATATGACACGAGAAGCATAACAATCGATGTATGTCAACTTAATTGTGTTCCAATGCTTACAAAAACACTTTTCTTTTCTAAGATTTAATTTTGTTCCATGCCTTTCCTCAAACCACTGTGTGACATGAGTTACAAAAATGGACAATTATGTATAGTTAGTTTACATGTAGGTAATATTTACACTATGTACTCTACTGAGGCATGGCAAGGACGAACAAGAATATAGTCCTTTTTTCGAAATTACTAATTGAAGGACATTTGAGAGCTTACATCTTTTAGTGAGGAAGCCATGCCAACGCAGAGTACATCATTGAGAGCTTTTTTTTGTCAATGCAAAGGATTTTAGGCTAAGGAATTATCATGAAATATAAATATTGTTTGGTAAATCCTATTCACAAAAATACATATTGTGTTTGGTAAATACTATTTGCATTGGGCATTTTACAAATAATTTTAAAAAAATAAAAAAAAAAGAAAAGAAAAAGAAAAGGACAATGGAGAGGGCAAAAAGGAAGCTAATCTGGAAGGAGAATTTATACTTGCCTTCTATTCTCCTTTCCTTCCGAAGAATCAAAGAGGTTAGGTGCCTTCATTAAGTTGAGAAAGTATGTGATTCTCCTCAAGGCAAAACCCACCCAAAAAGAAATGAAGATTCATAACTTCATTAAGACCCACCCTCAAACTAAAAGAATCGTACTTTTAATTCCCCTTAAGATAAGTGCTTAATGGAGAATTCATACTTGTCTTTACACACAACCCACAAAAGCCAGACCAGATGAATCAAAGTTGAAGACCAAGTTGAACAAATAATAATGGGTAGGATTGTATATTCTAACTAAGCCTCCAACGAGGCCAAGTGAACCCAGACGCACAACCTCAGGTGGCCCAAGCGATTGGCTAAGGTAAGGCGAACCCGGGAATTGTGCCTCCTTGGTGGCCCTTGACGATGCGTTTGTCGGTGAATCTAGAATAATGCAGCACCTTGTCCTGAGTTGTCATGGGCGGGGCCCTCGACGTTGAATCTGGGACGATGTAGGACATTGACTCTCTTTTTCTCTCTAAGTCGTGCATAGATTCGCGGTTCCACTGGCCAACTTAATTACACATTTGCCACTGCACAACCGCCTTCCTCCTTGTCCCCAATCAAATTCTGATGCAATCCCACTCTTTCGAAATTCTCATGCGAGATATTAAAATCCACGAGACGACTATCGGAACTCGGCACTTTTCTTGTCATCAATCTTTAAGGAAAGAAAAATTAAGATTGATGTAGTTACTATATTTTCTTTCTAATTTTGGATTAGATGTTTTATACCTCTTAAAACACACCATCCAGTCATCAATCTCATCTATAAGTAAAATTATTAGTTGAGGCAATAAATTTCATTTTCAATTTCACTATTATTCCAACAATGTTATCTGTTATTGTTTGTTATAAAATTCCGGGTCCATTACACATATGATCACTTTGTTCCTATCCTTTTGACTCTAATTATGATATGTTACTTTGTTGCTATTAAAGGGGCAGAGTGCGCCATCAACTTTGCCACCTGGATGACACAGACAGATAAAAAAATTCAATGAATTGACAAATCTCGACTATGAATGATAATTATTTATGATATGCGTTATCTACCTTAGGAAAGTTGTGTAGAATACATGCATGACACAAGATTAGGTCTCAAGGTGTAGTGGCACTATGCAAGTCATTTTGAAGTCCAAAGGCCCAACTCAAGATTTATTAATTTAGGGAGGGGGAAAATGTGTTCCATTGTCCATGGTTGACTAGGGGATTAAGACAAGCCACAGAAAAGAGAAAAACAATATAAGAAATTATCCCATGTAATTTAATTGATCCGATTTTATATTGACATGTCCAATCACATGTTTATACATAGAATCGATTTCATATAATAAAAAAATTCGCAATGCTTCAAATGATCGTTTGTTCTATAGAGATGACTCTCCCATCCACAAGATTATCCCGATATCATTGTCATATCATGCACGTGATGTGTCTAAAGAAATGGAGTCAAATTTGGTTTAGCATGAAAATATTTTCGTGAACTATGAAATTTAACATTTTGTGCATGCAATATGTACTGAAGGAGGTGGAGTGAAGGCTCTGTCCACGCATTGATGGGGGAAAGGAAGGAAGACTTTGCCCGGAATAAGCTGAAAAGAGTGTGATTATTAACATGCCCATACCTTATTCACCACATCACAGAGAATGGTAGGGTTCTCATTTGCCCCGCTTAGCTTTACAATTTGATTTTCATAAGCCAGAATAATTTAATTATTAATGGGAGAAATAGATAGTCGAATATAGTAGCATTTTGCACGTAACTCCCCATAAGAACAGCGTTGAAGGATGGCACGAGGATTAGATGCCACTATGCCCATCTAACCTCTCTCATAGAAGCTGTCAAGTGAGTTTTAGTTCATTTTTCAGATAAACCCAATGCCACCATCTTTTTCAGCAATGTTGTTTTTGTTGCTTGTTATAAACTTATAAACATTTGGGTCCATTGCACATGTGGTGACTATGTTATTATGTTTTTGATTCCAAGGTTTCGTATGTTTAGTTGAAAATGAATAATTTAAAAAATATTTTCCTAAAACCGATATCCTATATCACTTAAAATAATTAGTCAATAAAAATATTTTCATCATCGACAACAATTTATATCTAAATATTTTCGTGAATGATGAAAATATTATCCGTTTATTTATTTTTGTAAGTGATACAAGCAATAGTTTTTAGGAAATTTTTTTTTTAAATTATTTATTTTCCGTGAAATAAACATAACCTAATTATGATCTATTACATTTTTGTTATGAACGGCACACGAAATACAACAAACTCTTAGCTGTGGGTTAATAGCACATAAAAAAAAACTGGTCAATAAAGAATGAGAATGTCAAAATTCATGGACCATGTCGACTTTAATAAAAGGAGAAATGCTATATTTACTAATTCTGGGTTGCTAAATAGGTATCCTAAATAATGCAACATATAAACTATTATTGAGTGCTGAAGATGACTCTCTTACTTTACTTCCCACTTTCAATTTACTATAAACCGTTTTACCTCATAATATCCACGAGAAGCATAACAATTGATGTGTGTCCACTTAATTGTGTTCCCATGCTTACCAAAACACTTTTCTCTTCTAAGATTTATTTTTGTTTCATCCCTTTCCTCTAACCACTATGTGACGTGAGTTACAAAAATGGACAATTATATATAGTTAGTTTACTTATAGGCAATAATTAGACTATGTACTCTACTGAGGCATGGCAAGGACGAACAAGAACATAGTCCTTTTCTTGAAATTACTAATTGAAGGACGTTTGAGAGCTTACCTCTTTTAGTGAGGAAGCCATGCCAATGCAGAGTACATCAGGGAGAGCTTTTGTCAATGCAAAGGATTTTAGGCTAAGGAATTTTCATGAGATATAAATATTGTTTGGTAAATACTATTTGAATTTGGGCTTTTTACAAATAATTTTTTAAAAAATAATAAAATAATAAAAAGAAAAAGAAAAGGACAATGGAGAGGGCAAAAAGGAAGCTAATCTAGAAGGAGAATTTATACTTGCCTTCTAGTCTCCTTTCCTTCCAAAGAATCAAAGAGGTTAGGTGCCTTCATTAAGGTGAGAAAGTATGTGATTCTCCTTAAGGCAAAACCCACCCGAAAAAAAGGAGATTCATAACTTCATTAAGACCCGCCCTAAAACTAAAATAATCGTACTTTTAATTCCCCTTAAGATAAGTGCTTAATGAAGAATTCATACTCATATTTACACACAACCCACAAAAGCGAAGAATCAAAGTTGAAGACCAAGTTGAACAAATAATGAGGGGTAGGATTGTGTTTCGTTGCATGTTTCTAATTGAGCCTCCAACGAGGCGACTATTGTGATCTCAGGTGGCTCAGGCAAGGCGAGCCCTTGACGATGCGTTTGTCGGTGAATCTGGAATAATACAGCACCTTGTCCTGAGTTGTCATGGGTGGGGCCTTGACGTTGAATCTGGGACGATGTAGGACAGGACTCTCTTTTTTTCTCTAAAGTCGTGCATAGATTCGCGGTTCCACTGGCCAACTTAATTACACATTGGCCACTATACAACGCCTTTCTCCTTGTCCCCAATCAAATTCTGATGCAATCCCACTCTTTCGAAATTCTCATGCGAGATATTTAAATCCACGAGACGACTATCGGAACTCGGCACTTTTCTTGTCATCAATCTTTAAGGAAAGAAAAATTAAGATTGACATAGTTATTATATTTTCTTTCTAATTTTGGATTAGATGTTTTATACCTCTTAAAACATACAACCCAGTTATCATTCTCATCTATAAGAGAAATTATTAGTTGAGGCAATAAATTTCATTTTCAATTTCACTATTATTCCAGCAATGTTGTCTGTTATTGTTTGTTATAAAATTCCGGGTCCATTACACATTGTTGGAGAAATCTTTCTAGAATATTTTGAAGCTGACAAAACGTTTCTATCGTCCAGTGCAGGAGTTTTGCAGACCTTTTCATTTAGAGTCGAAGATCTCAGGATCACCGGACTCAAGACTCAAGACTCAAGACTATTCTCATTGACGGTTTAATCCAGGTGACGAAGGCTATCCAGAGCTAAAGTGTTTGGTTAAGGATCCGGCCTTATCGATCTGAGTAGATCTATTGGCTGGATATGATTTGCCGGAGTTCTTTTATTCGAAATCAAGATCGTTTGAAGATCCGATGATTGATGAGATATTCTTGGAAGGTTCTATTCTTGGAAACCAAGATCCCGATTGTATGGGCGAAACGGGATTGATGGGCTATCGACATGTTCCTTTAATAGCTCGAATGATCTTCTTAATTGATTCTGTCCAACGGGAAGATTGGAAGAATTCATTTGGTAAGTGCCAACGGGTATGATGGCATAAATGAGTATAAAAGAAAGACGTTCTAGTTGTTTTGAGTGCGTGCACGATAGAGAAATTCCAGAGTCTGAAGCTCCTTGATTATTAGTCGATTCATATTGAGCGAAATTGTATACACAAAACAGAGTCTATACTTAGTGATACCTTGAGGAAGTGTAGTAGAACTTCTACGCTGTGAAATCAAGGGAAAGCGTTGCTGTAACATCTCTCTGTTCATAGTGGAATCCAGCCAGTGGGCTGTCAGTGCAGAAGAGTGGACGTAGGCTTGAAATAAGCCGAACCACTATAATTCTTGCGTTCAATTTTCTCTTCCATACTCTCTGTCTTATTTTGATCATTGCTTGTTTTGTTGACGAGAATAATTTTCTTATTTCTATTGACTGCTCAATATTGTGCGAATATCTAGAGAAATTATTTTTATACCTATTCACCCCCCTCTAGGTACTTATACTAACCATATCACACATATGATCAATTTGTTCCTATCCTTTTGACTCTAATTATGATGTGTTACTTTGTTGCTATTAAAGGGGCAGAGTGCGCCATCAACTTTGCCACTGGGATGACACAAACAGATAAAAAAAATTCAATGAATTGACATATCTCGACTATGAATGATAATTATTTATGATATACGTTATCTACCTCAGGAAAGTTGTGCAGAATACAAGCATGACACAAGATTAGGTCTCAAGGTGTAGTGACACTACGCAAGTCATTCTAAAGTCCAAAGGCCCAATTCAAGATTTATTAATTTAGGGAGGGGGAAAATGTGTTCCATTGTCCATGGTTGACTAGGGGATTAAGACTAGCAACAGAAAAGAGGAAAATAATATAAGAAATTACCCCACGTAATTTAATTGATCCGATTTTACATTGACATGTCCAATCACATGTTTATGCATAGAATTGATTTCATATAATAAAAAAATTCACAATGCTTCAAATGATCGTTTGTTCTATAGAGATGACTCTCCCACCCACAAAATTATCCTGATATCATTGTCATATCATGCACGTGGTGTGTATAAAGAAATGGAGTGGAATTTTGTTTAGCATAATTTGGTGGGTGGGAAAATAACTAAAAGATATCATTGTAGATGAGGAAGTGATGCTCCCATTTAATCCATTTTAGATAGGTAAATTCCAAACTCAAATTAAATATACTTACTTCTTATTAGAGAATTAGTGAGAATAGTGAGAGTAGCTTATGGGTTTTTGAGGTAGGGAGGTCAAGCACATGGGAGGCTCAAGGCACACCAAATTAATGTACTTACAATGCAAAGAAATACTTTTTTTGAATCACAGCCGTTACTTTTATGAGAGCCACATGTTAAATTCACGTGGGTTTCAAAATCAATAATTGTGATTTACCTGTCCAATAAACTTGAGTTAAGAGAAAAAGTTGACGAAGGAGAGGAGGAAGTCTCCATACTCCATCCCATCACCTTTTTGCCGATTGTTTAAACTTTTCAACAAAGAGGAGGCTAGTAAATAGGAGAGGTTTAGAGGTTCATTTTGGCCTAGTAAATAGGCAAACATTTCTTTTCTTATTTTATTAAGTTGTTTTTTCGTGTTTTCATGGCCTTATTTATCACCTTTCAAGGAATGCTTAAAAGCTTTCGCTCAATTGCAATGGGAAAGATTAGATTCATTGTGTAATTTAAACATTTGATAAAAATGATTTAAAAAAGGTTGAAAGATTCAAGATTCATGAGTAAGTTGTGGTTTGGCATATTAAAATTATAATGTGATTTTCTATTTAAAAAATTTGTGATATCCACATTGAATCCCACTGAAAAAGACAAGCACTCATACAATTTTTTCGTTATGGCCAACTCTTAGATCACTCATAATTTAGTGAATCATATGGTCATATATATTCACAAACTTGATTAAACATTATAAACCACGTGAAGTAAGCATGTATTGACCAAGTTTTGTGTACTTGTTTAATCACAAAAAATGTATTGCAAATGTGAAGAGAAACTTCACTAGGTGGACAACCATTCGTAGTCACATATTTGTCACCATCACCCACTAGCTATTGCGGCTCGCCCGTCATGGCATCATGCTCTTGCCTTCGATGCCGGCCTCAGGTAACCTAAATCATAAGTGACTTGAGACTGGCTATTTCCTATCCTCAAGCAATTAGTGCAACCCTATCTTCAAATCAAAAAATTTCAACAATGATTATCCTAATTACTAATTATATTAAATGAAGAACAAAAATATTATATCATAATTATTTCAGTCACACTATTAATTATTTGATAACATTATATTTATTCATTATGATTATATATTAAATGATTAACTTCAAATTATTCTCATAGATTAATTATTAAATAATTTATCAAGATTTATATATTAAATCTATGTCTTGATAATGGATGTGGGATAGTACATTCATGATTGGCTATTAAAGTCATAATTAGTATAATAAGGGAAAAAACCACCAAAAAAACCCCCAAACTTTGCTCAAAGTGATAAATTTACCCCAAACTTTCTTTTTGTGATGTGAAAAAACCAAAACTTTTCAAACTGTGACACATTTACCCATCAAGGACATTTTTGTCTTTTTTTTTTCTGTTTTTCTTTTTCATTTTCATTTTCTTTTTTTCTTCTTCTTCCCTTTGCCGGCCATGGTGGAGACGGCGGAGGGAAGCCGACGTCTAGTGAGGGCTACCCTCGCCAGTATCAGGTGAGGGTTGCCCTCGACTGGGTCAAGCGATGGCACCCCTTGCCAGATTTGGCGAGGACGGCCCTCGCCTGATGCCAGCGAGGGCTTGGTGAGGGATGCCCTCACCGGACTAGGGCAAGGGGTGCCCTCGCTAGATCTAGCAAGGGAGGCCATCGCCCGACGCCGATGAGGAGGCCCTAGCTCAACGCCGACAGGGGAGGCCCTTGCTCGACGCCGACAAGGGTTGCCCTACGTCGGGCGAGGGCGCGAGGGAGGCCCTTGCCCGACCCAGCCGAGGGCCGCCCTCGCTGGACGCCAGCTTCCCTCTGCTAGCCCCGCCATGGCCGGCGGAGGGAAGAGAGAAGAAAAAAAAAATTCAAAATGCCTTATAGTTTAGGGTAAATGTGTCACACGACATGAGTTCAAGGTTTTTGTGTCACAAAAAGAAGTTTGGGGTAATGTGTTACAGTTGACAAAGTTCAGGGTTTTTCACGTCATAAAAAAAATGTTTGGGGTAAATCTGTCACTTTAGGTAAAGTTTGGGGTTTTTCGTGGTTTTTTCCCAAATAATAATATATTTATCTTGATGGTTGGAGCCACAACGTTCATCGTGTCTGAAGAATCTGCTACAATCAGATTATTGGATAAGCCCCCTTTTATAACTTAAAGCTATTTGTATTAAAATTGACTCCTCCATCGTTCGAGGAAAGACGTTGTCGGAGCTGATTAATCCAATCTATCTAAGCATCAATCACAGGTCAGAGCTAGCTGGGGTTAAATTATTTTGCAAATTTTGGAGGAGCTCTGAAGGGAGATTCCGGAGACGAGAGTAGAATGCGGGACGCCACTCTTAACATTAACCCAAGCTAGTCTCTTCATGAACAATGATGTGACCGTCACCTTCGTATAATCATATATTATATACTTAAGTTAATAATTGTATTTATAAATAAATCACTGAAGTATAAATTGTATATCATATCATAAATAACATATAAGAGCATTAAAATCATGAATCAAGATCGATTATTAAAGCAGTAATTATTATATTCTCTCTGATTCTTCTTATAGGTATTTTTTAGGAATTTTGATGCTACTCGCTGCTTATTAGTTATAGCACCTGTTATTCATGAGATCAAACAGCGTAATAAGTATTGCATTACTTAAACTAGTTAACATATAGTGTTGTGGAATGCTGCTCATTGGAACGGACATAGACATTAACATGTCGATTTTTCAAAATTGAGATGAAGTTTTGATAAGTTGAGTTCATGAGTGAACTTTGAAACTTACTGCACCTGATGAGGGTGGTCAGCTTCCATATTTGTCGGTTTCCCAAAAGCGAAAGTGGCTCAGAAGATACGAGAGGATAAATAAGTTAATACTTTTCGCGGCCAACTTATGCCGGTGCATGTTTGATATTTATGATCATTTGGGTTGGTATAAAACAAGTATTCAGTTCATAACGGAGCTTAAGGAATCACTTTCTGATGATCACAGATCCACATCTAATTTTCATCACAATTAATCATAAGTATAACTTGATGTTCCTATTTGAATAACTCGTGGGTCTTGACTGCCATCGACAATATATTTTGATCTTCAAAGGAAGTTTATTAATGTAGAGTCAAAGCTCTGTCTTATGGGCAATAATTAGTAGTAACCCATTTGTCTCAACAAGTTCAAAAAACATTGAGAAAGAATTCGATCAAGTTTTTCCTTATGTCAGCATATTTGATCTAAGTTTAAATGAATTCATAAGACGAGATTGAGAGAATGATTTAATTGGTTATTGGATGAGTTCAAAGAGACTAATAACTAATAAGCATACGAGAACATGAAAAATTTATCGTCCATCTAGCTAAAAGAGGAGCAAAAGACTTATTTATGCGTGAAACATATTGTTCTGCTCACTTCCCAGGATAACGCCTCAAGAAAGGTGGTGAAAGATGGGTACATAAGAAGAAATTTCTAAACAAAGTTATAGCAGACCCAAAGATGGGTACATAAGAAGAAATTTATAGCTGACCCAGTCAAATCCTAGCGAACTGTTTGCTAACTAGAGAACTTGCGGTGGGTTTTGGTCAAAAGAAAAGTTGTTGACTCCTATAAAAGAAAAAGGATTAGGGCGTGCGTTCCCAAGTGTGCATTGTAGCCGCCAGCGGGTTTCCTGAGGTTTAGCCGCGAAGCTAAACAGTGAAGAAGGAGCCCCATAGTGAAGGTTAGAGCACGAGCTGCACGGTGACTCTTGGTAGACGAGCCGCTCCCAAGAGGAAGAGCGTGAAGAAGACGACGGAGCTTTTTCGCACGCGCGAAGAAGTGGGCTCGAACCCCCGGAAATTGTGCCGTGAGTTTTTACATTTAACATTAGTTTTAAAATCTAAACATGAAAAATACTCAAGCATGTGAGCAATTGTAATACTAACTATTTATTATAATTGATTATTTGCTATTAACCTCTTTTCATGAATGTATCAGACCAAACCATGTCAATCTTTAGTGTTCTTTATTGTTCATCCTTTATTTTTTCTAGTAATTTTGCATTGACTTAAATTGCAAAATTCTGGTTAGTTTCCCCGTCCGTTTTACAGCAGATCCTATGATAAGCAAATTGGTGGGCCATCTCCTCCCACAGCCAGTGATGATGGCCACTTTGCCCTTGAGGTTTCTCTCCAGAGTTGGGTGCCCAGCCATTGCTCTCTGACTGGAAATATTCAACTATGAAGTGAATAATTTTCGTTGAGTTTGCTTGGTATAAAATGAAAAACTAAGAGAAGTCAACCGTTTTAATATAAAGCTCTCACGTCCGGGAGATCAATAAAATATTTCATCTTGACTTGTGCAAAAGGAGTCGTTATTGCACCACCCAGAAGTCGAACTATTTTATTTGTCCCGAGATTTTTTAAATTTCCTTCCATTAGAGTTTTTGGTTCTATAAATGGGGGATCGAATGATGCAAGAGAATCCCAAATTGCTGCACTTCGAGGTAATATCATGTAGTTGTTTTGGATTGTTTTTTATGATCAGTATTTGACAAGCACATTCGTTCTGGAGGCTTCCGGTGCGTTGCTCTCGTCCTTTCTTACTCCAACCGCTATGTTGTAAAGTGTATCCGCTTAATCACAATTTATATTTTGGGTGAAGATAAAAGTACACAGAGAATTTGGGACTTAATGAAGTAGAATTCTGTGCATTTCCCCAAATTACATTTGAGTTCTAATTCACGAAAAAAAGTGTAGCATGTGACTTCTACATGATGTGTCGCAACATTGTAGCTTATTGAATTGAAAGTTAAATTCTCAAATTTATTTTTTTCCTTGATATTGTGGTTGAAGCAAATAAAATAAAAAGCATACATATGATGAGACCAATATGACTCAATTCTTCCGGCCTTGTGCAGTTTTCAAGTTGTCGTCAGGATCAATCCTCATAACTTGCTGAAACTAACTTCAACTTTATCAGCCGGTGCACGGTGGGGAAGATAGAAAAAATCCGCATTTGGGTTGAGCAATTCCCAACTGAAAATTCCATTGTCAAACACTGTTGTGAATTTTATGGTTCAATGAACTGGAATTTCTCTAAATTCAAGGAGTAAAAGCTTCACATTTCTTCTTAATTGTATCCCACTGATAAATGATGCAGTAGGATCGCCAGTTGCATCCTCGCAAGCATGTTTCCTGCGCAGATTCTCGATTCCCCGCCAGACACTTGGTATGCCTCCGGCTTTGCAGATCCCTGAAGAATATGACCAAGAATTACATAGGTTTGCTCGAAAGAGAACAAATTAGGGAAAAAGGAAAACGAATGCTTTGTCCATAAACATTACTGACATCGAGCCTTATGGTCCACCTGCACAATTTTTTCCGGGTTTGTGTGGAGATATTGGAGCCACAGAATAACTTTCCTTCCCTTTGGTATCCTATAACCTAAACAAATTTCAGGGATCCTCATTGCAAGACTCTATCTTTAATTGCTCTGGACAGGACACAGCAGTCAACACCAACTCTTATGTATTGGTCACGACAGTTCTTGTAGGTATAAAGTATCTAAGCTGGTGCAAAATAATGCAGGATTGCAGATAAATCTTATTAATAGGTACAAAATGGCCTTGAAAAGGCAGTTTTGCTAAAACAACAATTTGAAGATTTATCCCGTGGTAGAGCTGTGGACCATATTGCATGTGCTAATAATATATATCTGCAAGGCTTGTGGATAGTTTCGTACCTTTGTAATTGATGTCTCTTGCGACTAATCTGAATTTAAAAGCTCCAATATAAGCCATTCTTAAAGTCTCCTCCGCCACCTGTATATCAGTAATTGTCAGCTTCATAAGTTTTTTTAACCTTTTGGGCAACTGGTCACTTGAACTCTGAAATCCTCCCATGATTTTACGTTACCTTGTTAGTATATTTCATATTTGAGACATCTTCGCTCGTGATGAACTCACCGTTCTTGTTCTGGCTAATGGACATGTTCTCTTCCTGCCATTCAAGTCAAGATCCCCAAGTTGCAATGAAACAGTATATAAGAAGTTCTAATAATTAAGCTACAGAGTTGAAAGAGTTGAACTATGTCGGTACCCGGAGTTTCTTTAGAACATTGGGATACTTGGCAAGGTAGTAAATTGCCCACATTGATGCAAGTGCAGTGGACTCATAACCGGCTATCACAAGAATAATGATGTTATCTAGAACTTCTTGGTCAGATAGTTTTTTGCCTTCTTCATCTTTGATTAGTCAAATTCCGTCCATAAGATTGGTCACAGTTTCTTCGCTTTGGCTTTTCCTTGTCTCTGGCTCGACTTCAAAAATTGCCTCGACTTTCTTCCGGCACTGCACTAGGATTGGAGAAATAATTTAGATCATTTGGGGTTTTAAATGGGTAGCTTCGCATAAAACTAGGACAATTCAATCCAATATTGCTTCCTTGGTGTTACAATCACTTTGCGTTGTAGTGTCGTATTTAACTTGTATACAGAGCAGGAGTCGTTGCACAAGTTAATGAGACTCCAATTGCCATTTTGAATTTTAGTACATTCGCCTAACTAATCATATCAAAGATTCCAATTCAATTGAACCTGCATAGCTCGGTGATATGCAGTTCCGTGGAGTTGAGCGGCTGAGCTTTTATCCCTTTAACCATTTCATGAAGCAATCAGTAGACCTCATCCAATTGTGGCCCTGGCTCAAAGCTCATAAACAGTTTCCCAATAATCTAAAAGGTCAACTGTAAGCAAAGAAGATACACAAATTTAAAAACCATTAATGAAACCTTGAGGACGATTCGATTGGCAAAAAATAATCATGTGAACGGTGAAGTTATCTGATGGTAAGCCTATGCGATGGGCTATAACTTCTTAGTTTCATGGTAAGCGACGATTTTGCCTTTTTGGGTCCATAACTCAAGGCCGTCAACCAAATGCAGCTATATGAAAGCAGCTATTCTGCGAAGAGCATCGAATCGGTTAACTGCATTCAAGACAAAGCTCCTGAGCCTGGCATGTGCCTTTCCATGAACTGCCACTATAGAATTTGTGCCCACAAGATCAACATTCGGCCATTCCGGGAGGAATGCGTCCTCATCTCGGAAGATGAACTTGCTTATTGATGGGAAGCATGCTATGATGGAAGGCGATCCGAAGAGGTGAGTCCTGTATATTCCCACTCCATCACCGTACCTGAAACATGTACATTAGTAGAAGCATGAGAGAAACACCACTCTCCCTTGGTTTCACTTTTCTTACAGTTGCAAATACAAAGTTGCAAAAGTTCATGTCACAAGTTTTCAGCCTAAAGTTAGATGGGGAACGGCGATCATACTTCCGTCTTTTAGAGTTTATGAACTCATCTGGGTGGCGAAAATTCTTGAAGTACCAAAGGAAGGTGAAGATTTCTCCGAAGAAGGGAAACCCCATTTGTCCTGGCGGCAACTTTACACTGGCGTCGGTACCTCTTCGCTCAACCGGCCATGCATACCAAATCTCATTCCACCACCACAACAACCATCCTAGAAGTGGGATGAGCCCCAGAATCCAACCTAATACCGCTCCCATTTGTGTACTCTCCATCAATCGAGATAGTTCTTACTTTCTGTTTCACTTGCTCAAGTCATTCTTAGTTGATCCTACCAAACTAATATAACCTGCCTTAGATAGACACATCAGTCATCCAATTGCTATTGGGTTTGATTGATTCCATTGAGATTATCCCCCTTCATCCAGTTGCTAACAGACAAACTATATACTCTCTCCACCGAAAGCGACATAAGTGTTTCGGCTATGTTTAGCTTCATGCTCAATGGCAGTATTACTTTTTTTCCTTTTAAACAAGCACGACACTAACGGGGCAATTATCATCGTCCATGGCCAGAAAAGGTCATGCGAAAGCTTCTTGGACGTTAGCACAGTAATGCTTCAAAAAAAGATTGGACTCCACATTTTATCAGGCAAATTCAAATTTTCACAATTTTTTTTTTCTTTTCATTATCTCTAAAAGGGAAGATGGGCTTCCCCGTTTATTTTTCGCACATTTTGTCGTTTCCCTCAAAGAATCTCATGACATTGTTTGGGACATTTAAAAGAACATTTAAGTAAACGACCCTGCACAGCAACACTAACAGCGTACGAAGAGTCGTGTAAACAACGATTCCTAGCAACAGTGAAAGATAATGGTCGTTGGAATTGGAAAGGTTGGAGAACAGTAGCAGAGATGATGATAACCAACACCAAAAAAATATATGGATGAATAACAAATCGAAAAAAACAAGCTGGGAAAGAAAGTCTCATGAGAATACACGGACCTTTTACTACTAAGTTTGTCTCCATGAAAAGGGTACTCTCAGCATTACAGCCTAAGTTATCTCTTATTAAGGTCTTACTCCCAACTGGAACTGAATCCACTTTTAATATGTTCAATGTTGTCTTTTAACTTAAATTAATGAAAAGAGAATATTGAAAATTTTCATATAGTTCAAAGACTAAGTTAAACATGAATTAAAGGTCTAGGGACTACGTTAATTAAATTAAAGTTCAAGGACCGCATTATATATTAAGTTAAAGTTCAGAGATCGTATTGAATAAATAAAAAATTTGAGAACTACATTACGCATTAGGTTAAAGTTCATTGACCATTTGTATCATTTTCCCTAAAACAAATCCTATGATATTCATAGTTTCAAAATGAGCAAATCCCAAAGAAGAATGCCATAGCTCGACCGCAAGAGAAACTATAAGCAAACCTCACTTCCCAAACTTTAGAGATTTTGCAGAATGATGAGGCAAAACTTGGAAGAGATGACCTTAAACAGCAATGATGGGGAATTTTCAAATATTAGGTACACGGAGAAAAATATAAATTGCAAGGAAAATAAATCTAAATAAATGTCAAGTTTCACTTCTCATATTTATATGTTGATTTGTACTAATTAATATGACGAAAACATTTTTAATTTTCATGTTCATCAATAATGTAACATATTACCTTACCAAAAAAAAATAATAATGTAAACATAGAAAATAAATTCCACTGCTCTTATTTTTCAATAGGAATGAAAATTGCACCAAATTGTACTGGCGTTTTATTTCTAAATTTTTCTTTAGAAGTAAAAAATACGTATAACGAGATTGAGAAAATAATGTTGTACAGGTAACAACTTGGTTAAAACAGTCTTTCTTAGCGAGCTATTTTTTTTTTTTTTTTTTTTTACGGGGCAAGATAAGTGCGTTTGAGAAGCCCACGTAAACCTCTTGAAGTTGTCTTTCTTCTCCTAGAATCCGAGAAGGAGAAGGCAATATCGAATTAAAATCCACCTCTGGTTTCATTTTTACCCCCATTCTATCTTCGTAATTTGATTTAACAGGAATCATCGCCTTGGAGAGCTCAATTGGCATTTGATGAGGAAGAAGGCTATGATCGCAAGCACATCAGCGGAAGTCCTGTGGCAGAGTTGAGTATCAAACGGGTATTCCGCTTGGTCTTATGCACTTTAGGGTTCGTGCGCACCAATTGTTTGAAAGATTGCCAATGACAGGTAGGATGGATTTTGCGCGCATTACGCGGAATCCCTTATCCGTTGATGAATCGATATATTGCCTTTTTTCTTATTGGGGCATGCTTTGTAGACAAATTTTTAGTTTGAGGAGCTTGACTCACGATGGAAGTTAGTCTTTCATAGTTCCTTGTACAATAAAAACGCCGCATAGTTGATTTGGTGCTTTGTGTGTGTGCAGCGAAAAGAATAACTAATCTTCAATGGACAAGAATGTGGGGTCCTCTTCGCCAGAAGATATCCTCGACCAGTTGTTTGCTTATTCTAAAGCCACAAGTCTAGCAGACACCTTAGAAGTTCTCGCGAAAGTATCAAGAAATGCAGACTGGTGTGGGGATCTTGCTTCAAGGAGTGTCCTCGCGTTGATACTTGATCTAATTCAAGAAGACTTGGAATATTTTAATTCTGAACTTCTGGTACCATCACTGAAGCTAAAGAAAAACCTATGTGCTTGGAGAGTTTGTAAATCAGGATACTTTCATCGAGAAGAATGGAGTTAGGATCACTTTGACCGTCTTGAGGGCTCTGATGCACACTCCCGCCTTAAATTGTGGAGCCGTCAGGATAGCCCTGCACGCTCTAGCAAATGTCTCATTGGCTGGAACAAACTATTTGGGTTCAATTCTTTCCGAATGAATTTCTCATGCCTGCAAGAATTTGGAGCCAAGACATAGTTGATCCTTTGTGTATAATACCATACACTTGCCAAGATAGGAACCCTGTACACCTAGCGGAGCTGTGTGGAGATCCTGGTTTGTCTTTGGTGTCAGAAATTGCTCGGACTTCTTTAGTAGGTACGTTCCATTTTCGCTTGCTTCTCTTTAGGCCACTTTCTCAATTTCTTTTCCTCCCCCTTTCATTGAACCTAATCATGTTCTTGTCTTCGTTGCATAGCGTCATTTTCTCTTGTTTGACGGTCGGATTTCGAGAAGAATGGTTTATGTTGCTTCTCTCAGTAATCTGCTTAGAAGAAGCACATTTACCTACTTTATTTGCCAAACTAGCTGTTGCTACTGCTTATGACAACAAAGATGTCCGAATGGGCTTTGATGAATTTTTAACAGATCAAGCATTTCTCAGTAGCATCCTGTGAGAGAATAAATCATGTCACCATCTCTACCGAGTTTACATTATATGCAGATTCTTCAGAAAAGCTAGCAGGCTTGTTAATTTTTCCAGGGGAGGGCAACTTAGGTCTTCCTACAGGGTCTTCTCATATCGATATCCTTGGTTACACACTCACAGTGCTAAGAGGCATATGCGCATAGGATGGTGCACGAAGACCACGGGAAATACTAAAGACACAACAGGCACACTTTTCTCCTTGGATCTTTTGGATTCGATTCTGAATTTGCTCCGTGAACTCGAGCCTCCTGCAATTATCAGAAAATCCATTAATCAAGGTTAGCACCAAGGGAATGCAGATTCTAAGCAACTGAAACGTTGCATTTACAAAGGGTTTCGGAGAGACACTGTTGCAGTCACTGGCAACTGTTCGTACAGGAGGAGGAGCGTGCAAGATGAGATCAGATGCAAGGATGGGATTATTCTGCTTATGCAGCAGTGTGTTGTGGATGAAGATAACCCGTTCTTGAGAGAATGGAGTATTTAGACATTCAGAAACTTGTTCGAGGAAAATTCCAAAAACCAACGAGCAGTTGCTGAATTGGAGCTCCAGGGAACTATTAATACACTGGAGATTGCGGAGCTTGGGCTTCGAGTGGGGTTGGATCAGAAGACGGGAAGGCCAAAGCTTGTAAATTATGCCTGAAAATTGTCAAATGTCTATTAATCCACTTGATAAGCATACCCTTTTTCAGTAGTTCTTAAATTTCCATCATGTGTTTCTCTAATGTTTTAATCAACAGATATTTACTCCGTGGTATTTTTGTGGCAATTTTTGCCCCTAGACATTGGGGGGAAAGTGAGACTCAAGAAATTTTGATGCAATAGCAAGTTCTTATAATATTTGTTTTGAAAGAGAATTCTCATTTTAACTTATAAAAAATACGTTTTCAGTACTACAGTCGGTGACGAGAGTTTTTCTCATTTTCCTTGTCTTAATAAAAATTCTCTTACATAAATGAAGGATCTTCCAATCCTAGAGAAGTAAGTAGGTCGGTGTTGTTAAGAAAAAGGGTATGAGTAAGGAAGTATCATAAAAGTATTCGTATGATTAAGGGAAGTGGTCAATTAAAAGAGGATTATGGCGATCGCCGATAGATAGTGTTGAGTAGTTTCTTTCATATGCATTTGGTAGCTATTGAGAACATTAGTTTTCAAAGATATAGAAATTGAACGCCTTGCTTCTTCTAGTTGATTTCTCAAACTTTGTACGTGCACTGTTTTGTTGTTTCGGTGTTCCTTAGATGGTGAAATCTGGTTTATCTCGATTTATAACCTATGCCACTTTGTTATTTTCATTAGTCCTAGGACGCTCCTGTGATGCAATCTCATGGGTTAACGGCATAAAGGCGTATCAAAGCAGAAGCATACAGTATCCAACTAGTCGGGTCATACTTGTAGACTGCTCTATACGGTAGTGCGCAAATTATAATAAATTTACCTAACAGCTCTCAGCAAAAGAAAGACTTCCATAGCAGGGGCAATTCTACTGGCTGGGCTATCTTTGATCTAAATCATTGACAAGGACATTACTCTTGAATCTGAAATTGAACATAATCCTTTCCCACCAGTATCAAGAGCAATTGTCTCGCCAAACCCCTGTCAAGATCTTGCGGGGAACAACAACTCTTATTAGAAACCTTTCTCGGCAGTTCTCTGGTCTTCAGTAGATTTTCCAAGTTTGGCACACAATGGAAATGGAGAGCAACAACTGCTTTCTGATGATTCCAGTAAGGTACAAGGTACCAATAAGAATTTGATACAAGAGAGCCGCACGGCAAAACTTAAGAAGCTCCAGGAACTTCATTCTTTGGCTGAGAACAAGTTGATTGTGCATATTGTTGAAGCTCTCGACAATGATTTTGTGAAGGCCTTGACTTTGCTGGAGGTATGGTATCTGTTGGGCTCTTTGAAGGAGATAAAGAACACAAAAAGGCAAAACAAATTACTTTGTTTTCGGAATTCTAACCGTGATGAGTTCATGAGGAATGAAGATTTTTCTTCAGGGAAGAATGTGGACTTTTCTGATGGCACTGACACTCTTAACAATGATTTTAACTATGTCAACCGGGGGGGACATGGGATGATTCCACCATAACAAGGTTTATTTTTGGCGAATTTGAAGTCTTTACCCCTTGAGCCGGAGTGGGGGGAGGAAGGCAAGAATGCACTATGCATTTTGAGGTACAGTGCCACCCTACTTGAATCCTCATTCTTTGTGCAGTTAACTCTACACTTGCTTTGTTTACTTTGTGCATCCAGTCTTATACTTGATTAATCAATTGTTGTTTTCAACTTTCAAGTATTTTGCCAGACTTCAACTTGGCATCTTGACATCCAACATTTGTCACACTAATTGACACGAAATACTTATTGGTGGTCAACATATTTTCCCATCATATATATACTTGTGCATTTAGGAATCCAGGAAAGATGGTTCAATCATCCATTCTGAAAAAGGATGATAATTCCTAGAAAGAACATTAGAGCCTGAGAATATTTACAATAGCAATTGCTGAGAGTGAAATGGGGAACCGGCTTGCCTGGCCATGAAATGTGTTATTTAGGAGGACTTCCGCCATCTCTCCTAAAGAGAAGATTCTATTGTAATAACTTTGTACATGTAATCTTGTTGCAGTTCATTTTCTTGTGATGATTTTAGTGGCATGTATATAGATTTTTTCATTACAACCCAATTTAAATTGAAAAGGAATGACTATCCACTTATTTCTTTCTTTTTTTTTTTTTTTATCTCGTTACGTTTTTCATCTAAAGTTATGACAGGAAATGCAAGAAAAGAAGAGGAAATTATGTGTGTATTTCATTGATTTGTATACAAGCACATTAATACATTTATAGGGCAAGAATGGAAGAGAATAAAAGGAAACAATATACAAAGAATAATAAATTTCCTATTTACTAAAACTTCCTATTCATTAAATCAATCAATCTACAATCGGATCAAGCACAATCTTCAACCGCATCTCCAACACTCCCCCTCAAGGCGATGGCCTATATATGTCGAGGACACCCAGCTTGCTTAGTAGATAACTATGTTGTCTCTGACATAATGGCTTGGTGAAGATGTCTGCAGGCTAATCCATTGTTCCAATACCTTTTGCTACAAGGATTCCTTCTTTGATCTTATCTCGTGTGAAGTGGCAATCAACTTCAATATGTTTCGTCCTTTCATGAAAAATTGGATTTGCTACCAATTTGAGTGCAGCATCATTGTCACAAAATAATTCAGTTGATCCACTAACCTGTAACCCGAGATCTGAAAGTAATCCTTGAATCCAGATCACTTCGCAAGTGGTCTTTGTCATGGCTCGATATTCTGATTCAGCCGATGATAAGGAGACAGTTGATTGCTTCTTTGTCTTCCACGAGATTAATGACTTTCCCAACTTGATGCAGAAACCAGTAATTGATCTTTTGGTCATTGGACAAGTAGCATAATCCATATCACAGAAAGCCGTCATCTTCATGTTACAGTCACGGGATAAGAAAATCCCAAGTCATGGACATCCCTTCAAATACTTTACAACTTTCAAAGCTGCATCCATATGAGATTGTTTTGGACGATGCATGAATTGACTGAGTATTTGTACTGCATAGCATATATCAGGATTTGTCATAGTAAGATATATTAGTTTACCAACAAGTCGCTGATATGCTGATGGGTCTTTGAGTAGTGGGTCCTCAATAGATGAAGAAGAGCTCAGATCATATTCATGAGTAGTCAACTTGGCATTCTGCTCAGCTAGTATGACAGCTGGTTTGCATCAAGATAACCCAGCTTCAGAAACAATTTCAAGGATGAACCTCCTCTAACTAAGATTGATACCTTTGTCGGATCGAGCAATTTCAATTCCAATAAAATATTTGGGTGGTCCCAAATCCTTGATATGGAAAGTAGAGTGCAGATACTTTTTAAATCTTGCAACATGTGAGTCATTGTTTCCCATAACGAGTATATCATTAACATATATCAGCAGATAGATTGATGAATTACCTTCACTCCATGTAAACAGGGCATAATCATGCTTAGAGTGTTGAAATCTCGCATTAGTTAACGCAGTAGTGAACTTGGCGTACCACTGTCTAGATGCTTGTTTCAATCCGTACAGGGATTTGCGTAGACGACATACCCGAGACTCCCCTTATCTGCGTAATCCATTTGGGAGTTCCATATAGATCTCTTCATCTAGATCGCCGTGAAGGAAGGCATTGTTGACATCCATTTGATGTAAAGACCAATTTCTTATGGCTGCAATGGATAAGAAGGAACGAACGGTGACTTCTTTGGCAACAGGGGAGAAGGTTTCATGATAATCGAACCCTTCTTTCTGAGTGAATCCTTTAGCCACTAGCCGAGCTTTGTATCTTTCAACTGAACCATCTGCCCGATACTTGAATTTATAAACCCATTTACATCCGATGGGTTTTCGGTGTGAGGGAAGTGGAACAATGTCCCAAGTATGGTTCTCCATCAAGGCAGTAAGTTCTGATTCCATGGCATGTTGCCATCTTGGATCACGATATGCTTCATGGAAAGAAGAAAGTTTGTTTTCTTCCGAGAGACGGCTGACGCAACACATGTTCCGGTGATATTCTATTAAAAGACACATATGAAGAGACAGGATACCTCGTACCTGGAGATCGTGATGTAGAACAAATGTAATCTTTAGTCCATGCAGGTGGATGAGTTTGTCGTCCAGAGCGTTGAGGTTGTTCAGCTACTACTGGTTCAGGTGCTGAGAAAGGTTCAGAAGTAGTCTCTAATGGAGCCAAGGCAAAAGGAGGATTCTCAGATAGTTCTGAAGATAAGTTGTCTTCAGAAAAGGTGGCATTCCTTGGAACAGAAGTGGATGGTTCCGGAGCAATTAACAGATATTGAGAAGCCATAGATAAATCTTCTTCAGACAAAAAAGGCCTATGATTTGGGGATGGTGATGCAGAGGATGAATGTATCATATCTTTAAATGGAAAAATATCCTCATGAAAGATGACATCCCTGCTGATAAAGAAATGTCCTGTCGAAATTTCCATAACTTGATAGCCTTTTTGAAGAGATGGATATCCCATGAATATGCATTGTGTGGCACGAGGAGCCGTTTTATCCAAAGGGCCAACATTTGTTGCATAACACAGACAACCAAATACTCAAAGATGATCAGTGCGAGACTGTTTGTTATAAAGTAGTTCAAAAGGAGTTTTCCCATCCAGAATACGAGTTGGCATGCAATTAATCAAATAGGCGGCAGTGACCACACAATCTCCCCAAAAATCTTCAGGAATAGAGGCTTGATATTTTAATGCACATGCTACTTCTAAGAGATGCCTGTGCTTACGCTCTACAATCCCATTTTGTTGTGGTGTGTAGGTACAAGAACTCTCATGAAGTATCCCTTGAGAAGATAGGAATTTTGTACATTCAGAAGTGAAAAATTCACACCCATTATCTGTACGAATTCGTTGCACAGATTCATTGAATTGAGTTTTAATCAAGGAAACAAAATTCGAAAGATGAGTAAATGTTTGGCTTTTTGAGTGCATAAGATATACCCAAGTGGCCCTTGTGTAATCATCTACAATTGTGAGAAATAAACAGGAGCTATCACGATGAGAAGTGTGATAAGGTCCCCAGATGTCTATATGAAGTAAAGAAAATTTCCTATCTGCTCGAGACGTACTCTTTGGAAAGGATGCTCGAGATTGTTTGGCCAAGGGACAAATTGAACATTTAGGATGAGGAAAACATGTAGTATGACCCAATCTTCGATGAAAAAGAAGATTTTTATTTCGATTAATAGCATTACAAGAGATGTCTTTATTTAGTAATTCTACATCTCTTGGAGAATCAATCCAGTAGTACAGTCCTTCTGTAATACTACCCAAGCCCATCAGTTTGCCAGTCGAACGGTCCTGAAAGAAACAATTCTCGGAGCTGAATATTGCATGACAGGAACTATCTATGCAAACTTTTGAGACAGAGAGTAGATTGAACTCAAAATCAGGAATGTATAAGACATTTCTGAGGACAAAGTGAGGACCAAGGTGAATAGTGCCAGTCTTGGTAACTTGAGTCACGTTTCCATTTGGAAGACGTACTGATATGGGAAATTCTGATTTTCTATCGATTGTGGAAAAAAGATGCTCAGTACAAATTATATGGTCACTAGCTCCCGTATCAATTATCCATGCATTCATAGAAAAAGAATTTCCCTCATGAAGAAAAGTACCTGAGAATCCTGCACTTTTCTCACCCATTTTCAATTGATTCATAATTTCCAAGATATTCTGATATTGATCTTGAGTAATTATTTGCTGTGCTCCATCCATCCTTTGTGTCAAGACTTGATAAGCTGACGATTCCTTTTCTTTCCTATTTTTATCAATAGGCTTTCCATGCAATTTCCAGCATGTTTCAACAGTATGGTGTGGACGTTTGCAATATTCACAATATTTATTTTTTAATTTACTATATTGCCCACTGACCTTTCCTGATGACGTGGCGGCACGTGGATCGTAGGATCCCTTATAAACTTGAGCTGACGTGGCGCCATGATAGCTGTCGGATCCATTGAAGTTCTCGGATGATCTGTAGCCGTCCATCCTCTCGCACTGTGATCTATAGCCGTCCATCCTCTCGCGCTGATCTGAACCATCCAGTAGCCCCCCTAAATCAGAGCCGTTGGATCTCCTGTGCGAATCTAGACCGTTGGATCTCCCGTGCGAATCCAGACCGTCCAATCGAAAAGGGTTAGGGTTTCTGTCACTTTTCCTTCTCGTCGCAGCTGCGTTACCCATTTTTGGGTATCCCGAACATGTGGCTGATCCGTTGCCTCCGGCCACCGCGTCTCGTGAGCCCACGCCAGACGGAAAACAGCAAGGCTCATCCCTTCTCCCACTCGAGCGTGCTCAACCACGGTGAGGCGCTGACTCTCTTCTTGGACGGCAAGCTGATAAATGCGTCCGAGCGGTGGTGATGGTTCCATGGCGAGAATCTAAGACCTAAAAGCTGAGTAAGAATCGTTGAGTATAAGTAAGAACCGCGTGCTTTTCTCCCTTTCCCGCATGTCTCTATATTGTCTTAAGGTTGTTTCAGGTCCCTGAAGACGATCCTCAGCTGATTCCAGTTCATTCCACAGAGAGGAGAGACTGTTGAAGCAAGCGGTAATCGAGAGGTTCCCTTGCTTCAATTCCGTCAAGCTTTGCGTGATGCTGAAGAGCCGCGCTCGATCAAGCTGGCCATACATCTCTCTGACGCTGTCCCAGATCTATTTGGAGTCTTCGGTAGGTGGTAATCCAGCCGCGACATCGGGGCGAGCGTGTTGCCAATCCAAGTGCGAACCAACTGGTTGCACTTTCGCCAGAGGCGCTGGAGGCGTTCGTCGGTTGGAAAGGGGACGGTTTCGTCAAGGAAGCCGTCCTTGTCTTTGGACACTAGAGCCCGCTGGAGGTCTCGAGCCCACGAGGAATAATTTTCCGGTTCGGTAAGCTGGTTGTTGATGAGGCGTAACTCAGGGCCATCTGCCGGCGAAGTGTAGAGGGGATCGCCGGGCTCTGGCCGGCCGCCGCCACCAAATGGAAGGACCATCGATATGAATTCGGGTTGAAGTCCCAAGTAGGGATTCGTCCCTTGACCCGGGACGGCTTTGGCTTCCTGACTTGGCAGCATCGACATGAATCTGGGTTGAAGTCCCGGGTAGGGATTCGTCCCTTGACCCGGGATAGATCCGACTACCTAACCCAACGGCGTCTGTTCAGGTCGAAATCCCGGGTAGGGATTTGTCCCATGACCCGGGACAGCTCTGTGTCCCTGACCCAGGATTGTCTGACCCGATGCTTCAGTTGGGCTTACTACAGACGGCATAGGTCCATATGGTATTGGGTCCACATCTGTCCTGGCCCAGTAGCCCACTGAAACCAATTAACTGGAGGGAAAATTGGTGACCACTGGACTGGGCCAAAGGTTGGGCCCATCGCAGGATTCAACCCTGCAGAGAGAGTTTCTTCAGAAGATTAATTCTCACTAGTTACGACCACTGGATCTGGGGTAGGTGTTCCTTATGTGAAAGAGCTCTCTGCATTCTTGTTCTTTGTCATGATATCAAGAGAAAAAAGAAGAAGAGAATTCCTATTCGGTTTGCTGATTGTTTTGCAGGGTGCAACAACGCTCAGAGAAAAGGAACCGAAGGCAACTAGAAAGATGCAGAAGCTATGCCAAGAAGGACTGCTCTGATACCATGATAGGAAATGCAAGAAAAGAGGAGGAAATTATATGTGTATTTCATTGATTTGTATACAAGCACATTAATACATTTATAGTGCAAGAATGGAAGAGAATAAAAGGAAACAATATACAAAGAATAATAAATTTCCTATTTACTAAAACTTCCTATTCATTAAATCAATCAATCTACAATCAGGATCAAGCATAATAATCTTCAACTGCATCTCCAACAAGTTAAACAATTGAAAATTCATCTTATCCCAAAAATGATGAATGTAACTTCCTGAAATATGCCTGAGAACAGCGCAGCACAAACATGCTTTACTCCATCGTCATAGACCTCCGACCACCACAGGACTCACCCTCACTCGCTGACCGCCACGCGAACACACTCAAGTATTTGGAACTCAAAGACAGAAAAAGAAACAACGCGCGAGAGAGCATATGTTAGGACCGAGTATACAGAACGACGAGAATCTTTCTCTTAATTATCGAATAGAGCTCAAGGCCTCTGTTTCCTTCGTAAGCGATAGAAACAGAGCGAATGGAAATTACCATGGTGATTTGGATTTCTAGCCTCGTCCGCTGAGCAGATCGGAGAATGGAGGTCCTAGACGTGTCAGCAATGAAGATGGGCACCGGCCAAGGAGCTCCGAATGAGAATGAAGTACTTCAAACTTCCCACCAGAAAACAGGGCAGAAAAGAGGAGTTTCGGCGCGGGCAGTGGGAGCGGCAGAAATCGACGGCCATGGCGGATTTCTAGCGATTGAGACCGACGAAGAACACCTGTGAATTAGAGAAATCAGTGATAATCTTTTAAAATCAAAGTAAAATTTTTTGGTGAAATTCGGGGGTAGACAACAATTCGTGGTTAATTCGGAGATTGACAACAAATTATTTTTCAGAATCACTCGTCCGAGTAAGCACTCAACGGTCACAACGGTCACAACGGTCACAAAGCCCTAATATTTCCTATTTTGAAACTCCCAGATCTCACTGATGATCCACTCAGAATACTCATCTTCTTCAAGTAATTCCTAATATTTCCTAATTTGCAATCGCACCAGCTTTCTTCTTCCCCTCCCTCTCACCCCTTCTTCGTCGCTCTCTCTCTCTCTCTCTCTCTCTCTGTGAAAACCCACGATCATCATCTTTTCGTCTTTTAATCTCTTCATCACTTGGCGATAATGGGGTATCAAAGTTTTCCAGCAGCGACGGTCTACTTTCGGTCTGCAAACCGTCTTTCAAAGGGGGAGAGAGACGAAGTTCGATTTCTCATCTCTTTATCCCTTGGCGGACGCAGCTTCATTGGTCTCCGAGGGAAAGCTAAGTCTCGCGGCTCCCTTCTTGGATCGTGATGATGAGAAGAAGGTCGCCGTCATGACCACCAATACTTTTGGGTCAATCGGTGTTGGATGGACCGTTAAGAAGAAGAGATCACCGCGAGCGCGAAGGCTGACAATCCACGCCCAAAAGTCAAGTTCTGATCCATTTGTCGTTGTCCAAAACAACAAGCAAGAGCCTTCAAGAGTTGTCGCTGAGCACTGCAAGAAGCGTTCACGCACATTCGATTCCTCCGAAACCCAAGAATTGGGTAGAGTTTCCAAGAAACCCAAGAAAGCTCCCAAGATGGATCTCGCTACTCTAATCGGACCAAGCGAATTGCCAACAAAGTACATGGACAAAATACAGGAAATGCATGGTCAAGATGTGACACTCGTGGTGGAGAAGACACTTACTGCCACAGACATCAGCCGCGGCCAAAGTAGGCTCTCTATACCCAACAAGCAGATAAGGCAAGGTTTCTTGAGTGAAGAAGAGATCCGAATCCTAAATAGGAAGGAGGGCATTAAGGTTTCCCTCATTGAGCCGTGTCTCAAAGTTTCTCATGGGTTGCTAATCAAGAAGTGGAATTACACGAACAAAAATTTTCTTATATGCTGACGGAGAGGTGGAATGCAGTTGCGCATCCTTACACGCGGAATGAACTCATGAAGGATGTCGTCATTCAGCTTTGGTCCTTCAGGGTGGATGGCATCCTTTGGTTTTGCCTCAGGAAAGTTGAAGCACCAATGAGGCAATGGAAAGGATGGCTGTGATCTTCCTCCTGTTTCGTGAAGAGAAAATTCATGATATTTCTCCAAGTTCACTATGGTACATAACTAGTTAGCTTCACTTTTCTTATACTTTTTTTAAAAGTTTGATGTCTAGGTAAATTCATTTTTTCTTGTTATTTCGGGACCGCTTTTGGTGTCTCGACGAAGTTAGGAAGTGATAGCAATTGGCGTAGTCCTCATAGATCAACAGTGGTTGATCATGAGTTTTTTTATGGAGTTTTTTGTTGCTCTTGAGTTTTTCTTTTTTTGTATTTTTGGTTGGATTTTGCACAGGAAAGTGCATATGATACTATGGAATCAATGATCATTGGAATGGCTATAGAAACTAAACTGTCAATTTTTCCATATTGAGATCTTTTGAAAATTTTAACTATTTTTCATATGCCAATGGATGTCGTCATTAAAGAAATGTGCACGATAAAGAACTCAAAGTCATAAAGATGACAACGTAGTGAGTCAATAGATAAAAAGGGTATTTTTAGTCAATCACAAGTTTGATTGACACTCACCAATAATTTGTGCAAGAAGAAGATTGACATCGGACAAACCAAATTTCAGAACTTTTGACCGACAAATTAAAATAATCCATTCGAAATAATACATCCACTCATCAATGGACTCATATAAATGCACCAACCAGAACAGGCAATACATTATCAAATGCTCCTAAATTATGAAGGTATTAACTTGTCACAAACCAAACCACCTAGACCATATACATGAAACATGGCATCAACATGCCAGTCTTTCCTATGAAATATGTCCAAACATGCCACCATCAATGTGGTAATACATAACAGAAATTGCCATGAACCTTGTGAAGGATGTAAAGTCATTGTATATGTCTCTTAGTACTCACATGATCAAATTAGTTGAAAGAGCTCAAAGGAGTAACAAAAACTCCGACTGTATATAGGCTACAAAATGCCATGTTGACTATGGTTAAAACCCTTTAAAATTACCTAGGCTTTTCCACAGGTAGAGTTGTCTAAATATCTATTTATGGAGAGTAACCAGAAGCTGTCTTTAAGCATCCAAAAATGGAAAATCAGTAATTCATGAGAGAGAAACCACTAGAACACACATTGGAAGTGTCTAAATCCTTTGCCTCAGAGAAGACAAAGTAGTAGCAGCAGCATCAACTTATGGCTTTATGATGCTTTTCCTTTTCTGAGTATTTAAGCTTGTTCTTTCTTTGGGAACCTTGGCTATGGGACTCAGTAACTCTGCTTCTTTCTGGTGTAGCGACACCATGGCTTGAGCTTTTGCTACAACCAATGCATCGTCATCTCCTGCAGGAAATATCATCTTTATTGCTCCACAATCTGCCAAAGAAGAAGTTAATAAGTTATCAACATTTAGGCAGCACCAGAGATGGACAAAACAAGTATGCCTGAAACAAAGGGCAAGAATGCCTGGAACAAATGCTTGATAGAAACATTATGGGTAGGCATTCCATCTCAAGATAGTAGCCCAAGATCTCAATATCTCCGAATTTTTTAAAGTAGATATCCCTCTCCTTCTCAAGAGTATCCACTGATGGCTTCAACTCTATTATATAATTTTTGTTGCCACTGTCAGAAATTACCCAACTTGCACAACTACTTCTCAATTTAAGTACCTCTTCAGCATATGTCGAACCTGCACTAGCAACAGCTCCAGAGGTCTTGGCTAATTGGTAAGTCAAGCTTGCAAAAGGATCGACCTGACGCAGAGCCTCTTTACCCTCCTTGGAAGCCCTATCTCCAACACCAAAAAATATGCATCTAACAAAACTAAAACAACATCAATTTCAATTTTTATCCATTAAGAAAAATGAACAAGCATTGCATAAGTGACTGACCACATAGGAAGGCCCCTCTTTATCCTTGATTGTGGAATAAATCTAGCAACCCCACATTTGCTGTCTAGCATACTACAAGAGTTGTAACAAATGGAACGTTACGTGATTGAGACATTTGATCAAACAGTTCAGCTGCAAGCCCTTGGTTCAGGGCATTGTTTTAGACCCATCAACTGTTTACCTCGTCCCTTTCTTTTCCTACCACCTCCCCAAATGACATGAACCAAACACGAGAAACTTCAAAAGACTGACCAAATTTCTACTTCAAAAGGGCAAAAGCTTTTCTCACGAAAACACCCAAAAAGAAAACCCATCAAGAAAATGAAATCCGAGCGCAGCGGCATTGCCAATACAAATGAAGAATAAAACACAGAGAACCAACTGCTGCGCATCTCTCTCTCTCTCTGCCAGGTTAATCTGTCCGTGTGAGCGCGTGATGAAGTGAAAGAGGAGAGATTCAAGACGAAACAAGAAGGCGGGACGTGCGAGCGAGACTTCCATGTTTGGGAGAGTCTTCTAGAGGTGGTGAAGAAACACAACATTCTCTCTGCCATATGGAAAGGCGGGATAGGCGTTGTGGAAATTGTGAAAAACTATTTCTGAAATTACTTTTTCGACCTTATATTTTTAAATTTATTATTGTTGATTATCGGAAAATGTCACGAAATAATTTTATATTTTCACTCAATGTCTAATTTCGTCACTAAATTTTCGATCGGCCGATTTGGTCGAACTATTGATAAAATGTCCAATCCCCAGTCTCGAACTTTCGGCTCACGATTTGGTCCCCGAACTATTAATAAAATGTCCGATCTAGTCCCTCGAACTTTCGATCGGCTCAGTTAGTCCTGGTATGATGAAATGTCCGATCTAGTCCTTTGTTCTTGTTTTCTTTTTCCTTTCCTTTTTTTTCCCTTTTTTTTTCCTTTTTTTTCCTTTTTTTTTTTTTTTTTTTTCCCTTTCCCTCTGCGGAGCCGGCGGAGGGCCGGCGTTCCCTCGCAAGCGCCCGAGGGGCTCCCTCGCAGATCTTGCAAGGGAGCCCCTTGCCCGACGCCGGCGAGGGGCTCTCCCTCGCAGATCTGGCGAGGGGCCGTCGTCGCCGGCGTCTGCGAGGGGCTCTCCCTCGCCGGCGTCGGCAAGGGGCTCTCCCTCGTAGACGCCGGCGAGGACGGCCCTCGCCGGATCTGCGAGGAGAGCCCCCTCGCCGGCGTCGGGCGAGGGGCTCCCTCACCGGATCTGCGAGGGAGCGAGGGGCTCCCTCGCCGGATCTACGAGGAGAGCCCCTCGCCGGCGTCGGGCGAGGGGCTCCGTCGCAAGATCGGCGGGGAGCCCCTCGCCCGCTGCGGGGCTCTCCCTCGCAAACGCCGGCGAGGACGGCCCCTCGCCCGTCTGCGAGGGAGAGCCCCTCGCCGGCATCGGCGAGGGGCTCCCTCGCCGAATCTGCGAGGGAGAGCCCCTCGTCGGCGTCGGGCGAGGGGCTCCGTCGCAAGATCGGCGGGAGCCCTCGCCCGCTGCGAGGGACGCGGCGAGGACGGCCCCTCGCCCAGTCTGCGAGGGAGAGCCCCTCGCCGGCGTCGGGCGAGGGGCTCCCTCGCAAGATCGGCGAGGGAGCCCCTTGCCCGCTTGCGAGGGACGCCGGCGAGGGGCCCTCGCCGGACGCCGGCCCTCCGCCGGCTCCGGCAGAGGGAAAGCGAAAAAAAAATGGAAAAAAATGGAAAAAAAAAATGAAAAAAATGGAAAAAAATGGAAAAAAAGGAAAAAGAAAAAGAAAAACGAACGAAGGACTAGATCGGACATTTCATCATAGTTCAGGGACTAACTTGAGCCGATCGAAAGTTCAGGGACTAGATCGGACATTTTATTAATAGTTCAAGGACCAAATTGAGCCGTTCGAAAGTTCAGGGACTAGATCGGACATTTTATCAATAGTTCGGGACCAAATTGAGCCGGTCGAAAGTTTAAGGACGAAATTGGACATTGAGTGAAAATATAGGGACTAATTGTGACATTTTCCCTTGATTATCACCAATTCATGCCTAAAATAGTCATTTAATAAATAAAACTTCGAATGAGTTATTCTCAGAAAGCTTTTTCTCAGTTCATGTCAAAATACTACGAGTTTCATATAAATTGTGCCCCCGCATTTAACTATATGCAAGGGAAATATTTTTCTGTGATTTTGATAAGAGACAAGGATAGTGTAGTAAATTCGGCTTGTTAATATGCCCGGTCTCCACCGTTTCTTCACAAGCCCATGAAGATAAAGAAGAAAATGGTGGGCCCGGTGGAAATCTGTTCTTCATGTTTTCCTCCCTAAACTTTCTCAAATTCTTTTCAGAGGCCGTTTTTCACATTCTCTACCAATTTCCCTTCTCCCTCCGTGCTTCGTCTATCCAGACACAGAGTTATTTAGAGCGTGTGAGAGGAGAGAGATGTGAGTTATCTTAAGGAGGCCCAAAGAAGTGAGGCAAAAGGTGAAATAAATATATGCGGGGAAACTCATTTTACAAAATAAACAAGGAATTTTCTGGTATTTAACCCAACTTATATAATTGCGGATCGATCCTTATCAAAAGAAATTTCTAGGGCAGATATTAATGTCTGGTAACAAATGTTAGGATTAAAAGAAAAAAAACATGAATTTTTCATTGGTTAAAGCGAAAAAGGGTTAGAAACAGTAGATACGACCGTTGGAACTCGCTAGAAGCCTAGAAGGTACTTTTTGAGGGATGATGGAAGTGCCTCGGCGTTATTGCCACCATTACTTCCTTCTCATCAGACCTCAACTATCATTTTCACAATTTCATTAATCATTTTTTCAGATAAACCTTTACCTAAACCTATCAAACGGATGAGTCAAATCAAGTTTAGATCGGGTTATAAATGGTCCGAATCAAATTAATCCATAAACTTGTTTATGACTAATTTATTTGTGATGTAAATTTTTTGATTCATACCTAACTTGACTTGACTTGACTCATCCACTATCAATTCAAGACAGGGAAAATTAGATCCTTTATCCATGGTTGACTTGGGGATTGGGATTACCCAAAAAAAAAAAAAAAAAGAACAAAAGGAATTTTTTTACATAATTCAGTTAATCTGACTCGACATTATTGATATTTGATTTTTAGTTGATGTGTTAATAAAGGTAAAATCTTGAGTTTAAGGTTTCCGATCGTGATGGAACCGCTTTTCTCAAGCAAAAAGTGTCTTTTTTTTTCATTTCTTTTTCATTGGTCCTTCATTTGTAAGTAACTTCCTAATCATTTCATAAAAAAACTCGAAAAGTCAAAAGTTGAATTTTTAGTTGACTTTTTAGTTGACCAAAAACGCTATCCATGAATCAAAATTTGGCTTTTTGTACAAAAAGTTTCCAAATAATCCCAATTTCATTTTGGCCATAAAAGTTTTCGAAAAAATCAAAGTTTTGGCCACAAATCGACATTTTAGTGATTAATCATTAAAATGTTGACTTTTGGTCAACCATTTGATATAAAAAAATTAAAATGCGAAAATTCACAAATCATCGCATTTCCTTCTCTCCTATAAGATTGCGCATGTGCTAGTAAAGGGATGCCCCTATGAAATATCATTATCAAATTTATGGATTTTGATAAGATGCGAACTTGAAATTGATTGAGATGATCAAAATATCAAATTGTTTGTACTTGATCTGTGAGGAATCAAACGTTTGTTGAATGCTTAATCACACACTAATCAAGTATCAAATCTGAAAATGGTTCTCTTAAGGTGTTCATGTAACTCAGACATGAAGTTCTTCCTTGCTTTGCCGACAAGGTATTTTACATAGCATTATTTTACATAGGATTTACATCATGTGAAGATCTAAGTAACACCGACATGTGACACGACGCGACACGACACGCGATACGTCGTTTCTAAAAAAAAATAGAGAATTTCGACACGTTGGGAACTCGTTGTATATAAAATATATATTTTTATATATACATAATAAATTATCATTTTACGATTATTTCAATCAAATTAATTTGATTCAGATTCATAAATAAATAAATAATAATAAAAAGTCTAGAATGAATTTAAACTAAAAATATTAATCTATCATTTATTAATATCATTCTTTGTTTCAATTTAACAAATTCAACTCCATTACAGCAATCCATACAATTTGAAGGAAAAAAAAAAAAGCAATTCACATCTTGGATTCACTAGTCAGACATATCGGAAAGAAAGAGAAAAAAACTTGGGGTGTGAATTTTGTATCATGGGAAGTGAGAGTCAAAAGAGAAAAGAAAATTAAGTTTTTTTTTCCCATTTATTATTTTTATTATTTTTTCATATATATACATTTTAACCTCTTATTTATTGAAATTTTTTAAAGTTGATCTTGCATTTCGAAATCAGAAACTCGCATGTTAAAATTCAGACTCGAATGTCGAGAAAGTTGACCAAGTGTTGGATTTTTAACACGTGTTGATTGAGTGTCATAAAGTGTCGGACACGTGTCGAAGTGTCCGACACGACATGAAGGCTTTCAGAGAGTGTCAGTGCTTTCTAGGTGAAAATAACACACACAAAAGTATGTCAACAAAGAAAGAGAATTTAGAAATTCATGGATGAGATTGATTGTAATTAACGAAGAAATGTCATATTTCCTAAATCTAGGTTACTGAATTCGTATACTAAATTAAATGTGACTAAAAGTTATTGGATACTTACTTTACTGCTCACTTTCAATCTGACATAAATTTTGTAGATTGATTTTAACATATCTAATATTGATTGGATGTAACAATATCACGCGAGAGACATAATAGTAGATATATGTCATTTTGATTATATTCAATGTCATTTCTAGGACTTGTGTTTTGCTCCGTCCCTTTTCTCTAACCACTCTCCTAAGGTGGCTAATTATCTGTATTTAAGAATACCATCGAGGCCCAGCGAGTATGCCGTCACTCTATTGAACTCCGATGCCTTCCGTCTCAGTCTTCAACCTCTTCGCATGTACCCTTCCCGAGGCCTCCGACTCCACCGAATCAGCTGAGGCTGTCTACTCCGGGTGGATTGATCGAGCCAAGTCGTTTCTCGTGAGCGTGTCGGGCAATGAGGCAGAGAGTCGTTCGAGAGTCGTTCTTGTATTGTGCGTGGCTGTGGCATCGGTTTCTCCTTGCTAATCTAATGTGGAACTCGTCAGTTATTTTCTTTATTGGAGGAATGCAAACTTACCAATAGGTAAATTATGCTAAAGGTTCCTTAATTATGGGCGAGCTGCATTTAAAGACTTTGATTTTTTTATTGATAAAGGTTTGATGCACCGTAGTAGGGATTTCCCACTTATAACCTAGGCGAGCCCAATCAGCTACACAGTACCAGAGGCTGCGAAGATAGACCACTGTCACAGTTATCGAGCTCGGCGGTGCAATTAACGACGGTGGCAAGAGGTGGTCCCGTGCTTCTGTTTGGCGATAGACACCATGGAACAGACGACGACAACGCCCAATGGAGTTAAAGAAATAGTCAATTGACGAGCTTTGGAGGAGTGTTGGCGGCTAGGGAAATTGCTTAAGAAGCTCAAAAGGAATTAATTTCAAAAAGTAATACAACCTAAGGGTAAGAATGATTTTAAGGTAGAATCGCCGGGATAAATTTGAGGTATCAAAAGATGAGAAACTTATTCTAATGGATAAATTCTAGATTTGAAGTGGAATCTGTACGAAATTTAAATCCACTCACCCTTACCACAATCCATTTTCTAATGCCACTACTAGATGAAAAAAGTGAGCCCCTCCAACTTTTCTTGTTCTCCTCTTGTTAAATTATTTTTCCTTTTTGATGGCTCTATTTACATACAGAAAATATTAAAGTGCACCTTTGTCAGTGTAATTTAGGAGCATACCCTCCAGATGAGATAAATTTTCACATTTAAATTTGTAATTATCACCCATCAATAAAATCAACGTGAACCCCGAGTTTTCAATATCAACTCCTCAAGGTCTCATCTTGATTCTTAAAGCGATATGCTATTCACCCGCAATCAGTAATAAACGGCTATCAGTGGATTAAAATGGTGAAATGGATATTTCTTTAAGCAAACAAATTTTTTTTTTTGGTCGAAACTAGCAATATATTAGATTAAACAGGAACACAACCAGATGCTAAAGCATCACTATATACAATATCCTGCAAAATGAAAGGAGGGAATATATTCCAGTTGCGGGTCGGGCCTTGATTCCGGTGGGCTTTTGCAGCCCAATTAGCAGCTGCATTTGCTTCTCTGCGACAATGCTGAAGTGAGAGATTAGGGCATCGAGTGAGCAAATCTTCAAGTTTAGCGAAGAGGTGGCGCTCCATCCATGGCGGCGTCTTCTTCTCCACGACAATCTCCACCAACAGCAGGCAGTCCGACTCCACCACTAGGCGCTCCAGATTAAGCCCCTGCTGGATCAGATGTTGGATCGACAGAATGAGGGCGTAAATCTCTGCTTGGAAGGCCGATTGTGCTGGAGAGCTTCGAGTAAAAACATCAGGAAGTATTCCTTTAAAATTCCTGGAAATACACGCCATTGATCCTTTCGCACTCCCTGATTGAAAAGCCCCATCAATATTACATTTGATGCTACCTTTTGCAGGAGGTGTCCATCATCGATCTGGGCTCAAAGCTGATTTTTGATGACGCTGCGCAGATGGGTCGACGATCATCAAGATCCGACTCTGAGCTAGGGCGTTCTCGACAGCTTGGATTGGGTATGGATTCTGTTGCCTGAAGATTGCATTATTTCACTAGCGCCATATCTCCCACAGCAAACCGGCGAGCACCTCAAAAACAGGGGAAGCCCTGGAATCAGTGGCCTTGGCTGCAACCCACGCATCAAAATGTTGTACAGTGGTAAGTGAGATTCGAACCCTAATCTCGGTATGAGCCCAGATGTCGCTAGTCCATGTGCAATAGAAAAAGAGGTGTTCAATAGTCTCGGGCACGTTTTGGTTAAGCAAACAAATTTAAAAGCGAAGAAAATTGGAAATTCGACTAGAGAGGAAAACAGAATTTGATCATAAGGCTCCATTGAATGAGCTCAACAGGCGACAAGATGGCATTTAAGCTTTATAGAAAAGGGAGGCGCACATACCCTGTTCGCATTCTCCCAAATCTAGCATGTGAAGCAATATGGATTTTATCGTGAATTATCTGGAAATTGCCACCATAATCAATTATGAGGGTTGGGGCCCATGGGCTTGCCCCACCGCCTCCTCCACCGCGATGCGGCAAGCAGTTGCTGTCTTGCAGCCATCTAGCACCTGCTAGACAAGTCGGTGCCGCGCTTGTTGTGACTGTACGCTGGTGGTGGCGTGTATGTACCTCCTTCGGATCTACTTCGTGCAGGCTCCTACATCATGATGCACGCTCTGGGCATCTACATGCTGAACCTGCTCATCGGCTTTCTCTCCGCTCAGGTCGACTTATAACTCTAGGAACTCGCTGATGGCAGCGGCCCATCTCTCCCCATCAGCGACTCGGACAAATCCAGGCCTTTTGTCCGCCGCCTCCCCAAGTTCTACTGTTGGTAGGTTTACGGTTAGGATCAGTTCGCATTAAATTTTCGATGGGTAATTGCAATTAGCTATCATAGATTTGATTTGCGTCATTTCGGGGGTGGAAGTTGGAACTGTGTGTTCCCGGTATTATGAATTGGAGGTATTTTGGGGGTGGAAAGACTCGCCGGAGTTGACAATTTGTGCCTTCTAGTTTGGATGAATTGGGAGGAAGACGGTCTACATTGAATTTGTGAGACATTGGTAAAGTTCGTGTTTTTAACGTTTGGGGAGTTTTTGTGATGCTTTTCATTTGAAGGCTGATCCTAGTTTTGATTTTGGAGCACTTCGGTATTGGTTGTCGCGATTTGCTATTGATTGGATTTGGTGGAATTAATCTGCGTCATGTCAGGGGAGAAAGTGGAAGGATTCAATTTGGTGTGAATTTAAGGGCTTGTTTGGTAAATATTGTTTACGTTCCCCGTAACAACTATTTCCGTTCTTTTATTTAAGGAATAGAAAAAGAATAGAAACGTGTTTAGTAAAACTTTTGTTTCCAGAAAGATAGGTTTTTTGTTTCGGGAATAAATTTTAACAAAAATAAGAAGTAAAAAAAGTAATTTCTACATATGTTTTTTGGATTCTGGAATGTTAGAGGTATCCTCAATCCTGTTAGGCGTGCTGAGGTAAGGAAGCTTGTTCTCTCCAACAAGCTTTGCTTGATCGGTATTTTTGAGACTAAGGTGCCCGAAGATTTGTTTGATACCATATCTTCGACCTTATTAAGAGGCTGGAAATGGACGGCGAACTATAAATACGCTCCTCGTGGCAGAATTTGGGTTGGCTGGAACCCAAGTGTAGTTGAGTTTGCTCCAATTTCTTCGAATAAGCAAGCTGTTCATGGTTTGCTTTCTTCTACTTCTTCTAACATGAGTTGCTGTATTTCTGCGATCTATGCTGATCACACGTTTGTCAGTCGTAGACCCCTTTGGGATGATCTAATCCATTACAATGAAGTCTTCCAGGACTCGCCTTGGATTGTAGCTGGCGACTTTAATGCCATTAAGGACCCATCGGATAGGGTGGGGGGTTCGAACGATTGGATTCCATCTTTTGACGAGTTTCGTTTGTGTTTAGCTCAAACCGAGTTGGTGGATCTTCGATACATTGGACTCCGTTTTACCTGGTCTACTTCCTCTGGTGCTGCAAGGAAAATGCGCAAGATTGATCGGGTCCTTATTAACAATCTGTGGAACCATCGGTTCTCCTTCTCTCAAGCCTCCTTTCTCAATTCGGGTATATCTGATCACTCTCCTATGATTGTTAGAGTGATTGATCCGGTGTCGAGAAGGAAGCCGTTTAAATATTTTCATTTTTGGTCCGAACACCCGGATTACTCGTCTTGCATCAATCAAGCTTGGAATACGCCAATCTTCGGAGTGCCGATGTTCCGCCTCGTGTCCAAGCTGAAATTGGTTAAAGCTCGCCTAATATTACTCAACAAAGAGTCTTTCTCCGACATTTCGATGAGGACGGCTGAAGCTAGAGAAGCCCTTCGCATCACTCAGGTTGGGCTTCATGACGATCCTTCTAATTCATCTCTTGCTGACCTGGAAAAAAACCAGCGACGTGCCTTTGTCCAACTATGGGCCCATGAGGAGTCTTTTTACCGCCAAAAGTCTCGTGTGACTTGGCTGAAAGAGGGTGATCGGAACACTAGATTCTTCCACAATTCGGTGAAGAACAGACAGACCATAAACCACATCCTCTCGGTTATGGATTCATCTGGTGTCCTCATAGATGATCCAGCCCTTGTGCCTCAAGTGTTTGTGTCATACTTCTCAAAGCTGCTTTCACCTCAGGCGTGCCTCTCAAAACCGTCTCTTCATGAGATGAAAGAGCTCATCCATCGGCCTCTCTCGGATATTCAATGCAGCTCCATCTCTTGCCCGGTCACAGATTTGGAAATCAAGGATACTCTTTTCTCCTTAGCAAGAGGAAAAGCCCCGGGTCCTGATGGCTTTTCGGTTGAATTTTACAAGACCAACTGGGATCTTGTCGGGCCATTGGTTATTGAAGCTGTTCAGGATTTCTTTGCTTTGGGTTTCCTCCTAAAAGAGGTAAACAGTACTATCCTTACGTTGATTCCCAAAATTCAGAATGCTACTGCAGTCACAGATTTTAGACTTATCGCATGTTGTAATACCATCTACAAGGTTATTACAAAAATTCTAGCTAATCGTGTGGCTGCTGTTTTGAATGTTTTGGTTGGACCTTCTCAAAATGCATTTGTTAAAGGAAGGAGAATTAGAGATAACATTCTTCTTGTTCAGGAATTGTTCTCTGGTTTTCACTTAGATCCTTACCTTCCGAAATGTGCTGTTAAAGTGGACTTTTAAAAGGCGTGATATCGTAGACTGGGATTTTTGGAACTCACTCTTCAAGCTTTGAGATTCCGGAATGGATCATCCATTTGATAATGGTGTGTGTGAGAACACCCAAGTTTTCGGTTTCTATTAATGGTGAACTTCATGGCTTCTTCTCTGGAGGTCGAGGCCTTCGCCAAGGGGACCCTTTGTCGCCGTACCTCTTTACCCTTGTTATGGATGTGTTCTCAGGGATTTTAAATTCCCGTACTTCGGTGAAAGGCTTCAAATACTTTTGGAGATGCAAGAAGGTAAAGATGACCCATCTTTTCTTTGTCGACGACGTCTTTCTCTTTTGTCAAGCTGATTGGGTTTCCGCCACGATCCTCAAGAGAAGTCTTGATATATTCTCATCTTGGAGTGGTTTGCTTCCGAACAAAAATAAGAGCGAGGTGTTTCTCTCAGGAGGCCCTGTTTCCATTAGAGAGAATATTCGGCTTGCATTTGGCTTTCAGGAAGGTCGGCTCCCAGTCCGGTACTTAGGGGTGCCCATCATTACTTCAAGACTTGGGAAAGCTGATTGTGCTTCGTTGATTGATCGTATTACTGCAAGAATTCAATCGTGGGCTCACCGCTTTTTATCCTTTGCAGGCAGGCTTCAACTTATAAGGTCGGGACTGCATTCTATCCAAGCCTTTTGGGCTAGTGTTTTTTCTCTGCCTATTTCTGTTCTGGATAGAATTGAACAACTGCTAAGGCAGGTTTTACGTGGAAGGGCACCTCGCTTGGTCGAGGCGGTGCCAAAGTATCTTGGGATGACATTTGCCTCCCAAAAAATGAAGGTGGCTTGAGTATTCGGAAATTGAGAGACTGCAATACGGCTTCCTTGCTTAAGTACATCTGGTTTCTCTTCACCGATAGAGAATCTCTCTGGTGTCGTTGGATCCATTCTTATTTTTTAAAGAATGACAACTTTTGGAACTCCTCCACACCCACTACGTGTTCTTGGGCGTGGAAAAAAATCCTTCAACTTCGAAGACACTTTAGGCTCTCTTTCTTTTGGAAGATTGGCCACGGTTCCTCTGTCTCTTTATGGCACGACAATTGGCTGGAATGTGGCCCACTTCTCTTACTTATCCCGCCGGACCTTGTGGAGAGCTGTCGCCTTCCAAGCTATTCTGTAGTGGCGGACCTTTATTCTCTCGTGGGTGCTTCTTTGAGAGACCTCCTCACAAATATGGGAATTACTATACCCATTCTTTCTACGATTCGACCGCTTCACCTGGCAAGAAGATCCATCGGAGTTCGTTCTCGTTGCCTCCGCCGGAAATTCATCGGGGTTAAAAAGAATCGAGTGTCTTGGGCTCCTCTTATTTGGGACAATGACCTTGCACCCAGATTTCAATTTCATTTGTGGTTGCTCGCAAAAAATAGGCTGCCAACTCAGACTCTCCTTCTCTCTTATGGGAGGATTGAGTTCTCTATTTGTGCTTTTTGCGGCTCCGTTCCGGACTCCGTTGACCACTTGTTCTTTGAATGCACAACATCTGCGACTCTTGCGTTCTTTTGGGCTTCTAGATGTAATCTACCTTGGAAGAACAGAGTTTGGAAGGACAACCTCTCTTGGGCTCTCAAATTCCTATCCGGCAAAGATTTTTTTCACAGAATTGCCCGTTTCTCTTTTGGGGCTTTATGCCATTTCATATGGAAAAAAAGGAATTCTATCATCTTTCAAGGTGACTCTTTGGCAATTCCGGCCATGAAGAATCACTTGATCAAGGTTGTGAAGGATAAGGCTCTTTTGTTCTCTAATGTTCCGCATACTCCACGAAACAAGAGACTCCAAAGAAGTTGGGGGTTCGATCCGTCCATCCTCAGCTTGGCGTCCTCTTCCTAGCTCTCCTCCATCTCTTCAATCTTTGGAGGGGTGCCTGAGGGTCGTTGGTCTGTTTTTATACTTGTACTTCAGCCGAGTAGTTGCTGCTTTGTTTCCTTCTCTCTGTACCTTTTGATTCGGCACCCTCACACTCTCCCCGCCCGCAGCTAAAGTGTGAGTTACGGTGCCGTTTTTTGTTTCATTTTTCCTAAGTTTAATATATATTCTTACCTTCTACCAAAAAAAAAAAAAAAGTAATTTCTTATTCCTAGGAACAATTTTTTTCTCTTCTTTTTTTCTTCTATTTTCTTGTTTTTTTTTTTCTTCTTCTTCTTCTTTCCTTCTTCTTCCTTTCGGCCGGTCGCCAACCTCGGCCATGGTCGGCGACCAGCCGCGAGGTCCGGCGATCTCGCTGGAGCGTCGCCAAGGGAATCTGAGGCAGACCTTGCACCACCTGGGTGAGGTCAAGCCTCGCGGTGGCCAAGCGAGCCTTCGGTGAGCTCACCGGCCCTCGCCTTGGCTTGGCGAGGCTCCGACGAGCTCGCTAGACCTTGCCTAGCCAATCGTCGGTCAATCGCCGATGGTCATCGGTTGATTGCCGATGGTCGGCGATCGGCCACAAAGGAGGAAGAAGGAGAGAAAAGAAAAAAAGAAAGAAGAGAAAAAAAAAAAATATAATAAAAATATTAAAAAATTAAAATAAACAACAAAATTATACAATTTTACCAAATGCATTTCTTTCTCAAGAATAGAAATTTTGTACGGTTAACAAGCACGTTTTTATATTCAAATATTGTTCTCGGAAAAAAAAATCATTTATGATAAAAAAATTATTTTTAGGAACAGAATCGTTACTAAACGCACCATGAGTTTATGTTACAAAAAAGGTGGCTGCTCAATGTTGGCATGCTTTTTTGGCCTAGCAAAAAGACAATTTTACTTTTATTTTTCTGGATGGATTGTTTTTTTTCCTTTTCTTTTTTTTTCAAATTCATTTTATATCACCTCTTAAAAGAATGCTTTGGAACTTTAGCTCAATTTTATCATAAAACGTTACATTCATTACTTAATTTAAACACCTAATAGAAGTACGGAAAGAAAGAAAGGTTTGTGAGTGGAAAATTGTAATTTTGCATAAAATGATTATAAGATGATTTTCGAGAAACATATCATCATATTGAATTCAAAATTGCGTGATAAATATAATTCATGATGTTTGAATTCGACCAATCACATCTTCTTTTCACTAGGATCTCCAACATTCATCTGCAAAGTGGCTGCTAATAGTCAATTAGCCACAATTATTATTCCCATATTTTCACTAGAATTTTATCACTCGCAAGGTGTTCATCAGATAATCTCCACTCCACGAGAAATCAAGAGCGTGGCCTGTAGTAGCCATAGGCTCCATAGAAGGTCTATGCGAAAGTAGGCACAAGCAAAATGAAAGCAGCAATTAAGGATATGATTGACCAGGGATTGCTGAAGTACTCAAACTTGAGACTAGCTATCCAACGATGCCTTCTATAGCTAGAGTAAGTGTTCACCTCCTCAGTCACTTTATAGAAATAACTGTCGTTGATGTCGAATAACACCTCATTGGAAAGTTGGTTGAAGAGGTTAGTGACCTCAACGTCGCTCCTAAGCCAATGCTCAATGATCCCGCATTCATGGAGGTGTCTCACATCCTCAAGGCAATTAATCAAGTTGACCATGAAGATTATGTATGAGGTGATGACTTTGATGCAATCGATAAGACATTGCTCGAAGGCTATCAAGTTGAGGAAGAGCGACCTCGTCCCATCATGGATTAGAAGCTAGGGGATCGACATCCAGTGGCCGGAGTTTGACATTCGGCGACCGGCGGCGGGTGGCCGAAGTCCGAAGTCCGACATTCGGTGTCCAGCGCCAACATTGGTTACTAGCAGCGGGCGGCCAAAGTCCAGAGTCCGACACTGGAGTCCGGCGACCAACAACCGATGTCCAACGTCTGAATTTCGACATCTAACGTTTGACATCTGGAGTCCGGCGACAAGAGGCTGCGGCGGGCAACCAACATCCGGCAACCAATGGCAAGCGGCGGATGGTCACCGGCAAACATTCGATGGTTGGTGGTGAGCCTCTGGCATCCAATGATTGGCGATAAGTAGCCAATGATCGATGGGTTTACCAGCATCCGGCACACTCAAAAAAAGAAAAAATCCCCTTCGGCCGCCCATGTTTCCCTCTTCTCTCTCTCTTGCGTGATTCACCTTCCCAAATCTCTCTTGGTCTTTCTTTCTCCCCCTCTCTCTCTTACCTTCCTTTGACTTTTCTTTCTCTCTCTCTCTCTCTCTCTCTCTCTCTTTTTCCCCCTCATGGCCGACAATCCTCCCTCCTCTTTGATCCCTTTTCTCTCTTCCCTCTCTCATTTATCCTATTTTTCCCCTTTTTTCTTTCGGACAGCCCCAACCCCTTCGGCCTTCTTCAACATTCCTTCGCCCCACCTTCGACAACTCCATTTATTCTTCTTCATGCGTGTGGCCTGCACGATTTTGCTCCCGCTCATGTCTTCGTCCAACAGTCACAACACTCCTCTCGAAGCCACGAAATCAGTCGCTCGAAGCAGCCATAGCAGCCGTGGAGATCCAATAGCACTGTGAGGATTTGCGGGCCAATTTTCGGGCCCGATCCGTGCCTCGTTGGCATCGTCAATTTGGAGCTTTTCGTTCCTCGTCATGTCCCTGTCGTTTTGATCCGAGTGGATCATTAATCAGGTGACTTTAACTCACTAATCCTCGCTTAGTAAGTTAATGACATTTAGGATTGATTAGTTTAAACTAAGCTTGGTTTAGTGGATAATTAGAACGGTTTAGTAAACTAGTTAATTATCGATGCATGTTAGGTGGATATTTAGTGCAATTAGAGCCTAGACAAGCTATAGTATTTATCTAGAGTAGTTTAGAAATTTTACAAGCTTGTCTCGACTTCCAGTTAGACTTTTCAGGCTAGGTTGCATGTTAGGTGGATAGTTTAGTGCAATTAGAGCCTAGACAAGCTATAGTATTTATCTAGAGTAGTTTAAAAATTTTACAGGCTTGTCTCGACTTCCAATTAGGCCTTTTCAGGCCTAGGTCGCATTTTCGGTATTTATTTATTAGTTTATGTAATTATTTAATTATTTATTTATTTTTCAAAAATTAGACCGGAATAATCGGTGACCTGGAATTTTATGCTGATTGCAATTATGTGATATGTTTATTTAATTTAGTTCTAATTTATGCTGATTGTGTGTGATTGTGCTTTTGGGAATTTATTACTAAAATTATTTAATTTTAGTAATTAATTGGAAAATCACCGAGCGTCGATTTATAACGCCAAAAATGGATTTGCGGACTATTGAAATTACTGAGATTTTCAAAGGTGAAAAATATTGTATTTTTGCTAAAGCCACGTGTATCCACACACGAATATTTTATCGAGAATAATAAAAAGGATTTAAAAATGATAATTTTCAGCATACTATGAAAGTATGATTGGCAGCTTCTAGCGAACATATATTATTTTCTGCATACTATGAAAGTATGGCTGACAATTTCTGGCGAGCATATATAATTTTCGGCATACTATGAAAGTATGGCTGGCAGCTTCTAACGAGCATATATAATATACTATATCAGTATTTGAGGCAGCTTCTGGTGAGCATATATATAGTATATTATCTTAGTTTATGAGGCAGCTTTTGGCGAGCTATACTATCTATTATCAGCTTAAAGTAAGCAGTCCCGATATGGTCGGACTTTATAGATAGTATTGAATGGGCCGACCAAGGAAAGGTTGTGATGATATGTAATTGATTGAGTCGATTGATCGATGATTTGATCTGGCTGGATAAATTGACTGTGAAGTGATTGGTTGTGATATGAACTATACTGACTTACAGGAAGGAACTGAGGCTAAGGTAAACCCTCTAACTCGTGATTGTACTTAGGCCATTTGAGCATATTTTCTTCCTTGTCGGGTCTTAGGGGTTGAACTTGCTAAAATATCGTCTTACTAATTATTGTATAACCATTTTCAAGTCCCTAGGGTGGAGAACCCGGAGCTTGAGGCAAAAGGGTCAGGAGCATGGATGGCTCAGAAGTCCTTTTTGAAGATAGACTTACTAGACCTAGTGTTGACCTCTATTTATAAATCAGATCATTTGTAAAAGTTTGGCTAATTGATTTGAAAATTGTGGCTCTACTTTTTTATCCTATCTTTGTGTTGTATGAGGATTATTTATTTGCTTCCGCATGTGCATTAATATGAATGGGTTGGCGATGCGTCATGGGACGTCGCTATTAAATGACCAAGGAGGGATGGACATGCAATTGGAGGATCGGGGCGTGACAAATTGACTCATTGAGGAGCTGCCAAAGACGACGAAACATTATCAACTCACATTGATGGACATATCGGTCTACTTCGGCTAGTGAATGAAATGTTGCAAATGGCGTACAAAGACGGGCAAATTATAGAACTTTAAGTTGGTGATAAGACTCGGAGCAATCAATTAATCACACGATAGGGGAATCATGAGGCTTAGACCAATCGGTTGAAGGTTTGTTGGGCATGCGCAGGTTGGGACATTGACAATTGAAATTGCACAACATTCGATTCAATGTTGTGTAAATCGGTTGGATCATTATTATGACTTCGAATTGTCACATCAGAGTAGTGTATTCAGCTAATTTCTTCAAGCCTCTAGCCATGTTATTTGTGATTGTTTTGGGGTTTCTCTCCTGGCTTGTCCTACTTTTCTATCCCAAGATGGTTACTGTCAAGGGATTTATTATTCGCTTCCGCATGTGCAATAAAATGAATGGGTCGGTGACGCATCTTGTGACATCGCAAATTTTATCGACTTTCGAGGGATGGGCACGCGCTCGAGGACCGGGCGTGACACCTATGTTGGATGTATGCCCTAAAGCTACTATGTAATGGTTATATATTAGGGATTTCAGTTGTACTTTCATTATTATTATTTAATTAATGGCAATGACGTATTCATTCATTTGTCCAATCATTTTATATTTATGAATGATTCAATAAGATCAGTTGCAACTAGACCTATTCTTGAGATGTCAAGAATATATGTGACGGGTTGATAGTTAGACTGAATCTTTAAATCGTTCCCGGTCGATGGATTATTGAGTGGATATTAATAATCCTGTTGAGACCGGTATGTTCTTAACTTCGCCATTAAGTAGTGGATACTTAAGGGAATGATAAGTTACATGTCATTGGGTATTATGATGCCTGAGTTAGAACACAGGTGTTTGTATTAGACAAATTCACTGAATGTGACGTATATTGAACGATTAGCGACATAGAAGCTTTTAGCGTGGTCAATGTCTAATTGTTCATGCTTTGGTCTTGTGTAAATAATCCTTAAGACTTGAGGCACAATGTTAACTTGTTTATTGAACAACTATGGTTCACGGGTGCACATAATGTCGGGTCGTTGATCCGTTTTTATACCTGATGGTCATAGTTCGTTCATATACAAAGTTGCACGTGTGCGCAGTATGGAATCTGTCTCATTGTTATATGTAAGATATAATAATGATGTCCTATGCAATCTAATTATGACACTGCATTGAAATCCTCGACCGGGGTTGTAATTGAGAATAAATTTTTTATGTTTGAATAAAATGCATGTCAATTAGATTTGTGCATATGATTGAATTAGTGACTTGACAAATATTCCATGGTCTTTGTTTGATCAGGACATAGTAAGACAAATGGATTGAATTACACTGTAACCAAAGCTGACAGATTCATTATGTTCTTAAAGTATTCACACTATCTAGGTAGACATGACATATTGCTAGATGTCAATCATATTGTAGGACCCAAAGATTAATCGGGATAATTAATTCTTTTGGGAGTACTAATATGTTAGTATAAGTCTTACTACCAGCTTAGTGATGAACCTATGGATGTCACACACCATAAACAATTAGGATAACGTGAAACAAGAGAGAAATATAATTGCAAATGTGTTTGCAATTACTACAATCGAATTGAGTCGATTCAAAATTAAATTAAATGAGATTTAATTTAATTTGTAATATAGTCACGAGCCTATTTGCATATGATGCACACGCATGCCCGGAGTGGATATATGTTAATGTACCTTAATTGTACATATAAATATTATGGTTTTAATTTTATTTTTAAGGGGATTGATTAATTAATTTATTTATTTATTTATTCCTTTAATTAAATTAATTAATTAAGGTTGAAATGGTCAGCAATTCTTGCTGACCATTTGGCACGAATAATCGTGCACATGCACGAAGCAACCGTGCATGATGGTCAGCAAACCATCATGCACGTTTGCACGTTTGCTTCGTGCATGATTGTGCACGATCAACAACGGTTTAGCAACCGTTGCTGATTCGTGAAGAAGAAAAGGCTCCATTCGTAAAAGAGACTTCGGGTTTTTTGTCTTCTTGTTCCAGATCGGTTCTTCACCATGAACAAAACCATGAAGTTCTGCTAGTTGCTGGAAATTGAGTTAAAGTGTGCGTGTGTTCTTGTGTCTTCGAGACACGAGGAAGAAAAACAATTCTCTCGTTCGGGCCGTGACTATTATACATCAAGAATACAACGGATTGTTTCCATGTGATTGCTAGCACGATCGAAGTGGTGAATATCCGAAAGTTCTCTTTTCTATTCGACGTTCGTTCGTTGTTGATGTGTCTGAACTAGAGATGTGAGACTCGAATTGTAGAACATCCGAACCAATTCGTTTCAAAGCGCGCTTCGAGAGGTAATTCGTTTAACTCCCTATTTATATTTAAACTTTTGATTAAAACGCATGAACAACGCCTTCGGAGAATCATGTATGAAATACATCTTTGTTTCTGCTGTGTTTCTTTTGTTAATTTTTTTTATAGATGATTCATGAAATCCCAATAACCTAAACCTTTTTTCTTTTCCCCTGGACGGAAAAAGAGAGGTCGTGACACAAATGTTCGCTCACTTTTGTTGATTTGCAACTTGAGAACATGGCCACCACCCCCCTCCTCTCTCTCTCTCTCTCACCCACACCTCCCCCCCCAAGGTCAGCAACAGCCAATGGCCGGCTGCTGGGCCGGTAGATAATTTGAGCCATAGAAAAAATAAGAGCATATATTTTATTGATACTTAGACGGACTAGTGCTAGAATGATCCATGGAGCCTACGAATTCTAGATCTGAACATGATCTTATCTTGCAACTAATCTATTTCTACAAGAGAAGAAAGAAGCTACTAGACATACGGATGTTTCCTCAAATACAGGGGATGGAACTAAATTAAAAAACAAACCATGAGGCTCATCGTCCACCCGAGAGATGGGATTCTGCGACAGAAGACATGTCCGTAAATGCCTTGGACATGGAGGACGGATAAGACATGGCCAAATGGTCAAAACCTTCGCGATGAGCGAACATTAACCCGCCTGAGGAAAGGCTCATGGACAACAGATCCGGCATCGGAAGATCACCCTCCAAGTACTGCAAAAGTTGACGCATGCTCGGCCTCATCAACGGGTCAGAGTGGGAACAGATCAACCCGAGTTTCAGCACCAACTCCATCTCTTCTTCCACAAATTCCGCCCCCAACCTCGGATCTCTAGCCTCGAGAATTGCACCTCTGTCCCAGCAAGAAAATACCCAGTCCACTAATATCACCTTCCTCCGGGTCCCGAAGCTCTATCGGCCTTCTCCCGCAGGCTACCTCGAGCAAAAACGCTCCAAACGCATACACGTCGGTGTTCCTAGTGGCCTTGCCTGTTCGCGTGTGCTCAGGGGCGAGATAACCGAGCGTTCCTACCACATGAGTCGTTTGAGGGTCGGTTCCATGGTCGTATAGTCTTGCAAGCCCGAAATCTCCAAGTCTTCCATTTAATTCAGCATCTAGCAAGATGTTACTTGCCTTTATATCCCTGTGGATCACCACTTGCTCCCACCCTTCGTGCAGATAAAGCAGCCCAGATGCCACTCCTTTGATCACCCTGAATCTTTGGCTCCAATTAAGGGTCACCTTTGGTTGGTTATGGAGGTATTTGTCAAGGCTCCCATTGGGCATGTAGTCGTAAACCAAGAGCAACTCCCCTTTCCGACGGCAGTAACCGAGGAGCGAAACTATGTTGCGGTGACGGAGCCGGCCAATGCTGACGATCTCCGCTATGAACTCTCTTATGCCCTGTCTCGACTCATGTGAGACCCTCTTCACCGCAATCTCTATCTTCGATGTGGGTAAGATTCCTCTATAGACCCGACCAAACCCTCCTGTCCCTAATAGCTCTTGCTCCCGGAATCCTTTTGTCGCAATATAAAGGTCTTTGAACTTGAACCGGTGCGGGCCATAGTCCCTCTCCCACTCTTCAAGGACCTCAGCGAATCTCCTTTTCCTTCTTATCACGTAAACCACGCTCAAGATCAGCATCGATACAATGAAAAGAACCATCAGTGGGAGCCCTATAGTCAGTACTTTCGACGTCTCCTTCTTACCGATCCGAGGAAGCTTAGGAAGTTGGGACAGGGCAAGTGCCTGAGCCTCTCCATTTACCCTGAAGCTCCAACCCAGAACATAGTGAGAAGTTAGGAATGAACCGGTCGATGATGAGAAGCCAACATACATGCTCTGGTTGATGATTGACGAGAGATCCTGCCTAAGAGAGAAAAGGGGAGTTTGTGGTTTTTGCACATTGATTGGAGCCAACGTGACATTGATCCGCTTTACAGTTCCATCGTAGTCCACCCAAACTTGCATTTCTTTACCACTGCTTAGAGTCAAGTTCTTGAACTCACCACCATCTGCATAATACCCTGCCTGAGTTGAGTATGCTGATGTCAACCCATTCAAGTCGATTCCGACATGATTATCGTTGATGTCTTTAAACTCTGGGTTCTGGATTGGGTCGAGTTCCACCCCAAACACATGATTGGTGGAGTTGTCGTTGTCAGTTTCGTTGAACATGCCAAGGTATTGGTTTGCCAAAGACCCAGGGAGGCCTCTCTGGGGCGCGATCACGAAGACGATCCCATGGCCGCTCACAGTGGCATACTGAGGAGGTTGAATTGCGAAGACGAAAGCGGTGGAGAAGGAGTAGACGGAGCCATTTGGCGAGTTCTTGAAGCTGGACAGGGTCAGGATGGAAGGCGTGGCCCTTCTGTTGTTTGGTGAAGTTGGTCAGCTTCAGGAGGCCATTGGAGGTGACTGCGGCGATCCCATCGAGGCTCAGATTGGCCGATCGGAAACCGTTGTAAACAAAATTGGTCTCTTGAGCGTAAGCAAAAACTGGTAGCAGAGAGAGCATGGCCAGAATCTTGAATAACATGGCTCAAACTCAAAGTCTGCTTAGCAATTAGCTGAAGAATGATGCAGCTACAAGGGCTATAAAAATCCAAAAGAATCTTTATCTAACAATGTCAAACGAATGGCGCAGATTTCAAACATTTTGCTCCACGTGAGTCCTACGATTGACGAATGACTTGGACTTAGACAAATCCATTAGAGCCCTGTTCATGAGGCAAAGAGGACTAGGACAAATCCAATAGAGCCTTGTTCATGAGGCAAAGAGGACTAGGACGAATCCAATAGAGCCCTGTTCATGAGGCAAAGAGGACTTCAAGGTGAGAGAGAGAACTTCGATTTCATATTGCATTTGCGGTCGCGATGACTCTGAATAAACAAATCGGACGGATTCTACTGAGTAGTTCGCAATTTGACTGCTATGGACGTTGGGTATGACACCATAAACCATTCCTTTAATTAATTTTCCAAAAGTGAATGAAAGAATCAAACAAAGACCTACAAAAACATTTTACAAAAATCATTTTCAAAGAGTTTTTGTAAAACCTGTTGGCCGAAGTGCTCTCAAATGTTCAAAGTGTAACAGCTCAGAACATTTCGAGAAAGAATGTCCCAAGGTTTGGAGACCTGTTAAGAGGGATTGGACAAATACTGTATTTAGTACTAACTCCCCTAGACCCAAGAAAATGTGGGTACCAAAGAAAGCTTGAGTTCTTTTTATAATTGCAGGTCACTATCAAGAAAAAAATCAAGTGGTATTTGGATAGTGGTTGTTCGAGACACATGACAGGAGATTCAAGTTGTTTTATAAAGCTTGTTCATATAAATGGTAGAAAAGTTTCTTTTGGTGGAAACAGCAAAGGAAGAATAGTTGGATGTGGAACTGTGAAGATTGGAAGTCTCACAATCAACAATGTTTCTTTGGTGGAAAGATTGAATTAGAATCTACTCAGCATTAGTCAATTGTATGACACTGGATTCAAAATCAATTACCAAGAAGGCATTTGTTCAGGAACAAGTAAAGATTTCTCTTAATCTTTCACTAGATGAAAACATGGGAATATTTATTTTTGGATATAAAACCAAAAAGTTCTCAGTGTCTAATATCCATTCAAGATTATGCAAATCTTTGGCATCGAAAGCTTGGCCATGTTAACATGAAGCAGATTGCCAAGATCTCCTCTAAGAAACTTATCCGTAGACTCCCCAACCTTTTAGTGAAACATACATTTTAGTTCTTTTCCTGCCAAATTATGCTAAATGAAACTTCACTCCCTCTTTTTATACAAACTATCGTGCATGATATGACAATGATATTAAGATAACTGAATCAATCTAATAAGAGAACTAAAGTAAATGTCTTTGTAGCGGACAATAACAAAGGAAGCTTTTAAGGTAAGCTTTTAAGGTAAAAAGGTGATTAATAAACTATATATGTTCATAAGATAATTGGTCATAACCTTCTAGAGCTTTGACACCATTACACAATATCTCTCAATCTTTGAAAGGTCATAGATTACCCCTTTAAAAATGTTTAGGAGGTACTGCACTTGGTGACTTCTCAAAGTTCGCTTCTCAAAGTTCGGGAGAATTTTGACTAATTACTTAAATTTATGTACATGTGGTATGTTTCACCATGAATAGTAACATGATCTTTATTATTTTTTCTCATGGGTCCATGTTATAACATCGTCTTACTTTGTTTAATTAAATATAGGTTTTAATCTAATTCTTTCTATTTGCAAATGGAAGCACGAGAAACATACTATTCATTGTTTTTTTTTTTTTTCATTTGTGCCCTCTATTATGTACTGTAGTATCATAAAAGGAACGATATGTGTAAAAATGTCCATTAATGTTTATACTGTTATCTATATCACATATTGTTGGACCAGCGTGTTATAGATCTGTTCTTGTTTTGAGCTAAATAAAATCTGAATTTTCAATATCTCTATCAATTCATAGCTTTTCATATTAGTAGGACTAGAATTATCACCTAGAGGGAATGAATAAGTGAATATGTGGAATTTAAGAGTAAGCAATTCTAACATTGCAATAGGACAGCGTATGATGACAAATATGTGCAGTGTTCAGATCTTACTAGTGTGTAATAATCTATCACAAGAAATAAATGAGATTTTAAGGATAGAAAAATACACACAACAATTATAGTAGTTTGGCTTATGATAAGCTTACATCCACTTTTCAATGCTAATAGTTTATTGATTGGATTTCACTAGAAAATCAATTAGAGATTACAACAACTAAGTATTCGCCACTCAAGCACATGTGATCAAATCTTTTGATCTCACACTCTTAACAACTTTTAAGAGATTACAAGTTAAGCTCACAAAGATGAATTGTAACAACGAAGCTCTCTTTGAACTTTATAATTTTTAGACTTAGAATTTCATATTTCCTTCAGCATCACGACCTCCTTTTATACTCCTCAATATATAAGCATTGAATTGAGGCTTTCTAAAGAAAAAATAAAACAAGAAAAAAAAAAAAAGAAGCGGAATGGGTACTTTAATGTCTAGCGATATCGGAATAAAGGGATGTTTTTCGAAAATCGAGATTCAAAACGAGCTTTTTCGGTACTCTAGCTTTTATAGGGTCACATCGATTTCGTCATCGTATTATTAAGCCGAAGGTGCAACACCTCATGCTCCATGTAATACTATTAATATGATACGTGTGGTCATCCTTCGACGGCTTTAAATGTTGGGCCTCGCATATGTTGATTTGAAGGAGGGTTTAAAAAAAATATCTCGGTATACTCCGGGTACTGATTGACAATGATCCTCCTCAATTAAATAATCATGCTACTAACGAAGCCCCAACCACCACCACCCCAGGGACCAAATCAAACCACGACAAATGAGATAGTTGATTGCATGCGTGCAACATTTTCCATCGCAAACATTAAACCATCGGGTCCCACTTTTGCACGATGTTTGGCCCATACGTGTCCATATCCTATCGTCAATCGCGTTTTCTATGTTTCTGAATTTTCCTTCTCCCTCCGCCGAGATTGCGCATGTTAGGCTAGTAAAGGGGATGCCCCCATGAAATGTCATTATCTAATTTATGGATTTTGATAAGATACGAACCTAACATTGATTGAGATGATCAAAATATCAAATTGTTTGTACTTGATCTATGAGGAATCAAACGTTTATTGAATGCTTAATCAAACACTAATTAAGGATCAAATTCAAAAATGGTTCTCTTTATGGTTCTCTTTATTGAATGCCCACCAATAATTCCACTTTTATCAACACTTCCTTCCCTGTTTTGGACAGCAAATTATCCTTCCAACTCTCCAACTTCATATTCACTCTTACAAGGATCCATGCAAATATATCTTTCTTTGAGCCTCCCCAATCCGAGGGAATCCCTAAATACTTCCCTGTTTTCGCTATTTCTGGGACTCTTAACTCTTCAGCCATATTTTTTCTCAAATTCATGGGACAGTTCTTGCTGAAATATATTCCTGATTTGTTAAGATTAATGGCTTGTCCAGTTGCAAAACAATATTGATGTAGGATGGCTGCCAAGTTCTGACATTCCAAGACAGTGCCATGAAGGAAAAATATTGAAAATTTCAACCTTCTCCGCACTCCCGATTCTTTGTCTCCATTAAAAATATAATATTGGGCCTTTCTTGAGTCACTAAGACTCGTAAAGCCTGAATTATCAGGGGTGTGCCCAACCCCTGATAATTCCAACTTAGTAGTTTCATGGCTGTTTCGGTGGCTTATTAGGGCTAGCCACCAAAGCCCATTGACATGACTTCTCCACCATCTCAATTGGGGTTTACACCAGCTATGTACTGTCTAAATTCAGTGATTTTGAGCTTTGCGCACCATATGGACAGAAACGCTTTCCTTTTTTGGCTGAAGATTGCTTGGTGCCTTTAGATTTGCGCCGAATCAGCCCTTCCTCCCCTGTTAAATCCTCTAGCATGTCAACTTCAGCTTCATTTTGTTGTTCTTTGTAAAGAACCATAACAGATTTTTCATCAATACAGCAGCTTCCTCTCTTCTGTGGGCTTTTATCTCCCATGAATTGTAGTGCTAATTGTTGTGTGAATGAACTGGTTTCCTTTAGAGTTATTTGTTCCGCATTCTTTTGTCCCCGGATAATATTTAAATTCTGATTTTGCTGCTGGTTTTCATTCTCTGAAGCAGAATGCATAGGAGTCTCTGGCACACTTTATGTTTCTTCTAGGATTGGCTTTTGTTTGCTGTAAAAAATCTTCCCATACGAGCTAAGTTCATGCACATCCGCTCAGAGCCAATTCCAAAATCTTCCCGGTAAGTCTTCTGGCAGCCCTGACTTTTCATAAGGAATTTCCTTGCAAGCAGTGGCATAATGCCCTATTTTTCCACATGAATAACAACAATGTGGTAGTCGTTCGTATATGAACTCTACCCATACTTTTTTCCTCAACAAATTCACGAGAACACCTGTTTTTAACGGATTTTCCAGATTCAGCATAACCTTTGCTTTGCCAATTTTGTAATGACTATTGCCTCTTGCTTCTAATTTCACATCTATGACCTCCCCCAATTTAGAGGCTATATCCCGGATTACTTCATTAGTGACCCTCCCAAAAGGTAGGCCATAGAGATTGACCTAGAATGCACGGTGAGTAAATTCATAACACATCTCAGGAGTATCCGGGTCGCGTTGTTGTAGCACTAGTAAATTGCTGGAGAAGCACCAAGGCCCAGCGTCTAAAACCCTCTGTTTTTCTTCTTCCAACTGAAAAGCAAAGGAAAAGTATCCTGGTCCGAGTTGAGTGCAGGTAACCTTGTCTACTCTCCACACTCGTGTCATAGTATTCACGAAGGCTGTGAAATTCACATTGGGTCTAGAGTACAACTTCCCAAATACTGTTTTCCGACATTCAATCCATTTTTCTTCTGAGATATCGCTTTTTATATCAACAACATCATCCTCAGACCATAACTCACCTAAACTTTTGCACAGGGCTGCAAGACGTCTCTCTTCCTCAAGCTAACCAGCCATCTCTATCACCAGGATTTGATTTACGGGGAAACCAGACCACTTTCTGGGGGTGAGGAATGACGAAGGGGGTTTCAGATCATCAACTTTCCCAGCCGACTGGATAAACAGGTGGTGGGCATTAGGTTTTCGATGGGGTTGTGATTCGTAACGATTTTAGGTCTGGATGGAAAAAGATGGTGGGCATTAGGGATTCGGTGGGTTTGTGGTTCAGGCGGTGTATAGATATGGTATTTCGAAGAGGGGGTATAAGGATTTGGGCGAGAGTTAGGATTTTCCATTGAAGAAAGCAGATCTTACCTTGAAGATAGTGAAGACTACCCAGCTGGTAGAGGAGTACTCGGGGATAAGTACACTAATGGTGCCATAAGTTGTGTACGGCGCTCACTTTGGTGCCAAAAGTTTCCGTCGGATCACTTAAGTGCCAAATCGGAGAAAAAACGCTCACTTTGGTGCCACCGGCGAAAGATTCCAGCCTCCGGCGAAAGATTCCGGCCAAAATGATTTTTTTTAAAATAAAAAAAATCGATAAGCCTTTAAATGACGTCGTTTTCGGTCCTCCTTAAGAAAACGACGTCGTTTTGCCGTCCTACGTGGATGGCTTCATGGAAACGACGCCGTTTAGCTCACATGGGGAAGAAATTAGGGTTTCGACGGGGTCGAAGCCGTGGCCGTCGTCGGGGTTGGGGTCGGAGTCGGGGTCGAAGCTACGGCTGCCGAGTGGCCATCATCGAGGTCGGGGTCGGGGTCGGGGTCGAATCTACGGCCGTGGAGTGGCCATCGTCGGGGTCGGGATCGGGGTTTGAGCCGCGGCCGTTGAGTGGCCATCGTCGGGGTTGGGGTCGAGGTCGGGGTCGGAGCTACGGCGGCCGAGTGGCCATCGTCGGGGTCGGGGTCGGGGTCGGGGTCGAGGTCGGAGCCGCTGCCGTTGAGTGGCCATCGTCGGGGTTGGGGTCGAGGTCGGGGTCGAAGCCGTGGCCGCCGAGCGCAAGAACCGTCGAGGACGGCGACGGCCGGAGATTAGGGTTTTGAATTGGGGGAGACACCAAACGGCGTCGTTTTGGTGTTTGGATGCTGACTCAACTCTCCGACGAGCCACGTCGGCGTCAAAAATTAATAAAAAAAGGCCACGTTGGATTTCCGGCCAATTTCGTCGGAGTTGGCACCAAAGTGAGCGTTTTTCAAATTTTTTGGCACTTAAGTGATCCGACGGAAACTTTTGGCACCAAAGTGAGCGCCGTACACAACTTATGACACCATTAGTGTACTTATCCCGAGTACTCGCCATTCCGCGAGAGAGTAATTGTCATTAGCTTCGATTGGACATATCATGCATCATCATGTGACGTCATTTGCATGCTGAAATCATGTTGCAGTCTTGGACTTGAAATCTGAACTTTGAATATGCTCTGTCTTGTCAAACCTTGCTGCCTTGTTCATTTTTTAGGATTTTTTGTATACGATTTTGGAGTCGATATCTATGAAAATTGTTCTTCATGTCCAGATATAGTTCACAAAAAAATTTCGTAAAAAAAGAAGGTTGTTTGGTCGCTACGATCGTTCTTTAATTGAACGTCATTGTTTTTGAAAATCTGACTTCCAGTCTGACCTTACGTTCTTCGATTTTTATAAAATTGTGTTTGAAATGTAAAAACATATCCTCATGAAAAGTGTTCATCACATTTCAATTTAGATTGACAAAAATATTCTGAAAATAAAAAGCTCATTTGCTGTTTTTGATTGGCCTCACAATGTTGCGGTGATATTCTGGAAATTGAATTTTCAGTTCGACCTTTATGTGTTCTTTGATTGTTATAAATCATATATTCAAAATATGAAAACATGTTCTTCCTGAAAGTTTTAGATGACATTTCAAATTTTCATTTGACATTAGTTCCATTGAAATCGAAGCACATTAAGGTAATCGAAGGATCTGATTAGAGCGCCTGATCAATTCATGCCCAGATCCTCTTTGAGTGCTCAAACGTGTTTTCAAAATTTTGACGAAATTAATGTCATTCTTTGAAAATTCCCAAAACATGAAATTGAAGCCAACATCTTAATCTTTCATTTAAAGTTAGTTTCATTAAAATTGAAATTGGTTTGGACATCCTTAGGGTTTGATCAGTGCGCATGATCAATTTGCACCCAAACCCTGAAACTCGTCTTCTTGGGACTTCTGAACTTATTTCATTATTTTAGTGAAATTAAAGTCTTCATTTGCAAAATTTCCAAATGACGCAAGCAAATTTTCAAATTTTAATTCCAAGATTTGTTGACTTGAACTTCAAATCATTTGAGGACGCTCTGCCCCGTTTCAAAACTAAAACTGTTCTGACATCTGAATGCAAATTGAACTTTCTTTACTAATCCATAACTCATTTCAAGAAACTCAAAACTGAACTTGTTTGGCAATCTTGTTTTAGTTGTACAAAAATTTTCATGAATTTTCAAAGTCATTTGATATTTTTTATAGAATTTTATATTCAGACCAGAAGGGTCGGGTTCTGAATTCTTTGGGATAAAACACTCATTTCGGGTTTTTTATTTTTATTTTTTGATCGAAGAATTCGCTCATTTCGGGTTAGATGGTTCAAAGTTGGGATAAATGGTCTTCTGGACATTTGTTGTACACTTCATTAGCTTTCCAATGACATGTGATTTGCATCACTTGAAGATTGTTTGATTAGTCATATTGTTTTAGCACTCTAATGACCCGAATTGTCTAAATAATGAATAAGTGACCTTTCTTAGGTTCACTTTATTGATTTTTTTTTTGACATAAACACACTTATATATTGATTAGAGAGGGAGATTACATCCTGCAGCTAAAGCATCCGCATACAATAAATCCAGCAGTTCCAGCGGGAGAGAAAGAGTGAAGTTTTGGGCCGGGTGAGCTAACTGGGCTTTGGCAGCCCAGTCAGCCACTAGGTTAGCCGTTCGGCGGCAGTGCCGCAAAGAGAGAAAGGAAAAGTTGGAGATCCAAAATAGGGTTTCGTCGATCACTGGCCTCTGCTCCCATGGCGGCAGGCGAAGACCATTCACAATCTCAACAAGTTGAAGACAGTCGGTATGAAGATCGATGGGGGTGTTTTGGAGTCCTTGATGATATAGATGTTGGAGAGACAGATTCAGTGCCTGGAGCTCCGATTCGAAAGGTGAGTTTGCTGGAAAACATCTGGAGAAAATGTTAGTGATTTTACCTCGATCATCTCTGCAAATACTGGCCATAGATCCTTCCGAATTGCCCTCTTGATAACTCCCGTCGATATTGCATTTCAAGACGCCCTTTGCCGGAGATCGCCAAAGCTGATCGGGTTGAACAGTGTCAAGGCCAGAGCTTGAACTTGAGCGATGGATTACTGCAACAGAAGACTGATATGCTGAGAGTTGAGCCAGAGCCGATTCCACTACCATGGAGGGATTCGGACGGTGATTCCGAAAAATAAGATGGTTTCTTTTCTTCCATGTCTCCAAAAGATGGTGACAACTACCGCTAGCCTGGGAGATGGATCAGGTAACATTACATTTTCAATTAGCCACCGTGTAATACTGGAAACGGAGGATGTAGAGGAAGATAAAGCAAGCTGTGAGTGTGACCAAATAGTGTTCGTCCATGGACACTGAATAAGCAAATGTTCAATTGTTTCAGGAACAGATTGGCAGCATATTGGGCAAAAGGGGTCTTGAACAATCCGACGGTTGAAGAGATTAGCACGGGTTGCGAGAGCATTCTGGCAGACGGACTAGAGGAAAGTACGGATTTTGGGAATGGTCTTCATCGACCATATTTTCCGCTAGAGACTCTGATTAGTCCGGTAAGAATTTGAACCCTGTAACTCTTGTAGTTGGCTGTCTGATTGTACCATTGCATAATAGTTGCTCTTAACCGTATATGTACCAGTCGCTGTAGCTGACCATATAAGTTTATCTTCGGAAAATAGCGGTCTGATAGGTAATGATATTATTTCTTGAACCACTTGTTCTTCAAAAAATTTCCGAATTAGTGGCATCTTCCAGGATTGGGTATCCTGATCGATAATGTCTGCCACTCTAACTGGTTCCGCTTGAGCTGTAGGTCCGTAGATGATTCCCATAGGTAACCAGCGATCACCACGAATTCGTATAGAAGCTCCATTCCCAACAGACCAGCGTAGATTTGGTAGAATAGAGTCCCTTCCTTTTAGAATGCTTTGCCACCCCTAGGATGGCCTATTTCCTCGGACAGCCGACAAAAAATTTGAAGAGCGAAAATACAAAGCTTTAAACAAAGTTCCCCATAGCGAATCAGGATTAGTTAACATTCGCCAAGCCTGTTTTCCCAAAAGTGCCTTGTTCAAAGATAGCAAATCACGAAATCCCATTCCCCCTTGAAGTTTCTGAGTTTTCAAAACATCCCATCTCTTCCAATACACCCCTCCCTGTGCTGATTAGTTCGCCACCAGAATCTCGCAATGCACTTCTCAATAGATGAACAAATGGAAATAGGCAACTGAAATATCATCATCGCATACTGTGGAATAGCCTGAATAACAGATTTAATTAGGATTTCCTTACCCCCTTAGAGATGAACTTCTCCTTCCATCCCTCAAGCTTAGCATTAACTCGTGCAATGATCCATGAGAACATTTCTTTCCTTGACCTGCCCTAATCCGACGGTAGGCCTAGATATTTTCCAGTCCTTTGTAATATTGGGACCCGAAGCTCCTCAGCCATATTTTGCTGTAAAGTGATAGGACAGTTCTTGGAAAAGATAAGGCCAGACTTGTTACGATTAATCAACTGACCAGTAGCCACACAATAGAGGTTCAAAAGATTTGCTAAATTGTGACATTCTGAAGTCGTGCCAGCTAAAAAGAAGATGGCGTCGTCAGCAAAAAATAAGTATGATAATGTAGGACACCATCTGTTCAACCGCAAGCCTTTAAGATGCCCAAAACTGATAGCTTGAGTAATTAACGATGATAAAACGTTCGCCACAAGAATAAATAGATAAGGTGAGATGGGATCACCTTGTCTCAGACCTCGAGTTGGAGAGAAATAGGGTAGGATTTCTCCATTGAATTTCACACCGAGTGATGAAGTGGTAACACATAGCATGATCCAACCTACCCATCTTGGATGAAAACCTAGCTTAAGGAGGTAATCTCATAAGAAATCTCATTCAATTCTTTCATAGGCTTTTTTCATGTCTGTTTTCAGAATAGCGTTGAAAGTTTTGGTAGTCTGGTGCGTGCGGAAATGATGAAGAACTTCTTGTACAATTAGAATATTGTCTTGGATCTGGCGGCCTTGGACGAAAGCTAATTGTTCCTTAGAAATTAGAACATTCAATAAGGGTTTGAGTCGATTAGCAAGCACTTTGGATATAACTTTGTATGCGAAGTTGCACAAACTGATGGGGCGATATTGATCCAGTGTTTCAGGTTGGGATGTTTTGGGAATGAGGGTGAGGATAGTTTGATTTAGACTTGGAGGTATTTCCTTATATAGCATAAAATTCTGGACTAATTCAAACAGGCTATCTTTAACTGTTTCCCAATGCTCTTGATAAAACAGGCCCGTTAAGCCATCCGGTCCCGGAGCTTTGGTGGCTGCCATTTGGAAAGTAGCCTGGCGAACTTCCTCAAGGGTGAGAGCAATTGTCAGCTGATGGTTCATCTCTGGTGTTACAACTGTCCTGCATTGGTCGAGGAGCGGGAGGTAGTTACGAGGACCTTCTTAAGTATAGAGTCTGGAAAAATAGGAGAGAGTCATATTCTGAAGGTCTGGTAAGTCGCGTATCCACTGCTGATTTTCATCTTGTAATATGGTTATACGATTCCGTTGTCGGCGCTGAATAGTTGATGCATGAAAGAAACGAGTATTCTTATCTCCCCATTTGAGCCATTTAATTCTAGAACGTAAGCCCAATATTGTTCCTCTCTCTGCCAGACTTGTCTTATTTCGTCTTTCAAAAGTGATACCTATTTCTTGTCAACTGGAGAAGTCTAATTGATAAGATGTTTTAATTTGTCCTGCAGGATGACGAGTTGCTGTTGACCATTGGAGAATTTACGACGGCTCCATCTTTGAAGGGCTGCTGTCACATTCCTGACATTCCAAGTAAAATCAGCATATTGTGAGTTGGCTGAGTTCCATACGTCTGAAATAAGCTGGATGCATTCAGGGTCTTCGTTCCAGAAGGCCTCAAAGACAAAGGATCTACTCACTTTACGAAGAATTGGTGATGTATTAAGCACAAGGGGACAGTGGTCAGAACCCACTGGTGGAAGAGCAATAACTTCTGCTGCAGGGAACATTAAACGCCAGTTCATCGAGCATACCATCCGATCCAGTTTTGCTTTGATCAGCTCCTCTCCGTCTCGATTATTTAACCAGGTAAATTTACAACCTTTGCCTTCTAATTCAATGAAAGCACAATCATCTAACATAGTTCGAAATGATTGCATTCGTTGTAGCAAGGCAGGTCGTTTACCAATCTTCTCCCAAGGGTAGAGGACATCATTAAAGTCACCAGCACAGAGCCAAGGCAAGGTATTGTGGGAGTGAATGTGCCGAAGATCATCCCATACCACCTGGCGTTGTTGGAAGTCAGTAGGAGCATGAAGAAAGGTAATACGAATTGTCCTTCTTTGCTGGCCTAAATCACAAGTCATATCTAACCAATATTGTGTAGCTGTGAGCACCTTTAAAGATATGGGATCATTCCAGAATGCGGCTAAGCCTCCCGCCATACCCACTGGATCAACTAAATAGGAATGAGAAAAGGTTAGAATTTGTTGCACTTGCTTCAGCTTTGCTGCAGTATTTTTAGTCTCCATAAGAAGTATTATGTCGGGCTTTTCTACGGTCATCATGACCCGTAGGGCTCAAACTGTCAGGGGATTGCCCAAACCCTGACAGTTCCAACAGATGAGCTTCATTTGTGAACAGGTGGCTGTTTAGGGCCAGCCACCAGAGCCCGATCTGCAGTCTCCTTTGCGAGGAAAACAGGTGCATCCAGTAAATTGAGGTCAGAAGGTTCATCAATGATAATACTCTTAGATTCATATGGACTGTATCTTCTCTGTTTTTTAGCTGATCCAAGAAGGGGTTTCGACCGAGGATTAATTTGCTTCCTGGATGTTTTGCTGTCCATAGGTGAGGATTGAACACCCTTTAGCTTTTGGTCAGCAGCTACAAGGGCTGTACTGTGCATTACCAATGGTAGTGGAATTGATGCTGAAGGTACAGCAGACTTAGTACGGTAATCTTCGAACTCCCTGTTTGAATTGTCATCTATAATCATAGATGGAGGAGGCATTAATTGAGCTGTAGTGACCCTTGTAGGGGGAGTTTCAGGAATAACTTCTTATGTATGCTCTGTAGAATCTGGTGAGTCATAAAAGAGTTTCCAGTAAGGACTATGCAGTTTAACTTCGGCTCGGAGCCATGGTCCATAGGCCATCTTTTCTCATCCCTCGTGTTTATCTTCAGAGTAGGGAACATCTTTACAATACATCGCATAATGGCCAAGTTTGCCACAGGAAAAGCATAAATGAGACAGCCGTTCATATCGAAAATCCAACCAAAAAGGTTTGCCCTGAATTCGTATTAGTTTTCATGTGATTAGAGGTGCATTCACATTGAGTTGGACACGAACTCTACCTGTCTTAGATAGATAGCCTTCCTTTGAATCCATCTTCACATCTTTAATCTCACCAAGGTGCTGGACAGCTTTTCTTAGCATGCGTTCTGAAGACCATTCAAGAGGTAATCCAATGACTTGTACCCAAAAGTCACAGGTTGAGAAGTCACAACAGTGTAGAGGGGTATTAGGAATCCATTGTTTAAAATTAACCAAGTGGCCAGAAAAGAGCCAATGTCCACCATCAAGAACTTTTTGCATATCTTCATGGGTCTTAAACTTTGTGATATAGAAACCTATCTCACTCTGTGATATATCTGCAGAATCTATACACCATGCTTTCCTGAGCGTAGTTTGAAGTGCTGGAAGATTAATAGATGGATTCGACAGAATTTTTGCAACTAAAGTTAAACGGCATGCCTCTACCGTGTCAGCGGGTGGGGCTTCATCCCAATCTTCGATAATATGTTCTGTAGTGAGACGACTCAGACTAGAACAGAGAGCCGCTAGACGTGAAGATGTGGTGGATTCATTTGAGTCCATCTTGAGGAGAATCTCATCGAGTTGAGCAGAGAACAGCGACAGAGGCTGCGACAAGTGCAGTGGATGGAGAAGAACAACAATTCAATCCCATGCAAGACAATCACCAAGTAAAGAAGACATGCAGTAGCTAACCCATGACAATCGGCAACGAAATTGGCAGAGTCAACATGATTCTGAGTCTGATGGAGGCGAGGGATGAAGCCGATGCAGGAAAAACTAGACGCCCTTCAAGCCATGCAGTCCGGCACAAGTGGTAAGAGAGCAATAACACCAGAACTGGGGAGACTGGATGACTTGCCAAGTCGAGAGAAACTAATGTAGGTTATGGGTTGAAAGTACTGTAGAATACTGTTGGTTTTTCTGTAGGGAATTATGGATGAGGGTTTGAAGGAAAACTGCCATTTGAGGTAGAGAGAGCTCGACAAAACGAGAGAATTTGGGGAGACTGGAAATCCTAGTGTTTACGTCCTCATCACATTGTTTTTTACTTTATTGATTGCTTGTTTGAGAAATAAGGCTTATTAGCCTAAGCGCATACTTTCTTTCGTGTTTGCATGTGAATGTTAGATGTATCTTTTAGGGCCGATGCATGCTCGTGGGAAACCCTTGGGAGACGTGATCCGAATTTATGACCAAATGGTATTGACCACCACTTGTGAACGCAAGGGATGGCCAATTATCATTGGTCATAAAACAATCAACTAATGGTCTTAGGATGGGTCGACTTGTGTAAATCAAAGGGCGCCCTTGAGGCCCTTCTTGACCAATTGAATGCACTTGCTTAGGTTCATTGGCTGTCCAGCTTGTCATTGTTTGTAATAGCTTGATGGGAAATGCACGTTTTTTTGCAATGTATTGTGTTTTGAGTCCTTTGATCAAAAGCCAATGTAATTGAAATGTCCTGAAGAGGTGGTGACCGAAATGTCCACGTAATGATGAGGAGGTGGCTGATGTCCAATTCGGCCTTTTTTTTTACTTGTACCCAACTTTGGCATATACCTCGGGTTTTCAAATCCAATTTGTAATAATACCCAAGGAATTGCGGGTTTACTTTTCATGCCCTTAGAGTAGCTCGCTTATTGTTTGCCTTGAGTGTACAAATTACTTTCAATTACTTGCTTGTTCATTTCATACCTTGTTGATAGTTGGTTTAGAATAGCACGAACGAACCATCTACGCATGATCACCTTTCGATGAATTTGCACAAAAACATATAAATGAATGCATGATCACTTTAGGTAACAACCAAACTCATTAAGTTCTAAAAGGACACTAATGGAGATCATGAGCATAACCCAAGTCCTCCAATTCATGAATCTCTGGAAATCAAGGGATATCTCCCAATCCTTGATTGGGCAACTAGCCGGCATCCAAAAAAGAGGCTAGTGACAACTCCTAGATAACATTTTTAAATTGCCTAAAAATCTTAAAATGAACCCGTCACATGAATTATAGGTTTTGGATAACCCATGTTCTCGATCGATGGCCCTCTTGGACGAGCATCAAAGAAGATGTGTTCGAGACTTCTTTATGCGAATGGGCCTTGTAGAACTGTCATTTAAACAATTACTTCTAAACCAGTTCCCATCCGTATATTAGCCATCGAGGTTGGTCGCGACATAAAGTAGAACAAAATAAAGTCAATGAAGTATGAGAAAATAAAGACCCGAGCCGATCAGATAAAAATTAACAAGGCTTAATTATTAAGCCCCGGGACAAGAACCCATGAGCTATAAGTCAAAAGTAAACGTGCATTAATCTATGACGCATAAGAGACTTAGTCTAAGTTCCTAAGCACCAAAAGACATGTATAATGAATATTGAACTATATGAGATAGAATTATTGATAGAATTATTCACGAAGTTAATGCAATAATTATGTAGATGCAATCTAAGCAATACATCTTGAGCATTGATCTCCAAACTTGCTGCTAATCGTCAATTAGCCATAATCCTAATTCCTAGAATTTCTCCAGAATTTCATCACTCTTAAAGTGTTCATCAGATAATTTCCCTTGCACAAGAAATCAAGAACCCGGCCAATAGTAGGCATATACTCCATAGAAGGTCTGTGTGGAAGTAAGAACAAGCAAAACGAATGCAGCAATAACGGAAATGATTGACCAGGGATTGTTGAAGTAGTTGTGATTGAGAATGGCTATCCAGGCATTCCACTTGTGCTCGAGATAGGCTCTCCATGATCGGCTTCTGCGGCTCTCGTAGTTACTCACGTTCTCAGACAATGTACAGAGATAATTGTCCTTGATGCTGAAGACTACCTCCTGGCAAAGTCGGTTGAAGAGGTCAGCCACCTCAGCATCACTCCCAAGCCGGTGCTTGATGATCCCACGCTTGCGAAGGTACTTGACATCCTCGGGGGAGTCGATCAAGTCATCCATGAAAGTAATGTACGAGGTGATTTCGTTGCTGCAATGGAAGTGAGACTGCTCGAAGGCTATCAAGTTGAGGAAGAGCGACTGATATAGCTAGAACGAGTACCTAGAGGGGGGTGAATAGGTATACAAACGATTTTTCACTTAAATCACACAACACTAGACAATCGATGGAAATAAACGACAATCGAAAGACTGAGAGAAGGGAAAAGAGAATTGAACACAATGATTATAGTGGTTCGGCTTTTGTTTAAGCCTACGTCCACTCTTTTCGCACCGACAGCCTATTGGCTGGATTCCACTATGAACAAAGAAGTGTTACGGCGTTGTTCTTCCTTGATTGATGATGTAGATGATCTACCACACTTGCTCAAGATATCACTAAGTATAAACACTCTTTTGTGTATACAATTTTGCTCAGAATGAATCGACTGAATATCAAGGAACTTCAGACTCTGGAATTCGTCTATCGAGCATGCACTAAAATAACTTGAACGACTTCCTTTTATACTCCTTCATGCCATCATACCCGTTGGCACTTACCAAAGGAATTCCTCCAATCTACCCGTTGGACGGAATCAATTAAGGAGATCTTTCGAGCTATTAAAGGAACTTGACGATAGCCCATCAATCCGTTCGTCCATACAACGGGATCTTGGTTTCCAAGAATAGAACTTTCCAAGATTACTTCGTCAATCATCGGATCTTGAATAGAAAGAATCCGTTAGCTTAACCCAGCCAAGATATCTTCTCCGAGAGAATAGGACTAACTTCTTAACCAAACACCTAGGTTCGGATAGCCTTTCGACACCTTTGGATTAGAAAGCTGTCAATGAGAATATCTTTAAGTCTTGAGTCTTGAGTCTTGAGTCTTGATGTCCAACTGTCTTCGGACTCTAAACCGAAAGTCCGTAATAATCCAGAGACTAGGCGAAAGAAACGTTTTGTCGGCTTCAAAATATTCGGCAAGATTTCTCCAACAATCTCCCCCTTTTTGATGATGACAAAACTTTCTTGTAGATTTGAACAACTTTGACCTGCAAAATATTACTCAAGTAATATGGCTATCTCATAACAATTAATAAAGAACAACCAGACTCTGCATCCACAAGAAGATTGGTTAGTCCTTCACAAGTAAAACCATATAACAATACTTGATGTAACTGCAAGCATTCAGATATCAAAATCCACACTACAGACTAAGTTCAAGTTCAAGCTCATACCCAATTCAAAACACATAAAAGAGATAAAATTTAAAGTTGAAAGTTCAAAAGGTTCAGAGTTCAAAAGGTTCAAAGTTCGAGGTTCAAAGTTCGAGTTCAAAGCTGGCATTTTCTCCCCCCTTTTGTCATCATTAAAAAGGTGAGAAAGTAGTCAAGTCGCTTGGGAATGCGAACGATCCGGAAATCTCCCATGGATTGAACTAATCCTTCCAGCCTCTTCAAGTCTTCCTTTAGATGAGCTACCTCTTCTCCTTTGGCATTGGCTTCAATTTGAAGAGAGAGATCTTTGATCTGATCTTGAAGGGAAACAGAAGATGCTTTCCCAGCATTCTTCAGGACTTGAATTTCACAGTCCAAAGCATAGATTTGACCACGCATTTCCAGAAGGATATCAAGTATGCGACGAAAATCTGCCGAATTATCCGTCGAGTACTGACATTTGCTCGGTCGATGGAGTAAACGCAGACGATGGATCTTCTGTGTAATCGCGCAGTTTCGATGTTGATGTATCATGTCCTTCTCCAGGCATTTGAGAAGCCTGAAAATCTTTTGGGTTTGCTTTAGAGCGACTCACATCTTCACAAGGAACAGATGTAGTCTTCCTGTGCTCAACTCCTTCCCCTGCTTCTCCCCCTGTTTCTAAAGCCTCGGATGGGAAAGAATGAGGGTCAATCTGCAGCGTCTTGAAAAACTTCATCTTCATCTGCGGACTTTTCTTTGGCTGCCTCTTCTTCTTCTTCAGCTTCTTTCTCTCGCTTCTTCTTTCTCTCGTTGCTTCTCTTTCTTTCTCTTCTTGCTCGCTCTTTCTTTCTCTTCTTCTACGGCCTTTTCTTGTCTCTCTTCTTCTCTCTGTTTTTCCTCTGCTTCTTTTTCCTTCTCGACATTCCGTTGATTCAGATACAGAATGTCTTCTCCTTATCAATGCAGAAATAGTGCAATCTTCCTCTTCTTCTTCTTCTTCTTCATCCACCAAGAGTCTCCTCTTTTGCTTTTTGGATGGTGGATTGATTTGCTCCTTTCCTTTGCTTTTGGATGCCGAAGGTACTGGAGATTTCATTTTGAACTGCTCCATTTCCTTTTCAAGTTCTTTCAGACGCATTTTTGTCACCATTCGCAGACCCACCACCATTTTATCGCATGTTCGAACACACGAGAGATTGTGGGGGCTCAATGTTTAAGTGTCCGAAGATCTTGGTCACAAGACTTGCATAAGGCGGTTGTCCCTTGTCCTTCACCATAGCTCTATACATGTGAAAAAGAATGATGTGAGGAAGAGAATTTCTTCCCTTTGATGATTGCATACATCAATTTTGCCTCTGAATTTGACACATCTGTCTTTGATGTCGATTTCGGCCTAAGACAGTTGATTACAATTTTGTGCAGCAAAATGTTGATAGCACGCATTCTCGTGTAGACAATTTTCTCTTAAATGCTTGTTGCCTTTCACAAGATCCAGCATAAGACGAGCACTTTGGAAACTTTAATCGGTTGATATGATCCTCTCTCTACTCCAATGATATCAGCCAACATGTTCACATCTACTATGTAGTCTTGGTCTCGGACACTAAAGGACATTCTATTCGCATCCAAAAAGCTAAGATTCGAATAGAAATATGCAGTCAGTTGAGCATATCCTTCAGTAGTGTCAGAGCAAAATTGCTCAAGTTGCAGTAGATCGAACTTCTCCCTTAAGTTCACATGAATAGCATCCAGAAAATCAAAATCAACGCTTCTAGGGTTTATCACCCCTCTCTTCAACAGCCTGAAAAACAAATTCTCCGATCTTTGGATTTAAACAAATCCATCCTCTTTCCTTTCACCTTTGCAGCAACACCCAATCTCGGTTGAAAATCATAGAACATTTTATCATCGTCATTTCCATCAGTAGGAGTCTGTCCAGCCACACGAGGATCACTAGGAATACTAGCAAGTGCTTCTTCTGCCCTTCCTCTAGGAGCAATTCCCAACTCCTCCATTTGTCGCAGAAAAAGATATTCATTCCCATAGTTCTTACTTTTGAGAAACTCATTCACGTGGTTCAACGGAGTTCCTATGCTTTTCAAAGCACGATAGAGTTTATAGATAAAAGAGGGTTTTTGTATTCTTACAGGCTCTGCATCCTCGATTATCTCATCCTCTTGATGGTGACCCGCACTTTGTGGGGTAGATGAAGAAGAATCACGTGCTGGAGAGCGAATCGGGCTCTGTTGCTGACTTGATAACTCATCTTCTTCGGTGAGATCAACATGGGTAGGACCCTCTCTTGCTCTTTGTGGTCCCCCTGCTTACTATTCTTGAGGACTTCCTTGAAGAAGACATCTTTCTTTGACACTGAGAGATTTCTTTAATCGTTTTCCCAAGAAAAGTTGACAACTTTCTCAAGTTTGAACACAAAATGGAAACGAGATTGAGAGAAGAATGCTTTTCGAGGGTTTAGGAGATAGAGAGAAGAAAAACTGTATATATATAACTCTGTTTCAAAATGGAAAAAACCAATCGGTACGAAGGAAAGTGAACCGACGAATTCTTTTAAAATCAATAACTGCCATTTTTAATAGAAGTTATATTTTTGAAAAGACACGATTCTCTTTTTCTCGGTAATTATAAATTGGTTAAATAATCATACCTTTTTGAGACAGAATAAAATAACAACTTACAAGTTAATACCCATGAGTCTCGAAGTCCGAGTCAGAAAGTCCGAGAGTCTCTAGACTTTAACTTCCTCAAGCTTCAAAATGTTGAGCTCGGAGCGAATAAAATCAAATTGATTTTTCTCCAAAGGCTTTGTGAATATATCCGGTTGACTCTTTGAATCAACAAATTGAATCGAGATTTCTCCATTTTGAACATGATCTCGATGAAGTGATGTCGAATCTCTATATGCTTTGCTCTTGAGTGAAGAATTGGATTTTTGTGAGATTTATTGCACTAGTGCTTTGTCGCATCGATTTCGTGCATGAGTCTTCAATTCGAAGTCTTGAAAGCATTTGCTTAATCCACGAGAATTTGCGAACAGCAGCTGCCAAGAGCTACATACTCGCTTCGTTGTTGAAAGAGCCACGGTACTCGCTTCCTTGAAAACCAAGATACCGTCCTGTTTCAACCGGCACGTACCTAAAGTACTCTTTCTATCAACTCTGCAACCTGCTAGATTTGCGTCTGAATATCCCAGAAGATTAAAGTCTCCCTTCTTAGGATACCAGAGACCAATGCTTGAAGATGAAGCAACGTATTTGATAATACGTTTCGCAGCACTGAGATGAGATTCTCTAGGGTCTAATTGAAACCTAGCACAGATGCAAACACTTAACAAAATATCAGGTCTAGAAGCAGTAAGATAAAGAAGTGAACCGATGATACTCTGTATAATTTTTGATCAACTTTCTTCCCTTCTTCATCTTTGTCTATCTTCAAGGAACAAGACATTGGTATGTCTGTCTTTTGCACTTTTCAAGCCCAAATCTTTTGACAAGATCATTAGCATATTTTTCTTGACAAATGAAAGTTCCTTCCTTCAATTGTTTAATTTGAAGTCCAAGAAAGAATGTTAACTCTCCCATCATACTCATTTCAAACTCATCCTGCATAGACTTAGAAAATTTCTTGCACAGACTTTCATTAGATGATCCAAAAATAATGTCATCTACATATATTTGAACAAGTAAAAACTTTTGTTTTCCTTTTTGATAAATAAAGTAGTATCAACTTTACCTTTAACAAATCCATTTGTATTAGAAACTTACCGAGTCCGTCGTACCACGCTCGAGGTGCTTGTTTTAAACCATATAAGGCCTTTTCGGTCGAAGGCGAGTCCGGCTTCTTTGGGTCTTCAAACCCAGGTGGTTGTTCCACATAGACTTCCTCATGGATAAATCCATTCGGGAAAGCACTTTTGACGTCCATTTGGAATAACTGAAATCTTTATAACAAGCAAAAGCAAGCAATAATCAAATAGCCTCTAACCTTGCTACCGGTGCGTAAGTCTCATCATAGTCTATCCCTTCTTCTTGCGTATATCCTTTGGCTACGAGTCCGGCCTTGTTTCGTACGACTTTACCTTTCTCATTCATCTTGTTTCGAACACCCATTTGGCTCCAATAACAGATTTACCTTTTGGTTTAGGTGTCAATTCCGGACATCATTAATGATAAACCTGTCGAGCTCATCTTGCATGGCTTCAATCCAGCTTTCGTTAGACAAAGCTTCTTTTATGCTTTTTGGTTCAATTTCAGAAATGAGAGCTACGGCACTAGACTCTTCACGCCTTTTGGATCTGGTGCGAATTCCTTCATTAAGTTCGCCAATAATTAGATCTTTGGGATGACTGGACTTATGCTTCCAGTTGCTGGTTGATTTATCCGGCGATGATCCCTTTCTTTGCTCGAATCTTCACAAATGGCTTGATGCTGGTCTTCCCGAATCCGTGACGCCTCTTGTGTTGAAGACTTTGAGAGATTGGAGCAAGATCGGACTCTTCATGATGAGTCGATTGGATTCATCTTGAACCGAGTCTTGAAATTTGACATTCATTGACTCCTCCACGCCCGACTCTTCTTGTTATAGACTCGTAGGCTTTGCTTGATGAAGAATATCCAAGGAAGATGCCTTCATCGATCTTTCTTCAAACTTACCAACATAATCTTTTGCATTTTTCAATATAAAGCATTTGCAACCGAATACATGAAAGTATGAAACAATAGGCTTCTTACCTTTGAATAATTCATAGGGGTTTTCTTTAAAATAGGTCTTAAAAAGACTCTGTTAATGATATAGCAAGCTGTTGAAACTTCAGCCCAAAATCGAGAAGAAATTTTGCTTTCAATTAGAAGAGATCTTGCCATTTCTTGAAGAGATCTATTCTTCTTTCCACAACTCCATTTTCCGAGGAGTATATGGAGAAGAGAACATATGCTTAAAGCCGATTCATCACAGAATTTTGTAAAATCTTGATTTTCAAATTCACCACCATGATCTGTTCTTATGCTTGAAATAACACATCCCTTTTCATTTTGAACCTTTTTAGCAAATTTTTCAAAATATGAAAAGGTTTCGGATTTACTTGATAGAAAAAATACCCAAGTAAAGCGAGAGTAATCATCTACGATTACTAAGCAATATTTCTTACCTCAATACTGGGTTCTGGTTGGTCCGAAGAGATCCATATGAAGTAACTGCAGTACATGATTAGTTGAGACATGATTTATAGACTTATATGAATTTCTTACCCGCTTTCCTGAATACATGGAGTACACGGTTCGTCTTTTGATAAGGCAATTTGGGTAGACCACGAACAAGCTGCTTTGATGAGATTTTGGCTAATTGCTTCATATTAATATGCCCAAGCTTTACGTGCCACGAGACTTGCTTCGTCTTGTATTGAAATCAAGCATTGCGATTCTTCCGGTTTCACGTCCGAGAGAAGATAGATATTTCCATGCCTTCTACCCAAGAAAGAGGCGAGTAGAGTCTTTTTTGGTTCGAACATATTCCTTCTTGAAAGAAGATCTTAAAACCAAAGTATCACATAGTTGATCGATCTTTGAGAAGATTGTAATTGAGTCCTTCCACTAGAGAAACATTGCTTATTGAGAGATTTCCAATTTTCACGGTTCCAAAACCCACAATTCTTCCTTTGCTATTTCCTCCAAATGAGACTTTTCCACCATTTACTTGAACAAGCTTTATAAAGCATTTTGAGTCTCCTGTCATATGTCTTGAACATCCACTGTCTAGATACCACTTTACCTTTCTCTTGATAGATACTTCAAATTCGCTGTCTGAGTCTGATTCAGAGTTTGAGTCTGAGTCTGATTGCGCCATCAGACACAAGTTGGCATATTCATCATCACTTTCTTCACACTCTGTATCACTCCAGGTTTCAGCTTTGAGAGCCTTTCGAGACTTTTCAACCTTTCCTTTCTTCTTCTTTAGAAGAGGACAGTTGGGTCTGATGTGTCCCTTTTTCTTACATTCAAAGCAAACAACATCTTTATTTGCTTCATTATCATCTTGTCTTGGTGCATTTGTCTTTGAAAGCCTTGTCTCTTGGAGTTGAATCTTCTTCCTTTTCTATTCAACTTTCTGAATCTTCTTATCATTAGGGCAAGCTCCTCATCGTTCATATCGTCTTGAGAATGTAACATCGAATCATCATTTGATTTTAATGCAATGGATTTCTTACCTTTTGGATCTTCGTCTTCGTTTATTCGTTCCACTTCATAAGACCGAAGAGTTCCAACTAGCTCATCGACAGATAGTGGCATGATTCTTTGCGTCTCTCTTATTGAAGTCTTTATGTGATTCCAATCCTTTGAGAGTCCACGCTTGAAGCTTGTTAACCTTCATGGAATCGAAATTGGTTGACCTTGATTTTGTAGACCATTCACAATTTCGTAAACGACTAAACATGTCAGTTATTGATTCTCCAGATCTCATTTTGAAGGCTTCATATTGACCGAGAAGAATATTGATTCTGGTCTCTTTCACTCGATCAGTTCCTTCGTAGGTGATATGTAACCTATCCGAGACTTCTTTTTTGCTGTATCACAAGAAGATATTCTGTTATATTCGGTAGGTGATAAAGCACAATATAAAGAATATATTGCTTTTGCATCAAGAGTTTGTCTCTTGATTATTTCTTCCGAGACATTCCGCTAGCTTCCCATGACTTCTTTTCCTCTTTCCGAGACAATTGCAACTTTAGGAATGATTCCTTTTTCTACAACGTCCCATTCCGAGAGGATCCTTTGATCGTAGAAAAGCTTTCATCTTGTTCTTCCAGATGTTGTAATCCTTTCCATCAAAGTAGGGAGGTCTGGTATTGCTTTGCCCTTCCACCAGCCCCGGTGCTAACATACTAGCCATGGATCTTTTACTCAAGTAAAACACTTCAAATAAAGTGAGTACACAGGCTCGATACCAATTGATATAACTAGAACGAGTACCTAGAGGGGGTGAATAGGTATACAAACGATTTTTCACTTAAATCACACAACACTAGACAATCGATGGAAATAAACGACAATCGAAAGGCGAGAGAAGGGAAAAGAGAATTGAACACAATGATTATAGTGGTTCGGCTTTTGTTTAAGCCTACGTCCACTCTTCTACACCGATGCCTATTGGCTGGATTCCACTATGAACAAAGAAGTGTTACAGCGTTGTTCTTCCTTGATTGATGATGTAGATGATCTACCACACTTGCTCAAGATATCACTAAGTATAAACACTCTTTTGTGTATACAATTTTGCTCGTAATGAATCGATCGAATATCAAGGAACTTGGACTGGAATTCGTCTATCGAGCATGCACTAAAATAACTTGAACGACTTCCTTTTATACTCCTTCATGCCATCATACCCGTTGGCACTTACCAAAGGAATTCCTCCAATCTACCCGTTGGACGGAATCAATTAAGGAGATCTTTCGAGCTATTAAAGGAACTTGACGATAGCCCACCAACTCGTTCGCCCATACAACGGGATCTTGGTTTCCAAGAATAGAACTTTCCAAGATTACTTCGTCAATCATCGGATCTTGAATAGAAAGAATCCGTTAGCTTAACTTGACCAAGATATCTTCTCCAGAGAATAGGACTAACTTCTTAACCAAACACCTAGGTTCTGGATAGCCTTTCGACCTTTGGATTAGAAAACTGTCAATGAGAATATCTTTAAGTCTTGAGTCTTGAGTCTTGAGTCTTGATGTCCAACTGTCTTCAGACTCTAAACCGAAAGTCTGTAATAATCCAGACTAGACTGAAAGAAACGTTTTGTCAACTTCAAAATATTCTGGCAAGATTTCTCCAACAGCGACCTCATCCCCTTATGGATGAGAAGCTGGGGGATCTGGAGGGTCCCATCCTTGAACTCGATGTCCAAGAACTTGTCCGTCTTTCTCTCGCAGAACCCGATCCCAGCTTCCCGGAGATCCGTCACGCTGAGGATGGAACGTTGCTGTGTCTGCAGCCCCGGCATCTTCCCTGTTGTCTGTCGCCTTAGGCCCAAGCCCAAGATGTTCAACCGGAACACTTCGAGGAAATGGAGTCCGCCATGGTCAGGTACAATCTCCAGCCCCTTGCTGCTACAATCGGGCCGGGGGGCATATTTGGGCATCAGATGACTGAAGAACATGAGCGCTAGCTTGGCCACGAACCCCTTGTGGTCGGAGATGCCGAACTGGAGGCCAAGCAAATGGTCGAGTATGAAGAGTGGGATCTGATTCTCGAGCTTGAGCATGTCCCCCTGGATCATGTGCATCGATCGCAACAGTGAGAAGACAGGGTCATTGCTGGGGTACCCAAGTGTATCAAACCCCATGATGACTCCCAGGAACAACTCGATCACAAAACACCCGTCGAGAACCATCATCTCCACGAACTTCTCGCTACTCATGAATATCTTCCCCTCGTAGCAGGCGCGAGCTTTCATTTCAACCTTCTTCACCAAGTCTTGATAGAGGCCTATCTCGTGACTCGTGCGCCTGAGGATGTGATCGAGGCAGCGGCACTTGTGCCACTCCATCTGGCAGAGGTGCGTCTCTTTGTGGTGGTACGGCCCAAGGGAGATGATTTGGGGGATGTAGGCCTTGTCCTTGCCATACTTGAGATAGTGTGGGATCCGGTAAATGGAGAGATTTTCCCATGAGCATGCCCTGTTGTCCTGGCGAACTTGCTGGAGCTTCTCTTTGATGGAGGATAAAACCCCATCGGACTCAGGCGGCCCTGGGTCATCTTCGGTAACGTTTTCAACCCCATTGTTCTCAACCACGACCTCAAGCTTAGATGGTTCTTGCTCTAGCTTGTGAACCTGGTGGTCCTGAGACTGTTGTTCTTGCTGGTGATAACTATTGATTCTGTGGATGAATTGGAGGTTGATTTCATCCGGAGTCGACATTCCACAGCTTCTTTTAGCTTGTGACCAATTGAATGCAAACGGAAAATGAAGGGCCTTTTGTGAGGTTTGTTGGAAACGTCTACCATTTCTTGTGAAGAATTGGTCATGTTTCTCTGCCTTTTGCCTTTCTGAGGTTGGTGGTCCTGAGGCTGTAGCTGTTTTCAGTGTCCAGATGCCGCAGCTTGTATGAGATTGAGAACTGCAAAGAAGTTCCTCGAGTCGAGAGTAACTTGTTACTGGTGACCTTAAGAGCAACCTTTTTTTCTCGCGAAGAGTTGGTCTATGCTTCTCTTTCTTTGCCTTTATTGGGTTTTGATCTTTGAACCGATGCTTCCTAATTAAAAAGCAAAAATTACCAAAAATTCTAAATTATGCCCACTATGATATATTTATCTCAAAATTTTTCTGTAACACTAAAATCTCATAAGTATTTATGTCAACGAAAACCATTGAAAATTTGGCCAAATAGACGCTAGAACATAGCGCCCACAAAAATAATGTTGTTTTAGCTAAAACATCATTTAACAGAATCTTAACAAAGTGTAAATATATCACATAATTATAAGTTTAAGGTATTTCATATCACAATAAAAAGTTTATAGCAAATGTGTCGCAGTGGACATAGTATAGAGTTTTTGATGTCATAAAAAAATTCAAAATAAATGTGTCATAGTAAGTATAATTTTGATTTTTTTTTTTACTATTATCTTAAAAAAAAAAAAAAAGATTGGTGTGATATTTTAATGTCTTGGGATATTCGAACAAAGGAAATATTTTTCCTACATTGAGATTCAAAACAACCTTTATAATATTCTGGGTGTTATGAGGTCACATCGATTGTGTCATCATATTAATAAGCTGAAAGCGTGATGGACCACATGCCCCACCTTTGCCATACAAGGTACGATAATGGGACTGGCTTTTCATCCGTCCAAAAGGAGAGTCGGACGCCTCATGCTCCACGTGAAATACCTGGTGGCACTCCGTAGAATGGTTGAGTTTTTGTTTTGCCCATCTTAGCCTTTTAATTAGATTTTCCATAGGCCAGAATGATTTACTTATTAATGGGAGAAATAGATGGTCGAATATAGCAGCATTTTGCATACAACTCCGCTTAAGAGCAGCATCAAAAGAATAGAATGACAAAGAGGAAATTTCAAGCTATCTTATAATTGGATATGCAAAAAGCTTATGTTCGAGTAGAATTTAATTTTTTAAAGAGTCCACTCAAAATGGGATTTCACACTAAATGGGTGCATTGGGTTATGTAGTGTGGTCTCCTTCAGTGTGAAAATTAATGGAGAACTCTTACAATATTTCTATCCATCAAGGGGGCTTAGACAGGGAGATCCCATTTTCCCATTATCTCTTCATTTTGATAGCTAATGCTTTGTCCACTCTCATCAAGCAAGCAATCGAAATAGGAAACATCAAAGGTATACAGCTAAACAGATGGTGTCCTACTCTATCTCATCTATTGTTCGCGGATGATTATATCTTTAGCTTATTAATATAATGTCAAAGCCTAGCAAGTGTTTTGAATCAGTATTGTGCAACTTCGGGACAGGCTATTAATTTGAACAAATTTGGGATCTTTATTAGCAGGGATTGTCCTATTAGGCTTAAGGAAAATATGGCTAGGGAACTTAGAGTTCCTGTGATTGGCAAAATAAAGAAATATCTAGGAATATTGTCGGACTGGGGTGGTTCCAAGAAGGAAATGTTTGGGGTAAGATTGTCACAAATATATCAGTTTAGGATTTTCGTGATATTATCCTTTGGAATAAATAGAGACCAAGAAGTCTTTTTTTAGATCAATTCACACTCTAATCACTAATAATAACCAATTAATCAATCTCATTCGTATTTTTTTTCCTTCTTTCTTGATGCTCAGAGTCAAATTGCTTAGCTGTCCGTTATTAATTGTTCATCCATCATACTAATCAAACTAGCAATCTTCTATATGCAGTGAAGGCACTGTGCCGCTCCTCCATATGGCGGAGGTGCTTGTCACTGTGGTGGCACGGCTCGAGGGAGACGATCTCTCCGGCTTCTTTCTCTTTCACCAAAAATGTGTGTATTTGCACATATCGGTGCCAATTGTTGGAACTTCATTACAATGAATGGACAATTTGCTGCAATCACGTGGCATCGTTTACACTGTGGGAAAGTCAATTACGGCTTTTGAAGCAAAAAATAATTATTCATGTAAAATAAATAAGAATTCTTATTTTTCATGACTTATTTTGTATAAAATCCATCAATGGATAAATGTATTGATTAATAACTCTATCTCACCTCTAACATATTTCAATTTTAAATATTGAATCTTTGTAATCTCATAAACGACCTAACAAAAACATCATCATATTTTCCTTTTTCTGTACATATGTGTGTAATCACTCCAATTTTGTTGAAAAGTTTGTTCTATTAACTAATGATTCAAATGTTTCATGTCAAGTCAATTTTATGAAATCTTTTAAATGTTAACTTTTCGCATACTCACCTTGTGTGTGTACACTTTTGCTAGTTATAATAGTAACAAAAGATATTTGTCTCTTAATTGTCCTTGAATCTCAAACAAAGTTTTCAACAAAAGTGGCTCAAGAAATAGTTTGTTGTGGTGATGGTTCACTTAAGCTTAGTAACACGACCATAAATTTTTCTAGATCAACAGTCCGAACTTGAAAAAAAAAATAATAAAGACCAGAATTATTATTTTTTTAGATCAATTGGACAATTGTTAGAACTTGAAATCTTAGAATAAACAAAGACCAAAAAGTCTTTTCCTTAGATCAACGGAGCAGCTTTGCGAACTTGAAAATTTGGAGTAGACAAAGACAAAAAAGTCTTTTTATTAATTCATACGGTGATTCACAAAAGCCTAATAACGGGACCCCTGTCAAAATTGAAACCTTGAAATAAACAAAGACCAGAAAGCCTTTGTGCAGATCAATTCATATTCTTTTTATAAAGAATTCCAATTAATCAGACCTAGGAATCTTGGAATAAACAAAGAACAAAAAGCATTTCTTTTAGATCAATTCATACTATGTCCCTAAAGAATAACCAATTAATCAGTCTCACTTATATTTTTCCTTTTTCTTGATGCTAAATGACAAATGGCTTTGATGTTCATTAATAATTGTTCACCCATCACACAAACTAGCAACCATAGATTTATTTAATATGCGAGCACTCTTTTAGGCATAATAGCGGCCGACCATAAAAATTAGTCACAAATGAAAAAAAAAATGAAGAGTTCATAAAATTGAACATTACAAGATTTAACGGCTTAAAATGTTAGAACAAACCGTTGCCCTCTTTAATTTTTTATCCCTGATATTATCTCTCATACGATAAACATGTTTGGCAAAAGAAACTAGTTAAAAATGTGAGAAGTCTTTATCTTTTTATATTTCAACTCTATTATTATTCGCCTGAAAATTCAATTAGAGCATTTAGCTTAATTTTCCCATAAGAATTGGTTGAAATTAATTTTCTTCGGATCTCACACAGAAATTTCAACAGGTTCAATAAATAGTTTGTACTTGTGGTGGTTCAAGTGAGTTTAGTAAAGTGACCATAAAGTTTTTCTAGATCAACGGTCAAAACTTACAATATTGGAATAAACGATAACCAAAAAGTTCTTTTTTCTAGGTCAATTCATAGGGTGATTCACAAAAGCCTAATAATGGAACCACTGTCAGAATTGAAACCTTTGCAATAAACAAAGACTACAAGGCCTCTGTGTAGATCAATTCATATTCCGTTTATATAGAATTCCAATTAATCAGTCCTTGATATATTGGGATAAACAAAGAACAAAAGGTACCTTTTCTGTATCAATTCATACTATGTCCACAAAGAACGACCAATTAATCAGTCTCATTTATATTTTTGTCTTTTTCCTTGATGCTAAAAGAAAAATTGCTTTGCTGCTCGTTAATAATTGTCGCCCATCATACAAACTAGCAACCATAGATTTATTCAATGTGTGAGCACTCTCTTAGGTGTAATAGTGGATAAGCATGAAAATTAGTCACAAATAAAAAAAAAATTTGAAGAGTTCATAAAAATTTGAATATTATAAGATCTAACGGCTTAAAATGTTAGAACAAACTATTACCCTCTTTAATTTTTTATCCCTGATATTATCTCTTTTAACATAAATATGTTTGACAAAAGAAATTAATAAAAAAATGCGAGAAGTCTTTGTCTTTTTATACTTCAACTCTATTATTACTTGTCCAAAAATTCAATTAGAGCACAATAAATAGTTTGTACTCGTAGTGGTTCAGGTGAGCTTAGTAATACGACCATAAAGTTTTTCTAGATCAACGGTCAAAACTTAGAATTTTGGAATAAACAAAGACCAAAAAGTTCTTTTTTCAAGGTCAGTTCATACGGTGATTCACAAAAGCCTAATAACGGGACTGCTATTAGAACCGAAACCTTGAAATAAACAAAGACTAGAAAGCCTTTGTGTGGATCAATTCATATTCCTTTTATAAAGAATTACAATTAATCAGTCTTGGAATCTTCGAATAAACAAAAAACTTAAAGTATTTTTTTTAGATCAATTCATACTTTGTCCAAAAGAATGACCTATTAATCAGTCTCGTTTATATTTTTTTCTTTTTTCTTGATGCTAAAAGACAAATTGCTTTGCTGTTCGTTATTATTTGTTCACCCATCATACAAACTGGCAACCATAGATTTATTTAATATGCGAGCACTCTCTCAAGCATACTAACGGCTGAGTGCGGAAATTAGTCACAAATGAAATATGAATAAAGAGTTCATAAAAATTTAAACATTACAAGATTTACCGGCTTAAAATGTTAGAACAAACCATTACCCTCTGTAACTTTTTCCCCGATAACATCTCTCTTAAGATAAACATGTTTTGCAAAAGAAATTAGTTAAAAATGTGAGAATTCTTAACCTTTTTATCCTTCAACTCTATTATTACTCCTCCGAAAATTCAATTAGAGCATTTAGTTTAATGTTCCCATAAGAGTCGGTTGAGATTTATTGTCTACGAATCTCACACAGAAATTTCAATGTGTATGAGGTGGCTTAACACATACTTTGTCCACGTGGTGGTTCACGTGAGCTTAGTAACGCGACCAAAAAGTTTTTCGAGATCCGTGATCAAAACTTAGAATCTTTGACCAAACAAAGACCATAAATTTTGTTTTTTAGATCAGTTCACATGGGATTTTTTTTTTGGTCGAAAACAGCGGTATTATATATTAACTTCCAGAAGAACTACCGCTGGACAAAGCTTCAGAGTACAAAAGATCCAAGAGGTGGGAAGGGGGAGAGATGGCCCAATTTGGGGGAGCATAGAAAGCCCATGGGACTTAGCAACCCAATCAGCAATGAAGTTTGCGGCCCGTCTACAATATTGGATGCGAAGAAAAGGAAAACAGGGCAAGATTGCCCTAGCTTCTGCGAACAATGCTCGTTGTTGCCAGGGGATCAAAGTAGGGTTTCGCACAGCATCCACCATTACCGAACAATCGGACTCCAGTAGTAGACAATCGCGATCCATCCCTTTCTGCAACAGAAATTTTAAGGTAAGAATCAACACTTGAGTCTCTGTTTCTAGTGCCGAAGAGGCGTTAATGGTGTTAGTAAAACCATCGAGCAGGTGACCAACAGAGTCGTGGCACACACAGGCTACAGCTCCTTTGTGTTGCGAGATCGGGTACGCGCCATCTATAATGATTTTAATAACTCCCGGTGCTGGTGGATGCCACGGCTGATCAAGATCTGGTTGTGTCTTCCTCGGTTTCGCAGGCGTCTGGTTGTAGAGGCGGGTTGATCTGACATTTGCAAGAGCCAATTGCACCACCTGTTCAATATTTGGACTTCTTTGGCGAAAAACGAAATCGTTTATGCTCTTCCAGATATGCCACATGATAAAAGCCACTATCTCCAGCACATGTAAGTCATTTCTGTTCTCTATTAAATCTACAAGGCATTTATCAATCCTGGTAGCAGTAGAAAGGCTGGATGCTAAATTTACATATGGATGAGACCAGATAGCTTTTGTTCTAGGACATAAGAGGAAAATGTGTTCAGTTGTTTCCGGTACCTGATCTGTGCACATCGGACAAATGGGGTCAGGGATGATATGTCGGTGGAAAAGGTTCTCCTTTGTAGGTAGGGCATTTTGGCAAAGAGACCACATGAATATGCGTAGCTTTGGGGGACTCTGCAAATGCCATATAGAATACCATAGTTTTCTGGGTGGTTGGTAAGATGAAGAAGCCATATTAGAGGTATCACTGTGATTATGAGCTTTTATGTAATTATAAGCACTCTTAACCGTATATTGACCATTTAGTTGACCTTTCCAAATAAGCTTATCGTAGTGTGAGGAGGCCGAATCAAAGAAAGTATTTCACTTACAGTCCGATGATCAAAGCTTTGTCGAAGGAGGGGTTCATTCCATGCATTCTGATTTGGAAGTATAAAGTCAGCCACCCTCGTTGCTTCTCCTCTAGGAGCTGGCCCTCCTATAATACCGCTAGAAAGCCACTTATCCTCTCTAATGTTGATCCTTTGACCATTTCCGACCAACCATTGGAGATTGTCTGAAATAGAATCCCGACCTGTTAATAAACTGTGCCACCCCCATGAGGGTCTAGACCCTTTTTCAGCCTTCAAAAAATCCGTAGAATGGAAATATAAGCCTTTAAAAAGTCTGCCCCATAAAGTAAGGGATGCTTGAGTTAGACGCCAAGCTTGTTTTTCTAGTAGGGCTTTGTTGAATGAAATAAGATCCCGAAAACCCATTCCACCATGGTCCTTTCTATCCTTAAGAGTATCCCATTTCTTCCAGTGAATTCCAGATTTACTACAATTCTGCTACCACCAGAACCTTGCAATTTTCTGTTCAATAGACTTACATAGAAATAGAGGAATTTTAAATATGGACATGGCATATTACGGGATTGCTTGGACGACCGTTTTAAGTAGAATTTCCTTACCTCCTTTTGAAATTAGCTGTTCTTTCCAACCCTCCACCTTAGAATGTACTCTTCCCAAGATCCATGCAAACATCTCCCTTGTAGATTTCCCCCAGTCCGAAGGAAGACCAAGATATTTACCAGTTTTGGCCAATACTGGGACACATAGTTCGCTGGCTAGATTCACCTGAAGGCTCTGGGGGCAAGCTTTGCTAAAAAAAATCCCTGATTTGTTGCGGTTCACTTCTTGTCCTGTAGCTTGACAATATTGGTGTAGAATATTGGCTAAATTTTGGCATTCCATTAGTTTACCATCTAAGAAAAAGATAGCGTCATCAGCAAAAAAGAGATGGGATAGAGTAGGACACCACATGTTTAAAGTTATGCCTCTAAGATTGCCCATGTCTACTGCGTTAAGAAGTAGTGTTGATAAGACGTTTGCCACCAGGATAAAGAGGTATGGCGAGAGGGGATCGCCTTGTCTCAAGCCCCTAGTCGGGTGAAAGTAGGGTAGAGGTTCTCCATTAAACTTCACGCTAAGCGAAACTGTTGTTACACACTGCATTACCTAGCATACCCATTTTGCATGAAAGCCAAGCTGAGTGAGGTAGTCTTTTAGGAAATCCCATTCAACCCTATCATACGCCTTGAGCATGTCCAGTTTTAGGATAGCCTGAAAGTTCTTCTTCCTCTTTCGAATCTTAAGCTAGTGTAGAACCTCTTGGACAACAAGAATATTATCCTGGATATGACGTCCACTGATAAAAGCACATTGTTCTTGTTCAATCAGATTCGGTAGACAAGGCTTTAATCTGTTCGCGAGAACCTTTGAAATGATTTTGTATATGAAATTACAAAGGCTAATAGGTCACATCTTGGTCTAACCTTTACGGATGAGGAGTTTTGGGGATCAAAGATATTAATGTTCTATTGAATTCGGGCCTCAATACTCCGGTATGGAAAAAGTCTTTGACGGAAAGGAAGATATCGTCCCTTAAAATATCCCAGTGGGATTGGTAAAATTGTCCATTTAAGCCATCGGGTCCCGGAGCTTTTGATGCTCCCATTTGAAAAACAGCCATTTGCACTTCCTCTGGAGTGATCTCCTTTATTAAATCTTCATTCATCTCCTCCGTGACCTTAGGCGGACATTGTGCAAGTACAGGCCAATAGTCACGGCTTCCCACATACCGATACAACTTCTGAAAAAAACTTGATGTGATGTCCTTCAAAAGACTAGGTTCACGTACCCACTGATGATGCTCATTTTGTAACATGCTGATGCGATTTTGCTGCCTTCGATGTACAATAGTGGCATGGAAAAATTTGGTATTTTTGTCTCCCCATCTTAGCCAATTAAGCCTTGAACGCATTGCCCAATATTGTTCCTCCTGTTGCCATAATCTCTGTATGTGCTCTTGTATCTGAGAAACTTCAGCTTGATTATACTGACCATCTGGTTTATTGATCAGGTATTGGAGCTAGTCTTTAAGGAAATTGATGTGTTGATGACCATGGGAAAACTTGGATCGACTCCAGCTAGAGAGAGCCACCAAAACAGCCTTTAACTTCTGAGGTAGGTTCTTGCCTCTGATCTGGGACGCCTGCCATGATGCAGCAACAGTAATGCGACACCCTGGGTCTTGTAACCAAAAAGATTCAAAATTGAAAGTCTTCTTTCGTTTGACAAGTTCGGTTGCTGTTGTTAAAAGAATTGGGCTGTGATCTAATCCAAAGGCAGGCAAGGCAAAAGCTTCAGCTGTAGGAAAGGTAAGTTGCCAATCCATTGTACAAAATACCCTGTCCCATCTTTCTTTGACACATTCATCACCATTCATGTTGTTAGTCCATGTAAAAGCACAGCCTTTGTTGGCTACATCCATCAAAGAACAGTCGTTTACATTATCACGAAAGGTGTGCATACGATGTTGGTCAGCTGGTCGCTTGCTTATTTTCTCACATGGATAAAGTATCTCATTAAAATCACCGATACACACCCAAGGTAACATATTAGATCGATTGATTTGTCGCAAGTCCTCCCATAACATCTGTCGAAGATGGAATACGGCTGGTGCATATAAATAGGTAAGGTGCATGATAGCTCCACTAGTAGTATCCGTACAAAGCATATGCATGAAAGATAAAGTCTGCCATTCTACTGTCAAAGATACCCCCTCATTCCAAAATATTGCTAAACCACCAGCAAAACCGATGGGATTTACAATAATACTCTTCGAAAACCTCAGCCTTTTTTGGATCCTTTGAAGTAGCATTTCCTGATTCTTTGTTTCCATCATAAAAAGAGCATTTGGTTTTTCCTGGGCCACCATTGCCCTTAGTGCACGGACTGTCAAGGGATTGCCCAACCCCTGACAGTTCCAACTAATGAGTTTCATTTGTTTCTTGGTGGCTATTTAGGGCCAGCCACCAATGCCCAGTGATCAGATTCATCCGCCACAAAGATTGGAGTCTCCTGCAGTTGGGTTTCATCAAGTCCCTCAGATATCTGTAAACACCTATCAGAAGTTCCATACCACTTTGCTTTCTTCATGGGTCCAGCTTTAGGATGCAAGTGAGTATGCTTCAACTTCTTTGATTTTGATGAGCCTGCTTTCACTGGTTTTATTTTGGCGAGGGGATCCTCTGTAACAGGAATCTCAGTTGCTTGTCCGAGTGGTTTCCATTGAAGCGGAGCTGCAATAGTTATAACTTGGCCCTCAGCTGGTATGTCCATAACCTCCTTTGGATTGTTTATAGTAGATTGATGGGCAAGGATCAAATGGGTTAGCGATTGAGGAGTTTCAGGGATGACTTCCTCTACCTCCTCATTAGGAAGTTGGGTTTCATAAAAGGTATGCCAAAATGGACTATGCTCACGAACCTCTGCGCCTAGCCAATTTCCATAATAAAGATTATCCTTGCCTTCCGTTTTTTCAATGTCAAAAGGAAAAGTTGTACAGTGCGTAGCATAGTGACCGATGACCCCGCAAGAGTAACAATAGTGAGATAGTCGCTTGTAGCGAAAATCTAACCATATTGGCTGCCCATCCAATTGAATAAGCTGACCTAGGATGAGAGGTTGCTTTAAATTTAATTCTACCCTGACTCGTCCAGCTTTTAGAGGTAAACCATCATTCTGTTGAACCTTAACTGCCAGCACCCGACCAACATGACGCACAGCTTTGCGTAACATAATGTCAGTACACCATTCTAAAGGTAGTCCGATAACATGAACCCAAAACTCGCACATGGTAAAATCGTAGCAATGCAGAGGAGTGTTGGGAATCCAGGGCTTTAAAATAACTAAGTGATTTGAGAATCGCCAAGGACCACTATCCAATATCCTTTGCTTGTCCCCTTCCGACTTAAATTTGACCACATACAAACCCTCTTCACTCTGATATATATCTACGTGATCGGTACGCCAAGCTAGTTTCATAGTATTCTGAAATGCTTGGAAATTAATAGTTTGGTTGGTGAGAATCTTACCCACCAAAGTCAATTTGCATTCCTCCACTTTTTCCTTTGGTGCAGCAGCCTCGCAGACTTCAGTTGTTTGCTCTGACCAGAGCCTTCCCATTCTGTTGCACAAGGCAGCAAGGCGAGCGTCATTACCATGGTCAGAGTTGTCTATCCCTAAAGAACCCTCAGCTGGAGGATCCATCCTGTCGCTAGCGCAAGACAATCGACTAAAAGAAGAGGATCTGAGACTGTCCATAAATAGCACAACTACAGTCAGACCGGGAAGTTAGTCACAGGAGCCATGGACGATGAGAGAATAGAGGAAAAAACGACATGCAAAAGATTTGATGAAGCGGAAAGACTGCAACTGAGGGTGAAATTGACGATGGTAAGAGGAGAACTGACGGATAGAAGAGGATACCACGAAGAGGATGATATGGCTAGTATAAGTACTTAGAGGGGGGTGAATAGGTATAAAAATAATTTCTTTAGATATTCGCACAATATTGAGCAGTCAATAGAAATAAGAAAATTATTCTCGTCAACAAAACAAGCAATGATCAAAATAAGACAGAGAGTAGGGAAGAGAAAATTGAACGCAAGGATTATAGTGGTTCGGCTTATTTCAAGCCTACGTCCACTCTTCTGCACTGACAGCCCACTGGCTGGATTTCACTATGAACAGAGAGATGTTACAGCAACGCTTTCCCTTGATTTCACAGCGTAGAAGTTCTACTACACTTCCTCAAGGTATCACTAAGTATAGACTCTACATTTTGTGTATACAATTTCGCTCAATATGAATCGACTAATAATCAAGGAGCTTCGAGACTCGGAATTTCTCTATCGTGCACGCACTCAAACAACTAGAACGTCTTCCTTTTATACTCCTTTATGCCATCACACTCGTTGGCACTTACCAAAGGAATTCTTCCAATCTTCCCGTTGGACAGAATCAATTAAGAAGATCATTCGAGCTATTAAAGGAACATGTCGATAGCCCATCAATCCTGTTCGCCCATATAATCAGGATCTTGGTTTCCAAGAATATAACCTTCCAAGAATATCTCATCAATCAACGGATCTTCAAACGATCTTGATTTCGAATAAAAGAATCGGTCAAATCATATCCAACCAATAGATCTACTCCAGTCGATAAGGCCAGATCCTTAACCAAACACTTCAGCTCTGGATAGCCTTCGTCACTGGATTAGAAACTGTCAATGAGAATAGTCTTGAGTCCTAAGTCTTGAGTCTTGAGTCTGGTGATCTGGAGGTCTTCAGACTCTAAATAGAAGGGTACGCAAAACTCCGGACTAGGCGATAGAAACGTTTTGTCGGCTTCAAAATATTCTAGAAAGATTTCTCCAACAATCTCCCCATTTTTGATGGTGACAAAATTTTCCTGTAGATTTGAACAACTTTGACTTGCAAAACATTACTCAAGCAATATGGATATCTCATAAAAGATTAAACAACTTAACTAGACTCGCATCCACAGAAAATAGGTTAGTCTTTCATGAGAGTAAAGCCATACAATAACACTTGATATAAATGCAGCAGTTAAATTCAAATCTACATCCAAACACCCAAGTCACACTCAAGTCAAATATCCAAACAAACTAAAGTTAAAAAATTTCAAAGTCAAAGTTCAAAGTTCAAAGCTTGCATTTCTCCCCCTTTTTGTCATCATAAAAAAGGTGAGAAGAAGTCAAAGTTGCTTGGGAATGCGCACAAGCTGGAAATCTCCCATTGACTGAACGATGCCTTCCAGCCTTTTCAAGTCTTCCCGTAGATGAGCCACCTCTTCCCCTTTAGCATTGGCTTAAGTTTGAAGAGCGAGGTCTTGAATCTGATCAGACAGGGTTACAGAAGAAGCTTGTCCTACATTCTTCAAGACTTGAAGTTCACACTCCAGAGCATACATTTCACCTTGCATTTCCAGAAGAAGATCAAGTATTCGGCTGAAATCTGCTGAATTGTCAGTTTGCGTACTGGCATTGGCTCTATCGGATGGCGTAAATGCAGACGATGGAATCTCAGTATAATCGCGCAGATTAGGCGATGAAGCATCATGACCTTTCTTAGGCATTTGAGAAGCCTGAATATCTTCCGGATCTGCTGGTGAGCGACTTACACCTTCACTGATGACAGGATATGGTGTAGTTCCTCCTTGCTCTGCATCTCCCCTTGTTTCTATGGCCTCAGTGGGAGAAGAGTGTTTGGCATGCTCTTCTTCTTCTTCTTCGTCTTCAGACTTTTCTTTCACTGCCCCTTCTTCTTCAGCTTCTTTCTCCTCTTCTTCTTTTTCTTTTGCTTCTTTCTCCTCTTCTTCTTCTCCCTCTTCTTTTCTCTCTTCTTTTTCCTCTGCTTCTTTTCCTTTCTTCTGTCGTTCTGTTGATTCGGGAACGAGCAGGCGAGCCTTTCAAAGCCAAAGCGAAATAGTCGGTTCATCCTCCTCATCTTCATCCTCTAAGATAAGAGCTCTTTTCTTTTTGGATGGAGCACCCATGGGCTCCTTCCCTTTTCTTTTCGATGCAGAAGAGACTGGATGAGATTTGACCGGAGTTTTCTCCTTAAACTTCTCCAATGCCTTGTCAAGTTCTTTCAGACGCATTTTTGTCACCATTTTCAATCCTACCACCATTTTGTCGCACGGTCGAACACAAAGAATTTATGGAGGTTGAATATTCAAGTGTCGAAGATCTTTGACATAAGACACAGTAAGGCAAGCTGGCCCTTGTCTTTCACCATTGCTCGTACATGTGGAAGAGAATGGTGTGAGGAGAGAGAACTTTTTCCCTGCATTGATCGCGTACATCAATTTTGCCTCAGAGTTAGACACGTCAGTCTTGGATGTTGATTTTGGTCTAAGACAGTTGATCACAATTTTGTGAAGCAAGATGTTGATCGCATGCATCTGGTGTAGGTAATTCTCCTTCAGCCTTACTGTCTTTAACGAGCTCCAGTGTGGCACGAGCAATTGAAACCTTGACAGGTTGATATCTTCCTCTTTCAACCCCAATTATATCCGCCAACATATTCACATCTACCACAAAGTCTTAGTCTCGAACACTGAAAGATATTCTATTCGCATCCAAGCGAGATTTGAATAGAAATATGCAGTCAATTGAGCATAGCCGTCTGTGGTGTCGGAGCAAAATTGCTCAAGTTGAAGCAGACCGAACTTTTCCCTCAAGTTCACATTTATGGCATCTAGAAAGTCGAAATCAACGCTCCTAGGGTTTATCACCCCACGTTTCATCAATTTGAGGGATAAGTACACTAATGGTACCATAAGTTGTGTACGGCGCTCACTTTGGTGCCAAAAGTTTCCGTCGGATCACTTAAGTGCCAAAAAATTTGAAAAACGCTCACTTTGGTGCCAACTCCGACGAAATTGGCCGGAAATCCGACGTGGCTTTTTTTTATTAATTTTTGACGCCGACGTGGCTCGTCGGAGAGTTGAGTCAGCATCCAAACACCAAAACGACGCCGTTTGGTGTCTCCCCCAATTCAAAACCCTAATCTCCGGTCGTCGCCGTCCTCGACGGTCCTTGCGCTCGGCGGCCACGGCTTCAACCCCGACCTCGACCCCAACCCCGACGATGGCCACTCAACGGCAGCGGCTCCGACCTCGACCCCGACCCCGACCCCGACGATGGCCACTCGGCGGCCATAGCTCCGACCCCGACCTCGACCCCGACCGCGACGATGGCCACTCGACGGCCACGGCTCAAACCCCGATCCCGACCCCGACGATGGCCACTCCACGGCCGTAGCTTCGACCCCGACCCCGACCCCGACCTCGATGATGGCCACTCGGCGGCCGTAGCTTCGACCCCGACTCCGACCCCAACCCCAACGACGGCCACGGCTTCGACCCCGTCGAAACCCTAATTTCTTCCCCATGTGAGCTAAACGGCGTCGTTTCCATGAAGCCATCCACGTAGGACGGCAAACGACGTCGTTTTCTTAAGGAGGACCGAAAACGACGTCATTTAAAGGCTTATCGATTTTTTTTTTTTTAAAAAAAATCATTTTGGTCGGAATCTTTCGCCGGAGGCCGGAATCTTTCGCCGGTGGCACCAAAGTGAGCGTTTTTCCTCCGATTTGGCACTTAAGTGATCCGACGGAAACTTTTGGCACCAAAGTGAGCGCCGTACACAACTTATGGCACCATTAGTGTACTTATCCCTCAGTTTGAAGTACAGATCCTCATGTTCCTTTGATTTAAACAACTCCATTCTTTTTCCCCGAACTTTCGCTGCAACACCCATCCTAGGTTGAAATTCCCTAAACAGTTTATCATCATCGTTTCCGTCAGTCGGATTAAATCCCCCTACACGAGGGTCACTTGGAATGTTCGCAAGTGCTTCCTCTGCCTTTCCTTTGGGAGCAATTCACAAATCCTCCATTCGTCGCAAAAATATATACTCATTACCATAACCCTTGCCTTTAAGAAAATCATCTACGTAGTTCAGTGGAGTACCAGTGCTCTTCAAGGCACGATAAAGCTTGTAGATAAAAGAGGGCTTTTGGACTCTTAAAGGGTCTATGTCCTCAATTATTTCTTCCTCCGGTTGATGACCCACACCCTGTGGAGTAGATGGAGAAGAGTGACGCGGTTGAGAATGTTGCGGGCTCTGTTGCTGACTCGGCAACTCCTCTTCCTCGGTGAGATCGAAATGAGTAGGCCCCTCACTCATTCTCCGTGGTCCCCTACTTGCGATTCTTGAGGACTTTCTCGAAGAAGACATCTTTCCTTGTCGTTGAAAGATTCCTTGACTCACTTTCCCAAGAAAAAATGACAACTTTCTCGAAGATGAACAAAAATCGAGACGGGAGTGAAAAGAGAATGCTTTTTAGGGTTTTGGAGTTAAGCGAATAACAAAACCGACTGTATATATATAACCCAGTCAAAAAGGAAAGTGAAAAGACGCCCCTTTTATTTTAAAACAGAAACCGCCCTTTTTAAAAAGAAAACTGCCATTTTTAAATAGAAGTTATCTCTTTTGAAAAGGCAAGATTGCGTTTTTCACGGAAATTGAAGATAATATAAATCAATTATAGGCAAATGAATGATCGTACCTTTTCGAGATTGAAAATTAAAATAACTTACAGTCTATAGCCATGAATGTCTGAGTCTGAGAGTCTGAGTGTCTGAGAGTCTGAGAGTCTCTAGACTTTAACTTCTTCAAGCTTCAAAATGTTGAGTCTGGTACGGATGATATCAAATTGATTCTTCTCCAAAGGCTTTGTAAATATATCCGCCAGTTGGTTCTTTGAATCAACAAATTGAATCGAGATTTCTCCATTTTGAACATGATCTCTAATGAAGTGATGTCGAATCTCTATATGCTTTGCTCTTGAGTGAAGGATTGGATTTTTGGTGAGATTGATTGCACTGGTGTTGTCACATTTAATCTCCGTGCATGAGTCTTCAATTCCAAAGTCTCGTAGTTGTTGTTTTATCCACAGAATTTGTGAACAACAACTTCCAAGAGCTACATACTCTGCCTCTGTTGTAGAGAGAGCTACTGTATTTTGCTTTCTTGAAAACCAAGACACTGTCCTGATTCCAAGTAACGGGCAAGTTCTCGAGGTGCTCTTTCTATCAACTCTGCAACCAGCTAGATCTGCGTATGAGTATCCAAGAAGATTAAAGTCTCCCTTCTTGGGATACCAAAGACTGATGCTTGAAGATGAAGCAACGTATTTAATAATACGCTTTGCAGCACTTAGATGAGATTCTCTAGGGTCTGCTTGAAACCTAGCACGAGATGCAAACACTCAACAAAATGTCGAGGTCTAGAGGCGAGTAAGATAAAGAAGTGAACCGATGATACTCCTGTACAGCTTCTGGTCAACTTTCTTCCCTTCTTCATCTTTGTCTATCTTCAAGGAACTTGACATAGGTATGTCAGTCTTTTTGCACTTTTCCAGTCCAAACTTTTTGACAAGTTCATTAGCATATTTTTCTTGATGAATAAAAGTCCCTTCCTTCAATTGTTTCACTTGGAGTCCGAGAAAGAAGGTTAACTCTCCCATCATACTCATTTCAAACTCATTCCGCATAGACTTAGAGAATTTCTTGCACAAACTTTCATTAGAGGATCCAAAAATAATATCATCCACATATATTTGAACAAGTAAAAAGCTTTTGTCTTCCTTTTTGATAAATAGAGTAGTATCTACTTTACCTTTGACAAAACCATTCTGTATTAAGAACTTGCTTAGTCTATCGTACCAAGCTCGAGGTGCTTGCTTTAAACCATACAAGGCCTTTTCGGTCGAATGCGAGTCGGCTTCTTTGGGTCTTCGAACCCAGGTGGTTGTTCCACATAAACTTCCTCATTGATAAATCCATTTAGGAAAGCACTTTTGACGTCCATTTGGAATAACTTTGAAATTCTTATAACAAGCAAAAGCAAGTAATAATCGAATTGCTTCTAACCTTGCTCTTTTGGAGCGTAAGTCTCATCATAGTCTATCCCTTCTTCTTGCGTATATCCCTTGGCCACGAGTCTTGCTTTGTTTCTCACGACTTTTCCTTTCTCATTCATCTTATTCCTGAACACCCATTTAGCTCCAATGACAGTTTTACCTTTTGGTTTAGATGTCAATTCCCAGACATCATTAATGTTGAACTGTCTAAGCTCTTCTTGCATAGCTTCAATCCAGCTTTCATCAGATAAAGCTTCTTCTATGCTTTTTGGTTCTATTTCAGAGATGAGAGCCACAACACTAGACTCTTCGCGCCTTCTGGATCTGGTGCGAATTCCTTCATTAATGTCGCCAATAATGAGGTCTTTGGGATGACTGGACTTATGCTTCCAGTTACTGGTTAATTTGTCGGGTTGATGATCACTTCCTTTATTTGAATCTTCACTAACAACTTGAAGCTGGTCTTCTAGAGTCTGAGATGCTTCTTGAGTTGTAAGCTTTGATGAGTCTGGAGCAGGTTCAGATTGACTCTTCTTGTTATAGACTCTGTAGGCTTTGCTTGAGGTAGAATATCCAAGGAATATGCCTTCGACTGATCTTTCTTCAAACTTACCAACTCGATCTTTTGCATTTTTCAGTATAAAGCATTTGCAACCGAATACATGAAAGTATGAAACAATAGGCTTCTTACCTTTGAATAACTCATAAGGAGTTTTTTCTAGAATAGGCCTTAGAAAGACTCTATTGATGATATAACACGCCGTTGAAACAGCTTCAGCCCAAAATCGTGAAGAGATCTTACTTTCAATTAAAAGAGTTCTAGCCATTTCTTGAAGAGATCTATTCTTTCTTTCCACAACTCCATTTTACTGTGGAGTATATAGAGAGGAAAACACATGCTGAAGGCCAGATTCATCACAAAATTTTGTAAAATCTTAATTTTCAAATTCACCTCCATGGTCTGTTCTTATACTTGAGATAACACATCCCTTTTCATTTTGAACATTTTTAGCAAATTTTTCAAAATACGAGAAGGTTTCGGACTTACTTGCAAGGAAATATACCCAAGTAAATCGGGAGTAATCATCCACAATTACTAGGCAATATTTCTTACCTCCAATGCTACGGGTTACGGTTTGGTCCGAAGAGATCCATATGCAGGAGCTGCAGTACATGATTAGTGGAAACTTGGTTTATTGGCTTAAATGAATTTCTTACCTGCTTTCCCAATATGCATGGTGTGCATAGATTAGACTTTTGGTATGATAAATTGGGTAGACCACGAACAAGCTGCTTTGCTGAAATTTTGGCTATTTGCTTCATATTGATGTGTCCAAGCTTTCTGTGCCATAAGCTTGCTTCGTCTTGAATTGAGATTAGACATTGCGATTCATCCGGTTTCACATCCAAGAGGTAGATATTTCCATATCTTCGACCCATGAAAGACTGAGTAGAGTCTTTATTGGTTCCAGAACATATTCCATCTTGAAAGTAGATCTTAAAACCAGTATCACACAGTTGGCTAATGCTGAGCAGATTATAATTGAGTCCTTCCACTAGGGAAACATTACTTATTGTAAGATTTCCAATTTTCACAATTCCAAATCCCACAATTCTTCCTTTGCTGCTTCCTCCAAATGAGACTTTTCCACCATTTACTTGAACGAGCTTTATAAAGCAATTTGAATCTCCTGTCATATGTCTTGAGCATCCACTGTCCAAATACCACTTTACCTTTTTCTTGATGGAGACCTGCATTTAAAAAGAGTCTCAAGCTTTCTTTGGTACCCATATTTTCTTGGGTCCATTGGTGTTAGTAGAATAAACAGTATTAGCCCATACTTTCTTAATAGGTTTCCAAACCATAGGGCATTCTTTTTCAAAATGATCCGAACTATTGCACTTTGAACATCTGAGAGCATTTTGACCTACAGGTTTTATAAAAACCTTCTTGAAATGATTTTTGTAAGCCTCTCTTGAGGGTCTTTGCTTAATTCTTTCTTTTACTTTAGGAAAATCAATTAAAGGAATAGTTTCTGCTATCATACCTAGACCAGACTTATTGAAATAAGGTCTTTGAGCTGAAAGAATTTTCTCAAGTTTCTCGGATCCCATTGAAAATTTCTTTGAAATATTTGATGAGTCAATCTTTAAAAGAGTATTTTCTTTTAGAAGATTATCTTCACTTTCTTTAAGAGTAAAAACATTCATGTCTAAACATTTAACTCTTTCTTTCAAAGCATTTTCTGTTGTTTTAGAGCGAGTTTTCCTTTTTAAGTTCGGAAATCCTTTTAAGAGAAGTCTTAAGACTAAAACACAGCTCATCAATATACTTAGAAACCTTGACAGGGATTTTAAAATTACTTACCTCAAATTCACTGTGCGAGTCGATTCGAGTTTGAGTCGAGTCGATTGTGTCATCGACATAAATTGGCATATTCATCATCACTTTCTTCACACTTTGTATCACTCCGGGTTTCGGCTTTGAGAGCCTTTCGAGATTTTTCAGCTTTTCCTTTCTTCTTCTTTAGAAAAGGACAGTTGGGTCCGATGTGTCCATTTTCTTACATTCAAAGCAAACTACATCTTTGTTTGGTTCATCATCATCAACAGACTTGGTCTGTTGTCTTTGAAAACTTTGTTTCTTTGAGTTGAACCTTCTTCCTTTTACGATTCAGCTTTCTGAATCTTCTTATCATGAGAGCAAGCTCCTCATCGTCCATATCATCTTCGAATCTGTAACATCGAGAATCATCATTTGATTTTAATGCAATGGATTTCTTACCTTTTGGATCTTCATCTTCATTTATTCGTTCCACTTCATAAGGCGAAGAGTTCCAACCGGCTCATCGACGAGATAGTGGCATGATTCTTTGCGTCTCTCTTATTGAGGTCTTTATATGATTCCAATCCTTGGAGAGTCCACGTGGTAGCTTGTTTACCTTCATGGGATCGAAATTGGTTGACCTTGATTTTCAAGACCATTTACAATTTCTGTAAAACGGCTAAACATGTCAATTATAGATTCTCCGGTCTCATTTTGAAGGCTTCATATTGACCGAGAAGGATGTTGATTGGTCTCTTTCACTCGATCAGTTCCTTCATAGGTAATATGTAACCTATCCCAGACTTCTTTTGCTGTAACACAAGAAGATATTCTGTTATATTCAGTAGGTGACAAGGCACAATATAAAGAGTAAATAGCTTTTGCGTCAAGAGTTTGTCTCTTGGTTATCTCTTCCTGAGTCATTCCGCTAGTCTCAACAGTTTCTTTCCCTCTTTCTGAGACAGATGCAACTTTAGGAGTAATTCCTTTTTCTACAACGTCCCATTCCAGAGGATCCTTTGATTGAAGAAATGCTTTCATTTTGTTTTTCCAGACGTTGTAATCCTTTCCATCAAAGTAAGGAGGTCTGGTATTGCTTTGCCCTTCCACCAGCCCTAGAGCTAGCATACTAGCCATGGATCTTTTACTCTGAAGTAAAACACTTAAAACAAAGTGAGTACACAAGCTCTGATACCAATTGATATGGCTAGTATAAGTACCTAGAGGGGGGTGAATAGGTATAAAAATAATTTCTTTAGATATTCGCACAATATTGAGCAGTCAATAGAAATAAGAAAATTATTCTCGTCAACAAAACAAGCAATGATCAAAATAAAGGAGAGTAGGGAAGAGAAAATTGAACGCAAGGATTATAGTGGTTCGGCTTATTTCAAGCCTACGTCCACTCTTTCGCACCGACAGCCCACGGCTGGATTTCACTATGAACAGAGAGATGTTACAGCAACGCTTTCCCTTGATTTCACAGCGTAGAAGTTCTACTACACTTCCTCAAGGTATCACTAAGTATAGACTCTGTTTTGTGTATACAATTTCGCTCAATATGAATCGACTAATAATCAAGGAGCTTCAGACTCTGGAATTTCTCTATCGTGCATGCACTCAAACAACTAGAACGTCTTCCTTTTATACTCCTTTATGCCATCACACCCGTTGGCACTTACCAAAGGAATTCTTCCAATCTTCCCGTTGGACAGATCAATTAAGAAGATCATTCGAGCTATTAAAGGAACATGTCGATAGCCCATCAATCATGTTCGCCCATACAATCAGGATCTTGGTTTCCAAGAATATAACCTTCCAATAATATCTCATCAATCAACGGATCTTCAAACGATCTTGATTTCGAATAAAAGAATCGGTCAAATCATATCCAGCCAATAGATCTACTCCAGTCGATAAGGCCAGATCCTTAACCAAACACTTCAACTCTGGATAGCCTTCGTCACTGGATTAGAAACTGTCAATGAGAATAGTCTTGAGTCTTAAGTCTTGAGTCTTGAGTCTGGTGATCTGGAGGTCTTCAGACTCTAAATAGAAGGGTCTGCAAAACTCCAGACTAGACTGATAGAAACGTTTTGTCAGCTTCAAAATATTCTAGAAAGATTTCTCCAACAGAGGAAACCCAGAATCGGCCAACAAGATGTATCGGGAAATGAGTATAACGGCAGAAAGGGTTCGTTCTAGAAAGTAACGAACATGGATAGAGAGAAATAGAACGGGTCCATGGGTGAATCGAAGAAGAAAAACAAGATGGGAAATCCATATTGGAGCATCGAGATTAAAGCTTGAAGAAGAAACAGATAATCAATTAGGGTTCTGGACGAAAGAGTAAACTACCACGGGGTAGAGGGAAACTCGACAAAACGAGAGCATCGGTTCACATGGGATTCACGAAAGCCTTATTGGACCACCGTCAAAACTAGAAATCTTGAATTAAACGTGGACCATGAAGTCTTTTTCTAAATCAATTCATACTCTTTTCATAAAGAATTGCAATTAATCAATCCTAAAATCTTGGAATACACAAAGGCTAGAAAGTATTTTTATAGGTCAACTCCTACTCTATTCATAAAAAATAACCAATTATCAGTCTCATTTATATTTTTCTTTTTTCTTGATGCTAAAAGACAAGTTGCTTAGCTGTTCGTTATAATTGTTAATCCATTATACAAATACAAACTAGCAACCTTAAGTTTATTTAATATGCGAGCACTTTTTTAAGCTTAATAGCAGCCAAATCTGGAAACCAGTCACAAATGAAATTTAAGTAAAGAGTTCATAAAAATTTAAACGTTACAAGATCTGACGGATTAATATGTTTAGAATGTATATTAGATTGGAAGCACCCCAATTCCTTTACCTCGGAGAAGACAAAGTACTGGTAGCAGCATCATTTTTTGGGTTTATAATACTTTTCCTATTCCCAGTATTAGAGCTTGTTCTTTGTTCCGGAAACTCAGCACCGGGACATAGTGACTCTGTTTCTTTTTGGAGCAGCGACACCTTGGCTAGAGCTTCTCCTTCAACCAATTCATCATCATTAGTTGCATACTCCCACAATCTGGCCAATTTAAAAGTAATGGATTGATAGACAAAATGACACCACGAAAAACAAGAACCAGCCAAAAATTATCCATGTAAAAACTGGCCCAAAACGATTAATCTCTCTGTATAAGCTTCTGCAGAGTAAAAATAGACTAAGACAAGAAGATGCATGATATGAGCTTTTATGCACCACATTTCTTGGAGGACGAGATTGACTCAGAACTGTTGCTGGAAGCCTTACGCATGTAGAAGGACGTGCTGAGTTTCTAACATAGGCTCACTACTGCTCATGGGCCTGGAAGTATCAAGCACACATATTTCACACATAATCAATTGACCTGACTTACAAGCTTTTTCAGGACTCCTTCCGGGGAGGGGCCCCTAGAACTAGCAACATATCTTTCTAGAATTCTTCATCCACTACTAACTGTTCTGAAAGTTTAAAATATTAGATAAATGTGAATTAGTGGTTTAATATTTAAATATTCTAATACTTCCTCACAGATTTAATCTGATTTTTTAACTAGTACTAAGTGTGAAAATTTAGTTGGGGGTGACAAAGTGAGGCATGGAAAAATTCGAACTTAAGACCTTCAGTTTGATACCATGTAAGATTTTGTGGAATCATGCCAATTATTCTAAAAACTTAAGTTATTGGATTGGATGAAGGTGAATGTGTGGTTTCTTATTTAAATATTCTAACAAGGCTCAGTCTGAGGCAAATCATTTTGCTTCTTGATGAAGGAATTTGTCAAGAAACTATTGTCATTCCTTTCATACATCCGCTGCCTTGAATCAAGTGAAGCTGTTGGGGTGTAAACTGTTTTACACAACTTCTCGCGGAGGTCCACAACATCGCATTCGTCATCACTCAGAGTTCTTCAAGATGAATTTCTTTCGCAAGAATTTGAAATGATGGTACCCTTTATTAATTCGCATGTCTTGGTAATCCGACAGCAAACGATTATAGTTAGATATCAGTTAATAAAGATAACAAAAGTTTTACTATCTCCAGAAAGAGAAGATAAATTACCATTTACTCCATTACTATCTCTACCCGACAAGGAAATATCTCCTCGATATTTGCAAGATGCCGACATATCAGCATACAACTCTACTAGACACAAACCAACGGTGAAAGATCATCGTCTTTGGAATTGGAAAGGTTGCAGAACAGTACCATATATGATGATAACCAGCACCAAAAGATATATGGATGAATAACACATTGAACAAAACAAACCGGGAAAGAAAGTCTCATGAGAATACACGGACCTTTTACTCTAAGGTTGTCTCCACGCAAAGGGTATGATCAGTACCACAACCTAATCTATTTCTTACTGAGCACTTTCTCTCAACTGACACCAAATCAACTTTGAATTTATTCAATGTTATCTTTAAACTTGAATTAATTGAAGGATAATATTGAACATTTTCATATAATCCAAGAATTAAGTTAAATATGTACCAAAATTTTATAAACTACATTGAACAACTTTCACCATATTGAATAAATTAAAAATTCAAGAACTACATTACATATTGAGTCAAAGTGCATGGACCATTTGGGTTATTTTTCCTAAAAAAGTCCAATAACATTCATGGATCTAAAATCAGCAAATCTCAAAGAAAAATGCCATAGCTCGACCACAAAAGAAACTACAGGCAAACCCTCACTTCCAAACTTCAAGAGATTTTGCGGAATGATGAGGCAAAACCCGGAAGAGACGACCTTAAACAGCAATGAGGGAGAATTTCTAAATATCGATGTACAACGAGAAAAATGTAAAATGCAAAGAAATAAATCTAAGTAAATATCAAGTTTCACACCTTGAATCCATATGGCTGTTTGGATGGGCTAGTATGACTTAAAACATTTTCAATTTTCATGTTCATCAATAATGAAAACAGAAGAAAACTTTCACTGCTCTTATTGAATGAAAATTGCACCAAATTATATTGGTGTTTTATTTTTATTTTTTCTTGTCAAAAGTATATATGACGAGATTAAGAAAATAATGTTGTACAAGTAACGACTTGGTAAAACGGTCTTTCTGAGCAAACTTCTGTAAAGGCGGTGGGGCTTCATCGTTTGAGAAGCTCACAGAAACCTCTCGAAGCTCTCTTTCTCCTCCTAAAATCCGAGAAGGAGAAGGCAAATTTGGATTAAATTCCACCTCTTGTTTTAGCTTTACCCGCCGTTCTATCTTTATAATTTGGTTTTACAGGAATCACCTTTAAGAGCTCAGTTAGCATTTGAAAAGGAAGACGGCTATGATCGGAAGCACATCAGCGGTAGTTCTGTAGCAGAGTTGAGCATCAAACAGGTATCCCGCTTGCCCTTATGCACTCTGGGGTCAGCACCAAGGGACAGCAACTGAAACAATGCCCTTACAAAAGGTTTTGGAGAGAAATTGTTGCAATCACTTTACTGGATTATCATGAAAAGCAATTAGATGAGATCATTATGTCGTTTTAGGAAATCTAAATTGGTGTCTAAATATGATTTAGATGATGCCTATCTAAAAAATCGAGCCAAGAGAAGAGAAAAAAGTACAGCATTAAGCACTATTATATCTTATAAACAAACCTTGTAACTGCGTATTATATTTTTATGTAGAGCGTCTTTTACATCTTAAATTATTATTCCTATAATCGAGTGTTGCAACTATCATAACTATTATATACAAAATATCGAAAATCGCCGACCCGACAGCCCGGCCTGTGACGTACTCAAAGAGGTGCAAGGGCCTCTTCAACAGGGCCTCCAAGCGCCACGGTCATTGTCTTCTCCCCCGATGGCAAGCCCTACTCTTTCGGCGACCCATCGGCCGAAGAGATAATCGCCCGCTACCTCCGGACCGGTGACGCGATGCTGCCAATGGCTCTAACCAAGTGCGCGGAATGGGCCGAAACAGGGTTGGACGGCTGCGCGGGAAAAGCTGAAGGCGTTGGAGGATGATTCACAATTCAAGTTCTGTGGGGCTATTCTCATGTTCTGACCGACGACGAGATGAATTCGACATTCGAGAGTCTCGAAGGTCAAGGCCCAGCGTTATCGGCTCTTTTGACGGACGGCGGCGGTTTCTTGTCTTTGCCGGAGAACTCGGCCCGGTGGCGGCGGAAATTTAGCGGTGGAGCCCGCTCTCGCCCTCCGATCTTGGGGATTCTGGGTTTGGTCCGGACAACTTTCTCAATCTCTTGGATGACGGCGAGCGCTTCTTGGCTACGCCGGACAACTCAGCCATCGGCAGTGGAAATTTGTCGGTGGAGCCCACTCCCATGCCCTCCGATCTTGAGGATTCTGGGTTTGATCCAGATGACTATCTCAATCTCTTGGAGGACGGCATGGGTTTTTGGACTTCACCGGAGTACTCGGTCGTCGGTGGGAAGCTCGGGCGCCGACGGAGATTTCGCGGGACAGGTGTCCGGATGTGAATATGATTACACAAGTCTTTCTTCCTCGTACATGTACAGTATGCCGACGGAGATTTCGCGGGACAGGTGTGTTAGGGAAATCCCTTATGATGTTTTGAAGATGACAAAATAAATCAAAGGCTACTAACATGTTTGATAGTTGAGTAATAGACCATGCAGATGATAAAACATGTAAAGAATATTATCAAAGTCAAAAGACGGCCGGTAAGACTGAACGTAACATATGTCCAGTATATTTTGAAGATTTCCGGACTTACGTGTCAAAGTCCAAGAGGCGCGGACTCAAGACTTAAAGTCGAAGATTGCCGAGACTTAAGACTCAAAGTCGAAAGCTGAGGACTTTAGTGTCAAAGTCATTCTACATCGAAGTCATGTCAACTCGACTAATTCCAGACTAAACGTGAATCTTTGAACCAAGACGAGACTCTATCTTGAAGCCGAACCGGGTCTGAGACCTTAAAGCTAAAACTGTTCGGAAGCGAGATATGCTCGAGACGCGGTGTAAAGTCTAAAGACTCTCAGACTTTACATCCAGAATTCGACAGAATGTAATACAAGCCCAATCATATAACGGCTAGTGATCTGGTTTGGATTCCACATCAATATTGATTTGATTGATTCAATCTAATTGATTGACAATTGGATGTTGAAGACAAGAACTTTTTATACGAAGAAGCTTTACTTATGGAAACCAAGATTCCGTTTGTATGGGCGATCGGAATCAATTTGGGATTCTACCTTTGTCACTCAACGGCTACCAAATCTTCTAGATACAGAGCTGTCCAATGGGTATATTGGAAGACGATTCTCCGGATACTTGTCCAACGGCTAGTTTGGAAGTGGAGAAGTATTTAAGGAGATGAAGGACCGATGAGCAAGTAAGAGACGGAGCGTAGAATTTATAATTCCAAAGTACGAGCGATCTTCGATCATACACTTGTCTTTGGAGAGCTTAAACGTTTGTGATCGCGAGTAATACCAAAAGAGTGACTTAGTGAGATAGTGTGATCTACTAAGTGTTTGCACTCAAAGTTGTAATCTCTTGTTGATTGCATAGTGGAATCCAGCCAAGAAGGCTGTTATCGTGGGAGAGTGGACGTAGGCTTGGATTAAGCCGAACCACTATAAACCTTGTGTTCTTATTCTCTTCCTTAACTCCTTTATTTTACTTGAAGTTTATTTTATTCCACATATATTTGCCAAGGTTTATTTTTACACCTATTCACCCCCTCTAGGTGTTCATACTAGCACTCTCAAGGTGTCCGGATGTGAATATGATTACACAAGTCTTTCTTCCTCGTACATGTACAGTATGCCGAGGGTTACGTGTGTCGTGCACATTCCCTATCTTCGTTAGGTTTTTTGTACAAACGAAGAGCAGAGATGATGAACATAAATAAAAATTAGGGTATTCTTCGATTCTTGAGTCCGGAGCGGATTAATCAATAAAAATTCGGTGTTTTTTTTTTTTTTTTTTTTTGGTTCTATTCTTCCATCTTCTTCTTCTTGCTGGTGATGATGATGTCTGCGTGTGGGTTTCATTTATTGTTCTTTCGCTGTTAAGTTGATGAAGAAGAAGAAGAAAGAAAAAAAGAGGAGGAGGAGATGGAGGCCGTAAAAATCGGTTAGGCCCAATCCATGAGATGGGCTCACTCCTCGATGGGCCCATTTTCACAGCTGAATTGCATCTACATCTCACTCGTTGGGCTTCATTTCGGCTTTAGTTTCATCGTTTAATGCGTACCTTGTTTCCCTTCTTCTTCGATCAGAAATGGTGTGGCTGAGAGCGTTTCGGCCGAGCGGCGACGAGATTGTGAAAGTCTCAGTTTCATCCGACGCATCCCTTGCTTGTCTCCGCGGATGCGTTGGGTCCAACGTTGCTGTTTGAAATTTAGAGTATCGTCAGCTAGTTCATTGTGCATTTTCGGGTTTTACCATGTGCGTGATGGTGATGGTGGGTTGTTGTGGTTTTAGGTAATTTATGAACTGAAAATTGGCGGCGTCAAATGAAGTTGGAGAAGCTTGCCAAAGGAGAATCAGGTGCATACAATTTCATTAGATTCTGATAATTAAAAAAAGAAAAAAGAAAAAAGAAGAAGAAGAAGAAGAAGATAGGAAGTGAGTCATGATGAAAGCTCGTTCTAGTTGCAGCAGATGGCATTGGTTGTATAGGCATTTGTTTGGATGCTACTTGGATATTAATCGCAGCTTAGTAGCAGCCAGAATTGAGTAAATCCGTGTCAATGTCTAACCGCATCGACCGAAATGTTGAAGCATTGAACACTGATTCCGATAATGAAATAGATATATGTTATTGGCCCAAAGCTCATATGCTCAATGAAGAGGTTAATTTGAAGCATACAAGCACAATTCTTTTCATTGGCCAAACACTTTCAAATCGATTCTTTTTCTGCAGACCTATCGGTTGGTGGTCTTGTACAATGAACTTCTGCATTAATGATTTCTTTTGTTTGGGTTCTTGTAGAGTCTAAGGGTAAACATGTTTTAGGGAACAAGTCATGGATAGAGGAAGTCCAGTTATTGACTTTACTTCACAAAACTGCCGCATAAATGTTATTGTCCTGACAATTTCTTTTCGCAAAAAACTAAAATTGATATTGCTTGATCATTCCTTTGCTCTTCCGTTGCTCTCAATGGTATCTATTGCCTATTGCCAGCTTTGCTTTCCACGTCTTTTTTTTCATCCTGTCGATGCTCGATGGAAGCCTAGTCCTCATTGAAAACCCATTTAAATCTTGATGAGTAATGACTTTCCATGGATTAATTTATAAATGCCCCAAAAATCGAGTTTCTTATTTCTCTCCTATGTGTTCCTCTATTGATGTTTACTTTTCTCTTTGGCCGAGAGATAAGTGGGGCCAGTGATACCCATTTACAGTAACCTCGGGATTTTTAATTTCTTCAAAAGCATTGATGTAATGGCTGAAGATATGACTTGGGAACGTAGAATATATATCATCTTTGCCCATACTGAATGGTAATGATAGTATTCATTAGCTTTTGTCTCACAAAGAGATATGAATCAACATTTGATTAGTGACGAGAAACAAAGTATCCACATGAAGATTCTGAAAGACCCCTTTTGTATCTCCAAGAGTGATTCGGGCAATTTGTTACTCAAATATTAGTCTTTTGGAAATTGTTTCATTGGGAGATGCTGCGCAGAGCAATCATGAGCCTTATAGCTCCTAAGTCTGCAGCGCTAAAGATCTAACCAATGCATTAAATAGTACCTGAACTTTCATGATTAAGATATGTAACATCTAATATTGGTAGTAGTTGGTCATTTGTTGTCTTTGAGGTACTGCTTGAAAATTTATCTTTCCTCCTATACTTGTCGTATCGGTTGCTAGAATCAAGGAGCCTAAGGCAGGAGGCGAAGCCAAAAACAAGGAGTGTGGCAATGTCACGGCCCATAATTTCACTTTCCATGAGTTAGCTTGGGCCACGAAGAGTTTCTAACGGGAGTGCTTGTTGTGGCGAAGGTGGATTTCGTCGAGCATACAAAGGAACCCTCCAGGGGACTGGGCAAGAGACAGAGGGGCTTCTACTCGCTCTCCCTCTTCTTAATCTTCGAAAAATGTGAGGCCTATGAAATCACGCTTTCCTTTTCTGTCAGGTGGTTGCCGTCAAGCAACTCGACAGACATGGACTACAACGAAATAAGGAGTTCCCCGTCGATGTCCTCATGTTGAGTATTTTGTCAGACTTAAACTTGGTATCTTGGCATCCCACATTGGTCTCACTAATTGGCGGTTGACATATTTTCACATCACATATCTGCTTGTACAGTTAGGACTCCAGTAAAGATGGTTCGACCGTCCCTTCTGAAAAAAGGTTGTTCCATCTTGGAAAGAACATGAGTCTGAGAAGATTTACAACAGCAGTTACTGAAAGCGAGATGGGGAACTCACTTGTTGTATAGATCCATAGGTCTGGCTTGGAGGACTTCGGTGATCTCTCCTAAAGAGAAGGGGTTTTGTTGCTGTAACTTTGTACATGTAATCACATCGTGGTTCATTTTCTTGCAATGGTTTTAGCAGCATGTATACGGCTTTCTTTATTACACCCCAATTTAAGTTGAAAAGAAATAACATTTAAATTGCACCTAGTTAGGTCTGACTATCTGCTTATGGCTTTTCTTGTATTAAACGATTGAAAATTCATTTTATCCCGAAAATCATGAATGTAACTTCCTAAAGTATAAGATCACAGACTAAATGGAATTCAAATAAAATTTTCTTGACTTAACAACCTATTCGACAACAGTATTTTCCAATCATTTTTATCTTTCATCTTTTATTTTCTTCCGTTTATTTCTATTAATTTTTTTAATAGTTATATCTTTCTGTTTCCCTTTCTTAGTCCTTCTCTGATACAACAGCCTCTCAACTTCCTTTCTGCGTTCCTTTAGTCTTCTTCTATGTCTAAACATTCAGCACTCACTGATCAATCACAGGTGGAACTTCATCAACACAGTTTCTACGTCAGAGAACAACGCGCCCGGTATTGCGATAAGAACAGTACAACACAAACATGCTTTCCTCCATTATCATAGACCTCCAGCCACCACAGAACTCCCACCACAATTGCAGATGACCACGCAAACACACCCTCATATAGGGAACTCAGACAGAAAAAGAAACAACACAGCGAGAAAGAATATCAGAACCAGGCATAGCGACCAAGAGAAACATACCGATGATGAGAATCATAACGCCAATTCAATGACAAATGAATATCATCTTCGACGACCCATAAATGAGGCCTTACTGAGTCACAGGTTGGATTGAGGTAGCGTGACTTTCAGTTCAAGGGTTGAATAGAAGCATATCCTAATTTATTTAGTTCAAGCATTTCATCAAACGAGTGATATACATTTCGATCAATGAACTTGTACACAGATAAAGCGACGACTCAATTTCAAATCATCACAACAATATTAACACACATTAAACACATTAAAAGTGCTTCAGTCACAACTTCTTTTCTCACAAACATCAAATAGAGCTCAAGGCCTCTGTTTCATTCGTAGGCGACAGAAACAGAGTTAATGGATTTTACGTTGGTTAATTGGATTTCTAGCCTCGGCCAGTGTGCATATCGGAGAATGAAGGCCTTAGACGTGTTCGCAATGAGGATCAGCGCCTGCAAAGGAGTTCTGAATGAGAACCAACTACTTCAAACTTCCCGGCCAGAAAACAGGTCAGAAAAGAGGAGTTTTGGCACCGTGGTGGGTGCAGTGGAGATCGACAGCCACGGCTGATTTCTGGCAATTGAGAACGACGAAGAAGACCTGTGACTGAGAGAAATCAGTGATAATGTTTTATTAGCTCTCGGCTCCTCGCAAAATCATGCTCTGCTTTCAGGTACACGTGTAATTAAAATCCGGAGAGTTGTAATACACGTGCAATTAAAATCAAAGTACAATTTTTGGTGAAAAATTCGGGGCAGACAACAATTCGTGGCTAATTCGGAGATCGACAACAAATTATTTTTCAGAATCACTTGTCCGAGTACGCACTCAACGGTCACAATGGTCACAAAGCCCTAATATTTCCTATTTTGAAACTCCCGCATCTCACTTATGATACACTCAGAATTCTCATCTTCTTCAAGTATTTCCTAATATTTCCTAATTTGCAATCGTACTAGCTTTCTTCTTCCCCTCCCTCTCACCCATTCTTCGCCGCGCTGTCTCTCTCTCTCTCTCTCTCCCTCCCTCTCTCTCTCTCTCTCTGTGGCAAAACCCACGATCATCGTCTCTTCGTCTGTTCATCTCTTCAGCACTTGGCGATAATGGGGTATCAAAGTTTTCCGGCAGCGACGGTCTATTTTCGGTCTGCAAACCGTCTTTCAAAGGTTGAGAGAAAGATGAAGCTCGATTTCTCATCTCTCAATCTCTTGGCAGACGTAGCTTCTTTCATCTCCGAGGGAAAGCTAAGTCTCGGGCCTTCCATCTTTGATCGCGATGGTGAGAAGAAGGTCACCCTCGTGACCACCACCACTTTTGGGCCAATCGGTGTCGGATGGATCGTTCAGAAGAAGAGATCCCCGCGAGCGCGAAGGCCGACATTCCACGCCCAGACGTCAAGTTCTGACCCATTTGTCGTTGTCCAAAACAACAAGCAAGAGCCTTCGAGAGCTGTCGCTGAGAACCACAAGAAGAGGTCGCGTACATTTGATTCCTCCGAAACCCAAGAATGGGGAGGAGTTTCCAAGAAACCCAAGAAAACTCCCAAGACGGGTCTCGCGGCTCTAATCGGACCAAGCAAATTTCCGACGAAGTACATGGACAAAATTCAGGAGATGCGAGGTCGGGATATGACGCTCGTGGTGGAGAAGACTCTTACTGCCACGGACATGAGCCGAGGCCAAAGTAGGCTCTCTATACCCAACAAGCAGATAAGGCAAGGTTTCCTGAGCGAAGAAGAGATCCGAATCCTAGATAGGAAGGAGGGCATTAAGGTTTCCCTCATTGAGCCGTGCTTCGAAGTTTCTCACGGGTTGCAACTGAAGAGGTGGAATTACAAGAGCAGAAATTTTTCTTACGTGTTGACGGAGAGGTGGAATGGAGTCGCACATCCTTATGCGCGGAATGAACTCATGAAGGATGTTGTCATTCAGCTTTGGTCCTTCAGGGTGGATGGCAGCCTTTGGTTTTGCCTCAAGAAAGTTGAAGACCATCAAGGCAATGGATACGATGGCTGTGATAATTCCTGATATTTCTCTACGTTCACCCCGGTACATAACTAGTTAGCTTCACTTTTCTTATACTTTTTTTAAAATTTCAATGTCTAGGTAATTTCATTCTTTCCTATTATTTCGAGACGACTATTGGCGTCTCGATGAAGTTAGAAGTGATAGGAGCTGGGGTAGTCCTCATAGATCATGGTCGACTATGGTTGACCATGATTTTTTGATGAAGTTTTTTGTTGTTCTCGAGTTTTTCTTTTTTTGTATTTTTGGTTGCAATTGGCATTTTCTACATTCAAATGAGAAGTGTATATAGTGCTATGGAATCACTGAGCATTGGAATGGATATAGACACTAAAGTGTCCATTTTTCCATATTGAGATCCTTATAAAATTTTAACTAATTTTCATATGTTAGTGGATGTCATCACTAAAGAAATGTGCACGGTAAAGAACTCAAAGTCATAAAGATGATATTACCATAATAAAGTTGCCCCTTAATTGAACGAAATAGTGTGTCAATAGGTAAAAAGGGTATGTTTAGACAATCACTAGTTTGATTGACACCCACCAATAATATGCGCAACAAGAAGATTGACATTGAACAAACCAAGTTTCAAAACTTTGAACCAGCTTATTGAAAGAAATCCATTTGGAATAATACATCCACTCATCAATGGACCCATAAAAATGCACCAACCAGAACAGACTATATTATCAAAACACTCATAAATTATGAAAGTATTAACCTGTCACAAACCAAATCACCCAGACAACATACATGAAACATGGCATCAACACGCCAGTCTTTCCTATGAAATATGTCAATACATGCCATCATCAATGTGGTACTACATAACACAAACTCCCATGAAGCTTGTGAAGGATGTCAAAGTCATTGGATATATCTGTAAGTACTTCATGATCAAATTAGCTAACTGAGCTCAAAGGAGTAACAAAAACTCCGACTATATATAGGCTACGAAATGCTATGTCAACTATGGTTAGAACCCTTTTCAAATTACAGGCTTTTCCACAGGTAGAGAGTTGTCTAAATATCTGATTATGGAGAGTACACCAGAAGCTGCTTTCAAGCTTAGGAACAAGGAATGCATCCAAAAATGGGAAATCAGTAATTCATGAGAGATGAACCACTAGAACACACATCGGACGTGTCTAAAATCCTTTGCCTTGGAGAAGACAAAGTACTAGCAGCAGCATCAACTTACAAGTTTATGATGCTTTTCCTTTTCTGAGCATTTAAGCTTGTTCTTTCTTTGGGAACCCCGGCAATGATGGGACTCAGTAACTGTGCTTCTTTCTGGCATAGCGACACCACAGCTTGAGCTTTTGCTACAACTGATGCATCATCATCTCCTGCGGGAAATACTACAACTTTATTGCTACCACAACCTGCCAAAGAAGAAGTTAATAAGTAATCAACATTTAGACAGCAATCAAGAAGAACAAAACAAGTATGCCGGAAACAAAGGGTAAATATGCTTGGAACAAATGCTTGATAGAAACATTTTAGGTAGGCATTCTATTTCAGGGTAGGAGCCCAAGATCTCAGTATGTCCAAATTTTTCAAGGTAGATATACCTCTTTTTCTCAAGACTATCCGCTGACGGCTTCAACTCTATTATGTAAATTTTGTTGTCATTGCCAGAAATTACCCAACTTGCTCAACTACTTCTAACATGAACCTCTTCAGCATATGCTGAACCTGCGCAAGGAACTATTCTAGAGGTCTTGGCTGGTTGGTTAGTCAAGCTTGCAGAGGGTTCGACATGACGTGGAGCTTCTTTACCTTACCTCCCCGGAAGCCCTGTCTCCAACGTCAAAAGATATGCATCTAACAAAACCAAAACAATATCAAATTTTAATTTTTATCCATTAAGACAAATGAATAAGCATTGCAGAAGACACACTACTCTCGTTGCTTAGTGACTAACCACGTAGGAAGGCCCCTCTATATTCTTGATCGTGGAATAAATCTAGCAACCTAGCATTCGCTGTTTACCATACATCTAGAAGCAGCACTCATAGCCAAGACATCAACATGCATTGAACATGTATCTACAGCACTTATGACCAAGAAATTACCATATGGTGAACACGTACTGCAGGTATAGCCCTTAATCCAGCATGTTCAGTAGGCAATGGAAATGATACCGGAAGCATGTGCCATTGTTCCAGGCCTCTAGGTGAAATGCTATGGTACCCACTAAAAAGAAGCCAATCGAGAATGTAGCCCCACTTACATGGGCCTTGCTCCTGAAAAATAAACTTTGTCAAGTTGCACAGACTTAAAGACACCCTTCCGTATACTCAACCAGAATGTCACAATTTCTTAAACATGCACAGATTACTTATGAACTTCATTTAGATGAGAGGCAAGAACCTGGAAGATGAGGGAGCTTTGGTGGTCATTACTATTTGATCTGAATCTTATCAAAAATCGACCACATCTAACTCAAGGTAATTGATAACGAGTCGCAGCATTCAATAACAAAGAAGAGCAACTCTGTTTCACTCAACTTGACAAACAACTCCAGGCTACCGATTGAAACAAGAAAGGTCCCTTGTGGCAATGAAGTAAAAGGCGGGAGCAACGAGGTACTCTGAACGGGAAACATTAACAGATGGGAATATGAGTACGAAAACAGAACATGAAGCGAAATCGCACATGATCATATGTAAAAGGAGATGTTTGACTTGGCTTATTTGTTGGAATCCGAATCCTCTAACTGAGATGAGCGCATTTCTACAGTTCCTGGCTAAGCATAATTGAATTCCGCAAGGCAACATTACTGATCCTTGTCTTGGATAATTTCACCGAATACCTTCTGTGCGTCGTCTAACACATGGCACCTCCCGTACCTTGACACCACCGCAATGAACTCAAACCAGTACTCTCGAGCCATTTAGCACCAGCAACCTTATGGGCCGAAGAAACAGTGAATCTCGTTTGCGGCTATGAAAAATGAATTCGAAATTCGACACACGAGTTTAATCGGGAAAGAAGCGATTTGATGAGTGTGATAATTGATGGACAAATTCCATCATCGTTGGAACGTCCTAAGGAGCTGGCCGTCTACGAAGATTTCTCGATTCTTCTCTCTCTCCCTGCATAACACGAAGTGCATACCACGGCGATTGAAATGGAGCCGAAGTTGATTGTCGAACTCAGCGACGTGAGCCTCTTCGCAGTTCGACGCCAACGGCCGACGGAACACTCAGTCGTGGGCCTCGAGATTCTGTCTCCGATCTCGAAGAAGCATTTGCACCGATGAATCCATCGGCCTGCTCGACAACTCTCGATGTTGCTTTCTACACAGCAACCGGAGGTGATTCAGTTCAAGGTAAGGTCTGACCGTCGGAGAACGTGACGGCGGGTAGGGGGAGACATATGAATACTTAGAATCGACGGAAATGTACCTCAGACGAGAGAGGAAATCGAGAGGATCTAGGTTCGAGCTCCTTGCGTCTTCCGTGATCGGAGAAGGAAGACCGGCTGTGGCCACCGACGGAGCTGGCGGCCGGCGGCGAAGCTAGAGAGGACGTGAAAGGCTCGCGGCGCCCAGAAGAATCCAGAACTTCGTCATTTCTCGGGTCACTTTTTTTGGCGGGAGTCCGTGGAATGACGGAAGGCAGAGGATTCCTTTTATATTTCTCTTACGAAATGACCAAAATGCCCTGCGTTAGGATGACCAAAATCACCAAGGCAAAGTATTCGTCGTGTGTTGAACTGTTGTTGGCAACTGCTCTGAAGATTTTGGCCAACTGGTTAGTAGACTTAACTACCCGACACCTGTATTTTCCAAACTATTTTTATCTTCTACTTTTATTTTTTTTCTCGTTTATTTACATAAATATCTTTTATAGTTATTTCCTTTTCTTTTTATTAGTAGCTTTCACCTGCTCAATTCATCTGATAAACTCCACTTCTCTTTCTTAGTTAAATTTATGATTGACATCCACATAGGAAGAATTATCTCACTGACCGCCCTTACGAAATGTTCATTGGTTTGTCTATGTAGTATATATTTTGGCAGTTTAAAAGTTCCTTGATTCGTTGTAATAATTGAAGGCAAATGTTCGCTATGAAGTCGTTGATGTTTGCGCACACCAAATGTTCAATGTTTTGTACGAATGAAATATGTTTTGGTGATATTAGACTCGCTTATGCTCAATCCCTGGTCACTTTGGCATGTTCGAACGCCATTTTAAGGAGTGAAATTTGGATTGTGGTCGTTGGAATGCACTGGCGTGCACATTAAGCACGACTTTGGTGTGTTTCAGTCTTATGGGAGGAACACATTGGTTGTGTTCATGATGACACATTAATATATTGCTCTTTCCTCATCGTTTTTAGCGTGCTTCAGTCTCATATCCATACTAAATAGCTCAGAATTTACATCGATCTATTAAGAAGTCATTGCATTTTCAGGCTTTAGTATGTGGAACATTATCCAAGACCTTGCTTCTCGTGACTGTTTCTTCATTGAATGATGAGTGCTTCATCCTTTTTCTGAGCGAGGCTTGAGATACTTTATCATAAAGAAGCATTAAACTTGAATCTTGGCAAGCTCTTGTAAAATTGATGCACTTGTTAAGTTGTGCATGCTGTATACTTACTAAAATTGAATGCCTACCCTGTTGAGTGTGATTTTACAATTGTGGTTGAATCTCATTTTGATGTTATTTTGATCCATCATACATCTACATTTCTATAACAGAATGTTACATGGAACTTGTGTTTTTATTCAAATTGTGACATTTTGAAGCTTGAAACACATTGGAAATGATAGATATACTTGCTGTCTAGATTTGCAATGAGTTAAATTGAGTTTCCTATGGTGCCATACACATGCCACTGGGGTCACCCAGACATGTTTGTTCATGTGGGGAAGTGGTATTTTGAAGTGTTTCGATGTCCTATCAAGTTGTTTAATTAGAGTATTCCTTTTAGTTTGACTACTCCACGGATGTCTGAGAAAGTGAGTGTCCAAAATGGAGATTCAGAAGATGCGCTTGCAGCTTCTTATTCTAATGTGCTTCTGATAATCGAGAGAGAGAGAGAGAGAGAGAGAGTGGGTTTTCAGAAGAACACAGTCTTTCTCATGGGCATTATGGTCAATTAAAACTTGAAAGAATGTGTATGAAGCTATTTAAGTTATAGAATCAAAGCCACCCTTTACAATTTTATTTTATAAAATGTCAGTGTTAGTACATGTGAGGGAGCAAAAAGTTATAGGACACCCTTGAAACCTAATGTGACCTAACCATAAAATTTCAGTGTTATAGAAATTTTTTCCTTTGAATGTAAAATTGTGTGAATATTAATGGAAGAGGAAGGACAACAAATGCAGTTTTCAAGCTTATGGAGTTTAAGCCAATCCTCAGGATTATCACTCTCAGGCTCAAATTTTTTGAAAGGCTGAATTTGGTCCCTGATTAAAGAATTAAATGCGAAGGAAGAGGACTTTGAGAGGGAACAAAAGGAGAAGAGGGAGCGATTAAGGCAATCAAATGCTATTACTTCAAGTGCCGAAGATAAGGAGAGGGGTACTGAAAAGCTTTACCGTGCTGTTTCCATTTTGTTTCATCCCTCAATAATGCGGTTTTGGTTCACGGTGGAGAAAATTGCTGAGTTCCTACAGGTTCAGGAAAAGGAAATGGAGGAACTAAAAGAGAGATGCTGGAGAAAGAGCATGAAGACAAGCTGGTGGCGATGAAGAAGAAGCATTGGGATGAGGAAGTGGAGTTGGAGAAGGAGTTGAAGACCTAACTCACTCGTTTGATGGAGTCGTACTCTCACCATTGACTTGGACGAGATGTGGACGTCGCCTCTCTTACATGAGAGGAGAGGGGAGGAGGCCTTCGACTTTTTAATGTGTTATATGGGCTAGCCTTGCAGCTATTCTAAACTTCTGCACTGTTTATTAGGTTCATGTTTTTGAGAGCAATGACTTTGGGCGTAAGAGTAGTTGTGTAAAAACTTCCATCCAGCACTTATTTGAGTGCCAAAACTTTTTTATTTTCCTTTTTAGCTCACTTGAATGCCACATCGAAAAAAAAAATGATCAGTGCCAATTCCGGTCAAATATCCTACATGAAACTTTTTTTTTTACTTTTTTTTTTTTTAAATTTTTTTAATCTGTATTTTGCTTCTTCTTTTTTTTGTATTTTTTTTCTTTAGGGCCGACGAGGGTCACTAGCAACCCTCGCCGGCCGCATCCTTACTTTTCTTTCATAGTCATCAACATGACTAGTGGCCGCCTTGCCCTCAGTCGCGAAGGTCATAGGTGATGCCTCGAGGGCCCTCACTAGCTATTGGGAAGCCACGGGTGGCACCGCCTAGAGCAAGCAAGGGTTGTCGCGGCCTCGCCAAAGCCTTCGTGGCGAGGGCGGCCAAATCTAGGTGAGGGCCGCCTCGCCCTTAGCCACAAAGGCCTTGGGCAAGGCCGAGAGGGCCCTCACCGGCATTGCCCAAAGCAGGTGAGGGTCATCCCGGCCTCTCCAGTGGTTCGCAAGGCCCCGACGGCCTCACCTAGAGCCTTCATGATAAGGGTGGCCAAGTCTAGGCAAGACCACAAGGGCCCTCGTCGGCATTGCCCAGAGCAAGTGAGGGTCGCCGCGGCCTCACTAGTGATCGACAAGGCCTTGATGGCCTCACCTTTGGCCTTCGCAATGAGGGCGGCTAGATTTGGGCAAGGGTCACCTTGTCCTCACCGCAAAGGCCCTAGGTGATGCCGTTAGGGCCTCACCAACCGCTAATGAGCCCGCGACGGCCCTCTTCTGCTCTGGGCGACGTCACTCACGACCACCTAAAGCTAGATGTTGCCCAGAGCGACCCCATTGACCTCGCGTAAGGCCTTCACTGCCAAGGGTGGGGCGGTCATAGTCGGCAAGGGTCGCTAGTGACCCTCGTTGATCCTAAAAAAAAAAAGAAAAAGAAAAGTAAAAAAAAAAAAGATTCAAAAAAATAATAACCAATAATATTATTATTGAAATAATATTTTCCGGTGGCCACGTCGGACAACCGGTGTCCATCTCAACTTTTCTGGTGGGGCAAATTAGAAGTGACATTCAAATGATCTATTTTTCAAATTTGTGGTACTCAAGTGAGCGAAAAAAAAAATTGGCACTTAAGTGAGCGCCGTACGAAAGTATTGGCACTTATACTATACTTACCCCCAATGACTTTGTATGTTGCATGTCACCCAAAAAAAAAAATTGGAGATTACTTATAAAGTCATCTACTTTATATTAATAGTAATGTGTTAGTCAAATCCTAAACGTAAATGAGCATGTCGAACAAGTAATATAATTATGAGAAATAATATGGTCCCAGGGAGATTAATGATTAATAAACTAATTAAATATTAAAAATTGATTAATTCTAAATTTATCTTACATATCAAAATAAAATTGAGAATAAATTCAAACTAAAAATCCTAAAAAGAAAATTTTGGAAACTAAATGCAATAAATTAATAAGATAAATATGTTAGAGCATCCGATTTCACCATAACTACCATATATAAATTTCAGATTGTTATGCGTATAAGAACGATATCAAAAATGCTATAACGGAATTTCCTAATATATTTACTACCCTATAGCAAACCTACTCGGTTTATTAATCCATCATATTTCTATGTGAATTTAAATAAACATAAGTACATTAAAATCTATAAATGTTCCCCACTTACAATAAGTCTAATGAATCACCCTATCACCGAAAGTTACTCATATATCTATATTCATATTTAATTCATGGTTATATATTATAAAGAGCAATTGTATGTTATCACTTCTCAGTCTTAAACATGTGTATTAAATCATTCAAATGATGGCCAGCAGTTACTTAAAAACATTAAGCACAATAACATATAACTCACATAAATAAAATCATTTTCACACATAAAAATCATGAAATTTATATTATCATGGTCAGGCTACATCATAACCTAACAAAAGAAAATTAGAATATAATAGAAGAAGAAGCGAAAATATTAATTAAACCTAACATCTTGAATCAAAGAATAAAAATTTTGTCAGCACTTTTATCTTCTCTTCAAAATATTTGAGAAAACTCCAGAACAGAAAATCAATCTAAAAATAAAAACCTCACTGTCCTCCAAGCTTTCAACGTCCTCCTATTTTTAGGACAAATCCAAGTTCTTAAACAGCCAATTGCTTATTTTTTGCATAAAATTGTGGAGTAAATCAGAAAATATTTGATTTGATATCCATCTTCCAACACTTGCAATAAAATTAGCGAACAAAATTAAAGATTCCATGATTTGATATCCATCTTCCAATGTTTTCTTATTTGAATTCCTGATTTTTGTCATTCTTTTCCTCATCTTCTTTATATCTCATTATGCAATAAGGAAAATTCAAATAATTAGAAGAGAATCTAAAAATTTTCTCATAGATATTGCATTATTTGTTGCCTAAAATAAGTAAAATAACTCTATTTTTATAGAGTTATCATAATGTTTGTCAACAATTTATGGAATACTTTAAAACTTTTCAAAATCAACCAGAAGGCAATGTATGTAAATGTTCAAGGCTAATAGAGACTAGAATCACCTTATTTGCAAAAACCATCAAAGAATCGTCAATTAGGAAATGTAAGAGAGATATGACATGTTTTAAGCTTTATTAACGTAAGAGGACTTGTGCCTTGTACCGGAATTTTAGACGCAGTGATCAATCGTTTTAATTTCTGCAAAAGATAACCAATCTATCTCTAGCTTAATCCAAGCGGGCGTGATTGGACAAAAAGAAATAAATTAGTTTTGTTGCAAGAGATTAGGAAACATACGCATGACTGCACATGGCTTTAGATATTGGAGTAAGAAATGAAAGTCGAATTCAAAATATTAAACAAACATAATACACAAACACCTCGTATCTTTCTGGACACGCTAGGAAACGTCTCGTCGGAATTGTGTCAATTTGGGAGGTTTTTGTGATGGCGCTTTTTCCACAATGGCAGAAATCTTATTGATTCATCCCAATTTCGTTCGTCAAACCCTAGCCGATTGATTTTGAAAGGAATAATCTGTTGGGTGGGGCCCAAGTTTTTGAGTAAAATTCCCCAATTGCCCTTCATTTGGAACTAGGAACGGCACGTGAAGCATTCATGCTTGTCGGAGATCTAGGGCAAATGAGACAATTTCTGCGCAATTTAAGGGATAATTTAAAACAAAATGACGTCCCGGGTGTACTTTGAGAATCTTCCTTTTCTACTTCTACCCCAACCTTGTGCGATTCCGACCTCGGAATCCTCTGCCAGTATGAGCTCTGCCTCCTCCGCTGCACCCTTCGTCCTCCCGCTCCTCCTCAAAATCCATCTCCGCCTTCCGTTCCAAACCACCATCTCCACGCCCTCATCTCCGACCTTCTCCTTTCCATTGAGGCCAGCGAGTATCACGCAGCTCTGTTGAACTCCGATGCCTTCCATCTTGGGGTGCATTTGGTTCGGCTTTGCAAATGAGCATTGGGAAAATGCAAATGCCTTTGATCTAAAGCCTACTGAGGAAATGCAATGAGTTTAGTAAAAAATTCTTTACAAAGCTACTTTGTCCTAAATAGTGTTTAGCAATTTTTTTATTATTTATTTTTTGCAAAGAACTCTTGGGTCTATTTTTTTTTAAAATAAAAAATAATAACCCTTTGACGAAGGACTGAGGCCGCTAGTGAGATATGGTTAACATCAGCAGCTGTTGCCCTAGGTCATGCAACCGCAAGCCTCATTGCCGTGGTTGCCCAACCCAGGTAGCCCTCCCACGGCTTCACCGGCACCTTGCCAACCCCTCACCAACCCTTTGCTTGCCAACCCCTCACCAACCCTTTGCTTGCTCAATCAACTCTCATTGGCCACCCTTGCTCAAGAAAAGATGAATAGTAATAGGTATAAAGCTGGAAAATTAAAAAATTAGTGATGGAATTTTGGAAGAAAGAAATTTAATTTCAACATTTGGCTAAATGCCAAAAGCCCAATATGAGTCTCAACGGTTTCTCCTTGCTAATCTAATATGGAGGAGTGCGAACTTATCAGTAGGTAAATTGTGCTAAAGGTTCCTTAATTATGGGTAACCTGCATTTAAAGAATTTGATTTTTCAGTTCCACGATTGATAAATGTTTGATGCACCATTGAAGGGATTTTCGAGTTACACTTAGGAGTGATCGATTCCCAAAAATAGGAATTAGAGACCGGAATGGTTGATCTTAGGACTGTGAACTAGATCACACCATCAATCTAGTCCGATCTAATGAAACTGGTCACTAGATGGTTCATGGTTCAGGCGATTCATTTTGTACACCCTTAATTGTACCTTAGGCGAGCCCAATCAGCTTCACATCACCGTCTGCAAAAGTAGATGACGTCTCACAGTTATCGAACTCAGCGGTGCAATCCACAACGGTAGTAGGAGGTCGGCCTGCGTTTCTGTTAGGTGATAGACGCCAGAGAAGAGACAAAAACAACGCCGGACAGACATAAAGAAACGGTCGATTGACGAGCTTTGGAGGACGAGTGCGGGCACTGAAGAAGCAGGAATGGAGTCGATTCAAACAGTGATGCAACTCAAATTTCTGGCGCCACCGCTGGAGCAGAAAGGAACCCCTCCGACTTTTCTTCTTTTTTTTTTTCCTCCCCTTTTCGATTTTTTTCCCTTTTTTTTTTCTTTTCGGTGTATTTTACAAACTTGTCCTCCTGAGAAGTTAAATTTTCATATTTCAGTTTGTAATTATCACTCCTTGGGAAGATCAAGGCAAGCCGTGAATTTTGAAGATCAACTCCTTAAGGTTTCATTGTGATTTTTAAAGTTGATTTTAGAAATCACCATAATTAATTATAATGGCTATCGATTGTGAAATCGATTTTTTTTTTTTAACAAAAAAATTTAAAAACGAAGAAAATTGAAAATTGAACAAAGAGGAAAATAGAAGCTGATTGTAACGCTTCATGTCGCAACTCTTCCAAGTCACGGTTCAAGGAGGTCGACAGGCGACAAGATAGCATATCTAAAAATTGCCACTAGACTTAATTATGAGGCTCGCGGCCCATGGGCTCGCCCAAGCCCAAGCCCAAGCTAAGCCACTTGTACTCGGAAGGCACTTCTGGATTAATTGGACAAGGCTAATTAGTTATGAAGCCCGACCAGAGTATTCTGTAAGGGCCCGGACCGAGCCCATCAATTAATCACTCCAGTCACCACTTACGCTGACTGCCGCCTCCGCCGCGTCGCGGTGGACGTCTGCCATCTCGCAGCGGTACCAGCACCTGCTGGACATGTCGGTTCCGCGCGTGTCGCGACGCTGGCAATGGCGTGCGTGTACCTTGTCCGGGGCTTACTTCGTGAAGCCGCTCTACATCGTGACGTCCGCGCTGGGCATCTACATGCTGAACCCGCTCATCGGCTTCCTCTCCCCTCAGGTCGACTGGGAGCTCCAGGAACTCGCCGAAGGCGGCGGCCCGTCCCTTACCACCTGAGGCTCCGACGAGTTCAGGCCCTTCGTCCGCCGCCTCCCTGAGCTCAAGTGTCGGTTGGTTTACGGTTGGGATCGGTTCGCATTATTATTTTCGATTGGTAATTGCAATTGGCTATCAATTGGATTTGGTGGATTTGATCTGCGTCATTTCTGGGGTGAAAGATCGAATTTGTGTTCCCGATATTCTGAGTTAGAGGTATTTTGAGGGTGGAAAGACTCGTTGGAGTTGACGATTTGTGCCTTCAAGTTTGGATAACTTGGGAGGCAGACGGTAGAGATTGAATTTGTGAGAGATCGGTAAAATTTGTGTTTTTAACGTTTAGGTAGTGTTTTGTCATGCTTTTCAATTGAAGACTGATCCTAGTGTTTCTCAGTGGGAGTTGATTTAGGGGGCACTTTGGTTTTGGTCATTCCGATTTGCTATTGATTGGATTTGGTGGAATTGATCTGCTTTTGAGTTTTTTGCATGAGGGGCGATTGAAACTGACAACGTGAAGTTAACGGCAGTGAATAACAAAGCTTAGACTCTTCCTGTAATGATATGTTTCCTTCGTTTATGTCCTTTCAGAGGTATAGCCTTTTTTTTAAACAATCTTTATTTGATAAGATTATCATTTAATTGATTCAAAACCAAACAATGTTTCGTACTAAATTGAGAATGTCATACAGAAGGGTCAAATGCTTATGCTTTTGAAGATTCGAATTTCAATCCACTGATTACATTGGTTCCTATGAGGGCTTTTGGATATAAAAAATGACTTCCTGCTTAGATTGGATGGTTACTTATTGAGCATATTCTTCTTGTCTCTCAATGGAAGGTTACAAATCACATGGGCATTTGAGATTGCTTTTGTAATGATGTTCTTCGGTGATGTTCTTCAGCGTGGTTGATGTACCTGTCTTCTGGCCAGTACTCCTTTCTACTGGGTCATGCTGTTTACGCTTACAATGAGGAGACAGATAATGCTTATGGTCAAGTACAAATACGTCCCAATTTCTTTTGGCAAATGGGATGCTGAACCTTTTTTCCTTTCTTTTTGTCCATATCTGCTTCTCCAATTTTTTGCTTTGGATAGTTATTTTGCCTTTTGACTCTACTTCTTTTTTCATCAGCGCTATGATAGAAAGAGAGCATCTTCAACCGAGAGTGTGAGCTTTCCGAGGGATTAAATATTTCAAGTATGATCCATCTCTAGTTTTCGAGTAGGCTTGTCTTATCCCTGGTGTCATGCCAGCCGATGGAGCTTTCTCACAGCAAAAGATTGGCTCAAAAACTATTTTGGCATGTTGCCTGATACTCCACCTATCTTAAGGAGATCTTTTAGAAAGCCTACGAAAACCATCATGGAAACTTCTCGAGAGGAGTGTATTAATTGTAATTTTTCTGTATTAGCTTTAATAAGGGGTAGTCCCAATTTGTTCTTTAGAAATGGCTTTTTTTTTTTTTAAATTACTGCTGTCATTTTAATATAGCTGAAGTTCTTAGTTCCCTTTTTATTACCTATTTTGTGTTAATCTCCTCTTGTCCTTTATCAACTCTCCCTTGCCTATTCAATTTACGAGAGGATGTACTGTTGTAACGTGAATTAGATTCGAAATCCTCATGATTTCTGTATTCAAACACTATTATAGGATTTCTCTTGGTGCTCTAAGGAGGATGATTATCAGTGATGGATGTGTTCACTTGCTTACTCATTGAGCGAGGATTCCATAGCATTAATTGGTAATGGTGTTGTTTTAGATGACGACCTTCTGCTGGAAGCTAAGATTGTTTTTGCTCTCAGACAATGAAAATGTCAGCCTTGGCCAGCTCAGAGTCCCTCTCTTGCTTACCTTTCATGGGTTCGCAGTATATATGCCGTCAGCCATGATTTGTTCTTATTTAAGAAGGGAGGGGTCACCAGAAAGCTGCTTTAAAGATGCTTGTTGAGTTGTTAGGAGGTTTTGAGGTTTGTTTAAATGGCACAAGGCTTTAGGAGTTGGTAGAACAAATCTATTTGATCAATGTCCTCGCGGAAGTTGATCAAGTTGTCCATGAAGATTACATATGAGGTGATGTAGTTGCTGCAATCGAAGTGAGACTGCTCGAGGGCTATCAAGTGGAGGCAGAGTGACCTTCTCCCATCATCGATCAGAAGCCATGGGATCTGGAATATCCCGTCCTTGAACCAAATGTTCCAGAACCTGCCCATCTTCCTCTTTCTGAATTTGATCACAGCATACCAAAGCTCTGTTGCATGGTAAAATGAGCTGCTGCCGCCTCTTGTTGGTGACCCGGTTGAGTGCGACCGTCACTTTGATCCATGCCCTTGGCTCTGGCTTCAGGCCCAAGCGAAGGAGGCTCTGCCGGGAACTCTTTGAGGCAATGGAGCTCGCCCTGGTCTGATAACAGGTCAAAGGGGCTGGTGTAGCTGAGAGACTCCAGCTTGTTGCGGCTAAAGCTTGGTCAAAGGTTCGTCCATCAGCATTAGAGGATTGAAGAATCGGAGTGCCAGCTTGGCCACGAGCCTCTTATGGTTGGGGTTGTCGAGCTGGAGGTTGAGCAGCTGGTCAAGTATGAAAAGCGGGATCTGATTCTTGAGCATGATCATGTCCCGCTCGATCGTGTGCATATGGATTCTTGCATTGAGGAGACAGTCAATGCAAGGGTAGCCAAGTTCCTTGAACCCCTTGGCGACACCTTGCAACTGCTCGATCATGAAGTGCCCCTTCAAGAATCATCATCTCCACGAACTCACTGCTGCTCAATGGATGTCATCCCCCTCGTAGAAGGCGCAAGCTCTTTCCTCGACTCCTTCACTGAGTCTATATAGAGGCTTATCTCTTGACCGGTGCGCCTGAAGATGTGGTGGGGGCAACGCCACTTGTGCTGATCCATTTGGCAGAGGCCTTTCTTACTGTGGTGGTACCGCCTGAGGGAGACAATTGGGGTGATGTAGGCCTTGTCCTCAACATCCTTGAGATAGTCCAAGATCTGATGGAGATGACCCATTTGGACTCAGGTGGCCTCAGCTTATCTTTGGAGACATTTTCGCCCCAGATGTTCTCGACCACGATCTGAAGAGCCTCAAATGGTTTTTGCTGTAGATTGTGACTCAGCTGGTCCTGAGGCTGTTGGTGGTGGTGTTGGCGATCTATTAATTATGTGGATGCATTGGAGGTTGATTTCTTGGGGAGTTCAGATTCCATAGTTTCTCTGAGCTTGAGAGTGATTAAATTACCAACTCGAGAGCTCTTTGTTGCGAACAACAACAATTTCTGGTGAAGAATTTATCTGTGTTTCTTTGCCTCTGACGTTCTTGCGTTTTAGTCACTGAATTGCTGCTTTATAAGGAAATTGGATTAAAGGAGAGATTTTCCAACATCTAGGCTCCATTCATTTCATGAAAAATATTGTTTGGATTTTAGGCGTTCGTTTCACTGTGATCAGGAAAATATTTTCCTTCAAAAATAAAAACTTTTAAAATAGAGAAAAATATTTTTCAAGTAGCGGGGACATTTTCTTCACTCATTTTCTCTTACTTTATACCTTTGCGAGCCGCCATTTATTTCTTTTTTTTTCTTTTTAAAAATATTGAATTTTTATTCTTATCTTATTCCTTTTTTTTCTTTTTTTTTTTCGTTTCTTTCTTTTCTATTTTTTTCTTCTTTCTCGGCTGTCGCCAGTGGCAATTGGCCATAAGTGAGCCTCGGGGATGTTGGCCTCGAGCAAGCTCGAGCCTTTGGCTCATCGATCTAGCAAGGCTCAATGCCTTGACCTTGCCATTTGCCAAATTAGCGAGCTCAGCAAGCTTGACAAGCACAAGCCTTTGGCTCGCCGATCGCACGAGCCTCTGGCAAGCGATGAGCTTGATCTCCAGCTCATCTTTGGCCGGTCGCTAGCTGGCGTTGTAGCTAGCAACCAACCAAAGAAGAAGTAGTGGAAAAGAAAAATAAAAGGAATAAATGAAAAAGTAGAAAGAAAAAAATAAATTAAAATTTGATTTAAAAAAAAGAAGAAAGAAAATAAATAATTTATTAAAAGGACTATAAGGAGAAAAGTCAAAAGGAAATTTTCATATCGAACAGCAGAAAGTAACATCTAGTTCATTTTCAAGTTTAAATACGGGAAAATTGTCATTTTCCTCGAAAATAGCTTCCAGAAACACTACTTTTTCCTACGTTCAAAAGGAGCTTCATATGAGTTATGGCAGCAAGAGGAAAATTGTCTACTTTGAAGCTTTTTGGCTCCAAGATACTGACTGTCGCTCCATAATTGCTGAATCTTGGAATTCTTCTCAGCTTGGCAAAGTGACGCTTCCTCAAAAGCTACTTTCTGTTTCTATTGCTTTATCTCAATGGATTCGCTCTAAATTTGGGAATGCTCAAACCCAGATTTCTCATCTTAAGAACCAGCTTCAATCTCTTACTAATCGGCCTCATTTTCACCCAACTTCTGATGAGATTTCAGACCTGAAAGTCAAAATATATGAGTTATGGCAGCAAGAGGAAAAGTTTTGGGCAATGCGATCTCGGGTTAACTGGCTTAAATGGGGAGATAGGAACACTAAATTTTTTCATGCCACTACGATTAATAGACGTCAACATAACAAGATAAGGATGCTTCAGGATGATCAGCAGAACTGGATTCGTGATCCTACTGCTCTTAAAGATATGACTCTCAACTATTTTCAACAGTTATTTACATCTTCAGGGCATAGAGATTATGGTCCAACTCTACATCTTTGTAATCAAATTGTGACAGCGGAGATAAATGAATCTTTAATGGCAACAATTACCTGTGAGGAGGTCCATGATGCAGTATTCCAGTTAGGTGAAACGAAAGCTCCCGGTCCAGACGGCTTGAATGGTCAGTTTTATCGCGCCCATTGGGATATTCTGCAAGAGGATATCATATCAGCTGTGAAGCAGTTCTTTCATACAGGCCTTTTATTACCGGAGTATAATCGTACTGCAATTTCTCTCATTCCTAAGACTCCTCACCCAGAACGTTTAGATCAGTTTCGCCCTATTAGCCTCTGCAATTTTATCTATAAGATTATCTCTAAGATTCTGGCCAACCGACTTAAGCCCTGGCTGCCACAATTGATAGCACCAGAACAAACCGCATTTGTTGGAGGTCGCCAAATACAGGATAATATTATTGTGGTTCATGAAGTCTTACATCAGCTTCGAATTAGAAAACGTGTTCAGAAATTTCATGCAGTGCTGAAACTAGATATGCAGAAGGCTTATGACCGGGTGGAATGGGATTTTCTCTGTGATTATCTACTAAAAATTGGTTTTCATGCTAAATGGGTTAGTTGGATCTTTCAATGCATCTCTACAGTGTCTTATAGCGTCAAATTAAATGGAGAATTTCTACCTTACTTCCATCCTACCAGAGGCCTCAGACAGGGAGATCCGTTATCACCGTACCTGTTCATCCTGATGACTAATGCTTTAACATCTCTTATCAAGAATGCAGTGGATAATGGCAATCTTAAAGGTATCACTTTTAATCGATGGTGTCCTACTCTTTCCCATCTTTTTTTCGCTGATGATGCCATATTTTTCCTTGATGCCAAACTCATTGAATGTCAGAATCTATCTGCTGTTCTTAATGAATATTGTCTAGCAACGGGTCAGTCTGTAAATCGAAATAAATCAGGGTTATTCTGTAGCCTAGACTGTCCTATTGCCTTGAAAGAAAATCTGGCAGCAGCCCTTAGAGTTCCTGTTTTACATCACACAGGCAGATACCTAGGAATTCCTTCAGATTGGGGTAAATCTAAAAAGGAGTTATTTTCTTGGCTGATGGGTAGAGTGCATTCTAAACTTGAAGGCTGGAAGGAAAAGCTTATTTCTAAAGGGGGAAAAGAGATTCTAATTAAATCTGTTGTACAAGCTATACCCCACTATGCCATGTCAATTTTTAGAATCCCTGCAGCTATTTGCCGAGCAATTGATCAAAAAGTAGCTAAATTCTGGTGGCAGTCTGACTATAGTAAGAGAGGCATATATTGGAGGAGCTGGGAGTGTCTTAAGAGAAGAAAAGATGAAGGGGGATTAGGTTTTCGTGATCTTGTGGTGTTTAATAGAGCTCTCCTGGGTAAACAAGCTTGGCGTTTAATCCAAAATCCAAATTCATTGTACAGCAGACTTCTTAAAGGTCTATATTTCCATGATAAAGATTTCTGGCATGCTACTAAAGGAGCTAGACCCTCTTGGGGTTGGCAGAGCCTTTTATTGGGTCGGGAATCTATTGCGGATAAAGTTTTATGGTCTGTTGGTGATGGTACTCAGATTAAAGTTCGTGAGGATCCCTGGTTACCTAGTGGTGTTATTGGAGGTCCTGCTCCTAGGGATGAACCTGTCTGGGTTGCTGGTTTTATTTCATCTGAATCTAATTCATGGGATACTTCTCTGTTATCTCATCACTTTGATACCCGAATAGTTGAGGAAATTCTATCCATTCCTATTCGACCTATTTGCACCCACGATAAATTAATCTGGAGAGGAAGGCAGGATGGTATTTTCACAGTCAAAAACTGCTACAATCAACTCCGAACACAAAGAATACAATTCTAATTCTAACCATGCCTCATCCTCCTTTCAGCCACCCCGCAGACTATGGAATGCAATTTGGAAAATCCAAACTATGCCTAAAATAAGGGCATTTCTCTGGTCTATTTGTAACAATGCATTAGCAACTAGAGAAAACCTCTACAAGCGCCATATTTTGACAGAGCCAACATGTCATCTATGTGAACACCATGTACCTGAAACCCTCGAACACCTTTTCTTATTATGTCCTTGGACCTATGATGTGTGGAGAAATCCAGCTCTAAATATTAAATTTTCTACATCAGCGGCTCATCGCATTGAAGCGCTATTGCGTTTATTGGCGTAAAGAAGGACTTAGGACTTGGGTGCGGTTGCGATTGTTCTCTCGGCGATCCGGGAAAGCCCGCAATGATGCTCTATTTCGTCATAAGCAGTTGAATGCTGAACGAGTTGTGTTGATGGCGATCATGGAGACCCATTCCAGACATATTTTTATCTCCTCGAAGCCGTGCTCTTCCTTGCAGCCATGCCCTGTTTCACATCTACATACTGTCAATCATCGATGGCGTCCACTGCACTCGGAGCAATGAAACTCAACGTTGATGCGTCTTACCTTTCACCGACTGACGAAGCTTCGGTAGCTAGAGTGTGTCGGGACTCGACGGGCCATTTGATTGATGGATTTGCCTCCTCGATTCGTGCCTCCTCAGCCCTGCAAGCCGAGGCGATCGCCTTAAACTCGCGTTGAAGTTTCTTCTCCGGCGAGGTCTTGACGGATCGGCTCATCGTGGAGTCGGATAGCTTGGTTTGTGTGGAAGCAATTTGTGACCCCGAAAACGCCCATGGGAGCTTCGCCCCATCCTCGACGAAACTCTCAAACCGAAGCTTCGGTGCCCTAATCTCCAGATCATTCACTGTCACAGAGGAGCAAATGCTTTAGCGGATCGTCTTGCAAAGGCCCATCGGGCCTCTTTACTTCCGCCGAATTGGGTCTCACAATTACCTATTTTCTTGCAAGATCTTGTATTATCCGAACGGCCTGTAAACTCTTTGATATGTGCTTAATATATGGTAGTTTTCGACCAAAAAAAAAAAAAAAAAAAAAAAAGGAGCTTCATATGTATCATTTATCTTTATTGATTACTTTTAAGTCAATATTATCAATTGGGCAGAGTAGCTAGTATGGACCACTCCTACGAAATAAAGAATAAACATTTGTGCAGAATATGTTTGGTGTTGTTATTAACTCTTTTTAAAAATAATTCCGCCATTTATATTCCTTGAATTGCCAATGACTCATCAGCATCAATTGAGATATAAATTGAGTATAATAAAATCAATAGTAAGTTCGCACAAATGAAGGAACAACTGACCCAATAGTCAATTTCTTAATTATTATTTACCATAATAGGGGAAAGTTGAGGCCTTTTTCATAAGAAGAAAAAAGAAAAGAAAAGTTGAGGTTGGTGTTACTATTGTTTCTTCTCAATTTTGGGTCAGAAGTTTGAATTCCTAAGGCACACCACTTGGTCATCAAGGTCATTTTTGAGGGAAAATTATTGGTTGAGGCAATACATTTCATTTTCAGATAAATTCAATTTTCACCATTATTGCACTAATGTTGTCAGTTGTTACTTGTTATAAACATTTAGGTCCATTGCACAAGTGATAACTACGTTCTTAAGCTTTTGACTTTGATTATGATCCAGTACTTTTTTGTGATGAAAGGTTCAGAGCATACCATCAACTCTGCCGGGGGATGACACCGACAAACAAAAAAAATTAAATGAATTGACAAATTTTATCCGTTGGACTACAATAGTTTAAGGTAGACTATCTACCTTAGAATGTTCCCACACAATCAAGGCAAAACCCGAGATTAGATCTCAAGTGGTAGTGGTACTGCACAAAATCATTCCAAGCTCCAAAGGCACAATCTAAGATTCATTAATTGCGGGAGGGGGAAATTATAGTCCTTCATCCAGGGTTGACCTGAGGAGTGGGAGTAGCCAAAAATATAAAAATAAAAATAAAAGAAAAAACAAAGAAATTGCACAACATAATTTGATTAATCTAGTTCGATATTTACATATAAGATAATTAACACTGCATGAGAAATCAAGACCGTGGCCTGTAATAGGCATAGACTGCATAGAAAGACTGTATACAAGTAAGCATAAGTAAAACGAAAGCAGCAATTAAGGAAATGATTGACCAAGGATTGTCGAAGTACTTATTCTTGAGAAGAGCTATCCAGGCATTCCACTTGCGAGTGAGCGAGGCTCTCGAGAGATAGCACCTGATATCCGAAAAAGTGGGACAAAGGCAATTGAAGGCGGAATCGGAATGAAAAAATCCAAAGTAGTATTCCATCAGTTCAATAGATATGTCCAAGAGATAACTGTCTTTTTGGTTGAAGGCCACCTCCTGGCAAAGCCAACGGAAGAGGTCAACCACCTCGGTGTCGGTCCAAAAGCCGTGCTTAATGATCTTGCAATCGCGGAGGTACCGGACATCTTCAGGGGAGTTGATCAAGCTACGCATGAAGATTACATATGAGGTGATGTAGTTGCCGCAATTGAAGTGAGACTGCTCGAAAGCTATCAAGTTGAGGAAGAGCGACCTTGTCCCTTCCTGGATCTCAAGGGACGGGATCCTAAGGATCCCGTCCTTGAACTGGATGTCAACCCAATTGCTGCTCTCACCTCTCAACCTGATCTCGATCCCGGCTTCCCGGAGCTTGGTCAAGCAAAAGATGTGCAGTTGTCGGCTTTGCGACCGTTGCTTGGTATTGGACCGCTTCGGTCCCAGGTGCAGGAGGCTCCACCGGCGCACTTCGAGGAAATGGACCTTGCCATGGTCGCATAACGGGTCAAACTCCCTCCAGTTGTTCTTAAATGTTTCTCTGCCATGGAGGATGGGGTCTAGCAGTAGAGAGTCATAGAACCACGGAGGGTTGAAGAACTGGATCGCCAACTTGGCCACATGCCCCTTCTGTTTGAGGTCCCCGAGTTGGAGACTGAGCAGCCGGTCAAGTATGAAGAGCGGGATCTGATTCTCGAGCATGATCATGTCTCGCTGGATTTGGAGTATCGATCCTCGCATTGAAAAGACAGGGTCATTGTGAGGATAGCCGAGATTCTTGAACCCCTTGGCGGATCCCTGGAGCATCTCAATCACAAAGCAGCCGTCGAGAACCATCATCTCCACGAACCTCTCATGGCTCATGGAGATCCTTTCCTCATAGCACGCACGAGCTCTCCGCTCGACCTTCTTCATCGAGTCTAGATAGAGGCCCATCCCCTGACCGGAGCGCTCGAGAATGCGGTGGAGGCAGCGCCACTTGTGCCGCTCCATATGGCGGAGATGCTCGTCATAGTGGTGGTACGGCCCGAGGGAGACGATCTGTGGGACCCAAGCCTTGTCCTCGCCATGCTTGAGATTGTGTGGGATCCGGTAAATGGAGAGCTCTGCCCACGAGCCTGGCACGTTGTCCTGGCGACCTTGCTCGAGCTTCTCTTCGATGGAGATGACCCACTCAAACTTGGGAGGCCTTGGCTCATAGTCGGGGATGATCTCGACCGCATAGCTTGATTTATTGGGAAGTCGAGATTCCATAGTTTCTTGGAGCTTGAGAGTGAGTAAATACCAACCCAAGAAGAGCTCCTTGCTGCGAACAGCAGCCATTTCTTGTGAAGAATTGGTCTGTGTTTCTCTGCCTTCGCCTTAAATGGGCTTTCATCCTTCGAATTGGTGCTCTAAGCAAAAGTAAAATTAAAAAAAAAAAAAAGAATTGCTACTTTAATAATGGGTACAGGTTTAGGAACAGAGGAGAGATTCTTCCTTCAGAAGAAAGTATTCACGCTTCAGTCCAGTAGTTGATTACCACGTGTCCAACGGCCACTAATTTTGACATTGAGATTCAAAAGGAGTTTTAAGATATTCTAGGTACAATAATGGGACTGGCTTTTCATCTGCCCAAAAGGAATCCGACACCTCATACTCCACGTGAAACACATGACCACATTGTCCGCATCTTTGCATCACATAGAAATGTTTGATGTTTTCGTTTTGACCCGCTTAGCCTTTTAATTAGAATTTCATAGGCCAGAATGATTTACTTATTAATGGGAGGAATAGATAGTCGAATATAGCAGCAATTTGCATACAAATCCCCCTCAGAACAGTGTTAAAAGGATAGCATGAAAATTAGATATCTATATACATATCTAACATCTATATATTAGAAATTATCAAACAAATTTTAATCTCTTCAGATTTCTTCTCTTTCACCAGCATGCGTTTATGGACACACCTTAGCTCGGTGTCTTTCAAATATATGTAAAATGGACTAAATGGAATAGACAATAAGTGTGTGTGATAGAGTAAATATATTGTTTTGGCTTAATTAATTAGTTGCTTTGCCTTAGATGATTTGCCTTTTTCATAGAAGCTTTCTTATTCTTCTTCTTCGTCTTCTTTTCTATTTAAGCTACACCAGCTAATTTCCATTATATTCCCTTTGGACGTACAAGCTTGCACCAGATCAATTCGATTTCGCAGCCAAGAGCGAAGAGAAGATAAGACGGCCGTTTTGGAGTTTGGGGTAAAAAGTGAAGTAACTTATGAGCATGCGAGGGCCACTTAGATAAAAGAGAGGGAGAGTGCGAAACCTCCTCTGTCGATGTTATAGGCCCAGCCAAAGCAAAGACAAGAGGAAATGGGTCCCACTTATGCACACGTGTCCACCCATTCGTCAATCACGCTTTTTACGTTCCTAAATTTCCTTCTATCTACGCCGGGAATGCGCATGCGAGGCGAGCATAGATGATGCCCGTTCCATTAACGAGTTGCTAGCGTAAAATCGATTGAGACGGTACAAATACCCAAATGATTTGTTCTTTTTTTTTTTTTGTGGTTCCAAAATCGTTAGTACTTGATCTGTGTGGGGATTGCACCTTTATTAACTACTTAATCGAAGCACAAATCAAGAATTAAATTTGCAAAGATCTTCTTTAGGTGTTCATATAACTCATGCATGAAATACTTTCTTTCTTGCTGTGTTGAGAAGTTTTTTTCACATAGTACTTATATCATGTGACAATAGCACATAAAAAAGATGGTCAATAAAGAACGGTAAACATGTTGATTGTAATTAATGGAGAAATGCTCTGTTTACTGAGTTTGCCAAAAAATTTGTTGGCCGATTTTGACATATCTAGAATTACTTGAATGTGACAACATCATGCAAGATGAATATCTCGATTGTGTATCCATGCATACGAGATTGTTTTAAAGAATCATGTTTTTATCCACCCCTTCCCTTTAATCACTTTTTTTAAGGGAAGTTACAAAATAGAGCCTCGCCTGGCCATCGAGGCCACCGGTGAGGCTCCGACGAGCTCGCCGGAGCTCGCCTAGTCGATCGCTGGCCACCGCCGTGGCGGTGGCAACCGGCCACAAAGAGAAAAAAGAAAAAAGAAAGAAGAAACAAAAATGAAATATATAATAAAAAATTGAAAAATTAAAAGAAATAATAAAATTATATAAGTTTACCATATGAATTTCTATTCTTGAGATAGAAATTTTTGTAGTTACCAAACGTGTTTTTATACTCGAAATTATTCCGATAATAGAAAACAAAAAAAAAAAAAACCTATTTCTATTAAAAAATTGTTCCCCGAAACATAAACGTTACCAAACATGCTCTTAATGTCTAGCGATATTGGAACAAAGGAGAGTATCTTTCCAAAATGGCCGATTCAAAACGAGCTTATAATATTCTAGCCCTTATGACGTCACGTCATCATATTGATGATGTAAAAGCGTGATAAACAACATTGCCCCACCTTACCCATACAAGGTACAATTATTGGACTGACTTTTCATATGTCCAATCTTACCGTGAAGCACATGAATTCTTTAATTACATCAGTAAGTAATTAAAGTATTCTGATTTATGAAAATCTAATTAAAAGGACAAGCGGGGCAAATTACAAGCCCAACCATTCCGTGTGAAAAATAGATAGTCAAATATAGTATCATTCGGCGTGTAGGAATCCGTGATAATGCCTCACTCCCCTTTAAAATAGCGTTAAAAGGATAGCATGGTGTTAGATATCACTATGCCCATCTATCCTCTCTCTTACAAGCTATCGAGTGAGTTTCAATATTTTTGGATTCTTTCTCTTTCAGCAAACGGTTGTATGTACTCAATGCGGTGTCTTTCGAGTACATAGAGAACGGGTTGAACTGAATAGAAGATGAATGTGCATGATGCAACTAATATGCTATGAACCGGAAAGACGTGTGGTCCTTCTTCGGAGACTTTGAATGGCAGGCCTCGAGCGGGTGACACTTGAAGATGTGGTAAAAAAAAAAATACCTGAACTTCTTGGCACCGTTGACGAGATGCGAGCATAAAATCAATTAAGAGAGCCCAAATACCGAATGATTTGTTCTTTTGTTTTTTTTTTTTTAATTTCCTAAAATTGCTTGTACCTGATCTGTGTGAGGGATTGCACCTTTATTAACTGCTTAATAGAAGCAAAAATCAATAATTAAATTTGCAAAGATTTCCTTTAGGTGTTCATGTAACTCATGCACGAAATACTTTCTTCTTTCCTTTGTTGAGAAGTTATTTCACATAGTACTAATATCATGTGACAATAACACGTAAAAAAATATAGTCAATAAAGAACGGGAAACATGTTGATTGTAATTAATAAATAAATGCTCTATTTACTGAATTTGCCATAAATTTTGTCAATCAATTTTGACATATTTAGCATTACTTGATTGCGATGACATCATATAAGATGAATATCTCGATTATGTATCAATGCATATGTTATTGTTTTAAAGAATTATGTTTGGAATCCACCCCTTTCCTTTAATCACTTTTTTAAGGTGAGTTATATAATAGACATTATCTGTATTTATAATTAATTAATTTAGGTGTAGATTATGATTATAATTGGTAATCTAGCAAATCATGGCAACGAGGAAGGAAAATATAGTCATTTTCTGGAAATCGATAATTCAAGGATAGTGTGTTTTTTTTTTTTTTTTTTTGGAAGAGAAGGGGGGCGGGGGGGCCGGCCGGCCGGGTGGCTGGGGGAAGTGGGGCCGGCGCTTATCATTTTGTGAGCACCTTTTCCCAAGGTGCACTCATTCGGCTCAAGGATGCAAGGTTGGTCAACCGTGCACTATGCACTCATTAGGCTCAACGATCCATAAAGACTAGGAAGTCTTTTTCTAGATTAATTGTATGAACTCGAAATCTTAGAATAAACAAAGACCAAAAAGTCTTTTCCTAGATCAACGGAGCAGCTATCCGAACTTGAAATTTTGGAGAAAACAAAGACTAGGAAGTCTTTTTCTAGATTAATTCATATGATAGTTCACAAAAGCCTTAAACAAAGACTAGGAAGTCTTTTTCTAGATTAATTCACATGGTAGTTCATAAAAGCCTAATAACGGGACCACTGTCAGAATTGAAATCTTGAAATAAACAAAGATCAGAAAGCCTTTGTGTAGATCAATTCGTATTCTTTCTATAAAGAATTTCGATTAATCAGTTCTAGGAATCTTGGAATAAACAAACAACAAAAACGTTTTTTTTTTTTTATTTATCAATTTATACTATGTCCATAAAGTATAACCAATTAATCAGTCTCATTTATATTTTTTCTTTTTTTTCCTGATGCTAAAACACAAATCGCTTTGATGGTCGTTAATAACTGTTCACCCATCATACAAACTAGCAACCATAGATTTACTTAATATGCAAGCACTCTCTAAAGCATAATAGCAGTCGAGCATTGAAATTGGTCACAAATGAAAAAAAAAATGAAGAGTTCATAAAAATTTGAACATTACAAGATCTAACGGTTTAAAATGTTAGAACAAACCGTTACCCTCTTTAATTTTTTATCCCCGATATTATCTCTTATAAGATAAACATGTTTGGCAAAAGAAATTAGTTAAAAATGTGAGAAGTTTTTATCTTTTTATACTTCAACTCTATTATTACTAGTCCGAAAATTCAATTAGAGCATTTAACTTAATTTTCCCAAAGAGTTAGTTGAAATTAATTGTCTTCGGATCTCACATAGAAATTTCAACTGATGCATGAAGTGGTTCAATAAATAGTTTGTACTCATGGTGGTTCAAGTGAGCTTAGTAATGCGACCATAGAGCTTTTCTAAATCAATGGTCAAAACTTAGAATCTTGGAATAAATGAAGATCGAATTTTTTTTTCTCGATCAGTTCATATAGTGGTTCACAAAAGCCTAATAACAGGACTGCTGTTACAACTGAAACCTTAAAACAAACAAACACCAGAAAGCCTTTTCCCAAGGTGCCGGCCGGCCGGCCGGGTGGCTGGGGGGAGTGGGGCCGGCGCTTATCATTTTGTGAGCACCTTTTCCCAAGGTGCACTCATTCGGCTCAAGGATGCAAGGTTGGTCAACCGTGCACTATGCACTCATTAGGCTCAAGGATCCATAAAGACTAGGAGTCCTTTTCTAGATTAATTGTATGAACTCGAAATCTTAGAATAAACAAAGACCAAAAAGTCTTTTCCTAGATCAACGGAGCAGCTATCCGAACTTGAAATTTTGGAGAAAACAAAGACTAGGAAGTCTTTTTCTAGATTAATTCATATGATAGTTCACAAAAGCCTTAAACAAAGACTAGGAAGTCTTTTTCTAGATTAATTCACATGGTAGTTCATAAAAGCCTAATAACGGGACCACTGTCGAATTGAAATCTTGAAATAAACAAAGATCGAAAGCCTTTGTGTAGATCAATTCGTATTCTTTCTATAAAGAATTTCGATTAATCGTTCTAGGAATCTTGGAATAAACAAACAACAAAAACGTTTTTTTTTTTTTTTTTATCAATTTATACTATGTCCATAAAGTATAACCAATTAATCAGTCTCATTTATATTTTTTCTTTTTTTCCTGATGCTAAAACACAAATCGCTTTGATGGTCGTTAATAATTGTTCACCCATCATACAAACTAGCAACCATAGATTTACTTAATATGCGAGCACTCTCTAAAGCATAATAGCAGTCGAGCATTGAAATTGGTCACAAATGAAAAAAAAAAAATGAAGAGTTCATAAAAATTTGAACATTACAAGATCTAACGGTTTAAAATGTTAGAACAAACTGTTACCCTCTTTAATTTTTTATCCCTGATATTATCTCTTATAAGATAAACATGTTTGGCAAAAGAAATTAGTTAAAAATGTGAGAAGTTTTTATCTTTTTTATACTTCAACTCTATTATTACTAGTCCGAAAATTCAATTAGAGCATTTAGCTTAATTTTCCCGAAGAGTTAGTTGAAATTAATTGTCCTCGGATCTCACATAGAAATTTCAACATATGCATGAAGTGGTTCAATAAATAGTTTGTACTCATGGTGGTTCAAGTGAGCTTAGTAATGCGACCATAGAGCTTTTCTAAATCAATGGTCAAAACTTAGAATCTTGGAATAAATGAAGATCGAATTTTTTTTTCTCGATCAGTTCATATAGTGGTTCACAAAAGCCTAATAACAGGACTGCTGTTACAACTGAAACCTTAAAATAAACAAACACCAGAAAGCCTTTGTATAGATCAATTCATATTCTTTTTACAAAGAATTCCAGTTAATCAATCCTAGGAATCTTGGAATAAACAAGCAACAAAAAGTATTTTCTTTTAGATCAAGTCATACTATGTCCATAGAGAATAACCAAATAATTGGTCTCATTTATATATACTTTTTTTCTTTTTTCTTGATGCTAAAAGACAAATTGCTTTTGCTATTCGTTATTAATTGTTCACCCATCATACAAACTAGCAACCATAGATTTATTTAATATGCGAGCACTCTCTTAGGCGTAATAACGGTTGAGTATGAAAATTAGTCACAAAAGAGAAATAAATAAAGAATTTATAAAAATTTGACATTACAAGATCTACTGGCTTAAAATGTTAGAACAAATCATTACCCTCTTTAATATTTTCTCCCCGATATCATTTATCTTAAGATAAACATGGGCAAAAGAAATTAGTTAAAAATGTGAGAAGTCTTAACCTTTTTATCCTTCAACTCTATTATTACTCCTCCGAAAATTGAAGTAGAGCATTTAGTTTAATTTTGCCATAAGAATCGGTTGAGATTAATTGTCTACGGATCTCACACAGAAATTTCAATATATGTACGAGCTGGCTCAATACATAATTTGTCCACGTGGTGATTCATGTGACCTTAGTAATGCGAGCGGAGAGTTTTTCGAGATCCGTGGTCAAAACTTGAAATCTTGGACCAAACAAAGGCCACAAAGTTATTTTAGAGTAGTTCATATAGTGGTTCACGAAAGCCTAATAGGACCACCATCAAAACTTGAAATCTTGAATTAAACGAAGACCATGAAGTCTTTGTCTTAATCAATTCATATTCTTTTCATGAAGAATTCCAATTAATCAATTCTAGGAACCTTGGAATACACAAAGACTAGAAAGTATTTTTATAGATCAACTCCTACTCTATTCGTAAAGGATATCCAATTAATCAATCTCATTTATATTTTTCTTTTTTTCTTGATGCCAAAAGACCAATTGCTTAGCTGTTCATTATAATTGTTAATCCATTATACAAATTCAAACTAGCAACCTTAAGTTTATTTAATATGTGAGCACACTCTTAGGCGTAACAGCAGCTGAGTGTGGAAATTAGTCACAAATGAAATTTAAATAAAGAGTTCATAAAAATATAGACGTTACAAGATCTCAATGGATTAATATGTTTACAATGTAAATTAGATCGGAATCATCCTAATTCCTTTGCCTAGGAGAAGACAAAGTAGTAGTAGCAACATCAATTTCTGGGTTTATAATACTTTTCCTATTCCCAATATTAGAGCTTGTTCTTTGTTCGGGAAACTCAGCACTGGGACATAGTGACTGTTTCTTTCCGGAACAGTGACTCCTCGGCTATAGCTTCTCCTTCAACCAATGCATCATCATCAGTTGCATTCTCCCACAATCTGGTCAAATTAAAAGCAACAGAAATGATAGACAAAATGACACCACAAAAACCAAGAAGCAGCAAAAAATAAAATCCATGTAAAAACTGGCTCAATACGATTAATCTCTCTGTATAAGGTTCTATAGAGAAAAAATAAACTAAAGTGAATGGAAAAGACAAGAAGCTCCATAATATGAGCTTTTCTGCACTACATTTCTCAGAGGACAAGACTCACCCAGAACTGTTGCTACAGGCCTTACGCATGTAGGACATGTTGAGTTTTAACATAAGGCTTAGTCTGTGAATTGCTAATTTAGTGGCTAAAGGGTTTTGGACGATTTTCTCCCCCAAAACGAGCTTCATAATATCGTAGCCCTTAGGAAGTCAGGTCGAATTTGTCATCGTACTGATAATGTGAAAGTGTAACTAATGACACGCCCCGCCGACCAAAAAAAAAAAAAAGAAAAACACGCCCTGCCCCGCCTTACCCATGCATAGCACAATCGGACACCTCATGCGAACGGTCGGGTTTTATTTTTGCCCCACTAAGCCATTTAGTTAGATTTAATAATTTAATTATTAATGGGAGAAATAGGTAGTCACATATTGCAGCATTTCGCGTGTAGGAATTTGATCTCTTCGGATACTTTCTCTTTCGCTAAAAAAGTGTATGTACACATCTCGGGGCCAATTGTCGGAACTTCATTACAATGAATGGACAATTGGCTACAGTCACGTGGCATCATTCACACTGTGGGCAAGTCAATTACGTCTTTTGAAGTAAAAAATAATTGTGAATTATTTTGTAAAAAATCCATCAATGGATAAATGTATTGATTAATCACTTTATCTCATCTCTAACGTATTTCAGTTTTAAATATTGAATCTTTGTAATCTCATAAACAACCTAACAAAAACATCATCATATTTTCCTTTTTTCCGTATATATGTGTATAATCGCTTCAATTTTGTTGAAAAGTTTGTTCTATTGACTAATGATTCAAATGTCTCATGTCAAGTCAATTTTATGAAATCTTTTAAATGTTAACTTTTCATAGACACACCTTGTGTCTGTACACTTTCGCTTATTATAAAATAGTAACAAAAGATATTTGTCCGTTAATTGTCCTTGAATCTCAAACAAAGTTTTCAACAAAAGTGGCTCAAGAAATAGTTTGTCGTGGTGGTGATCACTTAAGCTTAGTAACGTGACCATAAATTTTTCTAGATCAACAATCAGAACTTGAAAAAATAATAATAATAATAAAGACCAGAATTATTATTTTTTTAGATCAACAAGACAATTGTCAGAACTTGAAATCTTAGTATAAACAAAGACCAAAAAGTCTTTTCCTAGATCAACGGAGCAGCTTTTTGAACTTGAAAATTTGGAGTAGACAAAGACAAAAAGGTCTTTCTCTAGATTAATTCATATGGTGATTCACAAAAGCCTAATAACGGGATCGCTGTCAAAATTGAAATCTTGAAATAAACAAAGACCAGAAAGCCTTTGTTCAAATCAATTCATATTCTTTTTATAAAGAATTCCAATTAATCAGACCTAGGAATCTTGGAATAAACAAAGAACAAAAAGTATTTCTTTTAGATCAATTCATACTATGTCCATAAAGAATAACCAATTAATCAGTCTCACTTATATTTTTCCTTTTTTCTTGATGCTAAATGACAAATGGCTTTGCTGTTCGTTAATAATTGTTCACCCATCACACAAACTAGCAATCATAGATTTATTTAACATGCGAGCACTCTTTTAGGCATAATACCGCCGACCATAAAAATTAGTCACAAATAAATAAATAAAAAATGAAGAGTTCATAAAAATTTGAACATTACAAGATCTAACGGCTTAAAATGTTAGAACAAACCGCTATCCTCTTTAATTTTTTATCCCCGATATTATCTCTCATAAGATAAACATGTTTGGCAAAAGAAATTAGTCAAAAATGCGAGAAGTCTTTATCTTTTTATACTTCAACTCGATTATTACTCATCCGAAAATTCAATTAGAGCATTTAGCTTAATTTTCCCATAAGAATCAGTTGAAATTAATTTTCTTTGGATCTTACACAGAAATTTCAACATATGCATGAAGCGGTTCAATAAATAGTTTGTACTTGTGGTGGTTCAAGTGAGTTTAGTAATGTGACCATAAAGTTTTTCTAGATCCACGGTCTAAACTTAGGATATTGGAATAAACGATAACTAAAAAGTTCTTTTTCATAGGTCAATTCATACGGTGATTCACAAAAGCCTAATAATGGAACCACTGTCAGAACTGAAACCTTGCAATAAACAAAGACTATAAAGCCTCTGTGTAGATCAATTCATATTCCGTTTATAAAGAATTCTAATTAATCAGTCCTTGATATCTTGGAATAAACAAAGAACAAAAGGTACCTTTTTTATATCAATTCATACTATGTCCATAAAGAACGACCAATTAATCAGTCTCATTTATATATATATATATATATTTTCCTTGATGCTAAAAGACAAATTGCTTTGCTGCTCGTTAATAATTGTTCGCCCATCATACAAACTAGCAACCATAGATTTATTCAATGTGTCAGCATTCTCTTAGGCGTAATAGTGGTTGAGCATGAAAATTAGTCACAAATGAAAAAAAGAAAAATTGAAGAACATAAAAATTTGAATATTATAAGATCTAACAACTTAAAATGTTAGAACAAACTGTTACCCTCCTTAATTTTTTATCCCGATATTATCTCTCTTAACATAAATATGTTTGACAAAAGAAATCAATAAAAAAAATGCGAGAAGTCTTTATCTTTTTATACTTCAACTCTATTATTACTTGTCCGAAAATTCAATTAGAGCATTTAGCTTAATTTTCCCATAAGATTTGGTTGAAGTTAATTGTCTTCGGATCTCACACAAAAATTTCAACATATGCATGAAGTGGTTCAATAAATAGTTTGTACTCGTAGTGGTTCAAGTGAGCTTAGTAATGCGACCAGAAAGTTTTTCTAGATCAACGGTCAAAACTTAGAATTTTGGAATAAACAAAGACCAAAGTTCTTTTTTCTAGATCAGTTCATACGGTGATTCACAAAAGCCTAATAACGGGCCTGCTATTAGAACTAAAACCTTGAAATAAACAAAGACTAGAAAGCCTTTGCGTAGATCAATTCATATTCCTTTTATAAAGAATTACAATTAATCAGTCTTGGAATCTTCGAAAAAACAAAGAACAAAAAGTATTTTTTTAGATCAATTCATACTTTGTCCATAAAGAATGACCAATTAATCAGTCTCGTTTATATTTTTTTCTTTTTTCTTGATGCTAAAAGACAAATTGCTTTGCTATTCATTATTATTTGTTCACCCATCATACAAACTGGCAACCGTAGATTTATTTAATATGCGAGCACTCTCTTAAGCATACTAACGGCCGAGTCTGGAAATTAGTCACAAATGAAATTAAAGAGTTCATAAAAATTTGAACATTACAAGATCTACAAGCATAAAATGTTAGAACAAACCATTATCCTCTTTAATTTTTTTTCTCCCCGATAACATCTCTCTTAAGATAATCATGTTTTGCAAAAGAAATTACTTAAAAATGTGAGAAGCCTTAACCTTTTTATCCTTCAACTCTATTATTACTCCTCCGAAAAAATTCAATTAGAGCATTTAGTTTAATGTTCCCATAAGAGTCGGTGGAGATTTAATGTCTAGGAACCTCACACAGAAATTTCAATATATGTATGAGGTAGCTTAACATATACTTTGTCCACGTGGTGGTTCACGTGAGCTTAGTAACGTGATCAGAAAGTTTTTCGAGATCCGTGGGCAAAACTTGGAATCTTTGACCAAACAAAGACCATAAAGTTCTTTTTTAAAATCAGTTCATATGGGGGTTCACGAAAGCCTAATTGGACCACCGTCAAAACTTGAAATCTTGAATTAAACGTGGACCATGAAGTCTTTTTCTAAATCAATTCATATTCTTTTTATAAAGAATTCCAATTAATCAATCTTAAAAATCTTGGAATACACAAAGGCTAGAAAGTATTTTTATAGGTCAACGCCTACTCTATTCATAAAGAATAACCAATTATCAATCTCATTTCTATTTTTCTTTTTTCTTGATGCTAAAAGACAAGTTGCTTAGCTGTTCGTTATAATTATTAATCCAATATACAAATACAAATATGCGAGCACTTTTTTAGGCGTAATAGCAGTCGAATGTGGAAACCAGTTACAAATGAAATTTAAATAAAGAGTTCATAAAAATTTCAACGTTACGAGATCTAACGGATTAATATGTTTAGAATGTATATTAGATTGGAAGCACCCCAATTCCTTTACCTCGGAGAAGACAAAGTACTAGTAGCAGCATCATTTTTTGGGTTTATAATACTTTTCCTATTCCCAGTATTAGAGCTTGTTCTTTGTTCCGGAAACTCAGCACACGGACATAGTGACTCTGTTTCTTTTTGGAGCAGCGACACCTTGGCTAGAGCTTCTCCTTCAACCAATGCATCATAATCAGCTGCATACTCCCACAATCTGGCCAATTTAAAAGTAATGGAAACGATAGACAAAATGCCAGCACAAAAAACAAGAACCAGCCAAAAATTATCCATGTAAAAACTGGCCCAATACGATTAATCTCTCTGTATAAGCTTCTGCCTAAGACAAGAAGATGCATAATATGAGCTTTTATGCACCACATTTCTTGGAGGACGAGATTGACCCAGAACTGTTGCTGGAAGCCTTACGCATGTAGAAGGACGTGTTGAGTTTCTAACATAAGGCTCACTACTGCTCATGGGCCTGGAAGTATCAAGCACACATACTTCACAGATAATCAACTGACCTGACTTACAAACTTTTTCAGGACTCCTTCCGGGGAGAGGCCCCTAGAACTAGCAACATATTTTTCCAGAATTCTTCGTTCACTTCCAACTGTTCTGAAAGCTTTAAACTGTTAGATAAAGGTGAGTTAGTGGTTTAATAATTAAATATTCAATAATACTTCCTCATAGATTTAGTCTGATTTTTTACCTAATACTAAGTGTGAAAATTTAGTTGGGGTGACAAAGTGAGGCATGGAAAAATTTGAATTCAAGACCTTCAGTTTTGATATCATGTAGAATTTCGTGGAACCATGCCAAATATTCTAAAAGCTTAAGCTATTAAATGATGGTGAATATGTGGTTTCTTATTTAAATATTCTAACAAGGCTCAGTCTGAGGCAAATCATTTTGCTTCTCAATGAAGGAATTTGTCAAGAAACTATTGTCCTTCCTTTCATACATCTGCTGCCCTGAATCAAGTGAAGCTGATGGGGGTGTAAACTGTTTTACACAACTTCTTGCGGAGGTCCACAACATCGCTTTCGTCATCACTCAGAGTTCTTCAAGATGAATTTCTTTCGCAAGAATTTGAAATGAAGGTACCCTTTATTAATTCGCGTGTCTTGGTAATCCCACAGCAAACGATTATAGTTAGATATCAGTTAATGAAGATAACAAAAGTTTTAGTATTATTTGGAAAAATAGGAATAGCATTCTCTTTAGAGAACAACCCCTCATCGTTCAGGCAATGAAGAACCATCTTTTTAAGGTGGTAAGAGATAGGGCTAGCACCTTCAGGAATGTTGATGATAATTTCAGGAATAGAAGGTTGTAGAGGAGTTGGGGAATCGATCCCATCATATTCTCGGGGGACCCTTAGGCGTCCCAAGTTCGGCCAACGCTATGGACTTGCTGCTACATTGGAGCTGAGTTTTTTCCTCCCCTTTCGTTGAGGCGCTTTGTATCTCTAGCCGGTTGTTCATGCTGTGCTTTCTTTGTTGGGTGCCACGCTGTGGCTTTTACATCATGGCATCCTTCCACTCATAGTAATTTCTCATCTTGAGTGTAAGCTTTTTGGTGCCGTGATATTTTGTACATATGGCCTCTCCTCAATATATTTATTACCTTCACCAAAAAAACAAAGAAAAAAAGTTTTACTATCTACAGAAAGAGAAGGTAAATTACCATTTACTCCATTACTATTTCTACCTGACAAGGAAATATCTCCTCGATATTTGCAAGATGCCGACATATCAGCATACAACTCTACTAGACACAAACCAACGGCGAAAGATCATCGTCTTTGGAATTGGAAAGGTTGCAGAACAGTAGCATATATGATGATAACCAGCACCAAAAGATATATGGATGAATGACACATCGAACAAAACAAACCGGGAAAGAAAGTCTCATGAGAATACACGGACCTTTCACTCTAAGGTTGTCTCCACGCAAAGGGTACGATCAGTATTACAACCAAATCTATTTCTTACTGAGCACTTTCTCTCAACTAACACCAAATCAACTTCCAATTTATTCAATGTTATCTCTAAATTTGAATTAATTGAAGGATAATATTGAACATTTTCATATAATTCAATAATTAAGTTAAATATGTACCAAAAGTTTATAAACTACATTGAACAACTTTCACCACATTAAATAAATTAAAAATTCAAGAACTACATTACATATTGAGTCAAAGTGCATGGATCATTTGGGTTATTTTTCCTAAAAAAGTCCAATAACATTCATGGATCTAAAATCAGCAAATCTCAAAGAAAAATGCCATAGCTCGACCACAAAAGAAACTACAGGCAAACCCTCACTTCCAAACTTCAAGAGATTTTGTGGAATGATGAGGCAAAACCTGGAAGAGACGACCTTAAACAGCAATGAGGAAGAATTTCCAAATATCAATGTACAACGAGAAAAATGTAAAATGCAAAAAAATAAATCTAATTAAATATCAAGTTTCACACCTTGAATCCTTATGGCAGCTTGGATGGGCTAGTATGACTTAAAACATTTTCAATTTTCATGTTCATCAATAATGAAAACAGAAGAAAACTTTCACTGCTCTTATTGAATGAAAATTGCACCAAATTATATTGGTGTTTTATTTTTTTTTTTTCTTGTCAAAAATATATATGATGAGATTAAAAAAATAATGTTGTGCAAGTAACGACTTGGTAAAACGGTCTTTCTGAGTGAACTTCTGTAAAGGCGGTGGGGCTTCACCGTTTGAGAAGCTCACAGAAACCTCTCCAAGCTCTCTTTCTCCTCCTAAAATCCGAGAAGGAGAAGGCAAATTTGAATTAAATTCTACCTCTGGTTTTAGCTTTACCCGCCATTCTATCTTAATAATTTGGTTTTACAGGAATCACCTTTGAGAGCTCAGTTAGCATTTGAAAAGGAAGACGGCTATGATCGCAAGCACATCTGCGGGTAGTTCTGTAGCAGAGTTGAGCATCAAACAGGTATCCCGCTTGCCCTTATGCACTCTGGGGTTCGTGCCCACCAATTGCTTGAAAGAATGCCAATAGCAGGTCGGATGGATTTTGCGCTCATTTCGTGGAATCCCTTATCCGTTGATGAATCGATATGTTGCCCTTTTCTTATCGGGCCATGCTTTGTGGACGCGTTTTCAGCTTGAGGACCTTGACTTACGATGGAAGTTAAGTCTTTGATAGTTCCTTGTACAATTAAAATGTTGCATAGTTGATTAGGTGCTTCCTCGGTGTGTACGGCCAAAAGAATAATTAATCTTAAATGGACGAGAATGTGGGGTCCTCTTTGCCAGATGATATTCTCGATCAGTTGTTTGCTTATGCTAAAACCACAAGTCTAGCGGACGCCTTAGAAGTTCTTGTGAAAATATCAAGAAATGCAGACGGGCGAGCGGATCTAGCTTCAAGGAGTGTCTTTGCTTTGGTACTTGATCTAATTCAAGGACACTCGCAATATTTGACTGAACTTCTGGTACCATCACTGCAGCTTCTGAGGAACCTATGTGCCTGGAGAAGTTGTAAATCAGGATATTTTCATTGAGAAGAATGGAGTTGGGATCAATTTGACTGTCTTGAGGGCTCTGATGCACACTCCTGCCTTAGATTGAGGAGCCATCAGGATAGCCTTGCACACTCTAGCAAATGTCTCATTGGCTGGAGAGAGACACCAGCAAACGATTTGGGTTCAATTCTTTCCGAATGAATTTCTCATGCCAGCAAGAATTTGGAGCCAAGACAAAATTGATCCTTTGTGTATGATACTATATACTTGTCAAGATGGGAACCTATATGCCAGGCAGAGTTGTGTGGAGATCCTGGTTTGTCTTTGGTGTTAGAAATTGCTCGGACTGCTTCAATAAGTACATTCCATTTTCGCTTGCTTCTCTTTAGGCCACTTTCTCAAGTTCTTTTCTTCACGCTCTGATTGAAACTAATTGTGTTCTTGTCTTTTGTCACATGATGTCATATTCTCTCATTTGATGGTTGGATTTCAAGAAGAATGGTTTAAATTGCTTTTCTCAGTCATCTGCTTAGAAGAAGCACATTTACCTACCTTATTTATCAAACTAGTTGTTGCTTCTGCTGATGACAGTAAAAAAGTACAGTTGCTGTGATGAGTTTTTACTAGATCAAGCGTTTCTCATTAGCATCCCGTGGGAGAATAAATGTTGTCACCATCTCTATACATTCTTTGATTATTTCAGAAAAGCAAGTGGGTAGCGGGCTTATTGATTTTTCCAGGGGAGGGCAAGTTAGGTGTTCCAACAGGATCCTCTCCTAGTGATGTCCTTGATCACACACCATGTTGAGAGAGATTTGCGCATAGGATGGTGCACAAGGACCCATGGAAAATAAACAAGACGCAACAGGGGCACTTCTCTCCCAGGGTCTTTTGGATTTGATTCTGAATTTGCTTCGTGAACTTGAGCCTCCTACACTTATCAGAAAAACCATTAATCAGGGTCAGCACCAAGGGAATGTAGATTATAAACAATAGAAACAATGCCCTTACAAAAGGTTTTGGAGAGACATTGTTGCAGTCACTGTACTGGATTATCATGAAAAGCAATCAGATGAGATCATTATGTCGTTTTAGGAAATCTAAATTAGTGTCTACATATGATTTAGATGATGCCTATCTAAAAAATCGAGCCAAGAGAAGAGAAAAAAGTACCGTATTAAGCACTATTATATCTTATAAACAAACCTTGTAATGCGTATTATATTTTTATGTAGAGCGTCTTTTACATTTTAAATTATTATTCCTATAATCAAGTGTCGCAACTATCATAACTATGTTATACAATATACTGACTCATTAAGGAAATTACAATTTAGCTTGTCATATATTTATTAACAGATATTTTCATTTTCAAATTTCTGAAGAGATTAAAAAAAAGATTTAAAAAATTACACGTAGACAAACAGAAATTATAGTAGCCAAAATAATTATAATTTATCTTATGCTAACTTCGATTATATACTTTAAAGAGATTTCTTTACTCATGTTATTTAATTTTTACCACATGGTAGAAGGAATGGATTGAAGAAATCACCGCTTGCAGAAAATTAAAGTGTTCAATCGATAGAAATAAAAAGTTTGAGGGCTTAATTGCACAATTTACATAAAAATAGGGGAAATTAGAATATTACCAAAAATTTCGAAATGCAAAAAACGTGCATAAGTCGATATTTCCCTCCTGATCGTCCGCCCTCCGTCCGCAACTCCAAACCTCCTCTCTCTTCAAGAAACCTACAAACCTGCGACCTCGTTCAACACTCTCTTTCTCTCCCCAAGAAAACCCAGAAACCTGCGACAGGTACTTGCGATCGTTGATGGGTAAGCGCCAGCGAACAAAAATATCGAAAATCGCGGACCCGGCAGCCCGGCTTGTGACGTACTTGAAGAGGCGCAAGGGCCTCTTCAACAGGGCCTCCAAGCGCCACGGTCCTTGTCTTCTCCCCCGATGGCAAGCCCTGCTCTTTCGGCGACCCATCGGCCGAAGAGATAATCGCCCGCTACCTCCGGACTGGCGATGCAATGCCGCCAATGGCTTTAACCGAGTGCGCGGAATGGGCCGAAACAGGGTTGGACGACTGCGCGGGAAAAGCTGAAGGCGTTGGAGGATGATCCACAATTCAAGTTCTGTGGGGCTATTCTCATGTTCTGACCGACGACGAGATGAATTCGACATTCGAGAGTCTCGAAGGTCAAGGCCCAGCGTTGTCGGCTCTTTTGACGGATGGCGGCGGTTTCTTGTCTTTGCCGGAGAACTCAGCCGGTGGCAGCGGAAATTTGGCAGTGGAGCCCGCTCTCGCCCTCCGATCTTGGGGATTCTGGATTTGGTCCGGACGACTTTCTGAATCTCTTGGATGACGGCGAGCGTTTCTTGGCTACGCCGGAGAACTCAGCCATCGGCAGCGGAAATTTGTCGGTGGAGCCCACTCCCGCGCCCTCTGATCTTGAGGATTCTGAGTTTCAAAAGCATTGATGTAATGGCTGAAGATATGAATTGGGAACGTAGAATATATATCAAGTTTGCCCATACTGAATGGTAATGATAGTATTCATTAGGTTTTGTCTCACAAACAGATATGAATCAACGTTTGATGAATGACAAGAAACAAAGTATCCATATGAAGATTCTGAAAGACCCCTTTTGTATCTCCAAGAGTGATTCGGGCAATTTGTTACTCAGATATTAGGCTTTTGGAAATTGTTTCATTGGGAGATGCTGCGCAGAGCAATCATGAGCCTTATAGCTCCTAAGTCTGCGGCGCTGAAGATTTAACTAATGCATTAAATAGTACCTAAACTTTCATGATTAAGATATGTAACATCTAATATTGGTAGTAGTTGGTCATTTGTTGTCTTTTAGGTACTACTTGAAAATTTATCTTTCCTCCTATCACTTGTCGTATCGGTTGCTAGAATCAAGGAGCCTAAGGCAGGAGGCGAAGCCAAAAACAAGGAGCGTGGCAATGTCACGGCCCAGAATTTCACTTTCCATGAGTTAGCTTGGGCCACGAAGAATTTCTAACGGGAGTGCTTGTTGTGGCGAAGGTGGATTTCGTCGAGCATACAAAGGAACCCTCCAGGGGATTGGGCAGGAGATAGAGGGGCTTCTACTCGCTCTCCCTCTTCTTAATCTTTGAAAAATGTGAAGCCTATGAAATCACGCTTTCCTTTTCTGTCAGGTGGTTGCTGAGAAGCAACTCGACAGACATGGACTACAACAAAATAAGGAGTTCCCCGTCGATGTTCTCATGTTGAGTATTTTTTTAGACTTAAACTTGGTATCTTGGCATCCCACATTGGTCTCACTAATTGGCGGTTGACATATTTTCACATCATATATCTGCTTGTGTAGTGAGGACTCCAGTAAAGATGGTTCGACCATCCCTTCCGAAAAAAGGTTGTTCCATCCTGGAAAGAACATGAGTCTAAGAAGATTTACAACAGCAGTTACTGAAAGCGAGATGGAGAACTCACTTGTTGTATAGATCTCTAGGTCTGGCCCGGAGGACTTCGATGATCTCTCCTAAATGGCCCGGAGGACTTCGATGATCTCTCCTAAAGAGAAGGGGTTTTGTTGCTGTAACTTTGTACATGTAATCTCATTGTGGTTCATTTTCTTGCAATGGTTTTAGTAGCATGTATACGGCTTTTTTTTTTTTTTTTTTATTACACCCCAATTTAAGTTGAAAAGTGTTGACACCTAAAATTTTGATTAGGTTATTAATTAGGTCTTAATTTCTTTTATGTTCCCTTTTTTTTTAGATAATAAATAATAAATAACAAAAACAACAAAAAAATCAGTAAAAACAAGAAAAAACAAAAAATTTGCAGCTGCTGGGGCTGGGCCTTCAAGCCCAGCCCCTCCCTTCTCTCTCTCTCGCGCAGGCCCTCACGGCCCGGCCCGGACGACCTAACCCTTCCCCCTCCTTCTTCCTTCTCCTGCCTTCTTCTTCTCTGTGCCTCTGTGCATCACGCGCGGCGGCCGGCGACGCGCTCAAGGGCAGCCTACGGTAAAGAGGAACGGAGGTAGGCCGCCGGAGGAGAGGACGACGCGCATGCGCCTTCAATGCGCGCCTTTAATGCTGAGATGAGACGCCGGTTCGGCCGGCGGAGGCCGTTCGACGTGCGAAGACCGGCAGTCGAAGCTCCATCGACCGGCCGCCTCCTCGCCTATAAATAGGGCTCCCCCGACGACGGCAAAGAGCACGCCGAGAAGGATCGAAGGCCGCAGATCCTCGAAACCTCCCACTGAGAGACTTCAGAACGGGGGGCCGAGGACGAGCACGCCGAGATCCAAGGTCGGCCGGAGAAGCGAGCGCAGTGGAGGTTGAGTGAGAGAGAAATCGGAGAGAAGTGCTAGATCTGAGAAGCCGAGGACCTGTCGTCGCTGCCGCCCCTCCCGACGCCGTCGACCGCTGCCCTGCTACTGCTGTTCCTCGCCCCGACGCCGTGCTGCGACCGATTCGCCCAAAGCCGCACCAGATCTGAGAGCTGAGGGGCCGTCGTCCCGACCACCGCCGTTTGCCGCCACGTCCCGCCGTCGCTACAGCAGGTATCAGCCCCTGTTGGCCGTCGCCACCCCTCGCCGTCCCTGTCTACCGCGTCGTTGCCGTCGGCTCCCCGTCCGTGAAGCCCTAATCCCCAGTCCCGACCGGCCAAATAGATCCCGGCTGCTGTTGTTGAGTCACGCTCTCCAGTCCGACGAACGACCGGCCACCGCCGTCCTCTGCGTCGCTGTCGTCGTCACCGCAAGCCGCCGCCCCAGCCCCTCCATCAGCGCCGCGAGTTGAGAGAGGAGAGAGAGAGGGAGTCGCGAAGCTGAGCGGAATCGGGTCGGGCGGATGACCCGGTTCCCCTAGGGTTGTAGTCGCTCGGGCCGGGACTGGCCCGGTTTCCAAGCCGGGCGGGTATTTTCGTAGGCCCGGGTCAGCTGGGCCCGTTTGTGCACGGGCCTGTTTTACGCGGAAGGGGCCCAATTTTATTGTAGGCTTGGGTCCCTTCGTAAAAAGTCGGGCCCGCTACGCGGGCCCGTATGCATTTTGGGGGCTGGCCCGGGTCGGACCTAACCCGCGGATCCGACCCGGGTCGGTTTTTTAAAAAATTTTATTTTATATAATATTTTAATAAAAAATCAAAAATAATTTATTTTCGAAAAAATATTAAAAAATATTTTATTTTCTGAAAAACCAAAAAAATCAAAAATATTCCATATTTTCCAAAAAATGCCAAAAATCCAAAAAAAAGGCCAAAAATTCATGAAAAATCCAAAAAAATTCAGAAAAAGCCAAAAAGACTTGTATTTTTCCAAAAATACCAAAAAAATCCCTTTGTGTCCAAAAATTAGAAAAAAGACTCAAAAATGTTTTTCCTCCCAAAATGCATGAAAAATCCCTCAAATATCCAAAAAAACCCGAGGTTTAAACAAGATTAGCACAAAAGGGCGTTAGTGATTAACTAAGTGTAATCAGTCCCGATCCTAATTTCTGCAGTTGCGAGGTGAGTATTTCTCCCGATACTTCACTTGGGTTTAATCAACCCACCCCAAATCGATTAGTGGCGACTCCATTTAAAAATCAACTACGGGTTAAAAACTTGACTATTAAAGTAGTGAATTGGTGGACTTGGGAGAGTAGGGCATAATTAATTTCAGCCGAGCCATTAGCCTCCTTAGGCGCTCGCACCCGATGCGGGCGCTCGAAAAAGAGGTCGCGACGACTTGGCGACTCATTTGAGGGACTTTGAGGACTTAGGCCATTTTTGTCTTGTATAAATTCTTTCTTGACTTAGGTTTTTTTCTTTATGCGGGTCAAAAGCTTAGAAATTTATTTTAATTTTGCTTAAAATAGATTATCTTGTGATTATAAATTGTTGTGCATGCTTTCTTGTTTTAGCACTACACATGGCACACACAACCCGGCCGCATGGGACCGGGGCCACCATAGGATTTAGGATGGTGTTAAGAAAAGATACGACCTCGAACGCGAGACTGCGATGTAGAGGTTGCCTTTCTTTCCCCGAATTTCTTAGCCGAGGTTAAGGGGGTATGCTGCTAACGCGAGAGGCTGCGACGGGCGGATACCTTTTAATTTCATCAAGCCTTCGAGTTAGAAATCGAGCCGCACGTCCCATGCGCATGTCTTTGTGCTTGCCATTTTTCTTTAAAAGCAAAGTGATTTCTTTACTTTTACTTAGTCTTTTTATTGGCCCATGGCAATTTAGGATAAGCTTTTCAAGTCCCAATTTATATGCGATGGGGAAAGACGATATCCGGTTCATTCCGCTCCCAAGGCGGAGCTCTTCAGATGGTGGGGTCAATTAGATCAGTTTGCCCAAGAGCGCGTGAAGGCCAAAATCGGTCATCTCCTATTGTTGATCCGAATCACTGTTCGTCCTGAAGTCATACAAGCCATGGCACATTTTTGGTGCCCGAAGACAATTACTTTTATATTCGGTAGGTTTGAACTAACCCCAACCCCGGAAGAATACAAAGCATCATCACTTGGAATGCCTCTTGAGAAAAAAAGCTTGTCAAGCCATCGATAGGCGCCCTCCCATGGCGCGGGTTAGCACGACTTTTAGGAACTGAAATCCATGCCATGAGACAAATTCTTGAAGACAACCATAATACCTGCCCACTAGAATTTATGAATGTCTGTTTCCAAAATCAGCCTATGACCCAGAAAAGTGAGATTTTCCTCCTAGCCTTTTTCGGGCTCATCATCTTCCCCCATCAAAGAAATGCCATAACTCCCAAGATAGCATGGATAGTTGATCAGATCTTAAGAGGGGGGAATTATGTCAACATGATTTTAACTGAAACATTCTTGTCTTTTAATCGTTTTAAAGACAACTCGGAGAAAATCATGCGAGCCTCTCCTGAAATTTTACAAGTCCGGTTCTTTTCTCACCTAAGCGAATTTCGAGACTTCATGCGATCATCCGAAGCAAATGCTTTTGAAAACCCGTTACAAAAATTTATGATTTTAGGACCGTACATTCCCAATCAAAGCTGTTTAAATTGGGTAAGCTTCCTAAGAAACCCAGCTCTGAGGCATTCCAATGGTGTCTTGGTTGGTTCCATGAAAGAGGGCCCGCTTTGCTTACATGCGCACCCGCCCAATTCCGTTGCTCGGCCTCACCGGCGCCATTCCCTACTACCCGTATCGGGTAGCACGACAATATGGAGCCCTTCAGGAGATCCCACCGCCTTTCAAGATGATGGTCCCTCCAGTTCTTTTCAACACAAGCCGTGACTATGAATTCGAAATTTCTACCGCTGTGGAAACCTGGGACAAGTGCCATCGCAAAAGGATTATGATACCTGAAGGGCTTGAGGGAGAAGAAAAAGCCCACCACGCCTCCATGTCCTACATCCACAACCATCGCATCCCGAAAAGATGGAAGCCATCAGTCCCTCACTCAATCAACAAGAGCAGCCAGCACGAGCAAGCAGAGCTCATGGAGAGGGATTTGGGAATGGACTGGATGCACACCTCAGAGCCGATCCAAGAAAACAAGCATCCGCGCAAGCGCAAGACTCCCCATCGCATATAAATTGGCAATCATGTGCCCCTTAGTGTTAATAGTGTGAAAGTTTTGTCCCATTGTTTAGGGACTTTTGTTTAAAATCTAGTATTTCATTCTGTCATTTCAATTTCAAGTTTAGATATCGGAAGTCTGCGGTCTATAAAATCCTCTTTTGATAAATAAAAAAGCAGTTAGACCATTGCCATGGGTCAATCTTTGTTTACTTTCGTGCTCATTCATTGTCTTCGCAACAACAGATAATTATGAATCGACGGCCACCAATCGTCCGCGATTGGCCTCATGCAATAGGACCCAACCAGAATGATGTACAAAATCGTCTCATTAACATTGAAGACGGCGTGGGGCAGATGTCCATTGTCCTTCAACAACTCTCGAGACAAATGAAATCCACCCAAGTTGAGCCCAACTCTGTAGTTGCCTTAAACACTTTGTCATGACATCTGCGAATTTGCCAAAAAATAGCCGTACCATAGACGGTTTGAAAGGATCATGAAAAAGTTAAGCCATTTGCAGGAGCGAGAATCTCATGGACTGTCCAATAACGCCGGCATTGAGATCCCCGAAAAGCTCAAAACACTGAATGCGAAAGGTATGCGATACCTCCCCCTTGAGAGACCTACTTGAAGGCCTACCCGGTTCGAAAGATGATTCAATCGTACCAATCGAGCTTGGCCCCGCCTTGCGATGGTACATTGTCGGGAAGATTAGTCCCCTTAAAACCCGGAGGGAACTAATTCATGTTTTTTACCAAGAGTACAATATTGACATCACCCCTGACATCACATTGCCCTACGAAGAGCCGATGATCGCGGAGCACAAGGAGCCGTTAGTCGCTGAGATAAGAGAGGAACATGTCAATGAAGCCTTGCATAATAAATGGGCGACTGAGCAACATCCCATTCTTGGAAAATTTCCCACTAGGAAAGGCAAGGAGCCTTTGTACGAGATCATAGACTCAGAGCCTGTTCAAGAACGGGGCACAACTGGACAACTCCCCAAGCTTACTCCAAGAGCTAGGGTCCAAAGAATACCAACCCCTATCAACCTGGAAAGTGAATCGACAATGAAACTCTAATGTCTCTCACTTCCCTTGATGTGAATCAGTGGCAAAACGAAGGGCCTTACTCAAAAGGTCCGGACCAGGGCCAAGAAAAGAAAGCCTAAGCGAGATCAATTCAACATCTACCGACGAGCCACCGCACCAAAGCTTCGAGCATTCCCAAGAATACAGCTTTGAACGCTACCATCCTCTAGAGTACAACCCCGAAGACTTTCCGGCCCTAGAATACAATCCCAAGGACTTCCAGCGTTATTTCAACAATGGCGACGATTCATCGTATAAGCTGTTTCCTACTCTCATCCGGGATGAAGGCCCGTCGAAGAAGAAGCTTACGTCTTTATCCGCTACGATCCTAACGAAGTACTAAGCTCGTCCTCTGACCATGAGGATAGCTTCAATACTTTATCCTCATTTGGAAATTTTGACCAAGAAGGAAGCAATGGGGTAATCTCGGTAGAGTCCAACTTTCCTGAAACAGAAAAATTCACCACTACAACAAATATGCAGTGGGAAAACCAGTGGCCTAACCAAGATACATCAAGCCCGTCTTGCGCTCATAGGATCATGACCCCTGGAGAGATGTGGATACCTAATCTCCGTAAGTATAATGGCACAACTTGCCCCGTGGCTCATTTGCAACATCTCCACGCTGAAATGAGTCGGTACTATAGCCCGATGTCATTCACAACTCAGGCCTTCCAAGAAAGTCTTACGGGGTCTGCATTACAATGGTTCATCACAGCAAATGTCTACCTCATGAGAGATTGGAATGAGCTGTCTTCTGCATTCCTGCTTCAGTATCAAAGCCAGATTGGGACTGAAATGCCTTGTCAGAACTTGGTTCACTTCAGAAGAAGGCCAATGGAGGATTTCCGAGCATATGCAAGGAGGTGGGAGGCTTTTATGATGCAAATTTACCCTCAACTGGCCGAAGAAGAAATGATAAAACTGTTCATAGGGGCTTTACCTCATAAGCATCGTTGTTGGTTGCATGGGTTGCACTTCCATAGCTTCAATGAAGTGGTCCTCTCATGCGAATACTTCGAGTCTTTGGAGAGGAGGAACTCAAAGACGCTTGATTTCGGAACCAACACTATCAAAGCACTCCTTTACACGGGAGTTTTCATGGGTTTTACTTGTTTTTATAATGTCATGTTTCTTATCTTGTCTAGTGTGCTACTCTTGTTGTATTTTCCATTCCAAGTACTCTCTATTGTAGCAGTTCTAATATTTTGTTTTAAAAGCATGAGGCGGTATCCCAAACCAGCCCGGTGATGTTATCCAACCATGAAAAGAAAATATCATCCAAGGAGAATTTGGGCTTCCTCATGCTTTTTCTCCCCGAATACATATTTTGAAAGCAAAAAAAACACTTCATCACCAAAAACTTTCGTCAAAACAAGATGTTAGATTTAATCATATTTGTCTTTCGACTCACCCACTTTGTGTCTCGAATATCATCCCCATCTCCCTTGACTTAGTGTGACAGAGGGCATTTGAAGCTGGCACATCATGTGAGCTCACCGAATTCAAAGACACTTTTCCAAGAAGACAGTGGGGCAAATAAAAAAATCATCCCACTTCAAAGAAGGTAAGTTTTATTCTCTGAATATAATTGTGGAAATGATGTCCTCTCTCTTCTGTTTACAGGAAACGAAAGATAGGACATAATAGGTACAGGCATACGGTTGAAATCAAGCCGTCCCCAAGAGCTCTGTGCACTCCATCTCGTTCCTGCCCAACTCCTTCTCAAGCCGAAACAGCATCTTCTTCCCTCAACGTGCCCAAGCAACTAAATGCTGCGGTTTCATCAATAGGATTTCCGGCTTCGACAAGCCAAGAAGTGCAGAAAAGGAATTTCTTCTCTTCCTTTGAATTGACTACTGTCAACAGGAAAGAAATCCGGAGCCGGTTTGAAGCGGTCTCTAGCCCCTATTCAAAATGAGGACCTAGAAACCTGACTTCCTATTCAGATGCATGCTCTCGCAAGAAGTAATTGCCATAAGAGAATTGGAGGTTTTGATTGTCCATCTCAGATTCCATAGAAGCTTGAGGTACATGACTTTTGCCCAATGATGCTATAGTTAAAGACAGAAGGAGAAATCCCACAGAAGGAAGGCGTTGAAGATGGATCAACGACCAACAATCATGCATACATGGCCATGAGTGAGGAATGCCAATTGAAAGAAATGCCAAGACGAAAAAGCTGTCATCAAATATCCCTAGGAGTCAGCAAATACAAACTTTGGAGAAGAGTAATTTGGTATCGTTTCTAATACTCCTAGTATCTGAACTCACTTTTGACATATTTTCTCCTATTGACAGGAAGCATAGGATTCAAGAAGCAAGCTTAATGATTAATTTGGACAAATCAAATGACCCATACCTAACTTGGTATGAAAGGACGTGACGTCCAGGAACCGAGTCGGTTAAATAAAAAAGAAGCGCCCTCCGGACACCGTCGGCGCCTCTAGCCGAGTGGTATCCGGGAAGAAGCAAAAAGGTCCGAAGTCGGGGGTTCGAATCCCCGACGCGGTAGTTAGCCGCTTAGTAAAAAAATAATAAAAAAAATTTTTTTTTGCTTCTCTTGCGCTCGCAAATTACAAAAAAACAGGTGATCTAACGAAGCAAAAGACATAAGACTTCGTGTCCCACTCGCATTTCAGGTCCATCCAATCATCTGCAAAGCAGTGAAGGGTAATGTTGTATCGCTTCCAGTTGTTTAAACTCCTGTGAAAAATCGTGATTGATACATTCTTTCCTATCTTTTGTAGGAGCACCCGACTTGTCAAAAACAAAGATAACAAATCAATGAGAGGCATGACAAACTCTCACAAGCAAAATGACGTCTCAAGTATCGCCAAAGCAAAGGACGAGAGATCCTTCAGCCTCAATTCACCTTTAATTTTGGCCTGTCTAATTGATCTACTTGTACATCTTCTCTTCTCGGGGGCAAAAGCAGAGATGCCCAATCGGATTCCCAATCCTTGGCTGATCATTCATGTGTCATATCCCTAATCAATAGGGATAACCATCGACATCCATTTGCAAATAACCCTTTTGATGTTCAAAATCTAACATATTTGGAAACACCATTATGTTAGCCCCTAAAGTTGTCAATATGGTCTTTCTTTTTTGAGTCAAAACCATTCACTTGTTTTGAAGAGTTCAAACTCCATCATATTCAAAATGTTGCATGTCATTTCCAGATGAATTCTGCATGATGATTTTGTCTGTCTAAGTCACTGATTCCACTGAGGATTATTAGAATAGACAGCTAAGTGAAGAATACAAGATTGATTGAGCATGCTGGATGAGGCGCGTCAGAATGATGACAGGCAAGCTATATCCTACACACAGTCCCCCCCATCTATACACTTGTGAGATGAGTGCAGAAGATTCCATGGCTACAGGGTAAAGAGTTCTCTCGCGAATGGTACGATAACCAAAATAGTGAGAGGCATTCCATCGCTCGTCCCATTGAGCCCCATGCACTGATGAAATTTCTCTCATACCCTCGTCAAGAACCACCCCACACTGGGGCAGATTAGAAGCAAAGCAAAGCATCACAAGGTGAGAAGAGAGATAGAAATTTTCTTGCTCGCACTTGCATCAATCTTCGGGTGTCTTTATTGCATATGAACACTCGCGTTAATTTAAGTGCCCTAGAATGACGAAGAGCAATTCTTTCTGCACTTGTATTCATTGTACAACCCAATTGAGTCCGTAATGTCACCACCACATGGAGACAAAGCGAAGCTACTGCCATTTGAACAGCATAATCAGAAGCGCCAGCAAAAGATGAAGACTCAATAGTCTAACAAAGGCGTTTGCTTGAACTTGTCAAGATCAGCTCTCAAGCAACAAGAATGAAAAAGCAAGGGCATAAAAAAGCAGTGTACCTGGTAAAAGCAAGGTCAATGCCCATAAATGAAGAACTGGAATAAAAATAGGGGCATGAAAAAGCAGTGTGCCTGGTAAAAGCAAGGCCAATGCCCCCCAGTCAAAAATGCAGCCAAGAAAATGTTGCTGTTGTGGTTCGATTAATGGAACCTTCATCTGACTGTGAGAAGAAAGACCGGTGACAAATGCCAAGGCAATCACCAGCTCTCACCTTTTTACACATGAATCAAGCCTACATTGCATCCCATTGTAAAAGTCTCTTCAGACTAGGGGCACTTCAATTAAATTAGGATTTCATATGTCTATAAAGCATCGCTCGAAGAAGTACGAGCAAGATTATTCTATCTCTTTTCGCAGGGTTCTTGACTTGTAAACCCGGAGATGATCGTGCATCATTTTTTGTCCATCGGCTTCGACCTTGATGGTCCCCTTTGATGAGCCATTGACCAAGACTTCATCGCAATTTCAACAAAGACCTCTCACATTGGTAAAGTCGTGCTTGTTTGCGAGAATACTCGGACCCCTGCTGACATGATGACAGTGAGATAGTGTGGTCCTTATAAATCCTGCATCAATGGTTAGGATAGCCTTTTCCATGAGAGTGAGTGGAAAGTCCTTTCAGACTGAAAGTCCCTCATCTGGCATGCTCAAGACATCTACATTCTAAATGAAGGTTGTCTTTCAAAATCTTCCCCAGTGGAAATCAGATGATGCAAAATTGACAAAATTATCATGCATGAATCTCATTTGAACTCATGAATTTACAGCATATACAATCATGTGTGCATATTGTGCAAATAGCAGACATACTCTTAGAGATCAGAGATATTGCCAGGTAAGCATATCCCTATCCCCATTTGTCTTAAGGTACCTACCACTGTCCAAGTACTCTCTTCTTGACACTCGACTCGTTCTAGTCGTCTCTTGAGTTTGGGTGCTTGCAATTGTCTAAGTATCTCCTTGTCTTTGAGTACCCACCACTTGCCGGGTATCCCCCTGTTTTTGAGTGCTTGCCGTTACTCGGGTGCTCCCTCTGTTGACACTCGATTTGTCTTTAAAGTTTGGATGCTTGCGACTGTCCAAGTATCCTCTTATCTTCGAGTACCGGCCATTGTTCGGATACTCCCTTTTCATGACACTCAACCTACCCGAGTTGTCCCCAAATAATATAGTAGCTGTTCAAGCATTCCATTGCGTTATGCACTTGCAGTTACCCAGGTATGCTCTCTTATCATCATGACACTTGGACCAGCCAGAGTGGTCCCAAATCGTATCATCAAATACTTGTGTTCATCCAAGTATTCCAGTACTTTGTACACCTGCGGCTACCCAAGTGTTCCAGCCCTTTTGAGTGCCTGCGGCCATTCAGGTAAGCCTTGTGCTACATTCAAGTCTATGCTACCAGGAGGTGAGAGACCTTCATGAATATGCGAGGCATGTCCTCAATATTCCAATTACCAGGAGGTGAGAGACCTTCACGAATATCTGAGGCACGTCCTCAATATTCCCAATTACCAGGAGGTGAGAGACCTTCACGAATATCTGAGGCACGTCCTCAATATTCCCAATTACCAGGAGGTGAGAGACCTTCACGAATATCTTAGGTACGCCCTCGATATTCCCATTACCAGGAGGTGAGAGACCTTCATGAATATCTTAGGTACGCCCTCGATATTCCCCATTTGGGGAGGTGAGAGACCTTCACGAATATGCGAGACCCATCCTCGATATTCCCATTACCCAGGAGGTGAGAGACCTTCACGAATATCCGGGTATGTCCCTGATATTCCCACTACCAGGAGGTGAGAGACCTTCATGAATATATGAGGCACGTCCTCGATATTCCAACTACCAGGAGGTGAGAGACCTTCACGAATATGCGAGATCCATCCTCGATATTCCCACTACCAGGAGGTGAGAGACCTTCACAAATATCCAAGGTATGTTCTCAATATTTCCAATTATCAAGTACCCCTTCGATACTTGTGATCATCCAGGTATCCCCCAAGAGTTTGTACCTGTGATCGTCCAGGTACCCCTTCGATACTTGTGATCATCCGGGTATCCCCAAAGAGTTTGTACCGTGATCGTCCAGTACCCCTTCGATACTTGTGATCATCCAAGTATCTCCAAAGAGTTTGTACTGTGATCGTCCGGTACCCCTCCGATACTTGTGATCATCCAGGTATCTCCAAAGAGTTTGTACCTGTGATCGTCCAGGTACCCCTTCGATACTTGTGATCATCCAGGTATCCTCCAAGAGTTTGTACTTGTGATCATCCAAGTACTATCTCCCAACAAGCAGATGTCCTGAGAAAGGTCAGCGCATCCCCCGTCAAGGCGACCGAAGAAAGGTTCGGGTCCTAGACAAACCAACTTATTGCTCTAACAGGCGACCGAAGAAAGGTTCGGGTCCTGGGAAGGCAATTCCCCGTCAAGGCGACCGAAGAAAGGTTCGGGTCCTAGACAAACCAACTTATTGCTCTAACAGGCGACCGAAGAAAGGTTCGGGTCCTGGAAAAGCAATTCCCCGTCAAGGCGACCGAAGAAAGGTTCGGGTCCTAGACAAATCACTTATTGCTCCAATAGGCGACCGAAGAATGGTTCGGGTCCTGGAGAAGCAATCTCCTCATGCAACAGGTAAGATGACGCCTTGATACTTGCCAAAACTCGGGGTTCACACCCTATCTCACTCACTTCCGGTAAGTAACTCCAGGTATCTTCTTATCTGTCTTAGTAATATTATTGCTCTTTTTCTGCTTAGGACAATAGGTCCCAAATATAATCTATTGCATATGTATAGACAAAATTTAGGTATCATATTTGTCTTTGAATGCAACCTCTGCGAACTCACCTTCAAAGAGGGGCAGCTGTTGACACCTAAAATTTTGATTAGGTTATTAATTAGGTCTTATTTCTTTTATGTTTCCCTTTTTTAGATAATAAATAATAAATAACAAAAAAAATCAGTAAAAACAAGAAAAAACAAAAAATTTGCAGCTCTTTGGGTGGGCCTTCAAGCCCACCCCCCCCTTCTCTCTCTCGCGCAGCCCTCACGGCCCGGCCCGGACGACCTAACCCTTCCCCCTCCTTCTTCCTTCTCCTGCCTTCTTCTTCTCGTGCCTCTGTGCATCACGCGCGGCGGCCGGCGACGCGCTCAAGGGCAGCCTACGGTAAAGAGGAACGGAGGTAGGCCGCCGGAGGAGAGGACGACGCGCATGCGCCTTCAATGCGCGCCTTTAATGCTGAGATGAGACGCCGGTTCGGCCGGCGGAGGCCGTTCGACGTGCGAAGACCGGCGGTCGAAGCTCCATCGACCGGCCGCCTCCTCGCCTATAAATAGGGCTCCCGACGACGGCAAAGAGCACGCCGAGAAGGATCGAAGGCCGCAGATCCTCGAAACCTCCCACCGAGAGACTTCGAACGGGGGCCGAGGACGAGCACGCCGAGATCCAAGGTCGGGCCGGAGAAGCGAGCGCAGTGGAGGTTGAGTGAGAGAGAAATCGGAGAGAAGTGCTAGATCGAGAAGCCGAGGACTGTCGTCGCGCTGCCGCCCCTCCCGACGCCGTCGACCGCCGCCCGCATCGCTGTTCCTCGCCCCGACGCCGTCTTTGCGACCGATTCGCCCAAAGCCGCACCAGATCCCGAGGCGAGGGGCCGTCGTCCCGACCACCGCCGTTTGCCGCCACGCCCCGCCGTCGCTACAGGCGGGTATCGGCCCCGTTGGCCGTCGCCACCCTCGCCGTCCCTCTGTCTACCGCGTCATTGCCGTCGGCTCCCCGTCCGTGAAGCCCTAATCCCGCGGGCCCCGACCGGCCAAATAGATCCCGGCCGCGTTGTTGAGTCACGCTCTCCGAGCCGACGAACGACCGGCCACCGCCGTCCTGCGTCGCCGTCATCATCACCGCAAGCCGCCGCCCGGCCCCTCCATCGGCGCCGCGAGTTGAGAGAGGAGAGAGAGGGAGTCGCGAAGGCGAGCGGAATCGGGTCGGGCGGATGACCCGGTTCCCCTAGGGTTGTAGTCGCTCGGGCGGATCGCGGCGGTTTCCAAACCGGGCGGGTATTTTCGTAGGCCCGGGTCGTTTGGGCCCGTTTGTGCACGGGCTGTTTTTTACGCGGAAGGGGCCCAATTTTATTGTAGGCTTGGGTCCCTTCGTAAAAAAGTCGGGGCTACGCGGGCCCGTATGCATTTTGGGGCTGGCCCGGGTCGGACCTAACCCGCGGATCCGACCCGGGTCGGTTTTTTTAAAAATTTTATTTTATATAATATTTTAATAAAAATCAAAAATAATTTATTTTCGAAAAATATTAAAAAATATTTTATTTTCTGAAAAACCAAAAAAATCAAAAATATTCCATATTTTCCAAAAAATGCCAAAAATCCAAAAAAAAAGGCCAAAAATTCATGAAAAATCCAAAAAAATTCAGAAAAAGCCAAAAAGACCAAAAAAATCCCTTTTGTGTCCAAAAAATTAGAAAAAGACTCAAAAATGTTTTTCCTCCCAAAATGCATGAAAAATCCCTCAAATATCCAAAAAACCTCAAGGTTTAAACAAGATTAGGTACCGAAAGGGCATTAGTGATTAACTAGTGTAATCAAGTCCCCGATCCTAATTTCTCTGCAGTTTGCGCAGAGTGAGTATTTCTCCCGATACTTCACTTGGGTTTCTAATCAACCCACCCCAAATCGATTAGTGGCGACTCCATTTTAAAATTGAACTACGGGTTAAAAACTTGACTATTAAAGTAGTGAATTGGTGGACTTGGGAGAGTCTGGGCATAATTAATTTCAGCCGAGCCATTAGCCTCCTTAGGCGCTCGCACCCGATTGCGGGCGCTCGAAAAAAGAGGTCGCGACAAAAAGAAATAACATTTAAATTGCACCCAGTTAGGTCTAACTATCTGCTTATAGCTTTTCTTGTATTAAACAATTGAAAATTCATTTTATCCCGAAAATTATGAATGTAACTTCCTAAACTATAAGATCACAGACTAAATGGAATTCAAATAAAATTTTCTTGAGACTTAACAACCTATCCGACAACCGTATTTTCCAACCATTTTTATCTTTCATCTTTTATTTTTTTTCCGTTTATTTCTATTAATTTTTTTAATAGTTATATCTTTCTGTTTCCCTTTCTCAGTCTTTCTTCTCTGATGCAACAGCCTCTCAACTGCCTTTCTGCTTTCCTTTAGTCTTCTTCTATGTCTAAACATTCAGCACTCACTGATCAATCACAGGTAGAACTTCATCGACACAGGTTCTACACCTTAATCAATAGACCATACCTGAACTACGCCAGAGAATAACGCGCCCCGGTATTGCGATAAGAACAGCGCAACACAAACATGCTTTCCTCCATTATCATAGACCTCCGGCCACCACATAACTCCCCCCACAATTGCAGATGACCACGCAAACACACCCTAGTGTAGGGAACTCAGAGACAGAAAAAGGAACAAGACAGCACGAGAGAATATCGGGACCAAGCATAGCAACCAAGAGAAACATACCGAAGATGAGAATCATGACACAAATTCAATGACAAATGAATATCATATTCCAACAAAAGACGACCCATAAATGAGGCCTTAACGAGTCAAGAACAGGTTGGATTGAGGTAGCGTGACTTTCGGTTCAAGGGTTGAGAAGCACATCTTGATTTATTCAGTTCGAGCATTTCATCAAACGAGTGATATGCATTTCGATCAATGAAACACATATAAAGCGACAATTCAATTTCAGATCATCACAACAACATCAACACACATTAAAAACATTAAAAGAACTTCAGTCACGAATATCTTTTCTCACAAACATCAAATAGAGCTCAAGGCCTCTGTTTCATTCGTAGGCGACAGAAACAGAGTTAATGGATTTTACGTTGGTTAATTGGATTTCTAGCCTCGGCCAGTGTGCATATCGGAGAATGAACGCCCTAGACGTGTTCGCAATGAGGATCAGCGCCTGCAAAGGAGTTCTGAATGAGAACCAACTACTTCAAACTTCCAGGCCAGAAAACAGGGCAGAACAGAGGAGTTTTGGCACCGTGGTGGAAGCGGTGGAGATCGACAGCTACGGCTGATTTCTGGCGATTGAGAACGACGAAGAAGACCTGTGACTGAGAGAAATCAGTGATAATGTTTTATTAGCCCTCGGCTCCTCGCAAAATCATGCTCTGCTTTCAGGTACACGTGTAATTAAAATCCGGAGAGTTGGAATACACGTGCAATTAAAATCAAAGTACAATTTTTTGGTGAAAAATTCAGGGGCAGACAACAATTCGTGGCTAATTCGGAGATCGACAGAATCACTCGTCCGAGTAAGCACTCAACGGTCACAAAGCCCTAATATTTCCTATAATGAAACTCCCGCATCTCACTTATGATCCGCTCAGAATTCTCATCTTCTTCAAGTATTTCCTCATATTTCCTAATTTGGATTCGCATTAGCTTTCTTCTTCCCCTCCCTCTCTCACCTTCTTCGTCGCTCTCTCTCTCTCTCTCTCTCTCTCTCTCTCTCTCTGTGTGAAAACTTACGATCATCGTCTCTTCGTCTGTTCATCTCTTCATCACTTGGCGATAATGGGGTATCAAAGTTTTCCGACAGCGACGGTCTACTTTCGGTCTGCAAACCGTCTTTCAAAGGGGGAGAGAAAGATGAAGCTCGATTTCTCATCTCTCAATCTCTTGGCAGACGTAGCTTCTTTCATCTCCGAGGGAAAGCTAAGTCTCGGGCCTTCCATCTTGGATCGTGATGTTGAGAAGAAGGTCACCCTCGTGACCACCACCACTTTTGGGCCAATCGGTGTCGGATGGATCGTTCGGAAGAAGAGATCCCCGCGAGCGCGAAGGCCGACATTCCACGCCCAGACGTCAACTCCTGACCCATTTGTCGTTGTCCAAAACAAGAAGCAGGAGCCTTCGAGAGCTGTCGCTGAGAACCACAAGCAGAGGTCGCGTACATTTGATTCATCCGAAACCCAAGAAGAAGGGGGAAAAGTTTCCAAGAAACCCAAGAAAACTCCCAAGACGGGTCTCGCGGCTCTAATCGGACCAAGCAAATTGCCGACGAAGTACATGGACAAAATTCAGGAGATGCAAGGTCGGGATATGACGCTCGTGGTGGAGAAGATTCTTACTGCCACGGACATGAGCCGAGGCCAAAGTAGGCTCTCTATACCCAACAAGCAGATAAGGCAAGGTTTCCTGAGCGAAGAAGAGATCCGAATCCTAGATAGGAAGCAGGGCATTAAGGTTTCCCTCATTGAGCCCTGCCTCGAAGTTTCTCACGGATTGCAACTGAAGAGGTGGAATTACAAGAGCAGAAATTTTTCTTACGTGTTGACGGAGAGGTGGAATGGAGTTGCGCATCCTTATGCACGGAATGAACTCATGAAGGATGTTGTCATTCAGCTTTGGTCCTTCAGGGTGGATGGCAGCCTTTGGTTTTGCCTCAAGAAAGTTGAAGACCATCAAGGCAATGGATACGATGGCTGTGATCTTCCTCCTATTTCGTGAAGAAGTAATTCCCGATATTTCTCTACGTTCACCCGGGTACATAACTAGTTAGCTTCACTTTTCTTATACTTTTTTAAAAATTTCAATGTCTAGGTAATTTCATTCTTTCCTATTATTTCGGGACCACTATTGGCGTCTCGATGAAGTTAGAAGTGATAGGAGTTGGGGTAGTCCTCATAGATCAACTATGGTCGACCATGATTTTTTGATGAAGTTTTTTGTTGTTCTCGAGTTTTTCTTTTTTTGTATTTTTGGTTGCAGTTGGCATTTTATACATTCAAATGAGAAGTGTATATAGTGCTATGGAATCACTAAGCATTGGAATGGATATAGACACTAAAGTGTCCATTTTTCCATATTGAGATCCTTATAAAATTTTAACTATTTTTCATATGTTAGCAGATGCCATGACTAAAGAAATGTGCATGGTAAAGAACTCAAAAATCATAAAGATGATATTACCATAATAAAGTTGCCCCTTAATTGAATGAAATAGTGAGTCAATAGGTAAAACGGGTATTCTTAGGCAATCACTAGTTCGATTGACACCCACCAATAATATGCGCAGCAAGAAGATTGACATAGAACAAACCAAGTTTCAAAACTCTAGACCAGCTTATTGAAAGAAATCCATTTGGAATAATACATCCACTCATCAATGGACCCGTAAAAATACACCAACCAGAACAGACAATATATTATCAAAACACTCATAAATTATGGAAGTATTAACCTATCACAAACCAACCACCCAGACAACATACATGAAACATGGCATCAACACGCATAGCCAGCATATTGAAGCCAGCATATACAAACCAAACGCAGTCAATTTAACATCTAGAAGCAGCACTCATAGCCAAGAAATCAACATGCATTGAACATGTATCTACTGCACTTATGACCAAGAAATTACCATATGGCGAGCACGTACTGCAGGTATAGCCCTTAATCCAGCATGTTCAGTAGGCAATGCAAATGATACCGGAAGCATGTGCCATTGTTCCAGGCCTCTAGGTGAAATACTATGGTACCCACTAAAAAGAAGCCAATCGAGAATGTAGCCCCACTTACATGGGCCTTGCTCCTGAAAAATAAACTTTGTCAAGTTACACAGACTTAAAGACACCCTTCCGTATACTCAACCAGAATGTCATAATTTCTTAAACATGCACAGATTACTTATGAACTTCATTTAGATGAGAAGCAAGAACCTGGAAGATGAGGGAGCTTTGGTGGTCATTACTATTTGATCTGAATCTTATCGAAAATCGACCACATCTAACTCAAGGTAATTGATAATGAGTCGTGGCATTTAATAACAAAGAAGAGCAACTCTGTTTCACTCAACTTGACAAACAACTCCAGGCTACTGATTGAAACAAGAAAGGTCTCTGTGGCAATGAAGTAAAAGGCGGGAGCAACGAGGTACTCTGAACAGGAAACATTAACAGATGGGAATATGAGTACGAAAACAGAACATGAAGTGAAATCGCACATGATCATACGTAAAAGGAGATGTTTGACTTGGCTTATTTGTTGGAATCCGAATCCTCTAACTGAGATGAGCGCATTCCTACAGTTCCTGGCTAAGCATAATTGAATTCTGCAAGGTAACATTACTGATCCTTGTCTTGGATAATTTCACCGAATACCTTCTGTGCGTCGTCTAACACATGGCACCTCCCATACCTTGACACCACCGCATTGAACTCGAACCAGTACTCTCGAACCAATTAGCACCAGCAACCTTATGGACCGAAGAAACAGTGAATCTCGTTTGCGGCTATGAAAAATGAATTCGAAATTTGACACGCGAGTTTAATCGGGAAAGAAACGATTTGATGAGTGTGATAATTGATGGAAAAATTCCATCATCGTTGGAACGTCCTAAGGAATTGGCCGTCTACGAAGATTTCTCGATTCTTCTCTCTCTCCCCGTATAATGCGAAGTGCATAACACGGCGATCGAAGGTCTGACCGTCGGAGAACCTGACGGCGGGTAGGGGGAGACATATGAATACTTAGAATCGACGGAAATGTACCTTAGACGAGAGAGGAAATCGAGAGGATCTAGGTTCGAGCTCCTTGCATCGTCCGTGATCGGAGGTGGAAGACCGGCAGTGGCCAACTGGCCACCGACGGAGCTGGCGGCGGGCGGCGAAGCTAGAGAGGACGTGAAAGGCTGGCGCACCCAGAGAATCCAGAACTTCGTCATTTTTCGGGTTTCTTTTTTGGGCGGGAGATCCGTGGAACGACGGAAGGCAAAGGATTCCTTTTACATTTCTCTTATGAAATGACCAAAATGCCCTGCGTTAGAATGACCAAAATCACCAAGGCAAAGGATTCGTTGTGTGTTGAACTGGTGTTGGCAACTTCTCTGAAGATTTTGGCCAAGCGGTTAGTAGACTTTAGGGGTGTGCATTGGACCGGAACCGCCGGACCGCCGGGAACCGGACCGGAACCGCCGGAACCGGCGGTTCTTGAGGTAACCGGTCCGGTTCCGGGTCCAATTGTTGAGAACCGGTGGGAACCGGTCCGGTTCCCGGTTCCGTGGGCGGATCCGCCCGCCCGCCCACCCGGACCGAACCGGTACTATTTATAATTTAAAAAAAAAAAAAACAAAAGTCACGAAGCCCCCATTTGCCCCTAATTCGCGAAGCCCTAATTCGCGTTTCTTCTTCTTGACCTTCGATTCTCTCTGTTCCTTTCCTTTTCTTCGTCTTCGATTCCACGGTTCCACCCCGAGTATCCACGCCGTCGCTTGCGCTCCTCCTCCGCCACTTTGTCCGCCCCCTCGCGCCGGTCACCACTCGCCACAACCGCTGCTCCTCCGCCTCGCAAGAACTCTCGACCGAGCCGGCGAGCCCCTTTTCCGTCACTCAACAAGGTACGAAGCCCTAATTCGCGTCTCATCTCTTGATTCTCTTCCGATTTCTTCCTCGTCTTTGATTATCTCTGTTTCTTCCTCAATCTCTTCTCCTCGTCTTCGATTCCTCACCAAGCATCCACGCCGCCGCCGCTGCTCCTCCTCCGCCATTGTCCGCCCCCTCGCGCCGGTCGCCACTCGCCACAACCGCTGCTCCTCCGCCTCGCTATCCGCCCCCTCGCCGACGCTCGGTCCTTCATCTTTGATAATGAGCTTGAGAGGGAGGACTAATGCAAAAGAAATTCGTCTATTATTCGTCTATTAATTATTGTTTTAGTTTTTGGAGATTGGAACTTGGAATTTTAGAGCTCAAAACTTCCGGACCGGCGGTCCGGGAAACCAAAATTGTTTCGCTGTTGAAAACCAGAATTTTTGGCGTCAAAATCGGTTCCATGGATCCACTCGGGAACCGGACCGGACGGCGGTCCGGTTCCCGGGTGGATCCACGCAACAAACGGGTGGATCCGGTTCCGATTTTTGAAACCGGTCCTTAGCGAGCGGTTCCCAGTTCTAGGTCGGGAACCGCCCGCCCGGCCCATGCACACCCCTAGTAGACTTAACCACCCGACACCTGTATTTTCCAAACTATTTTGATCTTTTACTTTTATTTTTTTTCTCGTTTATATATATCTTTTATAGTTATTTCCTTTTCTTTTTGTTAGTAGCTTTCACCTGCTTAGTTCATCCGATAAACTCCACTTCTCTCTCTCAGTTAATTTCATGATTGACATCCGCGTATGAAGAATTATCTTACTGACCGCCCATACGAAATGTTCATTGGTTTGTTGGCAGTTTAAAATTTACTTGATTCGCTGTAATAATTGAAGCCAAATGTTCGTTGTAAAGTCGTTGATGTTTGTGCACACCAAATGTTCAATGTTTTGTACGGATGAAATATGTTTTGGTGATATTAGACTCGCTTATGCTCAATCCCTGGTCACTTTGGCATGTTCGAACGCCATTTTAAGGAGTGAAATTTGGATTGTGGTCGTTGGAATGCTCGCTGGCCAGCACCTGTTAAGCACAACTTTGGTGTGTTTCAGTCTCATGGGAGGAAGACACTGGCTATGTTCATGATGACACATTAATATATTGCTCTTTGCTCGTCGTTTTTAGCGTGCTTCAGTCTCATGTCCATACTTAATAGCTCAGAATTTATATCGATCTATTATTAAGTCATTACATTTTCATGGCTCTAGTATGTGGAACATAATTCAAGACCTTGCTTCTCGTGACTGTTTCTTCATTGAATGATGAGTGCTTCATCCTTTTTGTGAGCGAGGCTTGAGATACTTAATCATAAATAAGCATACTTGAATCTTGGCAGGTTCTTGTAAAATTGATGCACTTGTTAAGTTGTGCATGCTGTATACTTACTGAAATTGAATGCCTACCCTGTTGAGTGTGATTTTATAATGGTGGTTGAATCTCATTTTGATGTTATTTTGATCCATCATACATCTACATTCCTATAACAGAATGTTACATGGAACTTGTGTTTTTATTCAAATCGTGACATTTTGAAGCTTGAAACACATTGGAAATGATAGATATACTTGCTGTCTAGATTTGCAATGAGTTAAATTGAGTTTCCTATGGTGCCATACACATGCCACCGGGGTCACCTAGACATGTTTGTTCATGTGGGGAAGTGGTATTTTGAAGTGTTTCGATGTTCTATCAAGTTGTTTAATTAGAGTATTCCTTTTAGTTTGACTACTCCATGGATGTCTGAGAAAGTGAGTGTCCAAAATGGAGATTCAGAAGATGCGCTTGCAGCTTCTTATTCTAATGTGGTTCTGATAATCAAGAGAGAGAGTGGGTTTTCAGAAGAACACTGTCTTTTTCATGGGCATTGTGGTCAATTAAAACTTGAAAGAATGTGTATGAAGCTATTTAAGTTATGGAATCAAAGCCACCCTTTAGAATTTTATTCTATAAAAAGTCAGTGTGAGTACATGTGAGGGAGCAAAAAGTTATAGGACACCTTGAAACCTAATGTGACCTAACCATAAAATTTCAGTGTTACAGAAATTTTTTCCTTTGAATGTAAAATTGTGTGAATATGTATGGAAGAGGAAGGACAGCAAATGCAGTTTTCAAGCTTATGGAGTTTAAGCCAATCCTCAGGATTATCACTCTCAGGCTCAAATTTTTTGAATGGCTGAATTTGGTCCCTGATATATGCTCATTGTGTTTGGTGGAATATTTGAATTTCTTCATATGATGTTAATCCCGTAAGATTAAAGAATTCCTGCTTCCCCCCATGTTGTATCTTCATGTCCGCTAATTCGTGCGATGTGCTTACAACAAATGATAATCAGGAGCAGTTCTTCAAAGAGTCAAGTGAAGGCCATACATGATGAATTAAATGCGAAGGAAGGGGACTTTGAGAGGGAACAAAAGGAGAAGAGGGATACTGAAAAGCTTTACCGTGCTGTTTCCATTTTGTTTCATCCCTCAATAATTCGGTTTTGGTTCAGGGTGAAGAAAATTGCTGAGTTCCTACAGGCTCGGGAAGAGGAAATGGAGGAATTTGTGGCTAAAAGAGGGTAGAAGTACAGCCCAAGTGCCATAACTTGGCACCGGGGGACACTTAAGTGCCATAACTTTAAAATGGTACACTTGAGTGCCAGTTTTGAAGTTAAATGGGACACTTAAGTGCCACTCTGGCGAAGATCCGGCCAAATGGCTTAAGTGGCGACTTTCCGGCGAGTTTGGTCCAAAACGGCGTCGTTTTGCATGCTGATGTGGCGGAGAAAATGCAAAAACGATCCCGTTTCGTGTCTACGTGTAAATAATAATATAAAAATTAAATAAATTAGATTTAAAATATTCAAAAAATTTAAAAAAATAAGAAAAATTTAAAAATTTTAAAAAATTAAGAAAATTTTAAAAAATTAAGAAAATTTTAAAAATTTTAAAAATTTTAAAAATTTTAAAAAATTAAGAAAATTTTAAAAATTTTAAAAAATTAAGAAAATTTTAAAAATTTTAAAAATTTTAAAAAATTAAGAAAATTTTAAAAAATTAAGAAAATTAAAAATTAAAAATTAAAAAATTTAAAAAAGGGGGAGGTCGAACGGGCGGGCGAGGGCTGAGCCCTCGCCGCCGCCGCCTCCCGCCGTCGCCGGGAAGGGCCGGCGACGGAGGGGGAGGGTCGGCGGGGTCGCCGACCCCCGGCCGACCGACGGCGAGGGCTACGAGCCATCGCCGGATCGCGGCGAGGGCGCGACCCTCACCCCAGATCCGGGCGAGGGCTCGCAGGCCCTCGTCGCCCGGTCGGCCGGCCTCGCCGGCCCTCGGCCGGCCCGCGACCCGGCCGACCCTCCCCACTCCGTCGCCGGCCCTTCCGGCGGCGGCGGGAGGCGGCGAGGGCCCGCGAGCCCTCGCCGGATCAGGCGAGGTCGCGGCTGCGCCCGAATCTAGGGTGAGGGTCGCGGCCCTCGCCCGGATCCGGCGAGGGCTCGCGGGCCCTCACCGCCTCCCCCCGCCGCCGGGAAGGGTCGACGACGGAGTGGGGAGGGTCGGCGGGGTCGCGGACCCGGCCGGGGCGGCGAGGCCGGCCGACCGGCGGCGAGGGTCGCGGCCCTCGCGCAATCCGGCGAGGGCTCGCGGCCCTTGCCGTCGGTCGGCCGGGGGCCGGCGACCCCGCCGACCCTCCCCCTCCGTTGGCCCTTCCCGGCTATGGCGGGGTGGCGCGCGGCGAGGGCTCGGCCCTCGCCCGCCTCGTTCGACCTCCCCCTTTTTTTTTTTTTAATTTTTTAATTTTTCTTAATTTTTAAAATTTTCTTAATTTTTTAAAATTTTTAAATTTTTCTAAATTTTTTTAATTTTTCTTAATTTTTTAAAATTTTTCTTAATTTTTTAAAATTTTTAAATTTTTCTTTTTTTTTAAATTTTTCTTATTTTTAAAATTTTTTTGAATATTTTAAATCTAATTTAATTAATTTTTATATTATTATTTACACGTTGACATGAAACGGCATCGTTTTTGCGTTTTCTCCGCCACATCAGCGTGCAAAACGACGCCGTTTTGGACCAAACTCGCTGGAAAATTGCCACATCAGCCATTTGGCCGGATTTTCGCCGGAGTGGCACTTAAGAGTCCCATTTTACTCCGATATTGGCACTTAAGTGTACCATTTTAAAGTTATGGCACTTAAGTGTCCCTCCGTGCCAAGTTATGGCACTCGAGGTGTCCCAACCTCCTAAAAGAGAGATGCTGGAGAAAGAGCATGAAGACAAGCTGGTGGCGATGACGAAGAAGCATTAGGATGAGGAAGTGAAGTTGGAGAAGGAGTTGAAGACCTAACTCACTCAACTGATGGAGTCGTACTCCCAACATTGACTTGGACGAGATGTGGACGTCGCCTCTCTTACATGAGAGGAGAGTGGAGGAGGCCTTCAACTTTTTAATGTGTTATATTGGCTAGACTTGTAGCTATTCTAAACTCGTGCACTGTTTATTAGGTTCATGTTTTTGAGACCCATGACTTTGGGCGTAATAACAGTAGCAGTATCAAAACTTTCATACGGTGCTTACTTAAGTGCCAAAACCTTTTTTTTTTTTTTTTTTTCGCTTACTTGAATGTCATATCGAAGAAAAATCGATCACTTGAGTACCAATTCCGGACCACGTCCTTACTTTTCTTTCATCGTTGATATGACTAGTGGCCGCCTCGCCCTCAGCTGCAAAGGCCCTAGGCGATGCCCCAAGGGCCCTCGTCGGCTGCTGGGCAGCCACCGGTGACATCATTTAGAGCAAGCAAGGGTTGTCACGGCCTCGCCATTGGTCAATGAGGTCCCCATGGCCTCGCCAAAGCCTTCGCGGCGAGGGCAGCCAGATCTAGGTGAGGGTCGCCTCATTCTCAACCACGAAGGCCTTGGGCAAGGCCGCGAGGGCCCTCATCGACGTTCGCCAGAGTAGGCGAGGGTCATACCGGCCTCTCCAGCTATTTGCAAGGCCCTGACGGCCTCACCTAGGGCCTTCGCAATGAGGGCGACCAAGTCTAGGCAAGGCCACAAGGGCCTTCGTTAGCATTGCCCAGAGCAGGTGAGGTTCGTCGCGGCTTCACCATCGATTAGCAAGGCCTCAACGGCCTCCCCTAAGGCCTTCACAATGAGGGCGGCCAAATTTGGGCGAGGGTTGCCTTATCCTCACCGCGAAGGCCCTAGGTGAGGTCATCAGGGCCTTGCCAACCGCTAACGAGCCCATGACATTGCTCGCGGCCACCTAGAACTAGATGTTGCCCAAAGCGACCCCAACGACCTCGCGTAAGGCCTTCATTACCAAGGGTGGGACGGCTGCAGTCGGCAAGGGTTGCCAGTGACCCTCGCTGACCCTAAAAAAAAAAAAAGGAAAAAGAAAAGTAAAAAATAAAAGATTCAAAAAAATATTATTATTATTAAAATAATATTTTCCACCAACCACGTTGGACGACTGGCGGCCATGTCAGCTTTTCCGGTGGGGCAAATCGAAAGTGACATTCAAATGATCTATTTTTCAAATTTGTGATACTCAAGTGAGCGAAAAAAAATCTTTGCACTCAAGTGAGTGCCGTACGAAAGTATTGGCACTTATACTGTACTTACCCCAATGATTTTGTATGTTGCATGTGACCAAAAAACAAAAAAAGATGGAGTTAACTTATAAAGTCATCTGCTTTATACTAATAGTAATGTGCTCGTCAAATTCTAAACGTTAGTGAGCGTGTCGAACAAGCAATATAATTATAAGAAAGAATATCGTCCCATGGAGATTGATGATTAATAAATTAATTAAATACTAAAAATAAATTAATTCTAAAATTTATCTAATAGATCATAGTAGAATTGAGAATAAATTAGAATCGAGAATAAATTAAAATTAAAAATCTTAAAAAGCAAAATTTGGAAACTAAATACAATAAATTAATTAGATAAATATGTTAGAGTATCCGATTTCACCATAACTACTATATATAAATTTCATATTGTTACGCGTATAAGAACAATATCAAACATGTGATAGAGGAATTTTCTAATATATTTACTATCCTATCTTTATGTATAGTAAATTTACTCAGTTTATTAATCTACCATATTTCTATGTGAATTTAAATAAACATAAGTGCATTAAAATCTATTAATGTTCCCTGCTTACAATGAGTCTTATGAATCAACTTATCACCAAAAGTTACATAAATAACGTGATATATCTATATCCATATTTAATTCATGGTTATATATTATAAAGAGCAATTGTATGTTATCACTTTTCAGTCTTAGATATGCGCATTAGATCATTTAAGTGATGGCCAATCGTTTAAAAGCATTAAGCATAATAATATATAACTCACATGAATAAAATCATTTGCACGCATAAGAATCATGAAATTTATATTATTATGGTTAGGCTACATCGTAACTTAACGAAAGAAAATTAGGACATAATAGAAAAAGAAGTGAAAACATAAATTATACCTAACATCTTGAATAAAAAAACAAGAATTTTGTCACCACTTTTTGTATTCTCTTCAAAATATTTGAAAAAACTCTAGAACAATGAAAATCGATCTAAAAATAAAAACCTATCCTCCAGCCTCTCAATGTTTTCCTATTTTTAGGACAAATCCAAGACCCTTATCCCCAGACAATTGCTTATTTTTTGCATAAAATTATGGAGTAAATCAAAGAATCTTTGATTTAATATCTATCTTCTAACACTTGCAAATAAAATTAGGGAACAAAATTAAGGATTCCCTGATTTGATATCCATCTTCCAATACTTTCTGATTTGAATTCCCAATTTTTGCCCTTTTTTTCCTTATCTTTTTTATATCTCATTATGCTACATAAATAAGGAAAATTCGAATAATTAGAAGAAAATTTAAATATTTTCTCATAGATATTGCATTATTTGTTGCCCAAAATAAGTAAAGGAACTCTATTTTTCATAGAGTTATCACAATGTTTGTTAACAATTTATGGAATGCTTTAAAACTTTTCAAAATCAACCGAAAGGCAATGTATGTAAATGTTTAAGGCTAATAGAGACCAGAATCACCTCGTCTGCAAAAACCATCATAGAATCATCAATTAGGAAATGCAAGAGAGATATGACATGTTTTAAGCTTTATTAATGTAAGAGGACTTGTGCCTTGTACTGCAAATTTAAAATTCTCAGGAACAATTAGAATTTTAGACGCAGTGATCGATCGTTTATTTCTGCAAATGATAACCAATCCATCTCTAACTTAATCCTAGCAGGCGTGATTGGACAAAGTGAAATAAAGTAGTTTTGTTGCAAGAGATTAGGAAACATATGCATGACTGCACATGGCTTTAGATATTGGAGTAAGAATTGAAAGTCGAATTTGAAACATTAAACAAACATAATACACAAACACCTCGTATCTTTCCGGGCACGCTAGGAAACGTCTCGTCGGAATTGTGTCAATTCGGGAGGTTTTTGTGATGGTGCTCTTTCCACAAGGGTAGAAATCTTATTGATTCATCTCAATTTCGTTCGTCAAACCCTAGCCGATTGATTTTGAAAGGAATAATCTATCGGGTGGGGCCCAAGTTTTTGAGTAAAATTCCCCAATTGCCCTTCATTTGGAACTAGGAAAGGCACGTGAAGCATTCATGCTCGTCGGAGATCGAGGGCAAATGAGATAATTTATGCACAATTTAAGGGATAATTTAAAACAAAACGACGTCTCGAGTGTACCTTGAGAATCTTCTTCTTCTACTTCTACCCCAACAATGTGCGATTCCGACCTCGGAATCCTCTGTGGGTATGAGCTCCGCCTCCTCCGCTGCACCCTTCGTCGTCCGGCTCCTCCTCCTCAAAATCCATCTCCGCCTTCCATTCCAAACCACCGTCTCCACGCCCTCATCTCCGACCTTCTCCTTTCCATTGAGGCCAGCGAGTATCACGCAGCTTTGCTGAACTCCGATGCCTTCCATCTTTGGGTGCATTTGGTTTGGCTTTGCAAATGAGCCTTGAGAAAATGCAAATGTCTTTGATCTAAAACCTACTGAGGAAATGCAAATTGCGTTTAGTAAAAAAATTCTTTACAAAGTTACTTTTTCCTAAATAGTGTTTAGCAATTTTTTTTTTTTGCAAAGGGCTTTTGGGTCTAATTTTTTTTTAATGAAAAATAAAAATCCTCCAGCAAAGGACTAAGGCTGTTGGCGAGATATCATGCAACCTCAGGCCTAGTCGCTGTGGTCGCCCAACCTAGGTAGTCCTCCCACGACTTCACCGGCACCTCGCCAACCCCTCGCCAACCCTTTGCCTGCTCAATCAACCCTCGTCGGCCACCCTCATTGGCCACCCTTGCTCAAGAAAATATGAATGGTAATAGGTATAAAACTAGAAAATTAAAAAATCAGCGATGGTAATTTTGGAAGAAAGAAATTTAATTTCAACATTTGGCCAAATGCTAAAAGCCCAATGTGAGTCCCAGTTTCTCCTTGCTAATCTAATATGGAGGAGTGCGAACTTATCGGTAGGTAAATTGTGCTAAAGGTTCCTTAATTATGGGTAACATGCATTTAAAGAATTTGATTTTTCAGTTCCAGGATTGATAAACGTTTGATGCACCATTGAAGGGACTTCCGAGTTACACTTAGGGGTGATCAATTCCCAAAAATAGGAATCAGAGATCGGAATGGTTGATCCTAGGACCGTGAACCAGATCGCACAATCAGTCTGGTATGATCTAATGAAACTGGTCACTAGACGGTTCATGGTTCAGGCGATTCATTTTGTACACCCTTAATTGTACCTTAGGCGAGCCCAATCAGCTTCACATCGCTGTCCGCGAAAGTAGATGACGTCTCACAGTTATCGAACTTAGCAGTGCAATCCACGACAGTAGCAAGAGGTCGGTCTGCGTTTCTGTTAGGCGATAGACGCCAGAGAAGAGACGACGACAACGCCGGACGGACATAAAGAAACAGTCGATTGACGAGCTTTGGAGGACGAGTGCGGGCGCTGAAGAAGCAGGAATGGAGTCGATTCAAACGGTGATGCAACTCATTTTCTAGCGCCACCGCCTGGAGCAGAAAGGGAACCCGCTCCGACTTTTTTTTTTTTTTTTTTTTTCCTCCCCTTTTCAATTATTTTTCCCTTTTTTTTTTTTCTTTTCGATGTATTTTACAAACTTATCCTCTAGATAAGATAAAATTTTCATATTTCAGCTTGCAATTATTACTCTTGGGAAGATCAAGGCGAGCCGTGATTTTTGAAGATCAACTCCTTAAGGTTTCGTCGTGATTGTTAAAGTTGATTTGAAAATCATCATAATTAATCATAATGGCTATCAATTGTGAAATTGATATTTTTTTTTTGGTAAAAATCGATTTTTTTTTTTACAAACAAATTTAAAAACGAAGAAAATTGAAAATTTGAACAGAGAAAAAAATAGAACCTGATCATAACGCTTCCATGTCGCAACTCTTCCAAGTCACGGTTCAAGGAGGTCGACAGGCGACAAGATAGCATTTAAGCTTTATAAATAAGGGAGGTGCTTTGGCATGTGTTGCAATATGGATTTTATAGTGAATTATCTAAAAATTGCCACTAGACTTAATTATGAGGCTCACGGCCATGGGCTCACCCAAGCCCAAGCTAAGCCATATGTACTCAAAGGGACGTGTGGATTAATTGGACAAGGCTAATTAGTTATATAGGCCGACCCGACTCTTCTGTCCACATGACTTAGTCCTATACATTGGGCAAGCGTAGGCAAAAAATTAGGCCCGATCTCTAAGGGCCCGGCCTGAGCCCATCAATTAATCATTCCAGTCATCACTAATACCCACCGCCGCCTCCGCTGCATCGCGGTGGACGTGCGCCGTCTCGCAGCGGTGCCAGCACCTGCTGGACATGTCGGTGCCGTACATGTCGCGACGCTAGCGGTGGCGTGCGCGTACCTCGTCCGGGGCTTACTTCGTGAAGGCGTTCTACATTGTGACGTCCGCTCTGGGCATCTACATGCTGAACCTGCTCATCGGCTTCCTCCTCTACCCTCCGGTCGAACCGGAGCTCTAGGAATTCGCCGAAGGCAGTGGGTGACCTGTCCCTCCCACCCGAGGCGCCAACGAGTTCAGGCCCTTCGTCCGCCGCGTCCCCGAGTTCAAGTGTTGGTAGGTTTACGGTTGGGATCGGTTCGTATTATTATTTTCGATTGGTAATTGCAATTGGCTATCAATTGGATTTGGTGGATTTGATCTGCGTCATTTTTGGGGTGAAAGATGGAATTTGTGTTCCCGGTATTCTGAGTTAGAGGTATTTTGAGGGTGGAAAGACTCGTTGGAGTTGACGATTTGTGCGTTCAAGTTTGGATAAATTGGGAGGCAGACGGTATAGATTGAATTTGTGAGAGATTGGTAAAATTTGTGTTTTTAACGTTTAGGTAGCGTTTTGTCATGCTTTTCAATGGAGGACTGATCCTAGTTTTTCTCAGCGGGAGTTGATTTAGGGGGCACTTTGGCATTGGTCATTCCGATTTGCTGTTGATTGGATTTGGTGGAATTGATCTGCTTCATTTTGGAGGAGAAAGATGAATCGTGTGTTCTTGGGTATTCTGACTTAAAGTGGAAGGATTCGAGTGGCGTGATGATTCTTGCCTTCAACTTGGATTTCTTGGAGGACGTGGAATAGTTTGGAATTTGTGAGAGACTGGTGAAATTGGTGTTTATTAAGTTTTAAGAATGTGACTCTTTTAGCTGGGCTTGGGGTGAAAAAGAGGCGCCCGAGGTCTCATGCCTGAATTCAAAATCTAGCAACTGAAGAAGTTGAATGGTGTCGAAGCATTATGTTGTCTCAGTTTCGTGTTTGCATTTTGTTATCACAAAGCAGTCGCTTGTTCTTGACTTGAGTCTGGTTTTACGTGATGTAAAAATGCCTTGATATTACTGTTTCGGCATTCTTGATCTGCTTCTGTATATGATCTTTCTTTCCATTTACACGTGGATGCTTGAGTTTATTCATGAGGGGCGATTGAAACTGACAACGTAAAGTTAACAGGAGTAAATTGAAAAGCTCAGACTCTCCTTGTGATGATATGTGTCCTTCTTTTATGTCCTTTCAGTTGTATAGCCCTTTTATCAAACAATCTTTGACTGACTATGTTCTTGTCGGATGTATAGCCTCAATGTTTCACACTAAATTGAGAATATCATATAGAAGGGTCAAAAGCTTATGCTTTTGAAGATTTGAATTTTGATCCACTGATTACATTGGTTCCTTTGAGAGAGCTTTTGGATAAAAAATTTACTTCCTTCTTAGACTGGATGGTTATTTATTGAACATATTCTTCTTGTCTCTCAATGGAAGGTTACAAATCTGACAGGCATTTGAGATTGCTTTCGTGATGATGTTCTTCAGCGTGGTTGAGGTACCTGTCTTCTGGCCAGTACTCCTTTCTACTGGGTTGTGTCGTTTACGCTTGCAATGAGGAGACAGATAATGCTTACGGTCAAGTACAAATAATCCCAATTTCTTTCAGCAAATGGGTATGCTAAACTTTTTTTTTCCCCTGCATGTCTGCTTCTCCAATTTTTTGCTTTGTATAGTTATTTTGCCTTTTGACTCTACTTCTTTTTCATCAGCACTATGATGGAAAGAGAGCATCTTCAACTGAGAGTGCGAGCCTTCCGAGGGATTAAATATTTCAAGTATGATCTATCTATAGTTCTCGAGTAGGCTTGTCTTATCCCTGGTGTCATGCCAGCTGATGGAGCTTTCTCACAGCAAAAGATTGGGTCAAAAACTATTTTGGCATGTTGCCTGATACTCCACCTATCTTAAAGAGATCTTTTAGAAAGCCTACAAAAACCATCACAGAAACTTCTCGAGAGGAGTGTATTAATTGTAATTTTTCTGTCTTAGCTTTAATAAGGGCTAATCCCAATTTGTCCTTTAGACATGGCCTTTTTTTCTTCTTTTTTTTTTTTTTTTTTTTTGACTGCTGTCATTTTAATATAGCTAAAGTTCTCAGTTCCCTTTTTATTACCTATATTGTGTTTATCTCCTCATCCTTTATTAACTCTCCCTTACCCATTCAATTTACGAGAGGATGTACTGTTGTAACATGAATTAGCTTCAAAATCCTCATGATTTCTGTATTCAAACATTGTTATAGGATTTCTCTTGGTGCTCAAAGGAGGATGATTATCAGCGATGGATGTCTTTACTTTCACACTCATTGAGCGAGGATTCCATAGCATTAATCGGTACTGGTGTTTGTTTTAAATGACAACCTTCTACTGGAAGCCAAGATTGTTTTTGCTCTTGGGTAGACAATAAAAGTGTCAACCTTGGCCAGTTCAGAGTCCCTCTCTTGCTTGCCTTTCATAGGTTCGCAGTACATATACTGTCAGCCATGATTTGTTCTTATTTAAGATGGGAGCAGTTACCAAAAAGCTGCTTTAAAGATGCTTGTGGAGTTGTTAGGAGGCTTTGAGGTTTGTTCTAATGACTCAAGGCTTTTAGGAATTGGTAGAACAAATCTATTTGATCAACGTCCTTAGGGAAGTTGATCAAGTTGCCATGAAGATTACATATGAGGTGATGTCATTGCTGCAATCAAAATGAGACTGCGCGAAGCTATCAAGTTGAGGTAGAGTGACCTTGTCCTCGGGGAGGTTGATCAAGTTGCCATGTGTTGACGCCTAAATTTCGTTTTTTAATTAATTATGTTTTTTTATTATTTATTTTTCCTTTTCGGATAACAAAACAAACAAAAAAAAAAAGAAAAACGAAGCAGCGGCCGTCGGGGTGGGCCTTGAGCCCAGCCCCTCATTTTCTCTCACGCAGCGAGGCCCGGCCCCTCATTTTCTCTCACGCAGGCCCCCACCAGCCCAGCCCCTTCTCCCTTGTCTTCTTCCTCCTCTGTCTTCTTCCCCAACCGGATAAGCAGCATGCGCCGGAGACGAGGATGCGCGCGACGCCGGAATGGAGAGGGAGGCAGTGGCGTACAATGGAGTGGACGCGTCTTCAATGCAAGGTGGCCTAGCTAGAGCGGCCGGCGTCGAATGGGACACCGGTTCGACCGTCGGGGCCGCTCGGCGTGCGAGGGGGACCGGCGGTCGAAGTTTCATCGACGGCCACCCCCTCGCCTATAAATAGCCGCCGACGTCAACGACGAAGAACACACAAAGGAGAGAGAGAGGCCGGCAAGCTCCGAGAGATCCTCTCAGAGACTTCGGGGAACTCAAAGAGTGAGCAAGGGCGAAGCGATCGAGTCGTGAGCTCAACGACCTCCCTCCGAGAGACTTCGGGGGAGGCCGGCGGCGTGCGAACCCAGATCTGCGAGGAGGAGACGGTAGAGAGAGGGAGAGAGAAGGCGTTCCGGCTAGATCTGATCGAATCCAAGACTTGCTGTCGCTGTTGTTGTTTGCCGCTATCGTCGCCGTCGCCAATCAATCCCTGCCGTCACCGCATCGTCCCTGTTTGAGGAAAGGTAAAGGGCCGTCGTCGTCGCCTTTGCCGTTCATCGCATTCGCCGTTGTCGTCGACGTAATGTCTCGATTTTCCCCCCTCGGTGCTGCGGATTCGCAAACCCCAGGGTTTGCGATTTTCCAGGTCACGAAGCGGACCTGGATCCGGGTTGGGTCGGGTAGGGTTTCCGCAATTTTGGGGCGGCGGGAATCCAGGTCAACGAGTCGGGTAGGGTTTCGCTGAACCAGGTCGTCGGGTCGGCCCGGTTTTTCGAAAATTGGCTCCTAGGCCGCGAAAAGAATAAAAAAAAAAAAAAAAAAATCGAGTCGGGCCCACTACGCGAGCCCGTCTCGCGTTTTGGGCTGGCCAGTCGGACACAACCCGTGGATCCGACCCGGGTTGGCTTTTCTATTATTTAAATAATATTTTAATAAATAAATAAATTATTTATTTATTTTAAAAATCAAAAAATGATTTATTTTCAAAAATATTTAAAAATAGTAAAAAATATTTTATTTTCCCGAAAAATCAAAAAATAAAAAATATTTCATATTTTCAAAAAAAAAGCCAAAAATCCAAAAAATGCCAAATTTTCCAAAAAAAAAAAAAAAAAAAAAAAAAATCCAAAAAGTCCCTTTTATGTCCAAAAATGTTTTTCCTCCCCACAAATGCATGGAAAATCCCTCAAAAATCCAAAAAGTCTTAGGGTTTAAACAAGATTAGGTACCGAAAGGGCATTAGTGATTAACTAGTGTAATCAAGTCCCCGATCCTAACTTCTCTGGTTGCATAGGAGCGAGTATTTCTCCTAAATACTTCGCATGGGTTTCTAATCAACCTACCCCAAATTGATTAGTGGCGACTCCATTTTAAAGATTAACTTACAGGTTAAAAACTTAGACTATTAAAGTCGTGAATTGGTGGACTTGGGAGAGTCCAGGCCTAATAAATTTAGCCAAACCATTAGCCTCCGCAAGGCGCCCGCCCTTGATCGGGCGCCGAAAAAAAAAAGAGGTCGCGACAGCTTGGCGACTCCGCTGGGGATGATTTTAGGACTTAGGCCATTTTATCTTGTTTAAACCCTTTACTGACTTGTTTTTGTTTTTTCTTTATGCAGGTCAGTAACTTAGAAGCTTATCTTAATTTTCGTTAAAATAAAATGTCTTGTGATTATAAATTGTTGTGCATGTTTTATTGTTTTAACACTGCACATGGCACAGATAACCCGGCCACCGAACCTAGGCTGCCATAGGATATTTAGAATGGTGTTAAGAAAGATACGGCTTCGAACGCGAGACTGCATTGTAGAGGTTGCCTTTCTTTTCCCCGAATTTCTTTAGCCGAGGTTAAGAGGGTATTCTGCTAACGTGAGACTGCGACAGGCGGACACCTTTTTAATCTCAACAAACCTTCTCGGTTAGAAATCGAGCCACACATCCCATGCGCATGTCTTTATGCTTGCCATTTCCTTTAAAAGCAAAATGATTTCTTTACTTTTACTTAGTCTTTTTATTGGCCTATGGCAATTTAAGGTAGGATTTTTGAGTCCTAGTTTATATGTGATGGGAAAAGACGATTTTCAGTTTATTCCCGCTCCCAAAGCAGAGCTCTTCAGATGGTGGGGTCAATTGGACCAGTTTGCCCAAAAGCATGTGAAAGCCAAAGTCGGTCATCTCCTATCATTGATTTAAATCACTGTTCATCCTGAAGTCATATAAGCCATGGCGCATTTCTGGTGCCCGAAGACAACTACTTTTGTATTTGGTAGGTTTGAGCTAACCCCAACCTTGGAAGAATACAACATCATCACTGGAATGCCTCTCGAGAATAAGCTTGTCAAGCCATCAACAGGCATCATCCTGTTGTGTGGGTTAGCGCGACTTTTAAGAACTGAAGTTCATGTTATGAGGCAAATTCTTGAAAATAACCATAATGCATGCCCACTAGAATTTATGAATGTATGTTTTCAAAATCAGCCTATGACCCAAAAAAAGTGAGATTTTCCTCTTGGCCTTTTCGGGTTCATCGTTTTCTCCTATCAAAGAAATGTCATAAGTCCTAAGATGGCATGGATAGTTGATCAGATCTTGAGAGGGCAAAATTATGTCAACATGATTTTAACTGAAACATTATTGTCTTTTAATTGTTTTAGAGAAAACACGAAAAAAATCATGCGGGTCTCTCCGGAAATTTTACAAGTCTGGTTCTTTTCTCACCTAAGCGAATTCCGAGGCTTCATGCAATCGTCTGAAACGAATGATTTCGAAAATCCATTACAAAAATTTATGGTTTTAGGACCATACATTCCCAATCAAAGCTGTTTAAATTGGATAAACTTCCTAAGAGACCCAGCTCCTGAGGCATTCCAATGGTGTGCTGGTTGGTTCCATGAAAAGAGAGCTCGCTTCGCTTACAAACACTGCCGCCCAATTCCATTACTCGGCCTCACCGGCGCCATTCCCTATTACCCATATCGGGTGGCACGACAATATGGAGCCCTTTAGGAGATCCCACCGCCTTTCAAGAGGATGATCCCTCCAATTCTTTTCAACACAAGTCGTGACTCCGCATTCGAAATTTCTATCTCTAAGGAAACTTGGGACAAGTGCCATCGCAAAAGGATCGTAGTACCCGAAGGGCCTGAGGGAGAAGAAAAAGCCTACCACGCCTCCACGTCCTACATCCACAACCATCATATCCCGACAAAATGGAAGCCATCGGTCCCTAACTCAATCAGCGAGAGCAGCCAACACGAGCAAGCAGAGCTTATGGAGAGGGATTTGGGAATGGACTGGATACACACCTTAGAGCCAGTCCAAGAAAGCAAGCATCTGCGCAAGAACAAGGCTCCCCATCGCATATAAAATAGCAATCATGTGCCCTTTAGTGTTAATATTGTGAAAGTTTTATCCCATTGTTTAGGAACTTTTGTTTAATATCTAGTATTTCATTATGTCATTTCAATTTCAAGTTTTAGATGTTAGAAGTTGGCAGTCTATAAATCCTCTTTTGATAAATAAAAGCAGTTAGACTATTGCCATGGGTCAATCTTTGTCTACTTTCATGCTCATTCATGATTTTTGCAATACCAAGTAATTATGAATCGCCAACTATCAGCCACCCGCGAATGGCCTCACGTGATAGGGCCCGACCAGAATGATGTACAAAATTGCCTCGCCAACATTGAAGACGGCGTAGGACAGATGTCCATTGTCCTTCGACAACTCTCAAAGCAAATGGAATCCACTCAAGTCGAGCCCAACTCCGTAGTTACTTTAAGCACCGTCATGACACCCGCGAATTTGCCAGAGAATAACCAACACCATAGACAATTTGAAAAGATCATGAAAAAGTTAAACCAGTTGTAGGGGCGGAATCCCATCGACCTGTCCAATTACACCGGCATTGAGATCCCTGAAGAACTCAAAGCACCTCAATGCGAAAGGTATGCTAATACCTCCCGCCCAGAGACCTACTTGCATGCCTACCTGGTTCGAAGGATGATTCAATCGTACCAATCAAGCTTGATTGGCCTCGCCCTGCGATGGTACATTGTTAGGAAGATTAGTCCCCTTAAGACCCGGGGGGAACTAATTCATGTTTTCCACCAAGAATATAATATTGACATCAGCCCTGATATCGCCTTGCCCTATGAAGAACCGATGGTCACGGAGCATAAGGAGCCGTTAGTCGCTGAGATAGAAGAAGAAGATGTCAATGAAGCTTTGCATGATAAATGGGTGACTGAGCAACATCATATTGCTGAAAAGTTTCCCACTAGGAAAGGCAAGGAGCCTGTGTACGAGATCGAAGACACAGAGCCTGTTCAAGACCGGGACATGACAGGACAGTTCCCCAAGCTTACTGCAAGAGCTAGGGTTCAAAGAATACCGACCCCTATCAACCTAGAGAGGGAAGCAGAGAGTGAAGCTCCACTATCTCTCACTCCCCTTGATAGAATTGAACTGGCGAAACGAAGGACCTTACTCAAAAGGTATGGATCAGGAGCCAAGAAAAGAAAGCCTAAACAAATCAATGCAACATCTACCACTGAGTATGGGCGAAATTTGATAGCTGATGAGCCGCCGCACCAAAACTTCGAACATTCCCTGGAATACAACCTTGAAGGCTACCATCCCCTAGAGTATAACCCTGAAGACTTCCAATCCCTAGGATACAATCCCAAGAAGTACCAGTGTTATACAGATGAAATTGGCCATTCATCGTATAACTTCTTTCTACCCACACACAGGGTCGAAAGCCTGTCAGAAGAGGGAACATTCGTCCTTATTCGCTATAATCCTAATGAACTACTAAGCTTGTCACCTGACCATGAAGATAGCTTAAATGCCTCATCCTCATTTGGTGATTTTGACCTGAAAGAAAGCAATGGGATAGCCTCGGCAGAGCCCAGTTTCCTTAAAATAGAAAAATTCACCACTACAACGAATATGCAATGGGAAAACCAGTGGCCTAACCAAGATACATCAAGCCCGTCTTGCACTCATAGGATCATGACCCCTGGAGAGATGTGGATACCTAATCTTTGCAAGTTTAATGGCACGACTTGCCCCGTGGCTGATTTGCAATATCTCCACGTTGAAATGAGTTGGTACTATAGCCCGATGTCATTCACAACTCGGGCTTTCCAAGAAAGCCTTACAGGGCTTGCATTGCAATGGTTCATCACAGTAGATATCTACCTTGTGAGAGATTGGAATGAGGTGTCTTCTGCATTCCTACTTCAGTATCGAAGCCAGATTGGAATTGAACTGCCTTGCGAGAACTTGGTTCACTTTAGAAGAAGACCAATGGAGGATTTCCGAGCATATGCAAGGAGGTGGAAGGCTTTTATGATGCAAACCTACCCTCAACTGGCCGAAGAAGAAATGATGAAGCTGTTCATAGGAGCTTTACCTCGCAAGCATCATTATTGGTTACATGGTTTGCACTTCCATAGCTTCAATGAAGTGGTCCTCTCATGCGAATACTTCGAGTCTACTGGAGGCGAGGAACTCTCAGGCGCTTGATTTAAGAACCAACACTATCAAAGTGCTCCTTTTTCATAGGAGTTTTCATGGGTTTTGCTTGTTTTTATGATTTCATGTTTCTTATCCTATCTAGTGTGCCACTGTTGCATTTTCCATTCCAATAATCTAATGTACAGTTTTAATACTTTGTTTTGAAAGCATGAGGCGGTATTCCAAACCAGCCCGGTGATGCTATCCAACCATGAAAAGAAAATACTATCCAAGGAAAATACTGAGGGCTGGGCTTCCTCATGCTTTCTTCCCCCCAAAGATATATACTTTTGAAAAAAAAATATTTTATTGCCAAAAGCTTTTGTCGAAACAAGATTATTAAATCATGTTTATCTTTCTAACTCACTCACTTCATATCTCAGAAGATCATTCCCATCTCCTCGACTTAGTGTGACATGGGGCATTTGAAGTAAGCGCATCATCTGAACTCGCCAAATTCGAAGACACCTTGCTAAGAAAACAGGGGCAAACAGAGAGAATCATCCCACACCAAAAAAGGGTAAGTCTTGTTCTCTGAATATAATTTGGAAATGATGTCGTCTCTCTTCTATTTACAGGAAACGAAAGATAAGACGTAACAGGTACAGGCATACAGTTGAAAATCAAGCCGCCCCTAGGAGCTCTGTGCACTCCACCTCACTCCTGCCAGAACAATATCTTTTCCCCACAACCTGCCTGAGCAACTAGATGCTATTGTTTCATCAATGGAATTTCTAGCTTTGACAAGCCAAGAAGCACAAAAAAGGAATTTCTTCTCTTGAATTGGCTACTGTCAACAGGGAGAAAATCTAGACAGTTGAGGCAGTCTCTAGCCCCTTATTTCAAATGATGACTAAGGGCCTAGAAATCTCACTTCATGCTCCAGACACATGCTCTCCAGAGAAGTGATTGCCATTAGAGAATTAGAAGTTTTGATTGTCCATATCAGATTCCATAGAAGTTTGAAGTACATGACTTTGCTCAATGCTGCTAATGGTCATATGGTCAAAAACAAAATTCCACAGAAGGAAGGCGTTGCAAATCACCAATCGTGTACACAGAGCCACAAATAAGGAGGGCTGATCAAAAGAGACATTAAACTGTGTCAAAGGCGAAGAGGCTGTCAGCAGTATACAGAGATCCCCAGGAGTCAGCAAATACAAACTCTAAGGAAGGGTAATTTGGTATCGTCTCCAATACTTCCACTTTTTGAACTCACTTTTGACATATTCCCCCTATTGACAGGAAGCATTGGGATTCAAGAACCAAGCTTAATGATTAATTTAGGAAAATCGAGTGACTCATATCGAATTCACCTGATTTCGCGTAAAAGGATTTGTTGTCTAGAAACCGATTCGGTTAAATGAAAAAAGAGCGACGGACACCACCGACGCTTTAGCCTAGTGGTGACCTAACGGAGTGAAAAGTGCAGGACTTTATATCCTCCTGATACCTCAGGTCTATCCAATCAATTGAAAACCAATAGAGGGTAATGTTGTATCGTTCCCGGTTGTTTAACTCTTGAGAGAATTCATGACTGACACATTCTTTCCTATCTTTTGTAGGATCACTTGACTATCAAAAACAAGAATAACAAATCAATGAGAGGCATGACAAACCCTCCTAAGCGAAATGGCGTCCTGAGTAATCGCCAAAGCAAATGACAGAAAATCTTCAGGTCTCAACTCACATTTGATTTTGGCCAGACTAATTGATCTATTTGTACATCTCTTCTTCTGTAGGGGTAAAAGCAAAGATGCCCGATCAGATTCTCAATCCTTGGTTGATCATTCATGTGTCATATCCCTAATCAATAGGGACAACCATCGACACCCATTTGTGAATAACCCTTTTGATATTCAAGATTTAACATATTTGGAAACACCATTCTGTTGACCCTTAAAGCTACCAACAAGGTCTTTTTTGAGTCAAAACCATTCATTTGTTTTGAGAGTACAAACTCCATCACATTTAAAATTCTACATGCCTTTTCCAAATGGATTTTGCATGATGATGATTTTGTCTGTCTAAATCACTGATTCTACAAGGATTATTAGAATAGACAGCTAAGTGAAGAATACAAGATTAATTGAGCATGCTGGATGAGGAGTGTCAGAATAATGAAAGGCAAGCCATATCCTACACATAATCCTCCTCATCTATACACTTGTGAGATGAGTGCAGAAGATTCCATGACTGCAGGGTAAAGAGTTCTCTCGCGAATGGTACGATAACCAAAACAGTGAGAGACATTTCTTTGCTCACCCCTTTGAGCTCCTTACACTGGTGAAGCTTCTCTTATAGCCCCATCAAGAACCACCCCACACTGGGGCAGATTGGAGGCAAAGCAGTATCACAAGGTGAGAAGAGAGATAGAAATTTTCTTACTCACACTTGCATCAATCTTCGGATGTCTTTATTACATATGAACACTCGCGTTAATTTAAGTGCCCTAGAATGACGAAGAGCAATTCTTTTTCTACACTTGCATTCATTATACAACCCAATTGAGTATGTAATTTCACCCTCACATGGAGGCAAAACAGAAGTTACTACCATTTAAGCAGCATAGCCCAAAGCGTCAGCTGAAGATGAAGACTCAAGAGTCTAAATAATGGTGCTTCGATTGAACTTGCCTAGATCGGTTCCTCAAGCAACAAAAATGAAAAAATTAGGGGCATAAAAAAGCAGTGTACCTGGTAGAAGCAAGGTCAAATGCCCATAAATAAAAAATTGGGATAAAAAAATAGGGGCATGAAAAAAACAATGTGCCTAGTAAAAGCAAGGCTAATGCCCCCAGCAAAAAAAAAAAAAATTTCAGAAAAGTTGCTATTGCGGTTCGATTGATAGAGCCTCTTTCTGATAGTGAGAAGAAAGACTGGTGACAAATGCCAAGGCAATCACCAGCTCTCACCCTTTTACACATGAGTCAAGCCTACATTGCGTCCCATTGTAAAAGTCTCTTCAGACTAGGGGCACTTCAATTAACGTAGGATTTCATATGTGCATAACCATCGCTCGAAGAAGTACGAACAAGATTACTCTATCTCTTTTCGCAGGGTTCTTGACTTGTAAACCCGGAGATGATCGTGCAACATTTTCGTCCATCGACTTCGACCTTGATGGTCCCCTTTGATGAGCCGCTGACCAAGACTTTATCACAGTTTTGACGAAGACCTCTCACATTGGTAAAGTCGTACTGTTTGCAAGAATACTCGGACCCCTGCTGACATGATGACAGTGAGATAGTGTGGTCCTTATAAATCTTGCATCAATGGTCAGAATAGCCTTTTCCATGAGAGTGAGCGGAAAGTCCTTTCAGACTGAAAGTCCTTCATCTGGCATGCTCAAGACATCTATATTCTAAAAGAAGGTTGTCTTTCAAAATCTTCCCCGGTGGAAATCAGATGATGCAAAACTGACAATATTATCATGCATAAATCTCATTTGAACTCATGAATTTACAGCATATACAATCATGTGTGCATATTGTGCAAATAGCATACATACTCTCATTGACTAGAGATATTGCCAGGTAAGCATATCTCTATCCCCATTTGTCTTAAAGTACCTACCACTGTCCAGATACTCTCTTCTTGACACTCGACCTATTCGAGTCGTCCCTTGAGTTTGGGTGCTTGCAACTATCTAAGTATCCCCTTATCTTGGAGTACCCACCACTTGCCGGGTACTCCCTCTTGTTGACACTCGACCTGTTCAAGTTGTCCCCAGAGTATTGATACTTGTGACTGACCAAGTATCCCTTAATCTTTGAATACCTACCGATGTCTAGGTATACCCTTATCTTCAAGTACCTGCCGCCATCCAGGTACTCCCTTTTCATGACACTCAACCTGTCCGAGTTGTCCCGAAATTATATCATTGAATACTCAAGTATTCCAATGCGTTGTGCACCTGTAATTACCCAGGTATGCTTTCTTACACTTGGACCAGCGGAGTGGTCCCTGATCATATCATTAAATATTTGTGTTTATCCAAATATTCCACTCTTTGTACGCATATGTGCCTGCGGCCATCCAGGTAAGTCTTGTGCTACATTCAAATTCTCAATTACCAGGAGGTGAGAGACCTTCATGAATATCTAAGGTACATCTTCGATATTCCCAATTACCAGGAGGTGAGAGACCTTCATGAATATCCAAGATCCATCCTCGATATTTCCACATACCAGGAGATACCCCTTCGATACCTATGAATGTCTAGGTATCCTCCAAGAGTTTGTACTTGTGATCATCCAAGTACCCTTCCGACGCCTGCAAAGGCCCAAATATCCTCCAGGTTAGTACTTGTGAATATCCAGCTACTCTTTCAATGCCTATAAATGTCCAGGCACCCAACAAAAAACAAGATACCCTGAGAAAGGTCGGCGCATCTCCCGAGAAAGGTCAGGTACCAACCAGTGTCCTTGACTGAGATCAGGCACCCCACAAACTGATGCCCTGAGAAAGGTCAACGCATTTCCCGAGAAAGGTCGGGTATCAACCGGTGTCTTCAATTGAGGTCAGATACCCCCAACAAATCGATGCTCTGAGAAAGGTCAGCGCATCCCCCGAGAAAGGTCGGGTAAACCACTTACTGCTCTGACGGGCAACCGAAGAATGGTTCGAGCCCTGGAAAAGCATTTTACCGTCACGGCGACTGAAGAAAGGTTTGGGTTCGAGGCAAATCACTTATTGCTCTAACAGGCGACCGTAGAATGGTTGGGGTCCTGGAAAGGCAATTTCCCGTCAAGACGATCGAAGAGAGGTTTGGGTTCTAGACAAATTATTGATTGTTTTAACAGGCGACCGAAGAATGGTTCGAGTCCTGGAAAAGCAACCTCATCATATCACTAGGTAAGATGACGCCTTGATACTTGCCAAACTCGGGGTTCACACCCTATCTCACTCACTCCCGGTAAGTAATTACAGCTATCTTTTTATCTGTCTTAGTATATGTAAAGTTATATTGTTCTTTTTTTGCATAGAATAGTAAGTCCCAAATAAAATATAATCCGTTGTGCGTGTATGGATAAAATTTAGGCATCAGTTTGTCTTTGAATGCAACCTCTGCGAACTCACCTTCAAAGAGGGGCAGCAAATTTGTTGATGCCTAAATTTCATTTTTTAATTAATTATGTTTTTTATTATTTATTTTGCCTTTTCGGATAACAAAACAAACAAAAAAAAGAGAGAGAAAAACAGACGGCTGGGCCTTCGAGCCCAGCCCCTCATTTTCTCTCAGGCAGGCCCCCACCAGCTCAGCCCGCGTGACTCAGCCAAGCCCCTTCTCCCTTGTCTTCTTCATCCACTGTCTTCTTCCCCAACCGGATAAGCAGCATGCGCCAGAGACGAGGACGCGCGCGACGCCGGAATGGAGAGGGAGGTAGTGGCGTACAATGGAGTGGATGCGTCTTCAATGCAAGGCAGCCTAGCTAAAGCAGCTGGCGTCGGATGGGACACCGGTTCGGTCGTCAGGGGCCGCTCGGCGCGCGAGGGGGACCGGCGGTCGAAGTTCCATCGACCGGCCACCCCCCTCGCCTATAAATAGCCCTCGACGTCAACGACGAAGAACACACAGAGGAGAGAGAGAGGCCGGCAAGCTCCGAGAGATCCCCTGAGAGACTTCGAGGAACTCAAAGAGTGAGCAAGGGCGAAGCGATCGGGTCGTGAGCTCAACAACCTCCCTCCGAGAGACTTCGGGGGAGGCTGGCGGCGTGCGAACCCAGATCTGCAAGGAGGAGAGGGTAGAGAGAGGGAGAGAGAAGGCGTTCCGGCCAAATCTGATCGAATCCAAGACCCGTCGCCGCCGTTGTTGTTCGCTGCTGTCGTCGTCGTCACCAATCGATCCCTTCCGTCACCGTTCATCGTCCCTGTTTGAGGAAAGGTAAAAGGCCCGTCGCCGTCGCCTTTGCCGTTCATCACATTCGCCGTCGCTATTGTTGTTCGCCGCTGTCATTGCCGTTGTCGCCGTCGTAATGTCTCGGTTTTCCCTCCTCGGTGCCACGGATTTGCAAACCCTAGGGTTTGCGATTTTTCGGGTCATGAAGTGGACCCGGATCCAGGTTGGGTCGGGTAGGGTTTCCGCAATTTTAGGGCGGCGGGAATCCGGGTCGACGAGTCGGGTAGGGTTTCGTTGAACCAGGTCGTCGGGTCGGCCCGGTTTTTTCAAAAACGGGCTCCTGGGCCGCGACAAAGAATTAAAAAAAAAAAAGAAAAAAAATCGAGTCGGGCCCGCGTAGCGAGCCCGTCTGCGTTTTGGGCTGGCCCGAGTCGGACACAACCCGTGGATCCGACCCGGGTTGGCTTTTCTATTATCTAAATAATATTTAAATAAACAAATAAATAATTTATTTATTTTTAAAAAATAAAAAAATAAAAAATGATTTATTTTCAAAAAATATTTTAAAAATAGTAAAAAATATTTTACTTTCCCGAAAAATAAAAAAATAAAAAAATTTCATATTTTCCAAAAAAAAAAAAAAGCCAAAAATCCAAAAAATGCCAAATTTTGCAAAAATACCAAAAAAATCCAAAAAGTCCATTTTATGTCCAGAAAATGAGGAAAGACCCAAAAAATGTTGTTCCTCCCCACAAATGCATGGAAAATCCCTCAAAAATCCAAAAAGCCTTAGGGTTTAAACAAGATTAGGTACCGAAAGGGCATTAGTGATTAACTAGTGTAATCAAGTCCCCGATCCTAACTTCTCTGCGGTTTGCGCGAGAGCGAGTATTTCTCCTAAATACTTCGCATGGGTTTCTAATCAACCTACCCCAAATTGATTAGTGGCGACTCCATTTTAAAGATTAACTTACGGGTTAAAAACTTAGACTATTAAAGTCGTGAATTGGTGGACTTGGGAGAGTCCAGACCTAATAAATTTAGCCAAACCATTAGCCTCCGCAAGGTGCCCGCCCTTGATCGGGTGCCGAAAAAAAAAAGAGGTCGCGACACCATGAAGATTACCTATGAGGTGATGTCGTTGCTGCAATCAAAGCGAGACTGCTCGAAGCTATCAAGTTGAGGCAGAGTGACCTCGTCCCATCGGGGATCAAAAGCCATGGGATTTGGAGGATCCCATCCTTGAACGGAATGTCCCAGAACCTGTCCATCTTTCTCTTTCTAAATTTGATCATAGCATGCCAAAGCTCTGTCGCACAGTAAATGAGCTGCTGCTGCCTCTTGTTGGTGACCTGGTTGGAGTGCGACCATCACTTTGATCCACGGCCTTGGCTCTGGCTTCGAGCCCAAGTAGAGGAGGCTCTGCTGGAACACTTCGAGGCAATGGAGGTCGCCCTGCTCTGATAACGGGTCAAAGGGGCTGGCATAGCTGAGAGACTCCAGCCTATTGCGGCTAAGCTTGATCTAAGGCTTGTCCATCACCATTAGAGGATTGAAGAACCGAAGTGCCAGCTTGGCCAAAAGCCTCTTCTGGTTGTGGTTGCCAAGCTGGAGGCTGAGTAGCTCGTCAAGTATAAAAAGCAGGATTTGATTCTCGAGCATGATCATGTCCCGCTCGATCATGTGTATATGGGTTCTTGCATTTAGAAGACCAGGTCAATGTGAGGGTAGCCAAGTTCCTTGAACCCCTCGGCGACTCCTTGGAAACGCTTAATCACAAAGCGCCCATCAAGAATCATAATCTCCAACAACTCATTGTTGCTAAATGGATATCATCCCCTCGTAGCAAGCACAAGCACTTTCCTCGACCCCTTCACTGGGTCTATATAGAGGCTTATCTCATGACTAGTGTGCCTGAGGATGTGGTGGGGGCACCACGTGTGCTGGTCCATCTGGTGTTGACACCTAAATTTTTGCCCAAAAATATTTCATGTTAAATTCTTGCATATAGATTATTTAGGCATTTAATATAGTATTTTAAATGGAAGATGTTTTTACTTTAACAAAAAAAAAAATTGAAAATAAATAAAAAATTAATTAAAAAAAAAAAAAAGAAAAAAAAAAAAGTTGGGGCCAATGATCTAAATGTGACTAGCCAAGCCCAGAAGGTCAGATTGGAATTCAAATGGCAAGTTGGGGCCAAAATGCAATTTCTAAAAGTTGAGGGACCAATTCGCAAATTTTGCAAAATTTGTGCCCAAGCCCGTAAATCATCATCTCGGTCACCAATTAAGTTGAAATTGAATTTGGGCCAACTCGAATCAATCAAATCAAGCCAAAAAGACCAAATTTGCCTTGAATTGGGTATTTTCGGATAAGAAAATGGCTAACTTTGAGGGACCTTTTTGGAAACTTGGGTGGGCATAATTGCAAAATCCGATCGAGATCTTAAACTACTATACATGATCTTGCTAATTGATCAAAAACCGCAGCCAAAGTGATGGATTAAAGCACCCAAACCAGCTGCCAAATCTCAGTCCACAATTAAGTCTTAATTCGGAGCTGCTAAATAGCCATATTGGTGGCCCCACCATATCCCACTCAGCCGCCCATTTAGGTTAATCTTTGCACGTGATGGAAGACCGTATACAGTAGTACAAGTGGACGAAAAATCACCAGGGATAAGCTGCTGAAAACACCGAAAAATCGCAGCAAAACCTGCACACTCAACAGCTGCATAATTGAAAAAATTGGCTAAGTCAGAGAGTGGGTGAAGTAGCCCTGTTGACAGGCCTGGTAGGTGGACAAAAGGCTGACCAAAAATCCTCTAATTCAGGTGATAAGATCTACGAAATGAGCTCTTTTCAAGGAAGAGGGAGAGGAGAAGAGAGAGAGAGGAGAGAGCTCGGAATCGTTACCCAAAGACACCTTCAGAAGCAACTCCAGAAAAGCAAAAACCCAGAAAATCCAGACCGACCTTGAGAGAGAAAAATGAGATTTTCACAACCATTCGGCCAACATTAGCCAAAACCTTCAACTAGAGAATGAAACTTCACTCAAATATCTTTCCATCCATAGGTCGCACGTCCCAAATGGAGATCGGGAAGGCCTCCTAAAGCCCCCCGAAAAAACACCCTCCAGGCGGGCCAGGAAACACTGAAAATTTTTCTAAGTGTTGAGCCCAGTTGGTCACGAGTGAAGAAAAGCCAGTGTTTTTGAGAAATTTGAGGAATAAATGAGGAAAATATTGACCTTTACCCCAAACTAAAATACATATAGTTTGGGTTGGTGTCAATTTTTCTAACAAAAGACGTCTCGAAGTCTAATTTTAGAGGTCAACAAAAATCTTTGTTGTCAGTTCTTTTTTTCTGCAGATCTCATTTCCAGTTGAAGAAGCCAATTTACACGAGCCCCCGAGGATAATTTCTTGGTTTCCTCGGCCGAGAACCACTTGAAAAAGAAACTAGGAAGCAAGGTAAGTATCCTAGATGTATTTTTGTTCGATCTTGAACATGTTTTAATAGTGAAAAATCAAGAGGAAAACTAGTCTAAAAAACTGATTTTGAGGCTGGAATTTTTCTAAGTGTTGAAATCTCTTCAAGAGTTTGCATGTGTGCTTCTTGGAGAGGTCGTTTTGATGTTGTTCGGTGAGTCATTCTCTATGATATTTGTTACATTTGAAAGCCCATGTTACCTACTTTAACACGGATTAAGTAGCATTTCCCTTAGATCTCGTATGTGATTAGTGTCGGGACTTGAATATGGGCATGTAACCTGTTTGCTTGACTTGGGTTCAAACCCAGATTTGCAAAATCAGTTCAAACCCGTGCATTTGAGGACGATTTTAGCTTGGTTCTAGTGTGTTTTTAGCTATGATTTCTATCTAATCTTGTTCTTTGCATGTGTTAGTATAATCTTGATACTTTAGTTCCACATGAGATTACTTATGAGTGGAGATTGAAGGCTGCAAACATGGCTCAAGGAGGCTATTGGGGCTAGTTTAATGCACACCAAGTGTTCGACAAAATGCCCAACCTAAGCTTCGATCTTGAAACGGTCGATTTGAGCTTGATTATTGTGATATTCATGTGCTGTGTTACTCCATGTTAGCATAGATCGGTTTAAGGAATTATTATTAATTTTTAAAAAAAAAAAAAAAAAAAAAAAGAGAAAAATATGAAAATTTCAAAAATATCAAAAAATGTTAGATAGCATCAAATTAGGATAGAAATGACATATATGAAATTTTCCTAATTTTAAAAGGTCATTTTCCTAATTTAATGCTATTTTGGTATTTTATAACCATTTTTGTAAATAATCCATTTTGCATAAATTAAAACTATTTAAAGTAATTTCATGCATATTTGAATTCTCATTTTGCTCATGGGGGTCCCTGTCCCGGGCGTGATAACAAGGCCATGTAATAGTATTTGCCCGACTTATATCGGGTTTACCTTTTCGCGTTTATTTTCAAGTCATTTCAATTTCTTGGATGTTTACTTACGTGCCGCTTTTCATTATTTTGAGTGTGAATTTATCTTCTAAATTATGTTAGGATTAGTCTAGACATTAAAAAAAAAAAAACTACAAAAACATTTGCATGGACACTTAGTGCTTTCATAAAGATTATAATTGGTAATCAAGATTGTATGGTCATTTAGATAAACAACCTTTCAAGTTAGTGGTACCGCAAGGGCGCAAATAGAAACATTAGTGTAAACAAGTCCCCGTTCCTAGAAATCTTTGGTTGCGTAGGAATCGAGACAACGCTCCGTGTCTCGATTGGTTTCTAGCCGACCCCAATAGGCTAGTGGCGACTCCTAAAAATATTTAGGTTGTTAAGAACTAAAAAACAAAATCCAACGTCGCGCGAGGTATGGGCTTGGGAGAGCCCGTGTCTAATTTAGGGCCATTGGTCCGCCTCTTTAGGCAAATACCCCTAAACCTTCTTCCTTTTCCCTCGAATGAAAAAGAGAGGTCGCGACAGCTTGGCGACTCTGCTGGGGACTTGGTTACAAACCTTAGAGGACTTAGGCCGTAATAATTTGGTTGGTTGTTCACTAACATGGTCTTCATTTGATAGCGCGTGTCAAAGCCACGTGGAAGACAAGGTTAGTCCACTAATAACGTGTTAATTGTTTTTGTAGGTTTGGAGCAATAAGGGGTGGAGTGTGTGTTAATCCATTTTTTTTGTAGGGAGGTGTAGGAATGTATGTGTATATGGATGAAATTGAAGTGTTGTTTGGATATCAATTGATGTGTGTGCCTTTTTACTTACCTCAACACTACACATTTACACACACAACCCGCGATCTAAAACCCCGATCGCCCTAGGAAGCCCATAAGAGGTGCCAAAAGATGGAACCTGTGCGGGGAATGACCCATGGTTATCCACTTTTGGTCCCGCTCATTTTGATTAATGATAAAGAGAACTGTCCGACGTAAGTGCGGAGTGGGGAAAACTCTTTTGATCTAATTAAAATGGGAGCCTTTAGCCTATAGAATCATACCTCTTAGTGAGCCTCACGAGTCGACATGCGATGTGTCTTTGTGGTTGCCACATTTTTTTTTCTCTCTATCGAAGGTATTGGTATTTTATTCCCCGATGTAAATAATGCTTTTTGTGCATATAATGTTTTATCATTAAGTTTAGCTTATTTTGTGACATATGGTGATTGATCAAAATGCCTATTTAGGTTTAGATACCATGGGTTTCCCTGAGCTTCGTATCATCCCTATCCCAAAGAAGGCGTTGTTAGACATGTGGGATGCACTTGATGTGGACAAGAAGACTTTTGTAGAGAAGAAGCTTGGCTATCTTATTTTTCTCTTATATCGAGAGTCCCATGTGCCATTAGTGAAGGCCATGGCTCATTTTTGGAACCCCAAGACTTCAACATTCGTGTTTGGTCATCATGAATTGACCCCAACTTGAGAGGAGTTAGAAATCATTGTTGGCAATGTCCCTGCATTTGGTCTTGTCGACCCTCCTTTAGGAGTAGATCCTATCCCACTATTGAGTCAATTCCTAGGAGTTCCTCCTCTTGAAATTAAAGAAATTCTTAATAGGAATTCAAAAGGGCTCCCTTTGTCTTTCATCGAACAAAGATTCCGTAGTCTTCTCCCAAGCCCCAATCCTCAAAATGCTAAAATTTTCCTTCTAGCATTCTTCGGATTTGTTCTTTTCCCGTTCACCCAAAAAACAATGGATCCTAGCCTTGCTCATGTTGTCTATAGAGTCCTTCACCTTAGGGGATTTACACACATGCTTCTTGCCGAAATGTTCCTCTCTCTCAACCGTTTCAAAGAGGACAAGGGTTCAATCCTTAGAGCACCTATAGGCATCCTTCAAGTTTGGATTCTCTCTCACTTAAAAGTATTTGGAGGGAATTTGGCTATTATCAACATCGATAAAGATACAAACCCTCTCACCAAACTTAAGGATATAGAAAAATTCCTCCATGCTTGGACATTCCGTAAATGGGTAGAACTTTTTGAAAATATCACCCCAAACCAAATCTTGTGGCAAGCCCCTTGGATTCGCTTCCCTAAAGCACGACTTATGAGTAGTCACGATGACCCGATTCCACTCTTAGGTTTGACAGGATCTACATCTTATTACCCTTTAAGAGTAGTTCGTCAATATCGAGTACTTCAAGAAATCCCCCCTCCTTTAAAGTCGGGGTTGTTTCGTTTTGACTTTCGTGATAAGGTTGTCAAGGGGAACCAAATCGAAGACATGAAAAAAGAAGTGGAAAACATCATTAACATCCTTCATCATTGCCCACCGAGGGTTATTGAGTGGGTCACCGAGTTGGAAGGAGAAATGAGGGAGCACCACGCATCGAGAGGATATATTGATCGCCGTATTGAACCCGAAGTTGCCGTCGTCATTCCAAAGTTTCCTACGAAACCAACTCCGAAGGAAATCCAAATGAGGCGGATTATAAGGGAAAGGGATGAAGCCTTAGCTAAGGTGGAGCGTTTGACCGAAACAAACAAACGCATTCGCAAGTTGCTTTGAGGGGAAAACTAAAGGATTAGTCATATTCCATTAGAGTTGTGTTTTTAGAAAAGTTGTATAAGGTTTTCCTTATATGAAATATTAGTAGCAATGTTTAGGAGTTCCTCTACTTTAGTGGATGTATAGGGATCTTCCTTCACAATTTTTGGTGTAATTAGTGATATTTTTCTCTCCCTTATAATTACTTTGATTCTAATGGAATATGAGATGGGCATTTTGATCAATCATCATGTGTTACCCCTTTAATTGTATAACTTCCTATGACAAAATATTGATAAGAAGCCACTTATGTGAGATTCGGCTTATGCAAGGGGTTTCTTATTTCTATTTTGTTATAAGAAAATATAAAATTGAAGGGTTTTAAGTTTTTTATTGTATTTTATTTTCTTCCTCATCTTCCGTATGCTGATTTGTTTGTTCTTTTGTTTTATTTAACAAGGTACCGACAACACGGCTTTAAGACGATCGCCCATCAGGACCCGTTCCGTAGCTGCAAGGATGAATACAGAAGAGCAAAACGCCCGTTTTAACGCCTTGGATAATAGAATCACCGACTTGGCAACCCAATTTGCCCAATTTGCGAACGAGATTCGAGCTAGTCTAGTGGCTCCAGCCCCCAATAGAGACACGCTCGTGCCTACTCCTGAGGCTAGCAATGCCAACGTTAGGGAGAACGTTGCTGAAGAGATTCCCCATCAAACACCCGTAGTGGTGGAACAGGATCCCATCTCGGAAGCCATCTCAGCTCGAATGGAGGAGGAGAACAACAAAAGATTTGCTAAGCTTGAGGAGAAGCTTAAAGCCATACAGGGATATGAAACTAACATGATCGAGGATCTATCTCGATACGCCAAAATGGACTTTCCCGAGAAGTTTAAAGTTCCCGATTTCGCTAAGTATGATGGTACCGGCGATCCAAAAGTCCATCTGAAGTACTATTTGAACAGGATGGGGCGCTATGCAAGAACACCCCATTATTGATTCAAACTTTTCGGGAGAGTCTATCGGCCCGGCCTTGCAATGGTACATCTGTTGGAACCAGAAAAGATGGAAAAATGGGAAGAATTGGCGGAGGCATTTGTGCTACAATATAAATACAATACCGAGATTGCCCCAACGCGCAAAGTGTTAATGCGCACGGAGAAAAGGAGAAATGAGTCCTTCAGGTCATTCGCGCAAAGGTGGCGCGCCTTGGCTGCTCAGGTTCAACCACCACTGGACGACGCTGAAATGGTGGAGCTTTTCCTTAATACCCTTCCTCCAGACTTTTACAACAAAATGATTAGCTCTGACTGTGGAAACTTTACCCGTTTGGTTGCCATTGGAGAGAGAATTGAAGAAGCCATGCATGAAGGTCGGATAACCGAAGGCACAAGCAGGAAATTTACCAACAAGAAGGAGAAAGAAGTAGAAGTAGCTTACGTGCAAGGCCCAGCCGAATCAAAACAATTTTCGAATCCTCAAAATCCTTCTGCATCACGAGGGAGGTACCAGAATTACGAGCCTAGGAAGTGGACGCCGAGGCAATTCACACCTTTGCCTAGGCCCTTGTCCAAACTGTTACCCATGTTGCTGCAAAAAGGGTTGGTAGCTAAAGAGATTCCTCGTGACAACCCTCCTAAATTCCTAGGGTTTGACCTTACAAAGTCTTGCGAGTACCATATGGGTGAGAAAGGCCATGATGTGGATAATTGCCGAATACTCCAGAACAAGGTCCAGAGCTTATTGGACAAAGATATCTTATCATTTAAGGAGACGCAGCCCAACGTCAAGCAAAACCCTTTACCCGTTCATGTTGGGGATGTCAATATGATTGCTGAAGGAGAGGAAAGGAATGTGCAAATGGTCAGGGTTGACGTCCACAAACTGTATGAAGATTTGATTTTAACTGGCTATTACAAAAGGAGCGATGAAGTTGTCCTAACTGAGAACAAACTAGAGCGTGTCACCAGGATGATCAACATGGGCATAATCCGCAATGGAGGAGGAGGCCAAGCAAATGAGACGATGACAGCTGTAATTGATTTCTCTCCCAAGAATTCTTGTTGTGAATTTGGGATGGTTGTGGAGACGTCAATCGAGGAGGTAAGCACTGTTGAAATACCGAATGATGTCGACGTAGCCAAGGAAACCGAACCGTTAATCATAAATGAAGGAGAAGCCTTAGATGCTGAATCTGAGCTCAAAGCTAAAAGAGTTTGCGGAGATCGTGAATTTTTGAAGATGGCACTAGAAAAAGGCGAGGTGATAGATACACTAGGCCAACCAAGTGGAAAGTATGACTATCTCGTCAAATACTCACCTCCTCCAAGCTTTTTCATGGATCCTAAAGAAACCGTCCCTGATGGGTGGGGAGGCATGGACGACTTAACCGAGCTCAAGGAAGAAACCGTCGCCATGATGACACCAGTAATCATTGATTTATCTATTGAAGAAGAGCAATGGGACTCTAATGAGGGCGAGTTTAAACACGTGGTTATTGATTTGGCGGCTGAGGAGTTCACGAACTTAGAGCTAGGAGAGGCTGAGTCCAAACGGATGGTAATTGAGTTGCCACCATGCGATCCAGATGAGATCCCAAAAAGCCCTGTCACTAGTTTCGATCCTAAGGCAGTCCCATGGGATTATGGGACAAATGAAGTCGATGCTGTTACCCGATCAGGTCGCTGTTATGCCCCCGCAGAAGTTATGGAAAAGAAAGCTGTCACTGATGAGGAAGCAAAGCAGTTTTTGGCGATGATCAAATCTAGTGAGTTTGACGTTGTAGAACAGCTAAGGAAGATGCCCGCCCAAATTTCACTCTTGGAGTTGTTCAAGACCTCCGAGAAACACAAAAATGCACTATTGAAGGTTCTAAATGAGATACATGTACCGGAGACCATTGGGGACAAGCAACGGAGGAGTTCATTGGGTCCATTCTCTTGAAGGACCAAATCTCGTTCTCGACGAAGATCTTCCGGAAGAGGGACACAATCATAACAAGGCCTTACTCATATACGCAAGTGTTGCGATATGATAGTAGCCCGAGTCTTAATTGATAATGGGTCCGCTCTGAATATTTGTCCATTAGCCACCCTTCGTCATCTCGGGGTTGGTAAAGAGCAAATTAAACCATCCAAGTATACCGTCCGAGCTTTTGATGGTGTAAAGAAAGAGACAATCGGGGAAGTTGAGCTCAACCTTTTGGTTGGCCCTACATCATGCCTGACAAAATTCCAAGTGTTGGATATCCCCAGCGCTTTTAATTTCTTATTGGGTCGACCATGGATCCATGCCGCTGAAGCTATACCTTCCTCTCTACATCAGATGGTTAAGTTCGTTTCGGAGGGGAAAATTGTAACCGTTCGTGCGAAACCGATTTTAAGATCTTTCAAGACACAACCATCCCGTATGTGGAGCCTGAGGAGAATGAGGAATCTAGCTACCATACCTTCGAACTAGTCTCAATGGTCCATGTACCCATTGGGACCGCTCTTAAGAGTCCTGAAATGTCTGGCCCATCTGTCATGTCAAGTAGAGTGCTATTAAAGTACGGTCATATTCCCGGACTGGGATTGGGAATGTATGCACATGGTATTACCAAGCCCATTGAAGCCCCCAGGAATCATAAAAGAGTGGGTTTAGGCTACAAAAATATATCGGAGAGTCAAGTGAAAAATGAAGAGCTTTTTGGTCAAGGCGTATACGGGGAGGTAGAGGCCGAGGTTACCATGGAGGCTGTATGGGCCGAGGCAATCGTAGAGGCCGAAGTATGCATGGGGAACACATGGGCCAAAGTAACCGTTGGGGTCGAGATGTGTGTGGAGGTTATATGGGACGAATTGAATATGGAAGTTACACTAATGCAATACAAAATCAGCAAGGCTTACTCCTTCCATCACTAAAGGATCTTTATCCACCATTGGAGAAGACCTTTACCAAGTCACCTGAGCTACTCCAAGAAGAGGAGGGAGCAATCTTAGACATAGCAAACCTATTTGGTGCCAACTATGTGTGTGTCACCTTTGATGATGACAAGGTGGAGCCTTCTGCGGGCTTCTTCCAGCTTTCGGAGTAGGGATGCTACTTACCTATCCTGTTTAGTTTTATGTCATTTCCTTTATGTATTCCCTTACATGGGAAGGGTTGTTTAGCTACTTTTGTTAGTTTCGTTTGTAATCAAGGTATTGGACTGTGAGCCGTGGTCCAAGATCTGAACCTTGTAAAACGGCCTTATCATGTTAATACAAATGCATCCATGTTTTATTAAGGGTGTGAGGAAGTATTCCACCAGTCCTATGATGATGCTTTGAGGCTTGGACTTCCTCATGACTCCTAGTTTTCAAAGTTTTGGGAAAAGATGTCTGAGGATATGAGGACAATCTCCTAATTCATATTTTTTTTCAAATTGTTATTCAAAAAGAATTTTTGAATGTGCATCATGCATGGCATTCGTTAAGTGATTTTACTGACCCCCTCATTTGCATCTCAGGCATGTCATTCGGCATAATCATGATGCATATATATGTGACTCGGAATTGCCTGATGAAAGTCTCTTCGAATCCGACGAAGATCATGATATCCAGAAAGACATCGAAAGAGATTGGATTCGTCATGAAGAATCTAAACCCTTGACAGCCGAACAAACAGTTATTGTAAATCTTGGCGACACAGAAAATGTTAAGGAAACCAAGATTGGGGTGGGCCTTTCAGAGATCGAGGCAAAAAGAATGGTTGAATTCTTAAAGGAATATCAAGATATATTCGCATGGTCCTACGCAGATATGCCAGGACTAGACCCAGAAATCGTGGAGCACACTCTACCAACTGACCCAAATATGCCACCAAAAAAGCAAAAACTTCGAAGAACGAAACCTGAGCTTTCTAAGAAGATTGAGGAAGAAGTTATGAAGCTATTAAAAGTGGAATTCATCGAAGTATCCCATTATGCTGATTGGATTGCTAATATCGTTCCGGTCATGAAGAAGGATGGACGGGTCAGAGTTTGCATAGACTATCGGGATTTAAACCGAGCAAGCCCAAAGGATGATTTCCCGCTACCGCACATTGATGTTTTGGTTGATAGCACCGCGGGATTTGAACTATTTTCCTTCATGGATGGGTTCTCTGGATACAATCAGATTAGGATGAAAGATGAGGATAAGAGTAAAACATCATTCATTACACCATGGGGGACCTTTGGTTATAGGGTGATGCCGTTTGGCCTAAAGAATGCGGGAGCCACATATCAAAGAGCAATGGTCACCTTATTCCATGACATGATGCATGAGGAAATAGAGGTATATGTCGATGATATGATTGCCAAAACAAAGCATGGAGAAGACCATATTAGGGTTCTAAAGAAGTTATTTGATCGGCTCAGGAAATTTAAGCTGAAACTTAATCCCGCCAAATGCATATTTGGGGCAAAGTCTCGGGAAGCTATTAGGTTTTATGGTCGTGAGTCGAGGCATTGAAATCGATCCGTCGAAATTTAAAGCCATTTGCGACCTCAAAGCTCCCTCTACTGTCAAGGAAGTTCGAAGTCTCCTGGGTAGATTGAACTATATCGCGAGATTCATTTCTCAATTGTCAGAGACAGCCAAACCATTCTTCAAACTCCTGAGGAAGAATACTAAGATTGAATGGGACGCTGAATGCCAGAAAGCCTTTGAAGAGATAAAGCAATACCTTCTTCAGCCACCAGTGCTGGTACCACCAGTTCCAAGAATACCACTGGTCCTCTACTTAACCATCCATAAGGAGTCACTAGGGGCCATGCTTGCCCAGAAGAGGCCAAGTGATCAAAAAGAATGCGCGATATATTATCTCAGCAAGAAATTCACTGTTTCTGAGATGAATTACTTAGAAGTGGAAAAAACATGTGTAGCATTGATTTGGGTATTGCACCGGCTATGCCAATACACTCTCCACCATCAGATTTTGCTCGTGACAGAGAATGACCCAATCAAGTATCTGCTAGAGAAGCCAGCTTTAGTTGGGAAGATGGCTAAATGGCAAGTCCTAATTTCCGAATTTGATATACAAAGCGTAGCACATAAATCAGTCAAAGGGAGAGCCATAGCCGATATGTTGGCTGAAAATCCTAGAGAAGTAGAATTTTTCGACACAGCGGACTTCCTGGACGAACGTATTTTGGCAGTAGCAAATGATAAATGGACCATGTACTTCGACGAGGCTGTAAATTTATCTGGCTCTGGGACTGGGGTAGTTTTGATCTCTCCAGCTGGCCAACATTATCCCGTAGCTGCAAAATTGATATTCCCTTGCACTAATAATATCTCAGAATACGAAGCGTGCATCATCGGCTTGCAATTAGCCATTGACATGAATGTCAAGAATTTACAGGTATATGGTGATTCTGCACTTATTATTATGCAAACAGAGGGTCGCTGGCAGACACACGATCATAAGCTGATCCCATATCATGAATTCCTTGAAGAACTAACGAAGGAATTCGAGGAAATATCCTTTGAATATTTGCCAAGGTCCCGAAATCAATTTCTCGACGCATTGGCCACATTGTCATCAATGTTGCATGTGATGGAGGGATTGGATATTGAGCCATTAAAGATCGAGATTCTCAAACACCCAGCTTATTGTATGTCAGTTGAAGGCGAGCTAGACGGAGAGCCATGGTACCACGACATCTTGAATTACCTCACTGGGAGAATTTCCTCAAGGATGTGAGGTAGCTGACAAGAAATATATCAAGAAGTTAGCGTCAAAATTCTTTGTTTCTGGCGGTGTGCTCTACAAAAGATCATTTGATTCCGTCATGTTGAAATGTGTCGATGCTAGAGAAGCCAACCAGCTAATGAAAGAAATACACGAAGGAGAGTGCGGACCACACATGAATGGCCACCTTTTAGCAAAGAAGATCATGAGGCTCGGATATTTCTGGTTAAGCATGGAAACCGATTGTATCAAACATGTTCGCTATTGTCATCGATGTCAGATTTACGGAGACAACGTCAATGCCCCACCTAATGAACTGCACTTGATGTCTCAGCCGTGGCCATTTTCCATGTGGGGAATAGATATAATCGGGCCAATTAACCCCAAAGCTTCTAATGGGCATCGCTTCATTTTGGTAGCTATTGATTATTTCACAAAATGGATTGAAGCGAGTTCATATGTCAACGTCACCGCAAAAAACGTAGCCAAATTCATTCGTCGTGACATCATTGCCCGTTATGGTGTACCAGAAGCCATTGTTACTGATAACGGCTCGAATCTGAATAACAAGATTGTGGACGAGTTGCTTCGTGAATTCCAAATTCGCCATTTGAACTCGTCACCTTATCGCCCGCAAATGAATGGAGCAGTGGAAGCAGCTAACAAAAACATAAATAAGATCCTATCTAAGACGGTGGATAATTATCGTGATTGGCATGAACGATTGCCATATGCGTTGTTGGCATATCGAACCTCAATACGTACTTCGACGGGGGCAACGCCTTACTCACTTGTATATGGTATGGAGGCAGTCTTACCGGTAGAGGTGGAAATTCCCTCGTTGAGGATTCTCTCGCAAATTAAACTCCCGGAAGCTAAGTGGATGCAGCAGAGATACGAACAGCTGAATATGATTGATGAGAAGAGACTTAGCGCACTATGCCATGGTCAATGCTACCAGAAGCGAGTTGCAAAGTCCTTTAATCGCAAAGATCGACCGAGACATTTCCAAGTGGATGAACTTGTGTTGAGGAAGGTATTGCCAATCATACCGGACCCACGCGGAAAATTCACTCCAAATTATGAAGGCCCTTATGTCATTAAGAAGATACTACCTGGTGGGGCTTTAATTCTAGTGGAAATGGATGGCCGCGAGTTGCCAAAGCCTGTAAACGCTGATGCGGTCAAGAAATACTTTCCATGAATGAAATCAAGGCTGTATAGCCATTTCTTGTACAACCCGAGTCACTTAGCACTTGCATCATGAATCTCATGCATACATTCTATACATGCATGTGTATTCGTGTGATGTGTATCTAGTTGCTTGGGTGGAAAGATCGTGAAACGAAGAAAATTAAAATGACAAAACAAAATGGCGATGGTCCACGTTCGAGATATTCTTAGGAGTTGTTGAATACAAACTCAGAAGAAGGGTAATTTGGTATCGTTTCCGATGTACCCTCTCTAACCTCTTTTTTTGATGTAGTTCCCCTATTTGGCAGGAACGTTAGTATCCGAAGAATAAAGCCAAGAAATTGATTGAAGCGGAATACATATCGACCAAGCAAGTATGTGGAGGGTCGTATGACTACTAAAGCACAGGTAAGTACCCTTCTTCTCAAAATCAAATGAAAAACAAATGGAGAATTTCCATCGCGAAAAAGAACATTTAGTGTTTTCTAGAAACAAGCAAAAAAAAAAAATTAAATTAAAATTGAAGAAACAAGTTTTCCACAAAGTTTGCAAAAATCTTCTTTATCTTTAAATTGTCCATCCACTCGATGGATCGCTCATTTCAAATCAAAATTCTCTATGGAGGTTAATCCACCCAGATGATCTCAACAAAAATGAAAGGCGATGTTACTTATGCCAAGCGAGAAACACTTAGGATGAGGAAAGGCAACCCATTTCCAAACATGTCCTTTAAGCACTCTAGGATTTGAGTAAAAAAAAGAAAACCCGTGTCGTTTCAGGTCAATGAATTCATTCGCAAGCGGTACATAGATCAAGATGATAAGAGGCATTTCTTTCTCCAATCATACACACTACAGGTGACAATAGTTAGCCCATTTGAGCCTCATAATGTGAAGAATTTTATACAAAATACCCCTGTCAAGAACCACCCCACGATGGGGCAATTACGGAGGTTTGGGTTGACATTATTTGGAGAGGAGAGATGAGAAAGGTTTCTTTACGCTCACTTGCATAAATCCTTTTGTGGTAACTTCAGGTGAGTTTCTTATGGAAGCTCGAAGCATCCCAAGGTGAAGAAGAGCATTCTTTTCTCTACCCAAACACCGATACCCTTTGCTTAAACCAAGTTGAGCCTAATCGTTCATTTCTAAAAACCGAGTGGTGATTATCTCTCCACATTGGGGGCATGGCATATGATTTACCAATGCAATTAGTGTTTACATGAGAATATGAAAAGCACCTCGAAAGTCCTAAGAGCTCAAAAAGTCCAAAAGAGCAAAAGTCAAATGAAAATTAAAGGGCATGAAAAAGTAGTGTGCCTGGTAAAAGCAAGGCCAATGCCCAGGGAAAAGAAATGCTTGCATTGAAAAGAAAATCATTGCAAATGCAAAAGTCATTATGTTAAGATGATTAGTCAAAGGACTTTCGAGACAATTTGAATTTTTAAAGCCTAGCGCTTAAAAAAAAAAAAACGGATGGATGATATGGTAATGATGCCATGATAATCACCAACTCTCAAATTCCTCTTCGAAAAAGTGTTGAGCCTTTTGAGCCTTTCACCGAACCAACATTACAACCTATTCCCGAAGTCTCTTCAGATTGGGATAATTCGAGTGGAAATTGGGATTTTCTAAAGAAGATGCTGCTCGAAGAAGTGAGAGTAAGGTTGTCTTATCTCATCTTAAGGTTTCTTGACTTGTAAACCTGGCGGAGATGTCGATCAGTGATTAATTCATTTCATAGCCAATGATGCTTATCCATTGCTAAAACCATGACCAAGCCTGCACGACGGTCCTTCTAAAAGACCTCTTTGATTGGTCAATGTGTACTCATTGCGAATGATTCAAAGCCTTGCGCACTGGAAGAGTGAGGTTGAGTGATCAGTTTATTTCCCACATGAACAGATGGGATCAAACAGCCATTTTCTTGAGGATATGCAAGAAGCCCTTTCTGACTAGGGATCCCTGCTTGGCATATTTAACAAACCTTTCTTATAAGTTAGGGTCATTTCGACAAGGAGTTTTCCCCCAAGAGAATTTGACGATTAATGATATCATTCGAGTGTGATGACAGTTTTGCAAGTTTGTCAAGTTGTCGGAATTAGTTTGATTTGTTTATGCAATCATTGTTTTCTCATTACCGATACACTTTTGATATCGTTTCTAATGACATATGTTGAAATTGACCTCATCTAGTATACTTTCGCTACTAGAATACTTGTTATAATGAATACTATTTGATGTGCAGTATCCATTTTAGAATATTCTCGAATGATAGGTTCCTCCAGTGAAACCACACAATTTCAAAGGGTTCGTGGATCAGCCTTAAACCATGTATTTCAAAGGGTTCATGAGCTAGCCTTAAACCATGCATTTTCAAAAGGTTCTTGGTTATCCTTAAACCTTGCAATTCTAAAGGTTCATGGGTTAGCCTTAAACCATGCATTTTCAAAAGGTTCTTGGTTATCCTTAAACCTTGCAATTTCACACGGTTCTTGGATTAGCCTTAAATCATACACTTTCAAGAGGTTCTTGGTTACCCTTAAACCATGCAAATGCCAAAGGGTTCATAGGTTAGTCTTAAACCATGCATTTTCAAGAGGTTCTTGGTCATCCTTAAACCATGCAATTCACAAGGTTAATGGGACTGCCTTAAAACCACACGGTTAGTGGGACTGCCTTAAACCACATGGTTAGTGGTACTACCTTAAGCCACAAGGTTAGTGGGTCCGCCCTAAACCACACGGTCAGTGGGACTGCCTTAAACCACACGGTCAGTGGGACTGCCTTAAACCACAAGGTTTGTGGGACTGCCTTAAACCACAAGGTTCGTGGGTATATCCTTAAACCACAATTTTCAAAGTATTCATAAGTACATCCCTAAACCACGCTTTTTACATTAAGCTCACTTACTTTTTCATTTTGCTATTGTAAAAAAAAAACAAAACAAAACAAAACAAAAAATTAGGTGTCACCTTGTCTTTGAAAGAAATCTCTTTGAGCTTCCTTCCAAAGAGGGGCAGCTGTTGACACCTAAATTTTTGCCCAAAAATATTTCATGTTAAATTCTTGCATATAGATTATTTAGGCATTTAATATAGTATTTTAAATGGAAGATGTTTTTACTTTAACAAAAAAATTGAAAATAAAAAAAATTAATTAAAAAAAAAAAGAAAAGAAAAAAAGTTGGGGCCAATGATCTAAATGTGACTAGCCAAGCCCAGAAGGTCAGATTGGAATTCAAATGGCAAGTTGGGGCCAAAATGCAATTTCTAAAAGTTGAGGGACCAATTCGCAAATTTTGCAAAATTTGTGCCCAAGCCCGTAAATCATCATCTCGGTCACCAATTAAGTTGAAATTGAATTTGGGCCAACTCGAATCAATCAAATCAAGCCAAAAAGACCAAATTTGCCTTGAATTGGGTATTTTCGGATAAGAAAATGGCTAACTTTGAGGGACCTTTTGGAAACTTGGGTGGGCATAATTGCAAAATCCGATCGAGATCTTAAACTACTATACATGATCTTGCTAATTGATCAAAAACCGCAGCCAAAGTGATGGATTAAAGCACCCAAACCAGCTGCCAAATCTCAGTCCACAATTAAGTCTTAATTCGGAGCTGCTAAATAGCCATATTGGTGGCCCCACCATATCCCACTCAGCCGCCCATTTGGGTTAATCTTTGCACGTGATGGAAGACCGTATACAGCAGTACAAGTGGACGAAAAATCACCAGGGATAAGCTGCTGACAACACCGGAAAATCGCAGCAAAACCTGCACACTCAACAGCTGCATAATTGAAAAAATTGGCTAAGTCAGAGAGTGGGTGAAGTAGCCCTGTTGACAGGCCTGGTAGGTGGACAAAAGGCTGACCAAAAATCCTCTAATTCAGGTGATAAGATCTACGAAATGAGCTCTTTTCAAGGAAGAGGGAGAGGAGACGAGAGAGAGAGGAGAGAGCTCGGAATCGTTACCCAAAGACACCTTCAGAAGCAACTCCAGAAAAGCAAAAACCCATAAAATCCAGACCGACCTTGAGAGAGAAAAATGAGATTTTCACAACCATTCGGCCAAAATTAGCCAAAACCTTCAACTAGAGAATGAAACTTCACTCAAATATCTTTGTATACATAGGTCGCACGTCCCAAATGGAGATCGGGAAGGCCTCCTAAAGCCCCCCGAAAAAAACCCTCCAGGCGGGCCAGGAAACACTGAAAATTTTTCTAAGTGTTGAGCCCAGTTGGTCACGAGTGGAGAAAAGCCAGTGTTTTTGAGAAATTGGAGGAATAAATGAGGAAAATATTGACCTTTACCCCAAACTAAAATACATATAGTTTGGGTTGGTGTCAATTTTTCTAACAAAAGACCTCTCGAAGTCTAATTTTAGAGGTCAACAAAAACCTTTGTTGTCAGTTCTTTTTTTCTGCAGATCTCATTTCCAGTTGAAGAAGCCAATTTACACGAGCCCCCGAGGATAATTTCTTGGTTTCCTCGGCCGAGAACCACTTGCAAAAGAAACTAGGAAGCAAGGTAAGTATCCTAGATGTATTTTTGTTCGATCTTGAACATGTTTTAATAGTGAAAAATCAAGAGGAAAACTAGTCTAAAAAACTGATTTTGAGGCTGGAATTTTTCTTAAGTGTTGAAATCTCTTCAAGAGTTTGCATGTGTGCTTCTTGGAGAGGTCGTTTTGATATTGTTCGGTGAGTCATTCTCTATGATATTTGTTACATTTGAAAGCCCATGTTACCTACTTTAACACGGATTAAGTAGCATTTCCCTTAGATCTCGTATGTGATAAGTGTCGGGACTTGAATATGGGCATGTAACCTGTTTGCTTGACTTGGGTTCAAACCCAGATTTGCAAAATCAGTTCAAACCCGTGCATTTGAGGACGATTTTAGCTTGGTTCTAGTGTGTTTTTAGCTATGATTTCTATCTAATCTTGTTCTTTGCATGTGTTAGTATAATCTTGATACTTTAGTTCCATATGAGATTGCTTATGAGTGGAGATTGAAGGCTGCAAACATGGCTCGAGGAGGCTATTGGGGCTAGTTTAATGCACATCAAGTGTTCGACAAAATGCCCAACCTAAGCTTCGATCTTGAAACGGTCGATTTGAGCTTGATTATTGTGATATTCATGTGATGTGTTACTCCATGTTAGCATAGATCGGTTTAAGGAATTATTATTAATTTTTTAAAAAAAAATTAAAAAAAAAAAAAGAGAAAAATATGAAAATTTCAAAAATATCAAAAAATGTTAGATAGCATCAAATTAGGATAGAAATGACATATATGAAATTTTCCTAATTTTAAAAGGTCATTTTCCTAATTTAATGCTATTTTGGTATTTTATAACCATTTTTGTAAATAATCCATTTTGCATAAATTAAAACTATTTAAAGTAATTTCATCCATATAGAGTAATTTCATGCATATTTGAATTCTCATTTTGCTCATGGGGGTCCTGTCCCGGGGCGTGATAACAAGGCCATGTAATAGTATTTGCCCGACTTATATCGGGTTTACCTTTTCCGCGTTTATTTTCAAGTCATTTCAATTTCTTGGATGTTTACTTACGTGCCGCTTTTCATTATTTTGAGTGTGAATTTATCTTCTAAATTATGTTAGGATTAGTCTAGACATTAAAAAAAAAAAAAACTACAAAAACATTTGCATGGACACTTAGTGCTTTCATAAAGATTATAATTGGTAATCAAGATTGTATGGCCATTTAGATAAACAACCTTTCAAGTTAGTGGTACCGCAAGGGCGCAAATAGAAACATTAGTGTAAACAAGTCCCCGTTCCTAGAAATCTTTGGTTGCGTAGGAATCGAGACAACGCTCCCGTGTCTCGATTGGTTTCTAGCCGACCCCAATAGGCTAGTGGCGACTCCTAAAAATATTTAGGTTGTTAAGAACTAAAAAACAAAATCCAACGTCGCGCGAGGTATGGGCTTGGGAGAGCCCGTGTCTAATTTAGGGCCATTGGTCCGCCTCTTTAGGCAAATACCCTAAACCTTCTTCCTTTTCCCCCGGACTGAAAAAAGGAGGTCGTGACATCTGGCAGAGGCACTTTTTATTGTGGTAGTACCGCCTGAGGAAGACGATCGAGGTGATGTAGGCCTTGTCCTCACCATCTTGAGATACTGCAGGATCGAATGGAGATGACTCATTCAGACTCGGGCGGCCTCAGCTCAGTTTTGGAGACAGTTTCGCCCCAGTGGTTCTTGACCACGATTCGGAGAGCCTCAAATGGTTTTTGCTGTAGATTGTGAAGCGGGTGGTCCTGAGGCTGTTGGTGGTGGTGGTGATTGTGATCTATTAATTCTATGGATGCGTTGGAGGTTGATTTCTTGGGGAGTCCTGATTGCACGGTTTCTCTGAGCTTGAGAGTGATTAAATACCAACTCAAGAGCTCTATGTTGCAAACAACAACTATTTTTGGCGAAGAATTTATCTTTCTCTGTCTTTGCCGTTCTTGCATTTTAATGACTGAATTGCTACTTTGTAAGGAAATTAGACAAAAGGAGAGATTTTTCCAACTAGGCTCTGGTTTCATGAAAAATATTTTCTGCATTTTCCAACGTTCATTTCACAAAAAATAAACCGATCAAGGAAAATATTTTTCATCAATGAAAAAAGTCCTTTAATACTTTTGGAGAAAATATTTTTCACTTTTCAAGTAAGAGAGACATTGTCCTCACTCATTTTCTCTTATCTCATACCTTCGTTAGCCGCCATTCTTTCTTTTTTTTCTTTTCTAAAAAATTGAATTTTTATTCCTTTTCTTTTATACTTTTTTATTCCTTTCTTTTTTTTTTTCTTGATTTTTCCTTCTTTCTTAGCCGTTGCCGTGGCAAACAACCACAAGTGAGCCTCAAGGCTGTCGGCCTTGGGCAAGCTCAATCCTTTGGCTCATCGATCTAACGAGGCTTAAGGCCTTGAGCTTGCCGCTCACCAAATCGGCAAGCTCGACGAGTGCGAGCTTCTAGCAAGCAGTGAACTCGAGCTTGAGATCGTCTTTGGCCGGTTGCCAGCTGTCGTCGTGGCCAACAAAAGAAGAAGGTGGACAAGAAAAAATAAAAGGAATAAATGAAAAAAGTAGAAAGAAAAATTAAAAAATAAAAATTTGATTTTAAAAAGAGAAAACAAATAATTTATTAAAAGGACTATACAGAGAAAAAGTCAAATCAAAATTTTCATATTGAATGGCAAAAAATAACTTCTAGTTCATTTTCAAGTTTTAGTCAAATACTGAAAAATATTGTTATTTTCTTGAAAATTAACTTCCGAAAATGCCACATTTTCCTAGATTCAAAAGGATCTTCATTTGTATCATTTATCTTTTTTGATTAATTTTAAGTAAATATCATCAATTGGGCAGAGTAGCCCGTATGGACCACCCCTACAAAATAAAGAATAATCATTTGTGCAGAATCTGTTTGCTGTTGTTATTAACTCTTTTTAAAAATAATTCCGCCATCTATATTCCTTGAATCGCCAATCACTCGTCGGCATCAATTGAGATATAAATTGAGTATAAAATTAATAGTAGGTTCACCCGAATGAAGGAACTTAGTTTTTCAACTGATCCAGTAGTCAATTTCTTAATTTTTATTTACCGCAAAAGGGGAAAGTTGAGGCCTTTTTCATAAGAAGGAAAAAGAGAAGAAAAGTTGAGGTTGGTGTTACTATTGTTTCTTCTCAATTTTAGGTCAAAGGTTTGAATCCCTTAAGGCACACCACTTGGTCATCAAGCTCATTTTTGAGGGAAAATTAACGGTCGAGGCAACACATTTCATTTTCAGATAATTCAAAATTCACCATTATTGCACTAATGTCGTCTGTTGTTATGAATATTTGGGTCTCTCGCACTTGAGATAACTATGTTCCCATGCTTTTGACTTTAATTATGATCCATTAATTTTTTTGTTATGAAAGGTGCAGAGCATACCGTCAACTCTACCGTCGGGATGACACCGGAAGAGCAAAAAATGTCAATGAATTGACAAATTTAAATTGTTGGACTACAATAATTTACGGTAGACTATCTACCTTACAAAGTTCCCACATAATCAAGGCACAATCCGAGATTAGATCCTAAGTGGTAGCGGCAGTGCACAAAGTCATTCCAAACTCCGGAGGCACAATCTAAGATTTATTAATTGCGAGAGGGGGAAATTATAGTCCTTTATCTAGGGTTGACATGAGGATTGGCAGTAGCCCCCAAAAAAAGTAATAAGAATAAAAGAAAATACAAAAGAAATTGCACCATATGATTTGATTAATTCAGTTCGACATTTATGTATTAGATAATTAACATTGCATGAGAAATCAAGACCGCATTCTATGGTAGGCATAGACTGCATATAAGGCCTGTATAAAAGTAAGTACAAGTAAAATGAAAGCAGCAATTAAGGAAATAATTGACCAGGGACTGTCGAAATACTTCTCCTTGAGAATGGCTACCCAGGCTTTCCACTTGCGGGTGAGAAGGGCTCTCCACTGGCGGGTGAGAGCGGCTCTCAAGATACCCCTCAAGATTGCGAGACTGTATCTTATTACAGTATAGCATGTATAGGAAGTGGGAACATCGACATGTAAGATAATGGATCCAGAGCCATATGCCCACAGATCAACAGATATGTTGCAGAGATAACTGTCTTTTGGGTCGAAGGCCAGCTCCTGGCAAATCCGGCGAAAGAGATCAGCCACCTCGGCATCGCTCCCAAGACAGTGGTGGATGATCCTTCGGTTGCGGAGGTACAGGACATCCTCTGGGGAGTTGATCAAGTTGTGCATGAAGATTACGTACGAGGTGATGTAGAGGTTGCAGTTGAAGTAAGACTGCTCGAAGGCTATCAAGTTAAGGAAGAGCGACATCGTCCCTTCGTGGATCTCAATTGGCAGGATCCAGAGGATCCCATTCTTGAACTGGATGTCACCCCAACCGTCGGCAAGTTTCCATTTTATCTGGATCCCGGCTTCCCGGAGCTCGCTCAAGCATAAAGTGAGCCGTTCCCGGCCCTGCGGCCATTGTTGGGTCTTGGGCCGCTTCAAGCCAAAGTGCAGGAGGCTCCTCCGGACCACTTCGAGGCAATGGACCTTGCCATGGTCGTATAACGGGTCGAAATTTGTCTGTCTTCTGATTTCCGGGCCGAAAATGTTTAATTTCCATTGACGATTTGGGCCTGCAATAGAAGGAAAGAGAAATTCGTGGGCCGTATCCATAAAATGTTAGGCGCTGTGGATTTTGTGTCGTATGGTTTTCTTTTTAAGATATGAATGACCAATATTTCCAATATATTCTTCAGCTTTTCATGTAAACAATCAAGAGGAAGAATACGGGATAATTACTTAGTCAGTCCTAAATTCATTGTACGAAAATCAATTCAATCTTAAATATTTCAATTTTATCAATATAATCATAAATCTTTGCACGAACTCTCATGTAGTCCTTTGGGGAAATAAAAAATTGTGGATGTGTTCATAAGTTGTCCATCTTAGTGTGCCACATGGGATGGCTTGTAGGTGATTTCCTCTAAAATTAACCAAAATGATTACTTTAGAGTTTCGTGCAAAGATTTAAGGCTACATCAACAAAATTGAAAAGTTTAAATTGATATACAATAAATTCAGAATTGGATCAGAAAAATAGGTACAAACAAAAAGGCGAAAAGGGAAACTGTGCAATGGCCACTTTTAATGCAGTTTTCAAAACTCGGTACAAAAGAAATCTATAATGGTGGGGACTCGTGGAGCTCACTCGAAGGGTGCCTAGTCAGAGGGCTGAAGAACTGGAGCACCAGCTTGGCCATGCGCTCCTTCTGCTTGGGGTCACCGAGCTGGAGACCGAGCAGTCGATCGAGTATGAAGAGCGGGATCTGATTCTCAAGCATGATCATGTCCCGTTGGATTTGGAGTATCGAACCCCGCATTGAGAAGACAGGGTCATTGGGAGGGTAGCCAAGTTTCTCGAAACCCTCAGCGAATCCCTGAAACATCTCGATCACAAAGCACCCGTCAAGAACCATCATCTCCACGAACTCATCGCAGTTCATGGATATCCTTCCCTCGTAGCAGGTGCGAGCTCTCCGCTCAACCTTCTTCACCGAGTCTAGATAGAGGCCTATCCCGTGACCGGAGCGCTCGACGATGCGGTGGAGGCAACGCCACTTGTGTTGCTCCATATGGCAAAGATGCTCGTCACCGTGGTGGTACGGCCCAAGGGAGACGACCCGGGGGACCCAGGCCTTGTCCTCGCCATGCTTGAGATGACGTGGGATCCGGTAAATGGAGAGTTTTGCCCACGAGCCTGGCATGTTTTCCTGGTGACCTTGTGCAAGCTTCTCTTCGATGGAGATGACCCACTCGGACTTGGAAGGCCTCGGCTTATAGTCGGGGACGATTTTGCTCCCATAGGTTGATTTCTTGGGGAGTCGAGATTTCACAGTCTCTTGGAGCTTGAGAGTGATTACATACCAACCCAAGAGCTCCTTGTAGCGAATAGCAGCCATTTCTTGTGAAGAATTGGTCCGCGTTTCTCCGCCTTTGCCTTGAATGGGTTTTTTATCCTTTGAATTGATGCTTTATAAGTAAAAATAAAAATGAAAAAAATGAAAAAAAAAGAAAGAATTGCTACTTTTATGGCTACAGGTTTTGGAACAAAGGAGAGACTGTTCCTTCCTGAGAAAATATTCATGCTCTAGTCCAGTACTTGATTAGCACGTGTCCAGTGGGCCCACTAATTTCAACTTTGTTTTCTTTTTGACTTTTCTCCTCTCTCTTTCTTTTCTCCTTCCTCCATCGTGCCCCGCGATGGAGGAAGAAGTTCGCCCAGAACCAACAGCAACAAAGAATAATTTAACATGCTCTCATTTTTCCAGTATTGAGACTCAAAACGAGCTTTATGATATTCTAGGCCTTATGAGGTCACGTCAATTACGTCATCAAAACAATGATATTTTAAGGTTGGCTATTATAACGAGTATTAGTATTATTCAACCGAACGCCTAATAGAGTAATTTAACATTTTGTGCATGCAATATGTACTGAAGGAGGTGGAGTGAAGGCTCTGTCCACGCATTGATGGGGGAAAGGAAAGAAGATTTTTCCCGGAATAAGCTGAAAAGAGTGTGATTATTAACATGCCCATACCTTATTCATCACATCACAGAGAATGGTAGGATTTTTACATGCCCCGCTTAGCTTTGTAATTTTATTTTCATAAGCCAGCATAATTTAATTATTAATGGGATAAATAGATAGTCGAATATAGTAGCATTTTGCATGTAACTCCCCATAAGAACAGCATTAAAGGATGGCACGAGGATTAGATGCCACTATGCCCATCTAACCTCTCTCATAGAAGCTGTCAAGTGAGTTTTAGTTCATTTTTCAGATAAACCCAATGCCACCATCTTTTGCAGCAATGTTGTTTTCGTTGCTTGTTAGAAACGTTTGGGTCCATTGCACATGTGGTGACTATGTTCCTATGTTTTTGATTCCAAGATTTTGTATGTTTAGTAGAAAATGAATAATTTAAAAAATATTTTCCTAAAAACAATATCTTATATCACTTCAAATAATCAGTCAATAATTTTTTTTTTCATCATCAATAACAATTTATATCTAAATATTTTCATGAACGATGAAAATATTTTTCGTTTATTTATTTTTGTAAGTGATACAAGCAATTGTTTTTAGGAAAAATGTTTTTCAAATTATTCATTTTCTGTGAAATAAACATAGCCTAATTATGATCTATTACATTTTTGTTATGAACGGCACACGGTGTACAACAAACTCTTAGTTGTGCGTTAATAGCACATAAAAAAACTGGTCAATAAAGAATGAGAATGTCAAAATTCATGGACCATGTCAACTTTAATAAAAGAAGAAATGCTATATTTACTAATTCTAGGTTGCTAAATTGGTATACTAAATAATGCAACAGATAAACTATTATTGAGTGTTGAAGATGACTCTCTTACTTTACTTCCCACTTTCAATTTGCTATAAACCGTTTTACCTCATAATATCACACGAGAAGCATAACAATTGATGTATGTCAACTTAATTGTGTTCCAATGCTTACCAAAACACTTTTCTTTTCTAAGATTTAATTTTGTTTCATCCCTTTCCTCTAACCACTATGTGACGGGAGTTACAAAAGTGGACAATTATACATAGTTAGTTTACATGTAGGCAATATTTACACTATGTACTCTACTGAGGCATGGCAAGGACGAACAGGAATATAGTCCTTTTCTCGAAATTACTAATTGAGGACGTTTGAGAGCTTACATCCTTTAATGAGGAAGCCATGCCAACGCAGAGTACATCAGGGAGAGCTTTTGTCAATGCAAAGGATTTTAGGCTAAGGAATTTTCATGAAATATAAATATTGTTTGGTAAATCCTATTTATAAAAATACATATTGTGTTTGGTAAATAATATTTGCATTGGGCTTTTTACAAATGATTTGAAAAAATAAAAAATAATAATAAAAAAGAAAAAGAAAAGGACAATGGAGAGAGCAAAAAGGAAGCTAATCTGGAAGGAGAATTTATACTTGCCTTCTAGTCTCCTTTCCTTCCAAAGAATCAAAGAGGTTAGGTGCCTTCATTATGGTGAGAAAGTATGTGATTCTCCTTCAGGCGAGTGCTTAACGGAGAATTCATACTTGTCTTTACACACAACCCACAAAAGCCAAGAATCAAAGTTGAAGACCAAGTTGAACAAATAATGAGGGGTAGGATTGTGTTTCGTTGCTTATTTCTAACCGAGCCTCCAACGAGGCCAGGTGAACCCAGACGCGCAACCTCAGGTGGCGCAAGCGAGGCGACTTGTGCGATCTCAGGTGGCTCAGGCGAGGCGAGCCCGGGAATTGTGCCACCTTGGGGGCCCTTGACGATTGTCGGCGTTTGTCGGTGAATCTGGAATAATGCAGCACCTTGTCCTGAGTTGTCATGGGTGGGGCCCTTGACGTTGAATCTGGGACGATGTAGGACATTGACTCTCTTTTTTCTCTTTAAGTCGTGCATAGATTCGCGGTTCCACTGGCCAACTTAATTACACGTTTGCCGCTACACCACCGCCTTCCTCCTTGTCCCCAATCAAATTCTGATGCAATCCCACTTCGAAATTCTCATGCGAGATGTTTAATCCACGAGACGACTACGGAACTCGGCACTTTTCTTGTCATCAATCTTTAAGGAAAGAAAAATTAAGATTAATGTAGTTACTATATTTTCTTTCTAATTTTGGATCATATGTTTTATACCTCTTAAAACACAACACTCAGTCATCAATCTCATCTATAAGAAAAATTATTAGTTGAGGCAATAAATTTCATTTTCAATTTCACTATTATTCCAGCAATGTTGTCTGTTATTGTTTGTTATAAAATTCCGGGTCCATTACACATATGATCACTTTGTTCCTATCCTTTTGACTCTAATAATGATATGTTACTTTGTTGCTATCCTTTTGACTCTAATTATGATATGTTACTTTGTTGCTATTAAAGGGGCAGAGTGCGCCATCAACTTTGCCACTGGGATGACATAGAAAGATAAAAAAATTCAATGAATTGACAAATCTCAACTATGAATGATAATTATTTATGATATACATTATCTACCTCAGGAAAGTTGCGCAAAATACAGGCATGACACAATATTATGTCTCAAGGTGTAGTGGTACTATGCAAGTCATTCCGAAGTCCAAAGGCCCAATTCAAAATTTATTAATTTAGGGAGGGAGAAAATGTGTTCCATTGTCTATGGTTGACTAGGGGATTAAGACTAGCCACAAAAAAGAGAAAAAGAATATAAGAAATTACCCCCACGTAATTTAATTGATCTGATTTTACATTGACATGTCCAATCACATGTTTATACATAGAATTGATTTCATATAATAAAAAATTCACAATGCTTCAAATGATAGTTTGTTCTATAGAGATGACTCTCCCACCCACAAGATTATCCCAATATCATTGTCATATCATGCACGTGGTGTGTATAAAGAAATGGAGTGAAATTTAGTTTAACATAATTTGGTGGGTAGGAAAATAACTAAAACATATCATTGTAGATGAGGTAGTGACGCTCCCATTTAATCCATTTTAGATAGGTAAACTCCGAACTCAAATTAAATATACTTATTTCTTATAAGAGAATTAGTGAGAATAGGGAGAGTAGCTTATGGGTTTTTGAGGTAGGGAGGTAAAGCACATGGAAGGCTCAAGGCACACCAAAATTAATGTACTTACAATGCAAAGAAATACTTTTTTTGAATCACAGTTGTTACTTTTATGAGAGCCACATGTTAAATTCACGTGGGTTTCAAAATCAATAATTGTGATTTACCTTGTCCAATTAACTTGAGTTAAGAGAAAAAGTTGACGAAGGAGAGGAGGAAGTCTCCATACTCCATCCTATCACCTTTTTGCCAATTGTTTAAACTTTTCAACAAAAAGGTGGCTAGTAAATAGAGAGGTTTAGAGGTTCATTTTGGCCTAGTAAATAGGCAAACATTTCTTTTTCTTTTTTTTTGACGAGTTTCTTTTCTTATTTTATTAAGTTGTTTTTTTGTGTTTTCATGGCCTTCTTTATCACCTTTCAAGGAATGCTTAAGAACTTTCGCTCAATTGCAGCGGGAAAGGTTAGATTCATTATGTAATTTAAATATTTGATAAAAATGATTAAAAAAAGGTTGAAAGATTCAAGATTCATGAGTAAGTTGTGGTTTGGCATATTAAAATTATAATGTGATTTTCTATTTCAAAAATTTGTGATATCCACATTGAATCCCACTGAAAAACACAAGCTCTCATACAATTTTTTCGTTATAGCCGACTCTTAGATTACTCATAAATTAGTGAATCGTATGGTCATATATATTCACAAACTTGATTAAACATTATAAACCACGTGAAGTAAGCATGTATTGCCCAAGTTGTGTGTACTCGTTTAATCACAAAAAATGTATTGCAAATGTGAAGAGAAACTTCACTAGGTGGACAACCATTCGTAGTCACATATTTGTCATCATCACCCACTAGCTATTGCGGCTCGCCCGTCATGGCATCATGCTCTTGCCTTCGATACCGGCCTCAGGTAACCTAAATCATAGGTGACTTGAGACTGGCTATTTCCTATCCTCAAGCAATTAGTGCAACCCTATCTTCAAATCAAAAAATTTCAACAATGATTATCCTAATTACTAATTAATATTAAATGAAGAACAAAAATATTATATCATAGTTATTTCAGTCACACTATTAATTATTTGATAGCATTATATTTATTCATTATGATTATATATTAAATGATTAACTTCAAATTATTCTCATAGATTAATTATTAAATAATTGATCAAGATTTATCTATTAAATCTATGTCTTGATAATGGATGTGGGACAGTACATTCATGATTGGCTATTAAAGTCATAATTATTATTATAATATATTTATCCCGATATAAAGGCGAGGCAATTTCCATGGCAAAAGTGGTTGGAGCCACAACGTTCATGGTGTCTGAAGAGTCTGCTACAATCAGATCATTGGATAAGCCCCCTATTATACCTTAAACCTATTTGTATTAAAATTGACTCCTCCATCGTTCGAGGAAGGACGTTGTCGGAGCTGATTAATCCAATCTATCTAAGCATCAATCACAGGTCAGAGCTAGCTGGGGTTAAATTATTTTGCAAATTTTGGAGGAGCTTTGAAGGGAGATTCCGGAGACGAGAGTAGAATGCGGGACGCCACTCTTAACATTAACCCAAGCTAGTCTCTTCATGAACAATGCTGTGACCGTCACCCTCGTATAATCATATATTATATACTTAAGTTAATAATTGTATTTATAAATAAATCACTGAAGTATAAATAGTATATGATATCATAAATAACATATACAGAGCATTAAAATCATGAATCAAGATCGATTATTAAAGCAGTAATTATTATATTCTCTCTGATTCTTCTCATAGGTATTTTTTAGGAACTTTGATGCTACTCGCTGCTTATTAGTTATTGCACCTGTTTATTCATGAGATCAAACAGCGTAATAAGTCTTGCATTACTTAAACTAGTTAACATATAGTGTTGTGGAATGCTGCTCATTGGAACGGACATAGACCTTAACATGTCGATTTTTCAAAATGGAAATGAAGTTTCGATAAGTTGAGTTCATGAGTGTACTTTGAAACTTACTGCACCTGATGAGGGTGGTCAGCTTCCATATTTGTCGGTTTCCCAAAAGCGAAAGTGGCTCAGAAGATACGAGAGGATATAATAAGTTAATGCTTTTCACGGCCAAGTTAATTGCAACAGAATATGCTCTACCTCGCATGATGCCAAGGGACATAAAAAGAAAAAAAAACTAATCGACTTATGCCGGTGCATGTTTGATGTTTATGATCATTTGGGTTGGTATAAAACAAGTATTCAGTTTAAGGAATCACTTGCTGATGATCACAGATCCACATCTAATTTTCATCACAATTAATCACAAGAATAACTTGATGTTCCTATTTGAATAACTCGTGGGTCTTGACTGCCATAGACTATATATTTTGATCTTCAGAGGAAGCTTAGTAATGTAGAGTCAAAGCTCTGTCTTATGGGCTTAGTAGTAACCCATTTGTCTCAACGAGTTCACAAAACATTGAGAAAGAATTCGATCAAGTTTTTCCTTATGTCAACATATTTGATCTAAGTTTAAATGAATTCATAAGACGAGGTTGAGAGAAAGATTTAATTGGTTATTGGATGAGTTCAAAGAGACTAATAACTAATAAGCATACGAGAACATGAAAATTTTATCGTCCATCTAGCTAAAAGAGGAGCAAAAGACTTATTTATGCGTGAAACATATTGTTCTGCTCACTTCCCAGGATAACGCCTCAAGAAAGGTGGTGAAAGATGGGTACATAAAGAAGAAATTTCTTAACAAAGTTATAGCAGACCCAGTCAAATCCTAGTGAACTGTTTGCTAACTAGGGAACTTGCGGTGGGTTGTGGTCAAAAGAAAAGTTGTTGACTCCTACAAAAGGAAAAGGATTAGGGCGTGCGTTCCCAAATGTGCATTGTAGCCGCCAGCGGGTTTCCTGAGGTTTAGCCGCAAAGCTAAACAGTGAAGAAGGAGCCGCATAGTGAAGGTTAGAGCACGAGCTGCACGGTGACTCTCGGTAGACAAGCCGCTCCCAAGAGGAAGAGCGTGAAGAAGACCACGGAGCTTTTTCGCACGTGCGAAGAAGTGGGCTTGAACCCCCGGAGATTTGTGCCGTAAGTTTCTACATTTAACATTAGTTCTCTATAATCTAAACATGAGAAATACTCAAGCATGTGAGCAATTGTAATGCTAACTATTTATTATAGTTGATTATTTGCTATTAACCTCTTCTCATGAATGTATCGGACCAAACCATGTCAAACTTTAGTGTTCTTTATTGTTCATCGTTTATTTTTTCTAGTAATTTTGCATTGACTTAAATTGCAAGATTTTGGTTAGTTTCCCCGTCCATTTTACAGCAGATCCTATGATAAGCAAATTGGTGGGCAATCTCCACCCGCGGCCAGTGATGATGGCCACTTTGCCCTTGAGGTTTCTCTCCAGAGTTGGGTGCCCAGCCATTGCTCTCTGACTGGAAACATTCCACTATGAAGTGAATAATTTTCGTTGAGTTTGCTTGGTATAAAATGAAAAACTAAGAGAAGTCAACCGTTTTAATATAAAGCTCTCGCGTCCGGGAGATCAATAAAATATTTAATCTTGACTTGTGCAAAAGGAGTCGCTATTGCACCCACAATAGTCGAACTATTTTATTGGTCCTGAGATTTTTTGAATTTCCGTCCATTAGAGTTTTTGGTTCTATAAATGGGGGATCGAATGATGCAAGAGAATCCCAAATTGCTGCACTTCGAGGTAATATCAAGGAGTTGTTTTGGATTGTTTTTTATGATCAGTATTTGACAAGCACATTCGTTCTGGAGGCTTCCAGTGCGTTGCTCTCGTCCTTTCTTACTCCAACCGCTATGTTGTAAAGTGTATCCGCTTAATCACAATTTATATATTGGGTGAAGATAAAAGTACACAGAATTTGGGACTTAATGAAGTACCGTGCATTTCCCCAAATTACATTTGAGTTCTAATTCACGAAAAAGAGTGTAGCATGTGACTTCTACATGATGTGTCACAAGATTGTAGCTTATTGAATTGAAAGTTAAATTTTCAAATTTATTTTTCCTTGATATTGTGGTTGAAGCAAATAAAATAAAAAGCATACATATGATGAGTCCAATATGACTCAATTCTTCCAGCCTTGTGCAGTTTTCAAGTTGTCGTCAGGATCAATCCTCATAACTTGCTGAAACTAACTTCAACTTTATCAGCCGGTGCACGGTGGGGAAGATAGAAAAAATCCGCATTTGGGTTGAGCGATTCCCACCTGAAAATTCCAATGCCAAACATTGTTGTGAATTTTATGGTTCAATGGACTAGAATTTCTCTAAATTCAACGGCATAAGCTGACAAGGGTGCCGGTGGATCCTCGGTTAACAAAAAAAAAAAAAAAAAAAAATCTCTAAATTCAAGGAGTAAAAGCTTCACGTTTCTTCTTACTTGTATCCCACTGATAAATGATGCAGTAGAATCGCCAGTTGCATCCTCGCAAGCATGTTTCCTACGCAGATTCTCGATTCCCCGCCAGACACTTGGTATGCCTCCGGCTTCGCAGATCCCTGAAGAATAAGACCAAGTATTACATAGGTTTGCTCGAAAGAGAACAAATTAGGGAAAAAGGAAAATGAATGCTTTGTCCATAAACATTACTGACATCGAGCCTTATAGTCCAGCTGCACAAAATTTTCCGGGTTTGTGCGGAGATATTGGAGCCACAGAATAACTTTCCTTCCCTTTGGTATCCTATAACCTACACAAATTTCAGGGATCCTCATTGCAAAACTCTATCTTTAATTGCTCTGGACAGGGCACAACAGTCAACTGTCACGCCCCGAACCCCGAGCACGTGTCCATCCCTCTCTGGTCGACAAAATTTTGCGACTTCCTAGGACGAGTCGCCGACCCTTTTCATTTTATTGCACATGCGGAAGCGAAAAGAAATCCCCTGACAGTAATCATCTCGGGATAGAAAAGCAGGATACGAATTCACGAAACAAACATGCTTTTATATATTCACATAATGTCAAGCACAAGGTCTATGACCAAAAGACTACAAAAGACTAGCCTTCCAAAAGAAGCGGTCCTAACTGACCTACGCTTCTGATCACCTTCTCTCAGCTCCAGGTTCTCCACTCGACGACCCTGAAAATGTTGTCCCACAACGGGGTGAGATAAAATCTCAGCGAGTCTAAGCTCTAAATCCCAATTAGGAGGGAAATACGCCCAGAAGCGTACTAACCACACAACCACTCAATTGGCACAGAGGACTTACCTCACCTCAGTTTCCTTCCCTGCACGTCAGTATAGTTCATATCGCAATGCATATAATCAATGCACATAACAACTGGAACTCCTCATCAATTCAATTAATCACCGAGGTCCTGATTATAAGGTCGAACCGTTATGACACGTCCCATTCCATGTCACACAGTTTTGGTCTCATAATCGGGTGCATCAAACTCAACAATCATGCGTTCCAATTGTTAATTACACCCCTCAAGGGTACGGCCAACTCTATTGGCGGTCTTCTGGCATTGCCAGGCGTCGTCTCACCTCCTTTGAGCACGGCTACGTCTCTCAATTAGACGGCTTCCCGAAGGGGCGTAGGTCCGTAATCCGCGCGACCCGAGTCCCAATGAATGGGTAACATCCGGCTTAACAGCCCAGGATGGTTTCTCTTAACCAACATACGACCAATCAATCTCGGCCTAGGACACTGTGCATTGCACTCAAATGCCTCCATTAAAATAGTGATCCTGGCCTATTTTCTTCGTATTAAAAATATTCCGAAAATAGTCGTGTGTGGGTACACGATCAATTCGAACCAGAAGATCGATACCTATCTTTTTCAAACCCCACTATTTGATATAGTACTTAAAATCCATTTTCGGTGTTAAAACCCGACACCCGGGATTTTCTGAATAAAAATTGGAAATTCATAATTTTTGGAATTAAATACCAAAAATCCAATCAGCACTCAATTTGCATAATTTAACACTCAATTGCAGAATTTAACCACACCATTGCAATCAGCACGAAATTCTGGTCACCGGCTATATCGGCCTAAATTCTAGAAAAATAATTAATTCCGAAAATTAATTAATTAATTCAATTTAATTTCTAAAAATACTAACCTTGGCCAAAATTATTAAATTAAATACCAAAACGGACCCGGAAAATTCCCGAACCCTTCTAGATAAATAGTATAATTTATTTGGGCCTTAGCTAAACCATGCTAACCACCTAACATGCTCAATTAAATAATTACATTTATAATTTAATCTAACTAACCACCTAATTCCTAATAAAATAAATCTAAACACCCCTTAAACGTCATTAGCCTACTAAGCAGAGTTTAGAGTATAAACTCACCGGTTATTTGCGGAAACCGGTTCACCGCGACGACGACGCGACGGCGGCCGAAATCCGAATTTTCGGCAGCGTCGGCGGACTTGGACCAGGCCTAAAACAGGCCCAACAAACCTCAGCGCAAATCTGAGATTTTCTTTTGAATTGGACCGGGCCCGAAGTGAGCTAACTTCGCGGGCTTGGGCTGCTGAATTGGGCTTGGCTTCACGGGCTTCGAATGGGCTGAGCTTGATGGACTTTGCTGGGCTGAATTCTTGGGCTGAAACTTACGGCCACAGCTGGGCTTGAAGATGCAGACTGGGCTTCAAGTGGGCTGCTTGCTTCGGTGATGTTGGGCCCGTGAAATTTCGTGGGCTGAACTGCTGCAAACCGAAGCAGTAACGGAGGAAGGAGTCAGCTTCGTGGTTTGCTCGGTGGACGCTGGATTTCGATGGAGTGAGAAGCGGACGAAGAGCAGCCAGTTGCGTGGGATCGCTCGAGCGTGGGAGTCTTCGGGGCAAAATCACGGCTTCGCTGGCTGCCGAGGGATACGCAACTGAGGAGCGGCTTCGGTCAACAATCCAACTGAGGAAACAGCAAGATTGACCGAAGGAGACACGCGGCTGAAGACACGGATGGATGCAGCTTCGCTGGCGATGATTCGAAAGGGGTAGCAGCTTCGGTGGTCAACTGGCTTCGTTGGACGTTGAAGCTTGGCCGAAGACACTGGACTACTCGGTGGAAGAAGGAGCGGAGATGAAGTTGGAGGCGTTGAAGAATTGGTCAACAAAAATGGCCTTCTGCTGGGCCTTGACCGAAGGAAATGGATGCTTGGATGAGTGGCGTGCAGAGGAGAATCCAATGGAGTTGTGGGCGTGTGAGTGGATGAAGATGGAGAAGAAATATGAGTAGCTGCTGGCCTGTGTTGATCCGTGAGAGAGAGAGAAAGAGAGAAGAAGTGGCGTGCGGTCTTCAGCTGGGACAAGAGACGCACGAAGATGGAGGTGGAGGCGGTGGTCTTGGCGTGCGGGAGAAGCAGCCAGTGGAGGGTCCCAAAGTAAAGCAATTCAATCCATTACATTGATTGCATGTCCCCTATTTCTTTCCACTTAATAATTCCATGAATTAACAAATTGTAAAGCCAAAATTGCTGCCCCTTTGTAAAGCTCCGAATTTCACTTAAATTCTCTTGAATTTCTTCATCGATTCTCCAAATCGAGGTCTAATTTCATCGAAGAAAAATCCCGAACAATTTTCTATAAATCCCCGACACTCACAGGCTCAGTTTAGAAGTCCCAATTTCCATCGATTTAGCCCATCTGAATTTCCGCTGATTTTCCGCAACGTCCGTATCGATTTTCCGCAAAAATCTTGGAATCTCTGAAAATTTCTCGGAGGGTGAGTCGACATTCCTAAAATAGATCGTGACACTTCAGAACTTTCAATTTCTGAAATCGGGTTCAAATTCGCGGTTATTTTCAATCCGGCGCTTTTAGCGTGACCTAGTCTACCGGATAACTTTTAGGAATTTTTGGTGCAATTGACTCGTGATCGATTCATCTCGAGTCACATTGTACATCTTCGACACATTGGCAACTCTCGATTATCGTGAAAATCTCGAGGTATCAATTACGGGCACCGGGTACCAAAACGATAGAAAAATCGGTCTAGTGCCGATCGACGAGTATTTTGCAATCAGGTGGAATCACCCACACTCTGATCACACATCTCAGTCAAGTCGACCTATCTCCGGTCTCTGATTGATTTCGACAGTGTCGTAATAACCCTTGTAGATCAACACGGTCGAGCAGTCGATTCTTGGTCGAATTCTCAAGTCCATTGCATTTAAATTCCTTAATTGCTTCCCTAGATAGTCTAGTTATCCCGTGAGTGGCCAACTCAGGGAATAGAACTATCAGCGCGTCGATGAAAGGCCCGATTTAATCGAAAACAAAATCCGAAAATTCAGGATGTCACATCAACACCAACTCTTATGTATTAGTCACGACAGTCCTTGTAGGTATAAAGTATCTAAGCTGGTGCAAAATAATGCAATTGGAGATCCCATGAACTAGATCAATTGGACGACGCAAAGTTTGGAAATTCTAGTATGAGCACCATCTCCTATTCCCATGATGCAATGATGCTATCTACAAAGTTTTAAGAGTACACTATGCGTTTAATGATTCATATAACTTGGAGTTCAACATCCTAGTGAGGTATGATAAGATACCTTTCATAGGAATGAACTTATATGAGTAGAGCTGGTCAACTTTATAAAAATCTTTAAATACTAGATTTTCTAAAGTACACATGAATCTTAAGAGGTTTTTTTTTTTTTTTTTTTTTTGGTACAAATGAATCTTAAGAGGTTCAAGGCTGAAAAAATGAACATAACTGAGAACCAATCTTGATTTGTAGGTACCATGTGTGAGGTTTAGTCTATCGACCAATTAAGTAAGTCCGATAGGCTTTCACTAAAGAATGTTCAAAGAAAAAGTATTTTGCCAGACTTGGTGTCTTGGCATCCTACATTTGTCTCACTAATTGGCAGTCAACATATTATCACATCATATATCTGCTTGTGCAGTTAGGACTCCAATAAAGATGGTTCGATTGTCCATTTTGAAAAAAGGATTGTTCCATCCCGGAAAGAACATTAGAGCCTGAGAAGATTTACAATAGCGGTTATTGAAAACAAAATGGGGAATTGACTTGTACAGCCGTGTTTGGCCTATTCATGAGATAATTAATTTAGGAAGACTTCTGTGATCTCTCTTGAAGGGGGTTCTACTGCGATAACTTTGTACATATAATATCATCATGGTTCATTTTCTTGTGATGATTTTAGCAGCATGTATATAGCTTTCTTTATCACAACCCGATTTAAGTCGAAAAGGAACAACATTTAAATTGCACTTGGTTGTGTCTGACTATTTGCTTATAGCTTTTCTTGTGTAAAACGAATGAAAATTCATTTTATCCTAAAAATCATGAATGTAACTTCCTAAAGTATAAGATCGCGGACCAAATGAAATTCAAATAACATTATTCTTGAGACTTAACAACCTATCCGACAACTGTATTTTCCAAATATTTTTATCTTTCATCTTTTTATTTTTTTTCCATTTATTTTATTTATTTATTAATAGTTATTTCTTTTTCTTTCCCTTTCTCAGTCCATCTTCTCTTATGCAACAGCCTCTCAACTCTCTTTCTGCTTTCCGTTAGTCTTCTTCTATTTCTAATCATTCAGCACTCACTAGGTCAATCACACGTTGAACTTCATCAACACCGGTTCTACCCCTTAATCAATAGACCATACCTTAACTATGCCAGAGAAAGAGGCGCCCCGATATTGCGATAAGAACAGCGCAACACAAACATGCTTTCCTCCATTATCATAGACCTCCGGCCACCACATAACTACCCCACAATTGCAGATGACCATGCAAACACACCCTAGTATAGGGAACTCAAAGACAGAAAAAGGAACAACACGGCACAAGAGAATATCAGGACCAAGCATAGCAATCAAGAGAAACATACCGAAGATGAGAATCATGACACAAATTCAATGACAAATGAATATCATATTCCAACAAAAGACGACCCATAAATGAGGCCTTAATGAGTCAAGAACAGGTTGGATTGAGGTAGCGTGACTTTCGGTTCACGGGTTGAGAAGCACATCTTGATTTATTCAGTTTGAGCATTTCTTCAAACGAGTGATATGCATTTCGATCAATGAAACACATATATGTTGGAGAAATCTTTCTAAAGTGTTTTGAAGCTGACAAAACGTTTCCATCAGTCTAGTCTGGAAGCTGTGCAGACCCTTGTACTGTGAGTCTGAAGACTTTCAGATCACCAGACTCAGCTCACAAGACTCAAGACTCAAGACTATTCTCATTGATGTCTCTAATCCAAATGACGAAGGCGATCCGTAACTAAAGTGTTTGGTTGAGGATTTGGTCTTATCGACCGGAGAAGATCACTTGGTTGGATTTGATATAACGGATTATTTATTCGAATTCAAGATCGTTTGAAGATCCGATGATTGACGAAATATTCTTGGAAGGTTCTATTCTTGGAAACCAAGATCCCGATTGTATGGACGAACAGATTGATGGGCTATCAACATGTTCCTTTAATAGCTCGAATAATCTTCTTGATTGATTCGTCCAACGGGTTGATTGGAAGAATTCCTTTGGTAAGTGCCAACGGGTATGATGGCATAAAGGAGTATAAAAGGAAGATGTTCCAAGCTGTTCTAGTGTGTGCTCGATAGAAAAATTCCGAGTCGAAGCTCCTTGATTGTTAGTCAATTCATATTGAGCGAAACCGTATACACAAAGAGAGTCTATACTTAGTGATACCTTGAGAAAGTGTGGTAGATCTTCTACACCGAGAAATCAAGGAAGAACAAAGTGCTTTGTAACATCTCTTTGTTCATAGTGGAATCCAGCCGGTGGGGCATCGGTGCGTAAGAGTGGACGTAGGCTTGAAACAAGCCGAACCACTATAAACCTTGCGTTCAATTTTCTCTTCCCTACTCTCGTCTTATCTTTATCGTTGCGTGCTTATTAACAAAGATAAATTGTCTCATTTCTATCGATTGTCCAGTATCGTGCGATTATTGTGAGAAATTATTCTTTATACCTATTCACCCCCCTCTAGGTACTTGTACTAGTCATATCAATTGGTATCAGAGCCCGTGTACTTACTTTATTTGAAGTGTTTTACTTCAGAGTAAAAGATCCATGGCTAGTATGCTAGCTCCAGGGCTGGTGGAAGGGCAAAGTAATACCAGACCACCATACTTTGATGGAAAGGATTACAACATCTGGAAAAACAAGATGAAAGCGTTCCTACGATCGAAGGATCCTCTCGGAATGGGACGTTGTAGAAAAAGGAATTACTCCTAAAGCTGCATCTATCTCGTAAAGAGGAAAAGAAACCGTTGAGTCAAGAGAAATGACTCGGGAAGAGATAACCAAGAGACAAGCACTCGATGCAAAAGCAATTTATTCTTTATATTGTGCTTTGTCACCTACGAATATAACAGAATATCTTCTTGTGATACAGCTAAAGAAGTCTCGGGATAGATTACATATCACTTATGAAGGAACAGATCGAGTGAAGGAGACTAGAATCAACATTCTCCTCGGTCAATACGAAGCCTTCAAAATGAAACCTCGGAGAATCTATAACCGACATGTTTAGCCGTTTTACGAAATTGTAAATGGTCTTGAAAATCAAGGACAACCAATTTCTCGATCCCATGAAGGTAAACAAGCTACTGCGTGGACTCTCCAAGGATTGGAATCACATAAAGACTTCAATAAGAGAGACGCAAAGAATCATGCCACTATCGTCGACGAGCTGGTTGGAACTCTTCGTCTTACGAAGTGGAACGAATTAACGAAGATGAAGATCCAAAAGGTAAGAAGTCCATTGCATTAAAATCAAATGATGATTCTGATGTTACAGATTCTGAAGATGATATGGATGATGAGGAGCTTGCTCTCATGATAAGAAGATTCAGAAAGCTGAATAGAAAAGGAAGAAGATTCAACTCAAAGAAACAAAGCTTTCAAAAACAACAGACCAAGTCTCGTTGATGATGATGAATCAAACAACGATGTAGTTTGCTTCGAATGTAAGAAAAAGGGACACATCGACCTAACTGTCCTCTTCTAAATAAGAAGAGAGGAAAAGCTGGAAAGTCTCGAAAGGCTCTCAAAGCCGAAACCCGGAGTGATACGAGTGTGAAGAAAGTGAAGATGAGTATGCCAATTTGTGTCCGATGGCGCAATCGACTCGACTCAAACTCTGGATCGACTCGAGAAGTGAATTTGAGGTAAGTAATTTTAAAATTCCTTTCAAGGTTTCAAGTATATTGATGAGCTGTGTTTTAGTCTTAAGACTTCTCTTAAAAGGATTTCCGAACTTAAAAGGAAAACTTTGCTTTAAAACAACAGGAAAATGTTTTGAAAGAAAAAGTCAAATGTTTAGACATAAATGTTTCTACACTTAAAGAAAGTGAAGAAAATCTTTTGAAAGAAAATGCTCTTTTAAAAATTGACTCATCAAATATTTCAAAGAAATTTTCAATAGGGTCCGAAAAACTTGAAAAAAATTCTTTCACTCAAAGACCGTATTTCAATAAATCTGGTTTAGGTATGACAAAATGTAAACTATTCCATTGATTGATTTTCCTAAAGTAAAAGAAAGAATTAAGCAAAGACCCTCAAGAGAGGCTTACAAAAATCATTTCAAGAAGGTTTTTGTAAAGTCTCGTAGGTCGTAATGCCCTCAAGTGTTCAAAGTGCAATAGCCCGGATCACTTTGAAAAAGAGTGTCCTATGGTTTGGAAACCCGTTAAGAAAACTTAGGCTAATACTTGTTTATCTCACTAACAACAATGGACCCAAGAAAATATGGGTACCAAAGAAAGCTTGAGACTCTCATTTGATTGCAGTCTCCATCAAGAGAAAGGTAAAGTGGTATCGGACAGCGGATGTTCAAGACATATGACAGAGACTCAAATTGCTTTACAAAGCTCGTTCAAGTAAATGGTGGAAAAGTATCATTTGGAGGAAACAGCAAAGGAAGAATTGTGCGATTTGGAACCGTGAAAATTGGAAATCTCACAATAAGTAATGTTTCCTTAGTAAAAGGACTCAATTACAATCTTCTCAAAGATCGCCAATTGTGTGATACCGGCTTTAAGATCTTCTTTCAAGAAGGAATATGTTCTGGAACCAAGTAAAGACTCTACTCAGTCTTTCATGGGTCGAAGGCATGGAAATATCTATCTTTTGGATGTGAAACCGGATGAATCGCAATGCTTAATTTCAATCCAAGACGAAGCAAGCTTGTGGCACGAAAGCTTGGTCACATCAACATGAAACAATTAGCCAAAATCTCATCAAAGCAGCTTGTTCGTGGTCTACCCAATTTAACATACCAAAAGTCGATCTATGCACTCCATGTATATTGGGAAAGCATGTAAGAAATTCATTTAAGCCAATAAATCATGTCTCTACTAATCATGTACTGCAGCTGCTGCATATGGATCTCTTCGGACCAACCAGAACCCAGAGCATTGGAGATCAGATGAAGGCATCTTCCTTGGATATTCTACATCAAGCAAAGCTTACAAAGTCTATAACAAGAAGAGTCAATCAGTGGAGGAATCAATGAATGTCAAATTTCAAGACTCAATGCAAAATGAATCCAGTCAGACTCAACATGAAGAGTCTGAATCTGCTTCAGACTCTCCAAAGCTTACAACCCAAGAAGCATCTCAGACTCTGGAAGACCAGCATCAAATTGTTCGTGAAGATTCAAGTAAAGAAAGAGATCATCAACCAGATAAATCAACCAAGAATCGGAAGCATAAGTCCGTCATCCCAAAGATCTCATTATCGGCGAAATTAATGAAGGAATTCGCACCAGATCCAAAAGGCGCGAAGAGTCTAGTGCCGTGGCTCTCATCTCTGAAATTGAACCAAAAAGCATAGAAGAAGCTTTATCTGATGAAAGCTGGATTGAAGCTATGCAAGAAGAGCTCAGACAGTTTAACATTAATGATGTCTGGGAATTGACATCCAAACCAAAAGGTAAAACTATTATTGGAGCTAAATGGGTGTTCAGGAACAAGATGAATGAGAAAGGAAAAGTCGTAAGAAACAAAGCAAGACTCGTGGCCAAGGGATACACGCAAGAAGAAGGGATAGACTATGATGAGACTTACGCACCAAAGAGCAAGGTTAGAAGCTATTCGATTGTTGCTTGCTTTTGCTTGTTATAAAAATTTCAGGTTATTCCAAATGGACGTCAAAAGTGCCTTCCTAAATGGATTTATCCATGAGGAAGTTTATGTGGAACAATCACCAGGGTTTGAAGACCCAAAGAAGCGACTCGTCTTCGACCGAAAAGGCCCCGTACGGTTTAAAGCAAGCACCTCGAGCTTGGTACGACAGACTAAGTAAGTTTTTAATTCAGAATGGTTTTGTCAAAGGTAAAGTAGATACTACTCTGTTTATCAAAAAAGAAAACAAAAGTTTTTTTACTTGTTCAAATATATGTGAATGATATTATTTTTGGATCCTCTAATGAAAGTCTCAGGCAAGAAATTCTCTAAGTCTATGCGGGATGAGTTTGAAATGAGTATGATGGGAGAATTAACCTTCTTTCTTGGACTTCAAGTAAAACAATTGAAGGAAGGAACATTCATTCATCAAGAAAAATATGCTATTGATCTTGTCAAGAAGTTTGGACTGGAAAAGTGCAAAAAGACCGACATACCGATGTCAAGTTCTTTAAAGATAGACAAAGATGAAGAAGGGAAGAAAGTTGATCAAAAGCTGTACGGGGGAGTATCATCGGTTCACTTCTTTATCTTACCGCCTCTAGACCCGACATTTTGTTGAGTGTTTGCATCGTGCTAGGTTTCAATCGACCCTAGAGAATCTCATCTCGGTGCTGCGAAACGTATTATTAAATACGTTGCTTCATCTTCAAGCATCGGTCTTTGGTATCCTAAGAAGGGAGACTTCAATCTTCTTGGATATTCGACGCGAGATCTAGCTGGTTGCGAGTTGATAGAAAGAGTACCTCGGGAACTTGTCAATTGCTTGGGAACGGGACGGTGTCTTGGTTTTCAAGGAAACAAAATACCGTGGCTCTCTCTACAATGTAAGCGAGTATGTAGCTCTTGGAAGCTGTTGTTCGCAAATTCTATGGATAAAACAACAACTACAAGACTTTGGAATTGAAGACTCATGCACGGAGATTAGATGTGACAACAGCAGCGCTATCAATCTTACAAAAAATCCAATTCTTCACTCAAGGGCAAAGCATATAGAGATTCGACATCACTTTATTAGAGATCATGTTCAAAATGGAGAAATCTCGATTCAATTTGTTGATTCAAAAAGCCAACTAGCGGATATATTTACAAAGCCTTTGGAGAAGAATCAATTCGATATTATCCGTTCCGAGACTCAACATTTTGAAGCTTGAAGAAGTTAAAGTCTAGAGACTCTCGGACCCTCGGACTCGGACATTCATGGCTATAGACGTAAGTTGTTTTTATATTCAATCTCGAAAAGGTACGATCATTCGTTCGCTTATAAATAATTTATATTATTTTTAATTTCCGTGAAAATCTGGAAACTTGCCTTTTCAAAAAGATAACTTCTATTTAAAATGGCAGTTATCGTTTTTAAAAAGAGACGACTGTTCACTTTCCTTTATATTGATTGGTTTTTTCTTTTTTTAAAAACTGGGTTATATATAGTCAGTTGTCTTCTTGCTTAAACTACAAAACCCTAAAAAAAGGCATTCTCCTCCCAATCCTGTCTCGACTTCGTGTTCACCCTTGAGAAAGTTGTCATCTTTTCTTGGGAAAGCGAGTAAAAGCATCTTTCATCAACAAGAAACGATGTCTTCTTCAAGAAAGTCGTCAAGAATCGCGAGTAGGGGACCACCGAAAATGAAGGAGGGTCCTACCCACTTCGATCTCACCGAGGAGGAAGAGTTACCGAGACAGCAACAGAGCCCAATTCACTCTCAACCACGTCACTCTCCACCATCTACCCCACAAGGTGTGGGTCATCAACCGGAGGAAGAAATAATCGAGGAAGCAGATCCTGTAAGAACGCAAAAACCCTCTTTTATTTACAAGCTCTATCGTGCTTTGAAAAGCACTGGTACACCGAACTATGTAGATGATTTCCTTAAAGACAAAGGGTATGGAAATGAGTATATCTTTTTGAAACGGATGGAGGATTTGGGAATTGCTCCCAAAGGAAGGGCTGAGCAAGCACTTGCGAACATTCCAAGTGACCCTCGTGTAAGTGGATTAAATCCGATTGACGGGAATGACGATGACAAAATGTTTAGTGAATTCCAACCCAGGATGGGTGTTGCTGCGAAGGTGAAGGGAAAAAGAACGGAGCTGTTCAAATCAAAGGAACAGGAGGATCTGTTCTTCAAATTGTTGAAACGTGGGGTAATAAACCCCGGGAGCGTCGATTTTGATTTTCGGATGCTATCAATGTGAACTTAAGGGAGAAGTTCAAACCGCTTCAACTAGAGCAATTTTGCTCGACACCACGAGACGGTTATGCACAATTGACAGCATACTTTTATTCGAATCTTAGCTTTTTAGATGCGAATAGAATATCCTTCAGTGTTCGAGACCAAGATTATGTGGTGGATGTGGACATGTTGGCAGACATAATTGGAGTTGAACGAGGACGATATCAACCGGTCAAAGTTTCCATTACTCGTACCACACTGGAACTTGTCAAAGACAGGAATACAGAAAAGCGAATTACCTACACAAGAATGCATGCCATCAACATCTTGCTGCACAAAATCGTGATCAACTGTCTCCGGCCAAAATCAACATCCAAGACAGACGTGTCTAATTCTGAGGCGAAATTGATGTACACAATCAATTCAGGAAAGAAGTTCTCTCTTCCTCACACCATTCTCTTTCACATGTACAGAGCGATGGTGAAGGACAGAGGCCAGTTGCCTTATGCAGGTCTTGTGACCAAGATCTCCAGACACTTGAACATTGAACCTCCCCAGACTCTTTGTGTTCGACCATGCGACAAAATGGTAGTGGGTTTGAAAATGCTGACAAAAATGCGTCTGAAAGAGCTTGATAAGGCAATGGAGAAGTTCAAAGTGAAAATTCCAGTATCTTCTGCATCAAAAAGGAAAGGGAAGGAGCCCATGGGTGCTCCATCCAAGAAGAAAAGAACTCTTATCTTAGAGGATGAAGATGAAGAGGATGAACTCACTATCTTTGCCTTGGCAATAAAAGGCTCGACTGTTCGTATCCGAATCAACGGAACAACGGGGAAAGGAAAAGAAGCGAGAGGGAGAAGAACAGAGAGAAGTAGAGGAAAAGGAGAAGGAAGTTGAAGTAGAAGAAGAAGCGGAGACAAAGAAAAGTCTCGTAGATGAAGCCGGAAAGGAAGGCAATCAAGACTCGCCGAGCATGACCATCACTCTTCCAAATGAGGCCTTAGAAACAGGGGAGATGGCGAGAAAGGAAGGACTACACCTGTCCACAAAGTGAAGGTATGAGTCGTCGCAAGTAAATCCCGAAGATATTCGGGCTTCTCAAATGCCCGAGGAAGGACATGACACCTCAACGCCAAATGCACGATTACACCGAAGTTCCATCGTCCGCCTTTGCACCATCCCATAGAGCAAATGCCAGCACGCGACACAGACAATACAGCAGATTTTCGTCGCATCCTTGATCTTCTTCGGAAATGCGGGGGTCAAATATACGCTTTGGAATGTGAACTTCAAGTCCCGAAGAATCTTTGGACAAGCATCTTCGTTACCCCCGTCGAATCAAATGCAAGACCTCACTCTTCAAATTCAAGCAAATGCCAAAGGAGAAGAGGTGACACATCTACGGGAAGACTTGAAAAGGCTGGAAGGCATCGTACAGTCGATGGGAGATTTCCAGCTCGTGCGCGTTCCCAAGCAGACTTGACTCTTTCTCACCTTTTTAATGATGACAAAAAAGGGGGAGAATTGCCAGCTTTGAATTGAACTAAACTCAACTTTGACTTTATTTGTGTTTTAACTTTAGTTTGTTTATGTGTTTTGAGTATGACTTGAGTGTGGTGGACTTGGTGAAATTGACTGACTTGGGTGTGGATTTGAAATTGACTGTTGCATTTACAATCAAGTGTTATTTTATGGCTTTACTCATGAAAGACTAACCTATCTTTCTGTGGACGCAGAGTTTAGTTGAATGTTTAATCTTCATGAGATATCCATATTGCTTGAGTAATGTTTTGCGGGTCAAAGTTGTTCAAATCTACGGGAAAGTTTTGTCACCATCAAAAAGGGGAGATTGTTGGAGAAATCTTTCTAAAGTGTTTTGAAGCGACAAAACGTTTCCATTAGTCTAGTCGGAAGTCTGTGCGAGACCCTTGTACCGTGAGTCCAAGACTTTCGATCACGGACTCGACTCACAAGACTCAAGACTCAAGACTATTCTCATTGAGTCTCTAATCTAGCGACGAAGGCGATCCGTAACTAAAGTGTTTGGTTGAGGATTTGGTCTTATCGACTGGAGAAGATCACTTGGTTGGATTTGATATAACGGATTATTTATTCGAATTCAAGATCGTTTGAAGATCCGATGATTGACGAAATATTCTTGGAAGGTTCTATTCTTGGAAACCAAGATCCTGATTGTATGGGCGAACGGGATTGATGGGCTATCGACATGTTCCTTTAATAGCTCGAATAATCTTCTTGATTGATTCGTCCAACGGGTTGATTGGAAGAATTCCTTTGGTAAGTGCCAACGGGTATGATGGCATAAAGGAGTATAAAAGGAAGATGTTCCAAGCTGTTCTAGTGTGTGCTCGATAGAAAAATTCCAGAGTCTGAAGCTCCTTGATTGTTAGTCAATTCATATTGAGCGAAACTGTATACACAAAGAGAGTCTATACTTAGTGATACCTTGAGAAAGTGTGGTAGATCTTCTACACCGAGAAATCAAGGAAGAACAAAGGTCTGTAACATCTCTTTGTTCATAGTGGAATCCAGGAGTGGGGGCTGTCGGTGCGAAGAGTGGACGTAGGCTTGAAACAAGCCGAACCACTATAAACCTTGCGTTCAATTTTCTCTTCCCTACTCTCAGTCTTATCTTTATCGTTGCGTGCTTATTAACAAAGATAAATTGTCTCATTTCTATCGATTGTCCAGTATCGTGCGATTATTGTGAGAAATTATTCTTTATACCTATTCACCCCCCTCTAGGTACTTGTACTAGTCATATCAATATAAAGCGACAATTCAATTTCAAATCATCACAACAACATCAGCACACACTAAACATGTTAAAATAGCTTCAGTCATGAATATCTTTTCTCACAAAAATTAAATAGAGCTCAAGGCCTCTGTTTCGTTCGTAGGCGACAGAAACAGAGCGAATGGATTTTACACTGGTGAGTTGGATTTCTAGCCTCGGCTGATGTCAAGATCGGAGAATGGAGGTCCTAGACGTGTTGGAAATGAAGATCAGCACCTGAAAAGGAATTCTGAATGAGGACTAACCACTTCAAACTTCCTGGCCAGAAAACAGGGCAGAAAAGAGGAGTTTTGGCGCAGCGGTGGGAGCAGCGGAGATCGATGGCCATGGCAGATTTCTGGCGATTGAGAACGACGAAGAAGACCTGTGAATGAGAGAAATCAGTGATAAACTTTTATTAGCCCTCGTCTCCTCTCAAAATCATGCTGTGTTTTCAGGTACACGTGTAACTAAAATCCAGAGAATTGTAATACACGTGCAATGAAAATCAAAGTACAATTTTTTGGTGAAAAATTCGGGGGCAGACAACAATTCGTGGCTAATTCGGAGATCGACAACAATTTATTTTTCAGAATCACTCGTCCGAGTAAGCACTCAACGGTCACAAAGCCCTAATATTTCCTATAATGAAACTCCCGCATCTCACTTATGATCCGCTCAGAATTCTCATCTTCTTCAAGTAATTCCTAATATTTCCTAATTTGGATTCGCACTAGCTTTCTTCTTCCCCTCCTCTCACCCCTTCTTCGTCGCGCTCTCTCTCCCTCTCTCCCTCTCTCCCTCTCTCTCTGTGGCAAAACCCACGATCATCGTCTCTTCGTCTGTTCATCTCTTCGGCACTTGGCGATAATGGGGTATCAAAGTTTTCCGGCAGCGACGGTCTACTTTCGGTCTGCAAACCGTCTTTCAAAGGGGGAGAGAAAGATGAAGCTCGATTTCTCATCTCTCAATCTCTTGGCAGACGTAGCTTCTTTCATCTCCGAGGGAAAGCTAAGTCTCGGGCCTTCCATCTTTGATCGCGATGGTGAGAAGGTCACCCTCGTGACCACCACCACTTTTGGGCCAATCGGTGTCAGATGGATCGTTCGGAAGAAGAGATCCCCGCGAGCGCGAAGGCCGACATTCCACGCCCAGACGTCAAGTTCTGACCCATTTGTCGTTGTCCAAAACAACAAGCAGGAGCCTTCGAGAGCTGTCGCTGAGAACCACAAGAAGAGGTCGCGTACATTTGATTCCTCCGAAACCCACGAATGGGGAAGAGTTTCCAAGAAACCCAAGAAAACTCCCAAGACGGGTCTCGCGGCTCTAATCGGACCAAGCAAATTGCCGACGAAGTACGTAGACAAAATTCAGGAGATGCAAGGTCGGGATATGACGCTCGTGGTGGAGAAGACTCTTACTGCCACGGACATGAGCCGAGGCCAAAGTAGGCTCTCTATACCCAACAATGTTGATATTTCCTGAGCGAAGAAGAGATCCGAATCCTAGATAGAGAGGTGGAATTACCAGAGCAACTCAAGAGGTGGAATTACCAGAGCAAAACTTTTTCTTACGTGTTGATAGAGAGGTGGAATGGGGTCGCGCATCCTTACGCGCGGAATGAACTCATGAAGGATGTTGTCATTCAGCTTTGGTCCTTCAGGGTGGATGGCAGCCTTTGGTTTTGCCTCAAGAAAGTTGAAGACCAACAAGGCAATGGAAAGGATGGCTGTGATCTTCCTCCTATTTCGTGAAGAAGTAATTTATGATATTTCTCTACATTCACCCTGGTACATAACTAGTTAGCTTCACTTTTCTTATTCTTTTTTTAAAATTTCAATGTCTAGGTAATTTCATTCTTTCCTATTATTTTGGGACCACTATTGGCGTCTCAATGAAGTTAGAAGTGATAGGAGCTGGGGTAGTCCTCATAGATCAATTATGGTCGACCATGATTTTTTGATGAAGTTTTTTGTTGTTCTCGAGTTTTTCTTTTTTTGTATTTTTGGTTGCAGTTGGCATTTTATACATTCAAATGAGAAGTGTATATAGTGCTATGGAATCACTGAGCATTGGGATGGATATAGACACTAAAGTGTCCATTTTTCCATATCGAAATCCTTATAAAATTTTAACTATTTTTCATATGTTAGTGGATGTCATCACTAAAGAAATGTGCATGGTAAAGAACTCAAAAGACATAAAGATGATATTACCATAATAAAGTTGCCCCTTAATTGAACGAAATAGTAAGTCAATAGGTAAAAAGGGTATTTTTAGGCAATCACTAGTTCAATTGACACCCACCAATAATATGCGCAACAAGAAGATTGACATGGAACAAACCAAGTTTCAAAACTCTGGACCGGCTTATTGAAAGAAATCCATTTGGAATAATACATCCACTCATCAATGGACCCGTAAAAATGCACCAACCAGAATAGACAATATATTATCAAAACACTCATAAATTATGGAAGTATTAACCTGTCACAAACCAAACCACCCAGACAACATACATGAAACATGGCATCAACACGCATAGCCAGCATATTGAAGCTAGCATATACAAACCGAATACAGTCAATTTAACATCCATAGCCAAGAAATCAACATGCATTGAACATGTATCTACAGCACTTATGACTAAGAAATTACCATATGGCGAGCACATACTGCAGGTATAGCCCTTAATCCAGCATGTTCAGTAGGCAATGGAAATGATACCGGAAGCATGTGCCATTGTTCCAGGCCTCTAGGTGAAATCCTATGGTTCCCACTAAAAAGAAGCCAATCGAGAATGTAGCCCCACTTACATGGGCCTTCCTCCTTAAAAATAAATTTTGTCAAGATGTCTTGCACAGACTTAAAGACACCCTTCCGTATACTCAACCAGAATGTCACAATTTCTTAAACATGCACAAATTACTTATGAACTTCATTTAGATGAGAAGCAAGAACCTGGAAGATGAGGGGGCTTTGGTGGTCATTACTATTTGATCTGAATCTTATCGAAAATCGACCGCATCTAACTCAAGGTAATTGATAACGAGTCACAGCATTCAATAACAAACAAGAGCAACTATGCTTCACTCAACTTGACAAACAACTCCAGGCTACTGATTAAAACAAGAAAGGTCTCTGTGGCAATTAAGTAAAAGGCGGGAGCAACGAGGTACTCTGAACAGGAAATATTAACGGATGGGAATATGAGTACGAAAACAGAACATGAAGCAAAATCGCGCATTCCTACAGTTCCTGGCTAAGCATAATTGAATTCCGCAAGGCAACATTACTAATCCTTGTCTTGGATAATTTCACCGAATACCTTCTGTGCGTCGTCTAACACATGGCACCTCCCATACCTTGACACCACCACATTGAACTCAAACCAGTACTCTCGAGCCAATTAGCACCAGCAACCTTATGGACCGAAGAAACAGTGAATCTCGTTTGCGGCTATGAAAAATGAATTCGAAATTCGACACGCGAGTTTAATCGGGAAAGAAACGATATGATGAGTGTGATAATTGATGGACAAATTCCATCATCGTTGGAACGTCCTAAGGAGCTGGCCGTCTACGAAGATTTCTCGATTCTTCTCTCTCTCCCCGTATAACACGAAGTGCATACCACGGCGATTGAAATGGAGCCGAAGTTGATTGTCGAACTCAGCGACGTGAGCCTCTTCACAATTCGACGCCAACGGCCGACGGAACACTCAGTCGTGGGCCTCGAGCTTCTGTCTCCGATCTCGAAGAAGCATTTGCACCGATGAATCCACCAGCCTGCTCGCACAACTCTCGATGTTGCTTTCTACAAAGCAACCGGAGGTGATTCAGTTCGAGGTAAGGTCTGACCGTCGGAGAACCTGCGGGGGGTAGGGGGAGACATATGAATACTTAGAATCGACGGAAATGTACCTCAGACGAGAGAGGAAATCGAGAGGATCTAGGTTCAAGCTCCTTGCGTCTTCCGTGATCAGAGATGGAAGACCGGCAGTGGCCACCGACGGAGCTGGCGGCCGGCGGCAAAGCTAGAGAGGACGTGAAAGGCTCGCGGCGCCCAGAAGAATCCAAAACTTCGTCACTTTTCGGGTTTCTTTTTTGGGCGGGAGATCCGTGGAATGACGGAAGGCAAAGGATTCCTTTTATATTTCTCTTATGAAATGACCAAAATGACCAAGGCAAAGGATTCGTCGTGTGTTGAACCTTTGTTTAGGGGTGATCGGTTCCCAATTTTGGGAACCGTGGACCAGACCATTTGGTCCTAGGACCGAGAACTGAACCGGACCATCAGTTCCGATCCGGTCCGGTCTGGTCCAACATAATCGGTACTTTCTTTTTCACTAAAGAACGACTATTCACTAAAGAACGATCATGCTCCGAACCGATCAATCCAATTTGGTTCCCGAGCAATCTAATAAAACTACTCACACATGATTTCACGTGCAAAATATTCAAACTTCACTTGCGTGAATATCAATCACAGTGTATGTGTTTTACGCTTAATTTTAAGCATAAAAGCCATGAACAATGTGATTAAAGGTTGTGCTTGGCTTAGGTTTTATAGACAATATCTATGAAACTAACAAGTAAGCTTTCTCTATAAATAAAGAGTAACAACAAGAGCTTTGGTAGTCTCTTGGCCACATAAGAGGTTGTTACCTCAATTGCAATTCCGATTGCAATAAGTTTCATATATAATATTCATATATTATATGTGTTTATATATTATATCTATATAAATTATATATAAAAAAATTCGGTCCGGTCCGGTCGGTCCGGTTCCCACCTTGGAACCGGGAATCGGACTGCCGACCATGGGAACCGCCCAAAACCGGCTAGTCCGGTCTGGTCCGGTCCGTCCCGGTTCGGGCGATTTCCGTTGCACACCCCTACCTTTGTTAGCAACTGCTCTGTAGATCTTGGCCGACTGGTTAGTAGGCTTAACTACCCAACACCTGTTTTTTTCAAAACTATTTTTGTCTTCCTCTTCTTCTTTTTTTATTTTTTTTTTCTGTTTATTTTTTTGTATATTTTTAATAATTATTTCCTTTTCTTTCCCTTTCTCAGTCCATCGTCGTCTCTAATGCAACGAATCGGTTCCCGACTTCCATTACGATTTTGGAGTTGTCTGATTGCGGTCCCAATCATATAATCTGTGTGTTGTTCTATATCGCGAGGTGCTCCTTTGATTTCTCCTCTCGTGTCCCTCCTCGACCAGTAACTTCTTTCTCTTGGTCGCTTTAACCTGCTCGGTTCCTCCACCAAGATCTGCTTGTCTCTTTCTCTCAGTTGATTTCATGATTGACATCTACGTATATTTCTTGAATGTTTCCTCTGTATACAGCGAGAGACTATTATATTGACTGCGGTTATGAAATGTTCATTGGTTTGTCCAAATAGCATATATTTCAGCGATTAAAATTCACTTAATTTGTTGTATTAATTGAAGCCGAATGTTTGCTATAAAGTTGTCGATGTCTACGCACACCAAATGTTCAATGTTTTGTCCAAATGAAATATGTTTTAGTGATCTTAGACTCGCTTATGGTCAATCCCTGGTCACTATAGGATGTTCGAACGCCATTATAAGGAGTGAAATTTGGATTGTGGTCATTGGAGTGCTTGCTGGCCGGCACCTATTAAGCATGACTTTGATGTATTTCAGTGTCATGGGAGGAAGACGTTGCTTGTCCATGATAAAACATTAATATATTGCTCTTTGCTCATCATTTCTATTGTGTTTCAGTCTCATGTCCATGCTAGATAGCTTGGAATCCATATCAATTTATCATCGAACGATTGCATTTTTACGGCTTTAATATCTGGAGCATGATCTAAAATCTTGCTGATTGTGACTGTTTCTTTACCAATTCACACGTTTTCATAATCCAACAGTGGATGATTATGGTGGGATATCAGTCAATCAAGATAACAATATTTTACTATCTCAGGACAGTCAGAGAAGGTTAATTACCATATACTCCATTACTACCTCTACTTGACATGGAAATATCACCTCGTTGTCTGCAAGACGCCAACATATAACAGGCTAGTCTGCTAGACCCAAACTAACCCAAATGAACCAAATCTAATGTTCTTTGGAATTGGAAAGCTTGCAGAATCACAGCAATAGCAGATATGATGATGAGCAACGCCAAAAAATTTATAGATGAATAATAAATTGGACGAAACAAGCCAAAGCAAGCTGGATAAAGAAAGTCTCATGAGAATACATGGACCTTTTACTACGAGGTTAGTCTCCAGTCAACAGGGTATTATCAGCAGTACAGCCTAATTCATCTCTAATTGAGCGCTTACTTCCAAAGGCTGGCACCGAATCAGCATATGAAGCATCTGAAACAACTCCTGCCCTTTTCACCGCCTGGATAGCGACCTATGTAAATCAAACTCTTGGCTCTATACAGTCCAACCAAAGTCACCAACAAAATTTCAAAGGAAAGACGGCATCCGCTTTGATGTCGTTCTCTTTCTCCAGTATGTTAAGAGTTTCCATGTTTTCAACTAGAAAAGCCCCAAAATCGGTCAAATGTGCTCGTGAACAACACTTCTCTCTCAGCAAGACGGCATAGAGCACAGGCAAGCCGATCAAATAATCCCCGAGGCTTCGCCTTTCCATATAATAAGACAAATCCAGTAGGGCAAATCTCAAAGAAGAATGCCACAGCTCGACCACAAGAGAAACTATACGCAAAGCCTCACTTTTCGAAATTCAAGAGATTTTGCGAAATGACGCAGTTTAACCTGGTCACTTCGCACGAGACCGATGGTAACTCTGCATCTCAAAGGCCTTAGTCATTTCCACATTCAAGAAAAATTCCCAGGCGAGCCCAATTAGCTACCTAATGACGCGGAAAATTGACGATGTTTCACAGTTATCAAACTCACAACAAAGCATAAAAAATTTTCACGGTACAAAATTATAAACTAACGGATGGTAAATTTATCACATGTACCAATTTGGGGATTTTTATGGTCAAAAAATTAATTTTGAGTAAATTTACCAGAGGTGTACTAGTTTCGAATTTTTGGTGATAAAAAAATTAATTTTTGGTAAATTTATCGTAAGGATATCGATTTGAGATTTTTTTGTGATAATAACCATAATTATAATTAGTAGTATTTTACAGAACGATAATTTACTCATGCGATATGTATAGGAGGTGGAGAGAAGAATCTGACCATGCTTTGCTCATAAAGCTGGAAGTGTCACGATTAACATGCCCCACCTTACCTATACAAGCTATAATTATTGGCTGTCCTACGTTCAATTACGTAAATAAAAATGATGGGTTTATAACATATTAGTTGAGCATAGGGTCATGAGAGTACTCAACTTCTATTTTCAAATGCAACACTTGCTATATTCTCAATATTTTCGATCTATTAAATTATTATTTACCATGAAAAGGGAAGGTTGAGACCTTTTATAAAAAGAAAAAAGAAAAGAAAAGAAAAGAAATGTTGAGATTGGTGTAATTATTGTTTTTCCTTCTTAATTTTGGGTCAGAGGTTTGAATCTCTTAAGGCACACCGGTTGGTCATCAATCTCATTTTTGAGGGAACTTATTAGTTAAGGTGATACATTCTCAGATAAACCCAATCCCACCGTTATTCCACTAGTGTGAGCTAAATCCATTTTAGGAGGGTAAGATTCGAAATCTAATTAATTATTTTTTTTTTATAAAGGCCAAATTTAAAACAAGTCTTAGAGAATCAAAGAGAGTAGCTAACAGGTTTAAGGTATAGTGGCGAAGCCTATGTAGAATCCGAGCCACGCTAAAATTAATTTTACTTGACTATATAGAAAAATGATTCCTTTAAATCATGATCGTTAACTTGTGAGATTCAAATGTGGAACCCACATGGAAGTCATGAAATTAATAATCGTGATTCAACCTGTCCAATGAATCAAATCGAGGAAGTAATTGGTGAAGGAGAGGAGGAAGTCCTCCAAAATCCTAAGCCCATCACCTTTTTGCAATTGTTTGAACCTCGCCTCCAAATGGAAGCTTCTCATGATTAGCATAGGTGACCGCCAAAAAAGGGCAGCTTTTGTTTTTATTTTTTAGCCCAAAAGAAAAAGGCGAGGTTTAGAGGTTTCCTTTTGGCCTAGTATATAGCCAAACATTTCTTTCCTTTTTATGATAAGTCGTCTTTTTTCTTTTTCCATTGCCTTATCTTCACCTTGTAAAGAATGCTTAAGATCCTTGTCCAAAAAAAAAAAAAAAGAATGCTTAAGATCCTTCTCTCAATATCATCGGGAAAACTTAGATTTGCTACCTAGCTTAAATAATTAACAGAAGTAAAAAAAGTTTGAAAGATTCATGAGTATTGCCATATCGAACTTGGAAGTTGTAGTTCATGCAGTCTGAGTTTGACTGCCATCACATATTCTTTGCACTGGAATTTTATCACTCTTAAATCACTAAATCGGATAATTTCCACCATATGAGAAATCAATAACCCCGCCTGCAGTAGCCATAGACTCCGTAGAAGGTATGTGTGAAAGTAAGCACAAGCAAAATGAAAGCAACAATGACGGAAATGGTTGACCACGGATTGTCAAAGTAGTTGTTCTTGAGAATGGCTCTCCAGGCATTCCACTTTAGCCTGAGAGCGACTTTCCAGTCAAACCAATTCCGGTTGCGGTACCGGTTCATTTCAGAGGACAGATCTTTAAGATAATTGTTTTGCTCGTCGAAGACCACCTCTTGGCAAAGCTGGTGGAAGAAGTCAGCTACCTCAGCGTCGCTCCCAAGGTAGTGCTCGATAATCCCGCGGCTGCAGAAGTACCGGACGTCCTCGGGGGAATTGATCAAGTTGTGCATGAAGATTACGTACGAGGTGACGTGGTGGGTGCAATTGAAGTGAGACTGCTCGAAGGGGCTATCAAGTTGAGGAAGAGCGACCTCGTCCCTTCGTAAATCTCAATGGACGGGATCCGGAGGATCCCGTTCTTGAACTGGATGTCAACCCAACTGCAGCCACATCTGGACCTTATCTGGATCTCGGCTTCCCGGAGCTCGCTCAAGCAGAATGTGAGTGGTTGCGGCATCTCCAACCATTGCCTGGGCGGGTTCGAGCACAAGGGCAGCACGCTCCTCTGGAGCACTTCGAGGAAATGGACCTTGCCAAGCTTGTATAACGGGTCGAACTTCGATCTTTTGCCGTGTTCGTCAGATACGATCTCCTTCGGCATCAGAGGGCCGAAGAACTTGATAGCCAGCTTGGCCACGCACTCCTTCTGGTTGGGGTCATGGAGCTGGAGATTGAGCAGCCGGCCGAGTACGAAGAGCGGGATCTGATTCTCGAGCATGATCATGTCCCGCCGGATCTGGACTATCAATTCCCGCATTGAGAAGACAGGGTCATTGGGAAGGTAGCCGAGTTTCTCAAACCCCTGGGCGAATCCCTGGAACATCTCGATCACAAAGCACCCGTCGAGAACCATCATCTCCACGAACTCGTCGCAGGTCTTTGATATCCTTCCCTCATAGCAGGTGCGAGCCCTCTGCTCGACCTTCTTCACCGAGTCTAGATAGAGGCCTATCCCCTGACCAGAGCGCTCGAGGATGCGGTGGAGGCAGCGCCACTTGTGCCGCTCCATATGGCGGAGATTCTCCTCATCATGGTGGTACGGCCCAAGAGAGACAATCTGGGGGACCCAGGTTTTGTCCTCTCCATGTTTGAGATAGCGTGGGATCCGGTAAATGGAGAGCTTTCCCCACGAGCCTAGCACGTTGTCCAGGCGACCTTGCTCGAGCTTCTTTTCAATGGAAATGACCCACGCTCGGACTTGGGAGACCTCAGCTTATGATAGGGGACGACCTCTCCCGCATAGGTTGATTTCCTGGGGAGTCGAGATTTCACAGTTTCTTGGAACTTGAGAGTGGTTACATACCAACCCAAGAGCTCCTTGCAGCGAATGGCAGTCATTTCATGTGAAGAATTGGTCTGCTTTTCTCCGTCTTTGCCTTAAATGGGTTTTTATCCTTTGATTTGATGCTTTCTAAGCAAAAATAAAAATGAAAAACTAAAAAAGAAGGAATTGCTACTTTTATGGCTGCGGGTTCTGGAACAAAGGAGAGACTGCTCCTTCAGAGAAAATATTCATGCTCCAGTCTAGTAGTTGATTAGCACGTGTCCAACTGGGCCCACAAATTTCAACTTTGTTTTCTCTTTTCCTTTTCTTCTCTCTCTTTCTTTTTTCCTCCCTCACCATCGTCCCGACGATGGAGCAAGCAAGTTCGCCCAGAACCAAAGTAACAGTGAATAATATAATATACTCTCATTTTTCCAACAGTAAGACTCAAATTGAGTTTTATAACATTCTAGGACTTACGAGGTCAAGTGGATTACTTCATTAAAACAATAATGTTTTAAGGTTGGCTATTATAACAACAATTAGTATTATTTAACCGAAAACCAAATAGAGTAATATAACATTTTGCGCATGCGATATGTATTGAAGGAGGTGGAGTGAAGGTTCTGTCCATGCATTGATGGGGGAAAGGAAAGAAGATTTGGCCCGGAATAAGCTGAAAAGAGTGTGATTATTAACATGCCCATACCTTATTCATCGCATCATAGAGAATGGTAGGGTTTTTATTTTGCCCCGCTTAGCTTTATAATTTGATTTTCATGAGCCAGAATAATTTAATTATTAATGGGAGAAACAGATAGTCGAATATCGTAGCATTTTGCATGTAACTCCCCGTAAGAACAGCGTTAAAGGATAGCACGAGGATTAGACGCCAGTATGCCCATCTAACCTCTCTCGTAGAAGCTGTCAAGTGAGTTTTAGTTCATTTTTCAGATAAACCCAATGCCACCATCTTTTTCAGCAATGTTGTTTTTGTTGCTTGTTATAAATAGGGGTGTCAATGGGTCGGGTCGGGTCGGGTTTTGATGTTACCTGACCCGACTCGAATCGTAAGGGTCGCATACTATGATCCGACCCAAACCGACCCAAAACACATTAGAGCATAATTGAAAATTTGGGTCGGGGCTGGTCGGTCCAAGTCGGGTTTTGGGTTTTCCCTTTTTCCCCTCCCTTTCTCTGGTAAGACAATTGTGATGGCACTAATCACACAAAACTCTCTTAATCAAACATATTTAATTTGCCATGACAAAAATTCAGCATAGATTTGGAAAGTAGTATTATCCCCACATCATTACGTAATCAATCAAGATTAAAACAAGAGCTTCTTAAAAACCTATTCTAGAATTTGGAAAGAACAACGAAAAGACAGTTAGACAAGCAGAAATAAGCCATTTGGGTTATTTCTAAGTCACGAAGTAGCTCGCCCAGAGCATTGGCTTCAGCCACGGCAGACCCAAATCATCGTTTCCCATTCTTATTATCGGGCTCACCTGAAGAAGCAAAATCGACAAAAAAAAAAACAACGAAAATCAAAACCGACCCTTTCACTTTCTTCTTCATCACGTAGTCGACATGGAAACACCAAAAACAGAGGGTACAAAAAGAAAGGCAATGCAGCGGTTATCATCACTTTCTTGTGGCTGGTCTTGAAGACTCCGATGCTCCGCAAGTGGCGATGGATATCGAGAGCCACCTTCTCCGGCTCCAGGAAAAATCAACCCAAGTTTGTCCCTTTCTCTATCGACCCACCTCGAGAAAGATCAGAACCTTTCTCCTCTGCAAATGTTGGCGACGGAGGCTGAAAGAGGGCCGTTGCTGGGTGGTAGGGGATTTTGAGAGCCATCGATGGCAGCGGAGTCGAGGGAAGGGCTCTGAAGTTTCAGTCACTCTCTGTTTCACGAATGTTTCTGTGACGTTGGGTATGAGGAACGTGTTTGGGTTTCACATAAGTAACATGTTCAGGATCGAACAATGCTCCAATCCTGACCTGACTCGAAACATGCATACCGCTTGTTTTATATCTATTATCCAAACGATATTAAAACTTGAAACATGTACCAAACTTGTTTCGTGTTCGGGTCATGTTCATATTGTGTTTGGGTCAAGTCGGGTCGGGTGTTTTGGACACCCCTAGTTATAAACATTTGGGTCCATTGCACATGTGGTGACTATGTTCCTATGTTTTTTATTCCAAGGTTTCGCATGTTTAGTAGAAAATGAATAATTTAAAAAATATTTTTCTAAAAACGATATCTTATATCACTTAAAATAATTAGTCAATAAAAATATTTTCATCATTGACAACAATTTATATCTAAATATTTTCGTGAACGATGAAAATATTATTCATTTATATTTTTGTAAGTGATACAAGCAATAGTTTTTAGGAAATTTTTTTTCAAATTATTTATTTTCTGTGAAATAAACATAGCCTAATTATGATCTATTACATTTTTGTTATAAACAGCACACGGTATACAACGAACTCTTAGCTGTGGGTTAATAGCACATAAAAAAACTGGTCAATAAAGAATGAGAGTGTCAAAATTCGTGGACCATGTCGACTTTAATAAAAGGAGAAATGCTACATTTACTAATTCTGGGTTGCTAAATTGGTATACTAAATAATGCAACAAATAAACTATTATTGAGTGCTGAAGATGACTCTCTTACTTTACTTCCCACTTTCAATTTGCTATAAACCGTTTTACCTCATAATATCACACGAGAAGCATAACGATTGATGTATGTCAACTTAATTGTGTTCCAATGCTTACCAAAACACTTTTCTTTTCTAAGATTTAATTTTGTTTCATCCCTTTCCTCTATCCACTATGTGACGTGAGTTACAAAAATGGACAATTATATATAGTTAGTTTACTTATAGGCAATAATTACACTATGTACTCTACTGAGGCATGGCAAGGACGAATAGGAATATAGTCCTTTTCTTGAAATTAATAATTGAAGGACGTTTGAGAGCTTACCTCTTTAAGTGAGGAAGCCATGCCAACGCAGAGTACATTAGTGAGAGCTTTTGTCAATGCAAAGGATTTTAGGCTAAGGAGTTTTCATGAAATATAAATATTGTTTGGTAAATCCTATTTATAAAAATACATATTGTGTTTGGTAAATACTATTTGCATTGGGCTTTTTACAAATAATTTAAAAAATAATAATAATAATAATAATAATAAAAGAAAAAGGTAAGGACAATGGAGAGGACAAAAAGGAAGCTAATCTGGAAGGAGAATTTATACTTGCCTTCTAGTTCATTAAGGCGAGAAAGTATGTGATTCTCCTTAAGGCAAAACCCACCCAGAAAAAAAGGAGATTCATAACTTCATTAAGACCTACCCTAAAACTAAAATAATCATACTTTTAATTCCCCTTAAGATAAGTGCTTAATGGAGAATTCATACTCATCTTTACACACAACCCACAAAAGTGAAGAATCAAAGTTGATGACCAAGTTGAACAAATAATAAGGGGTAGGATTGTGTTTCGTTGCATGTTTCTAACCAAGCCTCCAATGAGGCCAAGTGAACCCAGACGCACAACCTCAGGTGGCCCAAGAGAGGCGACTTGTGCAATCTCAGGTGGCTTAGGCAAGGCGAGCCCGGGAATTGTGCCACCTTGGGGGCCCTTGACGATTGTCGGCGTTTGTCGGTGAATCTGGAATAATGCAGCACCTTGTCCTGAGTTGTCATGGGTGGGGCCCTTGACGTTGAATCTGGGACGATGTAGGACATTGACTCTCTTTTTCTCTCTAAGTCGTGCATAGATTCCCGGTTCCACTGGCCAACTTAATTACACATTTGCCACTACACAACCGCCTTCCTCCTTGTCCCCAGTCAAATTCTGATGCAATCCCACTCTTTCGAAATTCTCATGCGAGATATTTAAATCCTCGAGACGACCATCGGAACTCGGTACTTTTCTTGTCATCAATCTTTAAGGAAAAAAAAAATTAAGATTGATGTACTTACTATAATTTCTTTCTAATTTTGGATCAGATGTTTTATATCTCTTAAAACACACCACTCAATAATCAATCTCATCTATAAGAGAAATTATTAGTTGAGGCAATAAATTTCATTTTCAATTTCACTATTATTCCAGCAATGTTGTTAGTTATTGTTCGTTATAAAATTCCAGGTCCATTGCACATATGATCACTTTGGTCCTATCCTTTTGACTCTAATTATGATATGTTACTTTGTTGCTATTAAAGGGGCAGTGTGCGCCATCAACTTTGCCATTGGGATGACACAGACAGATAAAAAAATTCAATGAATTGACAAATCTCGACTATGAATGATAATTATTTATGATATACATTATCTACCTCAGGAAAGTTGCGCAAAATACAGGCATGACAAAGATTAGGTCTCAAGGTGTGGTGGCACTATGCAAATCATTCCGAAGTCCAAAGGCCCAATTCAAGATTTATTAATTTAGGGAGGGGGAAAATGTGTTCCATTGTCCATGGTTGACTAGGGGATTAAGACTACCCACAAAAAAGAGAAAAAGAATATAAGAAATTACCCCACGTAATTTAATTGATCTGATTTTACATTGACATGTCCAATCACATGTTTATACATAGAATTGATTTCATATGATAAAAAAATTCACAATGCTTCAAATGATCGTTTGTTCTATAGAGATGACTCTCCCACCCACAAGATTATCCTGATATCATTGTCATATCATGCACGTGGTGTGTATAAAGAAATGGAGTGAAATTTCGTTTAGCATAATTTGGTGGGTGGGAAAATAACTAAAAGATATCATTGTAGATGAGGAAGTGATGCTCCCATTTAATCCATTTCAAAACGAGTTATATAATATCCTAGCCTCTATGATGTCAGGCCAATTTCGTAATTTTACTAATGTACAAGGGAGATAAACAATGCGGCTCACCTTGCCTATGCTACAAGGTACAATTATTGGATTTGATTTGAATCGGACACCTCATGCTCCACGTGAAACAAGTATATATAGTTCCCCTGCTCCATCACAGAGAATGGTTGGGTTGTAATTTTGCCCCGCTTAGCCTTTTAATTAGATTTTCATAGGCCGATATAATTTAATTATCCAAATATAGCGGCATTTTGCATCTTGCATGCACTTTTAATCAGATTTTTAAAATTAATGTTGTGATTTACCTTGTCCAATGAACTTGGGTTGAGAGAAGAAGTTGGTTAAGGAGAGGAGGGAGTCTCCATACTCCATAACCCATCACCTTTTTCCCAAGCTAGCAATGACATGTGATTGGGAGTTTCATTCCCCACTTTTTCAAGGGACGCTGGAGGTGGAGACGTTTAGTTTCATGTGTAGGATTCGATTCCTATATTTTACAAAAATGCAGGGGTTAAAATTTGAAAGTGGATTGAGAGTTAAAGTAGCACAAATAAAAAAAGAAAAGGAAAATAAAGAGCTAGCTTGGTTTAAATTATCTTGCAATTTCGAAGAAGCTTTGAAGAGAATTTCGGCGACAAGAGTAGAATGCGGGACACCACTCTCAACGTTAACTTGGGAGGCTTCAAAATGAAGCTTTGAAGGAAGGATTTTTTAGTGTGAGGCACACCACTTAAAGATTGTCTTCACTCTTTTGAGGGCAATCTAGCCTCTTCATGAACAATGTCGTGACCCTCGCCCTTGTATAATCATATATTATATCTTTAACTTAATAATGGTATTTCTAAATAAATCATTGAAGTATAAATAGTATGCAATATCATAAATAACTTATGCGGAGCATTAAAATCATTAATCAGGATCGACTATTAAAGTGGTGATTGTATATTCTTATTATAGCTATTTTTTAGGAACTTTGATGCTATTCGCTGCTTATTAGTTATAGCATTTGTTGCTTATGGAATCAAACATGTAATAAGCCTTGCATTACTTAAACTAGTCAACATATAGTGCTGTGGAAATGCTGCTTATTGGGATGGATATAAACATTAACGTGTCAATTTTTCAAGATTGAGAAGAAGTTTTGATTAGTTGAATTCCTTAGTGTGCTTTGAACTTACTGCCCTCGATGGATGCGGTCAAATTTCATATTTATTGGTTTCCCAAACGTGAAAGTGACTCGGAACATACAAAAATAATAATACTAAGCTAATACTTTTCGCGGTCAAGTTAATTGCAACAAAATATGCTTTACCTCGCATGAGGCCGAAAGACATAAAAAGAGAAAGTCTCAACTGCATGTTTGATGTTTGTGACCATTTGGGTTGACAAAAAACAAGTATTCCAGTTCATAAAGGAGCTTAAAGAATTACTTGCTGATGATCACAACCCACATCTAATTTTCATCACAATTAAGAATTGGTCCGTGTTTCTCTGTCTTTGCTTTAACTCTATCTTTGCTTTAAACGGGTTTTCATCCTTTAACGCTTTCTAATAATAAAAAAAATATAAAAGTGGAATTGCTATTTTAATGGCTAAGGGTTTTGGAACAAAGGGGAGATTCTTCTTTACGGAGAAAATATTCAGGCTTCAGTCCAGTAGTTGATTACCAACATGTCCAAATGGGCCCACTAATTTCAACTTTGGTTTCCTTTTCCTTTTCTTCTCTCTCGATCTTTTCTCCATCCTCCATTCGAGCAAGGAAGGTCGCCTGGAACCAACGGCAACATTGAATAATTTAATATTTTCTCGCTTTTCCAACATTGAGATTCAAAACGAGCTTTATAATATTCTATGTCCTATGAGATCACGAGGAGTGCGTCATCAAAACAACAATATTCAAGGTTCACCACAGTCAGCAACAGATCTACGATGGATTCCACCGGATCAAGGAGTAATCAAGATAAATATCGACGCGGCTTACCAACCTCTTGACAGCGAAGCTTCCGTTGCTTGTGTGTGCAGAAATTCTTCAGGCATATTAATCGATGGATTTGCGAAATCTGTCTCTACATCTTCGGCCCTGCAAACGGAGGTGATAGCATTGAATCTCACACTGAAATTTGTGATACATAAAGGACTGGAGATGGATCGAATACACCTGGAATCGGACTGCTTAACAATGGTGAATGCCATCCGTAATCCGACTCTGACGCCATGGGAGCTCCGTTGCCTCTTCGACGAAAATGCAGACCTTCTCCTTCGATGCCCTAATCTTAGGGTTTCCCATTGCAATCGGGAGGCAAACGTAGCAGCGGACCGGGCCGCGAAAGCCCATGGAGCTAACCTGCTATCTACCAACTGGGTTTTTTTCCCACCTTCGTTTATGCGAGATCTTTTGTATGCTGACTGTATGCATGATGTAATTTCTTCAGCTTAATATATTAGTTACTTTTTCGACCAAAAAAAAAAAAAAAAGTTGTTTATTATAATAATAATTTTTATCAACCCATTTTCCTAAGCGAACTAAATATCGAAAAATGAAGAAAACATTTTTTCTGAAAAAATATTTTTCGCGAACTAAAAGGAGCTTAAGAGTTATATTTTATTTCATCCCTTTCCTCTAACCACTACAGCCATATTTAGTTAGTTAACATGAAGGTAATATTTTTATTTTGTAATCTAATGAGGCATGGCAAGGACGAATCACAAGTCTTCTTCTCAAAATTACTAATTGAAGGACGTTTGAGAGCTCACATCTTTGGTTGAGTGAGCCATGTCCAACGTAGAGTACTTTAGGGAAGGCTTTTGTCTATACAAAGAAGCTTAGGCTAAGGGACTCTCATGAAGTACATATACTGTTCGGTAAATCTTATTTGTAAAAATGCAAATTGTTTTTCGTAAATATTATTTGTGTTCGTAAATATTATTTGTGTTGGTTTTTTACCCATACCCGACCCGACCCGTACTCGACCTATACCCGACCCATTTAACGAAACTTAAAAAAACTTATATATATTTTAAAAATGGTATTACTAAAATGGTTTTATACAACACAAAGAGATTAATAACTAATAAGCATGTGAGTTCATGAAAATTTTATCGTCCTTCTAGCTAAAAGAGGGACAAAAGACTTGTCTATACGTGAAACATGTTGTTCTGCTCACTTCCCAGAATAACGCACGAAGAAAGGTGGCGAAAGTTGGGTACATAAGATACGAGGAAATTACTTAATAAAATATTTATAGCAGACCTAGTCAAATCCTAGTGAAGTGTTTGCTTGCCAGAGCTCATTAGGAGGAAGAGCATACAAAAGCTCAGGCTGCATATGGCCTATCAAATCCCTATCAATAGTCTGCTGAAACCTTTAAAACTGCGCAAGTTTTTTGGCCACATTATAGATTTGTCCGAATACTTGTGGATAAGGAAGTACTATAAAAGCATTTTTCAAGCTTGTGGAACAAAGAACTAAAGCACCCCTAAAAACAGAGAAATCTTTAACTATATGTAAATGCACTACCACCTACTCGTTTCACGCTTGTTTTAACTAGAAAAGAAAGAACATGCTCAAAGTTTGGAAAGCATCGGTCTAAACATGAGAGCTCTAAACATGAATTGTTGGTCATGCAATTACTGATAAACAAGCACATGCATTTTGTTATGCCAAGTATGGAGGCAAATACCTAAACACTATCCAAAAAACAACCCCAGCTCGTGCTTGGTCAGCCGATTGGGAATTATAAATGGCCCTTATTGTGACGCAATTGAAATCAAAAGGGAATAACATATAAATTGCTCATGGCCTTGTTTCATAGTTTCAACTCTGTTTTCTGTAGCATTTTTTTGTCATTGACAATACCAGAAATCACACTACTTAATCGCCAAAGTCTAACTCGAATTACCAATTCATCATGTGCTGAACCTCTGTTAGAAAATGCTCTAGAGATCTTGGCCAACTGATTACCTATGCATTGAACAGAACAAAGCAAAACGAAATCAATATCAAATATCGACTCCAATTTTTATCCACAAAGAAGATCGAATGAGCACTGCCAAAGTCGCGTACTCTCGTTGCCAAATGAGACAACCTCACAGGAAGACTCTTCTTTATCCTTGATCATGGAATAATTCTAGCAACCTAGGCTTCATTGTTTTGCATGCCTTAGAGTTGTAAAGACATGAGCACACCGTCACCGTGACGTTTGATCAAATAGTACAACTACAAGCCCTCGATTCAGGGCATTATTTTTACCTCGTGCCTTTCTTGTCTAATCAATATCTTACTTATCAAAACGCAAAAATCATGGACTTTGAAGAATTTAAAGTAAGAACCCAAAGAAAGACCATTTTTCCTCGTAGTTAACCTAGCTCGAAGAAACGAAATCCAATCACATAATCGGAATAACTAATATCAACTTGTGATCATGGCGAATCAAAAACTACTCAAGAGAAATCCCCCATAACGGCATGTTCTCTCCCATATAATCCCAACAACTGAGGAAACGAAAGCACGGCACATAATCAGTGCAAGAAGTGATCATTACTTAGAAGATTTACACCTCAGCAATCTTGACCTTGTTGCAGACCTCCCAAAGAACCCTCGGTTGTTCATTAAGAAAACTTCCTGAAACCAGACACTATTTTTGAAAGAAAACTTTAGAGACCCTATAGCAGTTATTCAAAGAACTAGACCCATCTTTTTTAAAGACAAATTACTATTTTACTCGAGAACTGAAGAGGCATCTTAAAAATTGCTGTATGAGAAATGAAGAGACACGTCCCCTAATGCGTCCATTAAAGCTTCCGTTAACGCGTAATGCTAAAGCATTTGAACTAAGGAGACACATAACCTAAAGAGACGCTAATATTGGTCATTAATAAACTATAATTACAACAAATTATCATTACTACATATTTAGTAGAAGAAACTTGGGATGAGTACGTTGATAATTGCTCAGAAGCTTTTTCAAGTTTAGGTTGAAACACTTCAAGTATCAAAGAAATGGTGCCGGCACACTCACGTGTAACGATGTAACGAAAATCATTTTGTGATGTAATTTCGGCTTGTCAATTGGCCCATTCTCTACCCTTTCGTTACATTCCTTTGATGATCGAAAATGGTGAGCCCGGTAGAAATCTTTGCTTCATGCCTCCGATGATTGAAAATGATGGGCCCGGAGCGTCATTTTAGTGCGTGCTTGTGTTTGAGATATGTGGGTCAAAGGGGCCCAAATGAAGATCATCTACTTGTTTGACCACAAAAAAAGGTGAGATATGGTGTCAAATAAAAGTTGCAGTCGAACACAAGTGACAACCTAGGAAATAACAAGGAAGTTCGATTTTCCTATTGAAGCAAAATATTCTTTCCCTAGAACACATATGGGGGATCAATACCTTTTTAAAAGCGTTGAGTGGATGCTTACCTTAAGAAAGTTGTTAGGATAGATACAGTTGTCTAAGTTACAAAATGCTACGACAAAAAATTAATGGAAATAAAGGGAAAATTATATAAAGCCTCCCAAACTTTGGAGATAGTACGCGATTATTCTCTAACTTTTCAACTATTACATAGTACCCCCTTAACTTTCGTTTTGTTCCACCCATTAACTGTCTACTCTTTGACTACCCATTTAACTCTCTACTCTCTGTTCTAGTCAAGACACGCAATGGACAAGATGTTTAGGAAGTGAAAGGTATATTTTCATTTCACTTTTTAATGAAATGTCTCTTTTACCCTTATTTATTGTGGATTAACTAATATGGTAATAATAGAAAGTAAAATCTAACCCAAAGTCAACCCACAAAGCCAGAGTCGATTAATTTTTTTTTTTTTTTTACTTTTGATGGTTTTTAGGGATTAAAAATTTGAGGTATCAACCACCCGTTGGGTGGCCTCGCTGGTGGCGGGCCTCTCCCCCTAACGCAAGGGGAGAGGTTCGATTCCCGGAGGTCGCATCTGCGACTTGCCCGGGGTGCGTGGGTGGTGGTTTCCTGCGTGCCTCCCCAGGGTTTACTCGCCGGGCCGCCACGATTGTCTGGGTCCCCAGGTTACCAAAAAAAAAAAAATTTGAGGTATCAACACGCCCCCTCTCAATAATATTAAATAAATACATTGATTTAAATGGATATGTGCATAGGTTTTTTTAGTAAAAATGATATTGTTGAATGTAATACTTTCATATCTAAATCGAGTGAAATTTAAAATTTGGAAATAATACGTACAAATTATGAAGAAGCTACTCTTCAAGCAAGCACTATTTTTTCAACTTTTCGAACTTTTTCAATTTCATTGTTTATTTCTTTTTGATGAATTTGAAAAAACGAGAAATAACAGGTACGTGAGTAAGAAATAATTCTATAAACCATGTGTGCGTATATATACCCTCAAATATATCTTATTGTTCCTTTTGATTTTAATTAATTCACTTTAATTGATTGAATTTTCTTTCCGTTAATTTTTTTATTCACCGAATCAAATTGCTTGAATGAAAGTAACCAAACTCAAGAGCTTTATCTCTTCTCTATTTTCCAGATTTATATTTAGAGTTAATTAGGATATCAATAAATTTTATTAGTAAATGGAATTTTTCACGTAATCAAATAAGCTATAGTTATATTATTTTAAATTTCATTAATATCATTATCATATGATGTGATGCACTTTTTAATAAGAACTTTTTTTTTTTGTTTAATAAGTAAGTATTATAGGGTAAATGAAGTATAACAGCTTAGGGGCATCCCGCGGCAATACTAATAGATTTAATAATTCAAAAAGATGGAGGTAGGAAGTCTCCACATAGTAGCCAATACAACATTTGACTAGGAAGGTCTAAATTTTTGGTATAGTGAAGCTTTACCTCTTACATTTTTACTCACTTTTTAATACAATCTTATACGGGGAAAATAATCCAATAAATCCTTAGACCTATTGTGCTTTTACCTATGCAGTCTTGGATCTTTCAATTTTGCCAATTGAATCATAAATATTTTTTCCATTTGCCAATTGAGTCAATTTGGTCAATTTTATTTGGAAATCACTAATGTAAACGTTGATTATCCTAATAGACAATTTTGAACAATAATTTAATATTTTTTTCAATTTTCATATAATTTTATTCTTTTCCTGTTTTCTTTATTTAATTTTTTTTTTAAACTAGTGGCCAACGAGAGCCACTAGCTCCTCCCCAAGCTTGGGTGAGGCCATCGTAGTCGAGAGTGAAGGCATCCTTGCCTATGCCTAGCAAGGCCATGGCGAGGCTAGCATCGTCCATAACCAGCTAATTGAATCCTAAACCTTATCACATTTTACCAATCGAGTTAATTTAGTCAATTTTAGTCTGAAATCACTAAAATGAATGTCGATTGTCCTATAAGCATTGTCGAACCGGTGTGGATAATTTTTAATAATAATATAATTTTTTTCAATTTTGTATTCTTTTTTTCTTGTTTTCTTTCTTTGTTTTTTTAACTAGTGGGTGGCAAGAGTCATCAAGCCCTCACCAAGACTTGGGTGAGGCCATCACAGTCATGAGCAGAGGCAGCCTTGCCTACAGCCGACAAGGCCATGCAACTAGCAAGGCCATGGCAAGACTAACCTTGCCCTCAATCGATGAGGGCTTTGCAGCCCTTGCTAGTAGCCGGTGATGCATCGATGACCTTTGTCGACCATTGGTAAAAAGAAAGAAAAAGGTTAAAAAAAATATAAAATTTTCATTAAAAATTGTTCACGTTAGTGCCATTTGTGCCGTGTAGGACATGCTAGTGTCCATGTCAATGATTTCCGATTAAAATTGATTAGATAGACTTAATTGATAAAACGTGAAAGATTTAGGACTCAATTGACAAAATTAAAAAATTTAGAATTGAATTAGTAAAATTGCAATAGTTTAAGACTTTTCAAACAATTTTCCTACTCATTCAGTCTATCTCCTCACAAACAAGAACCGTATTTTAGCCAATTTCATATAGCGACTGTACATGAATGCTTTCAAAATTAAAACGATCCACACATTTCACTTGTGTCCTACCTTATTGATGTAGCAAAATACTGAAAAGAGCGATGTTTGAAACTAGTCAAATTGTACTATAGAAAATAAATTAGGCAAGCATAAGCTACAATGAAGTTCTTCATCGATCCTACGGAGCTAATTGACATTTTTAAGTAATATGATGAAGTTCTTGAACGATTTAAGACAACATAATTGAGATCAAAATCTTGATAGTATTAATTATGTTTCATAACAAACATTGAGTTGCATGGTTTTTTTTTTTTTTTTAATATGTTTAAATTCTCTCTTTTGCTTACAGCATGGGTCGACTCGACATTGCTTCATTTTCTAACTTTCAATAATCACATAAATATAATGCGCTCGACCATTAATATTAACATGGCTTTTTTATTCTCCCTAGTCCATATTATAACATTGCCTAACTTCGGTTAATGTACAATGGGTTTAAAATAGAATTTAGCCTGCTTCTTTCTACTTATAAAATGAAGCACTGGAATCATATTAATAATTGTTTTTTTAATTTGTGTCGGTTATTGTTTATTGTCAATAACCATAATATCTTTTGCTTATATAGAATATCATGAAGATACATCACCGATGCTCGATGAACCCTAGAGGTCTCTCCCAAATGGAAACTCATCTCGACCAACTCAAAAGTGAAGAGCGATACTTGTAAAATTGCCTATTGATATTTATGTGTTATCTATATCACATATCGTTGGGCATGCATGGTGTATATCTGCCCATTGTTTTGAAATTTGGTAAAATCGGTATGTTTTAATATCTCTTTCGACTGATTTAAAGCTTTTCACATCTTATTTTTCAATTAGCTAAATTGAAGTCGCGTCTTTCGATAAATTTATCTAACTTGACAGTTTCTCTGTTTTTTTTTTCTTTTTTCTTTTTTCCGTGGTTCCTGACCTCGAGTTCAGTAAGGAAAGTTTCTTATAATCCACTAAAGCAACAAAATATGGCCCTATTTCTGAAAATTTAGAGGTGCAAAACCTAGGCCAAAATGCTTAAGAACAAAAGGAACATTTCGCATTCTTTCGGTGTAATCCTTACATTTTTTATCGAATTACCTAATTTTAATGTGCTTCTAAGACAAAGTTGGTAATCCTGTTGCAAGAGGAAATAATCCAATCTCTCGTGAATTGGACATTCGAACGTAGAAAGGGAAGAAGAACACCACAAGTGTCACAACTTTCCTACAACACTCATTTGAGTGTCATAACTTTTTTTTTTTTTAAATCATTTAAGTGCCAAAACTTATGAACGGCATTCACTTAAGTGTCATAATTTTTTTAATCTGATCACATGAGTGTCATATAACTTTTCAATCTATTACTTAAGTATCATAACTTTTTAAAGACGTTCACCACAATTGTTATGCTACGTTGGATTTCTAGCACTTAAGTGAATTTTTTAAAAAAAATTGGCACTTAAATAATCGATTAAAAGTTTATGGAACTCAAGTAAATGTTTTTTAGAAGTTACGGTACGAAAAAAATGATGATATTCAAGTGAGCGTTGTACGAAAGTTATGGCACTTGTAGTCCTTTTTAAGAATAATGCTCACTTGAGTGCCAAATTTTTTAAAATGGTCACGCAAGTGCCAAAAATCTGACGTGGTATAACACTTATGGTGAACATTTTTAAAAAATTACGAACCTCAAATGAGCGCCATACATAAGTAATGGCACTCAAGTGATCAAAAAAAGATTATGACTCTCAAGTGAGTGTCTAGCGAAAATTATGATATTTGTGGTGTGCTTTTTTATAACATAATTGGTGTGCTTTTTTATAACATAATTGAATGAACAGATAAGGGCATAATTTTTCTTTTGTCTTTTTTCTGTTTTGACCCTTCAGTTTCGATGTATTTTTGTGATTAGGTAAATCTAAACTGAATTTGAGATGAGATGCTTAAAAGAGATTTTGGTCAACCAAGTTAATCAGATGACAGAAGACAACCAGCAACTTATACGGCTTAAGAACGACATCGTTAAGGAGCGAATGCAACTAAAAGGCATTCAAGAAATCATTTGACATAGTGAGTGATAAGCTGCCGAAGACCATGGAAGAGAACCCTATCGTCCAGCACAGAATAAAGAGGAAGAATGGATTCATACCTCATTAAAATAAGTTTTAAGAAAAAAACTTATTTTCTTAAAACTTATTTTAAAAAAACATCACTTCAACGTGCTTGGATATTTGTTGTCATTTCATTTGCGGAAGAAGTCAATTGACCTGTAGAAACAAAACCTTTTCATTTCAAATTTACCTTTTGAAATTGTGAGAAGCAGTATACCCTTGCCTGTTATAATACCAAAAATGTGATCTCACATTTAGCTAATTACTCCCACATTCATTTAATTTCATCGATATTTTATTGCCCATGTTAAGTTGCGTGATAGCTGCCATTGTATTGTGATCGCCCAAAAGTCACGATAGCGTATTAATGGAAGACGTTATATGAAGGGGTGTGAATGTGAATGTATAAGTAGATCGTCTAAGTCAAACCCTTTCATATATGAAAAAATAATGAGAAGACACACCATCAACGTATGAGAGGGCAGTTGGTTAGAGATACCCCTTCACCAACCGTTCAACACTTTGCAAGTCAAGGTTTCAATCAATTTTCATCAATGGATGAATGTTAGTACAAAATTATTCATGTTTCTATATTCTATATTCGACCCTGATTATGCATGAATTGTCTATTTATCCATGTATAATCAAGATCTTCAATCCTTTAGTTTTGCTAACATTTGATATCAGAACGTGGTTAAATCTTTGTTTTGTTGAATTCTGTGGGATTTTGATTGAATTGAAAATCGGGTAATTTGAGGCCGAGAGAGAAATTGCGATTTTGGCCAAATTTGGCGACCCATTGCCTGGATTCAAACTAGGATCGCTGCACCGCCATGGGCAGTGAAAGCCCTAAGTTAATTTGGCATTTGGGCGATTGTCGGAGGCTAATTGCATGGGCAGAAGTTGCGAGTTAGGCTTTGTGCGTTCCGTAGAATTTTGTTCAATTCAGGCCAATTTCTTGGCCCTCTTTGCTAAACCGAGGCCTACGTAATCACATCGTCATGGTCTCCAAAACTCATGACTCAATTTGGTTTGAGGTAGGCTGCTGGAGGATACCCACGTGATGGAAGCACAGTAGAATAAAAAAAAATTGGTGGACAGGCAAAGAGGAAGAAGGCGCATGGTGCTACGCACGCCATGGACCCTTGGGGAGGGTCATGGCATGCGCTGCCCGCGCCACATGCGCCTTCTTCCCCGCTTTCCACGATTTAATTATTCTGCCCCCTCTCCACTCTGAATTTACAATTTTTCCCTTAGCCATTTGATTTACTATTTTACCCTTTGCGGCATTAATTTACTATTTTGTCTTTTCATGCATTTTTATGAATATTTTATGCATGAAATTAAATGTTTAGTGATCCATATATATTTTTGTTTAATTCGAGATTAGCCACAACATCTCTAGTTATCTTAAATTATATTTTAATAGCTTTTGGATTACAAAATGACATTAATCGCATCAATATAATATTTTTTTCCCACGGGAATTTTAATTATATTAATATGATTAATGAGGATGAAATAGCATATTATTTTTCTTAGTTTACCCGTAGGGACTAAGGAAAGGGAATATATTATGATAGTTTCATTATAAAGTAATTATGAACATATTTAAATTAAAACTTAGCCCACATGTAGTTTTTAATGTTATGCGATTCATATCATATAACATGTTTTATATTGGGTAAATATTTCTTCAAATTTTGTAACATAAGCATATTTGTATATTATGCAATTTTACCACTCGTGAATATTTATGATATCAATGTTCCCGAGTTAAATGGTGACAACTATAAAGTTAGAAATGTATTAATCGTTCTTCAATTGGGGTGTTGCGGATGTTATAGCCAAGAACATTTTCAAGAAGAACTTTGAGATAAAAGACCTACCTAGGTGTTGCGGATGTTATACTCGGCATCAAAATTCTAAGGAATTCTAATGGTCTTTAAATATAATATAATCTCATTATATTGAAAATGTATTTAATAGGTTTGAAGGGTTCAACATTAAAGATGTATAATTATTTTCTACACAACCTAACTTTAAGAAAGAATACTAAAAATAGTATTAGACTGTTGTAGTACTCTCAAATGATTGGCAGCATCATGTGCATCATAAACTATATTAGCGCTTTTGGTAGAAAAATTGTGCCACTATACAAATAATCCTTATCATGAGCATTGAAATGCCTTTTTGAGAGTGTTGGGTTACTTGCACAGAACCAAAGATTACATTATGCAATATGGCAAATATCCAGCTGTTTTAGAAGGCTATTGTGATAACAATTGGATTTCGGATTCCAATGAATTGAAATTGACTAATGAATATATTTTCATGCTAAAAGGTGTCATAGTATCATAGAAATCTTCAAAACAAACTCTAATAGTGCGCTTCGTGATAGAATCTGAGTTTATTGCTTTGGATAAACTATTGAAGAAGCAGAGGGGCTTTGATAGTTTTTGGATGATGTATTGTTGTGGCTAAAACCCGTGTCTATGATATGCGTCTACTATGACAATCAAGTAGTGATTGCAAGGGCATATGTAATGATAATTCTAGACACATTCGTTGTTGATATAATATTGTAGGGCAATTGCTCTCAAATGAAATAATTTCTTTGGACTTTGTAAAGTCAAAGGAAAATATTGCGGATCCATTAACAAACGTGCATATTGAAAGGAATGGGTTAAAAGTATTAACTCAATGACGAGGTTTCAAGGTGGAAACCTAACCTAACGATTGGAGATCCCACGAACTAAATCAATTGGATGACGCAAATTTTGGAAATTCTAGTATGAGCACTGTGACATCCCAATTTTCCAATTCTATTTTCAATAAATTGAGACGGGCATTTCATCTGCACAAATATAGTTCTTTTTCCTGAGTCGGCCACTCATGTGAAAACTAGTCTATCAGGTGAAGCCGTTAAGAGATTTTAATGCATCAAACTAGAGAATTTGACTAGGAAGCAACCTTTCGACCGAGCTAATCTGCAAGGGTCAATACGGCATAATTAAAAATCGATTAAAGACCGGAGATATGTCGACTCAACAGAGATATGTGATCGAGTGTGGGTGATTCTACCATATTGCATAATTCTTGTCGATCGGCACTAGACCGGCTTTTCTATCAATTAGGTACCATGTGTCCGTATTTGAAACCTTGAGATTACCACGACAACCGAGAGTCGCCAATGTGTCAAAGATGTACATTGTGGCTTGAATTGATCAACCACATGCTAAATGCATGAAAATTTCTAAAAGTTACCCGGTAGATCGGACGCGCTAATATCGTGCCAGAGTGATGTTAACCGTAAAATTGAAATCGAATTCAAAAATTGGAAGTCCTGGTGTGTCACAAATCATTTTAGAAATATTGACTCATCTTCGGATGATTTTTCATGCAAACCAAGTTTTTCGGCAAATTAATCAAAGTATGGTTAATTTGGCTCAAGAAATTAGTAGGCCTACTTTCGGTCATACTTTTGGGACTCAAGATGGTTCTATGGTCAAGTAATTATGTGAATTGAAGTGTGATGATATCGGATTAATTTTATGAACTTCAATTTGGTTCAATTGGAAAAGAATCAAATAGAATTGAAGAATTGGTTGTACAAGATTTCATTCCACAGTAGAAAAAGAAATTGCAACAATTGGGAGAGGTTGTGGAGGATTGGGATAGTGGAAGATGACATCACTTGATGTCATGGTGGTTGGGGCCAAATGAAGAAGAAGTTGACAAGTGGAGGGTGGAGATTTAATCTCATAAAGTGGGGTTGTCCCTCTCACTAATCACCATCATCTTCTTCATTTGAACTTAGGAGGAGAGAGAAGAGGAAAAGCTGAACCAGCCATCCGCCCCCCTTCGTGCGACGCCCGCACACCGCTCGGCCGCCCGCTCGCACGCCGCCATCGCCGTCTCATCGCCCCGCGCCGCCCGCGCGTCGCTCGCCGGCCAGCTCGCCTCTCCTCTCCGTCTCAACCCGCGTCTCCAGCCTTCGTCCGGCATCCCCAGCAGCTGCCAAACGTCGTCGGAAGTCCCGCTGGAGCTGCCGTCTCGACCGCCGGAGTTGCCGCCCCTTTCCTCCGCCGTTCCTCCGCCCTTTCCGACCCGAACCAGCACCGGATCCGCCTCTTCTCGGCCCCAAATAGCAGCTCGCCGAGTGGGTATTGCAGCCCGATTTTGGTCCATTTTGGCCGGCTTCCCAATCCCGAATGCTTGGCCCGCCTTGAGGAAAGTCGATCCCACGATGACCCCGTCGTTTTGGTCCGATCGGTTCGTTAATCAAGTGAGTTTAGCTCACTAAACCTCGATTAGAGGGTTAATTATGCTTTAGGTGTGCTTAGCTTAAGTTAATTAAGCTTAGGTGGTTAGTTTAGTTTATTTAAATGTAAATTAGATTAAGAGTATGATTAAGTTAAAGTATGTTTAATTAAGGTTAAATTGTTGTTTATATTGGTTTAATGGTGATTTGACTTAAAGGAAGGAATTTTGATTTAATTAGAATATTTCGAAATTATTTAAAAAATTAAATAGTAAATATATTATTAAAATTATTAAAATTATTAAAATAATATTATTTAATTAATTTTCAAAATAAATTTAATTATTTATTAAATTCCAAAAATTTTGTCGAGACCCTAAATTCTCAGAATTTCATGCTGATTGCTGCTGTGTAGTTAGATTTTGAAATTAATGAGTAGATATTGCAAATTGAGTGATGATTGTGAAAATATGGATTTTATTCGAAAATCCCGGTGTCGAGTTTTGATACCAAAATTGAATTTTAAGGATTATATTAAATAGTGGGATTTTTTTTTTGGTCAGTCCTACTCTAATCCTACTCTAACACTCACTCTCAGACTTTTACTCTGTCTCATTGTAGGGCATAGGAGTCAAAACCCACTCCTGAAATGAAATCGTCCCCACCTCAGTCCTCCGTGAGAATGTGGGGATTTGAACCCCCCACCTCCCCTTTCCAAGTTGGAAGGGTGGCCACTGAAGCGAACCCCCAGTGGTTTTAAATAATGGGGTTTGAAAAGTGAGATATTGGTTTTCTGGTTCGAAATTTACGTGCCCCCACACGTGAATAATTTCTAGAATATTTTTAATATGAAGAAAGGAGGCCGGGATCACTATTTTAAAGTGGAGCATTGAGTGAAATGCATGGTATTGTGGGCCGACTTTGAATTGTCGTGTGCTGGTTAAGAGAACCCGTCCCCAGTGTGTGTCGCTGGACGTTACCCATCCTCGGTGTGTGTCAGTGGATGTTAGCTGTCCCTGGTGTGTGTCAGTGGACTTGGGTTGCAGTTGATTCTGGGCATATACTCCTTTGGGAACGCCGTCAATGTAGTGACGAAGCCGTGCTCCAAGGTGGGGAGGCGATGCCTACCATTAATATCAGTAGATAGCCGAATTGTGAGTAGGCTATGCCCTTGTGTGGGAGTGAATAACAATTGGAACGCATGCTAAGTATTATTAATGTGTCGAATTACGGGATGAAATAGTGTGGCATGGTATGAGATGTGTCATAACGGTTTGGTTTTATAATCCGGACTCCTGTGGTTGTTTGAAATGAGATTGTTAGCGTTCTAGTTGTTTAAGTTTTTATTACTATATGTGATTGAGTGATACGAATATGATTGAGTAATTTGAATTGTGCTAACCTGTAGGAAGGAACTAAGGCAAGGTAAGTCATTTGTGTGGTATGGCTAGGCCATCCTTGGGTGTATTTTCTTTCTAATAAGGGTTTAGGGGGCTGAATTTGCTTAGACAATGTCTCACCCCGTTATGGGCTTACATTTTCACGTCCCTAGTGGATGGAGCGGTTAGTTCGTTATGGTTGACCTTGTACAGCTGCAGAGGTGAAGTCATGAGGATTGGCGAATGTGTCCGACTTGTAGGTCGTAGGATAGTTTCTTTTTAAGAGCCGGTCTTTTGTAGACTTTTGACTGTAAACCTTTGTTTGTAAACTCCATTGGTTTATGATAGTGTATTGTTGTGAAATTGCTTTCTGCTTCTCTATCCCGTATTTCATTGTCAGGGGTTTTATAGTACGCTTGCGCATGTGCATTACTAATGAATTAGGTCGGCGACGCGTCTTGGGTACATCGCATTTGCATGACCATGGTGGGTTGTTCGCGTGCTCAGGGTTCGGGGCATGACAAGCACTGTCTCCTATGCCCATGATGCAATAGTGGTATCTACAGAGTTTTAAGAGTATGCTATTCATTTAATGATTCATATAACTTGGAGTTCAACATCCTAGTGAGGTATGATAAGATACCTTTCATAGGAATGAACTTATATGAGTAGAGCTGGTCAACTCTATGAAAATCTCTAAAGACTAGCTTTTCTAAAGTACACATGAATCTTAAGAGGTTCAAGGCTGAAAGAATGAACATAATTGAGAATCAATCTTGATTTGCAGATGCCATGTGTGAGGTTTATTATTTGGGCTTACACCAACAATTGGTGATTTAAGGCTTAGTCTATCGACCAGTTAAGTAAGTCCAATATGCTTTCATTAAAGAATGTTCAAAGCAAAAGCTATTTATCTTGGTGCAGTTTTATTTCCCATGCACATGTGGAATTCTTCGAGTAAAAACTGTCCTATTGAGCCATTAATGTGGGGGATTGTTATAATAAAGTTGTAATTATGAGTTTTTTAATGCTCAACATTAGTGAGGTGTCCCCTTTAATTATGTTGCATTTTTTGAAATTAATATCATTCTTATTAAGGGTTAATGACTCAACTAATGTGAGCATAACCGACATGACTCTTGAGATCATTTTTTTTTTTTTTTCAGTTTTCTGATATCGTTTCCCTCATCTATATATAGACGTGTCTCTTTACTTCAAAATCACAAATAAGAAATAATGCTCGAAGTACTCTTAGAGTGCCTCTTGAGTTTTCTCTTCTGAAATAATCCTCTAAGTGTGCTAGTTTCAAAAAGTGTTCGACAAATTCCTGTCCATATAGTGCTGATACAAATGAGTTCGAGATGTTGCATTTTGGGATGCATAGTTTGTGAGGAACTAATTACCTTAGGGAGATCTAGTTAGTCGTACTTCATCTCTTGTATTGAAGTTACCTATTATTTGGAGAAGTGATCGATTCATAGTTGTCGATCGACTACCAAGACATCGATATACAAGTTTATTGTCGACTTTGAGACTCCCGATTGACTACCTAACAATTGGATATTTATTACAATTAGAGTGATATAACCCATTTTCTGGCGCCACTCCTGGAGCATAAAGGGAATCCCCTCCAAACTTTTCTTTTTTCTTTTTTTTTTTCTCCTCTTTTCAATTTATTTCCTTTTTTTTTTCTTTTCGGTGCATTTTACAAACATATCCTCCAAATAAGAGAAAATTTTCATATTTCAGGTTGTAACTATCACTCCTTGGGCAAGGCGAGCCGCGATTTTTGAAGATCAACTCCTCAAGGTTTCATCTTGATTTTTAAAGTTGATAAAAATCATCCTCAATTAATTATAATGGTTATCAATGTTGAAATCGATATATATATATTGCAAACAAATTTAAAAATGAAGAAGGTCGACGAGCGACAAGATAGCATTTAAGCTTTCTAAATAAAGTAGGTGCGATAGCTCGTTCCGATTCTACCAAATGTGGCGTGTGTTGCAATATGGATTTTATAGTGAATTATCTAAAAATTGCCACTAGACTTAATTATGAGGCTCGCGACCCATGGGCTCGTCCAAGCCCAAGTTGAGCCACGTGTATTCGAAAGGCACTTCTGGATTAATTGGAAAAGGCTAATTAGTTATAAAGCCCGACCCGAGTATTCTGTACGCAAAACTTATTCCTATATATTGGGCAAGCGTGGGCAAAAAATTAGGCCCGATCTCTAAGGGCCCGGCCCGAGCCCATCAATTAATCACTCCAGTCACCACTAGCGCCGACTGCCGCCTCCGCCGCATCGCGGTGGACGTCCACCGTCTCGCCTCGGTACCAGCACCTGCTGGACATGTCGGTGCCGCACGTGTTGCGACGCTGGCGGTGGCCTGCGCGTACGTCGTCCGGGGCTTCCTTCGTGAAGGCGTTCTACATCGTGACGTCCGCGCTGGGCATCTACATGCTGAACCTATTCATCGGCTTCCTCTCCCCTCAGGTCGACCCGGAGCTCTAGGAACTCATCGAAGGCGGCGGCCCATCACTCCCCACCCGAGGCTCCGACGAGTTCAGGCCTTTCGTACGCTGCCTCCCCGAGTTCAAGTGTCGGTAGGTTTACGGTTGGGATCGGTTCGCATTATTATTTTCGATTGGTAATTGCATTTAGCTATCAGTTGGATTTGGTGGATTTGATCCGCGTCATTTCTGGGGGTGAAAGATCGAATTTGTGATCCCGGTATTCTGAATTGGAGGTATTTTAAGGGTGGAAACGCTCGTTATAGTTGACGATTTGTGCCTTCAAGATTGGATAACTTGGGAGGCAGCGGGTATAGATTGAATTTGTGAGAGATTGGTAGAATTTGTGTTTTTAACGTTTAGGTAGTGTTTTGTCATGCTTTTCAATTGAAGACTGATCCTAGTTTTTCTCAGTGGGAGTTAATTTAGGGGGCGCTTTGGTTTTGGTCATTCCGATTTGCTATTGATTGGATTTGGTGGAATTGATCTGCTTCATTTTGGAGGAGAAAGATGAATCGTGTGTTCTGGGTATTCTGACTTCAAGTGGAAGGATTCGATTGGCGTGATGAATTTTGCCTTCAACTTGGATCTCTTGGAGGACGTGGAATAATTTGGAATTTGTGAGAGACCGATTGAGTGTTAAGACTGATGCTTTTAGCTGGGCCTGGGCTGAAAAAGAGGCGCCTGAGGTCTCATGACTAGATTCAAGATCTAGCAACTGAAGAAGTTGAATGGTGTGGAAGCATCATGTTGTCTCGGTTTCATGTTTGCATTTTGTTATCACAAAACAGTCGCTTGTTCTTGACTTGAGACTGATTTTACGTGATGTAAAAATGCCTTTTTGATATAATTTTACTGTAAAAGCGTTCTTGATCTACTTCTGTATATAATCTTTCTTTCCATTTACACCTAGACGCGTGAGTTTATTCATGTGGGGGTGGGGGCGATTGAAACTAACAATGTAAAGTGAACTGGAGTGAATTGAGAAGATCGGACTCTCCATGTGATGATATGTTTACTTCTTTTATTTCCTTTAAGATGTATGGCCTTTTTTTTAACAATCTTTGACTGACAATATTCTTGTCATTTAACTGATTCAAAACCAACCAACGTTTCACACTAAATCGAGAATGTCATATAGAAGTGTCATATGTTTATGCTTTTGAAGAGTCAAATTTTGATCCACTGATTACATTGGTTCCTTTCAGAGAGCTTTTGGATATAAAAATTCACTTCCTGCTTAGATTGGATGGTTACTTATTGAAGATATTCTTCTTGTCTCTCAATGGAAGGTTACAAATCACGGGGGCATTTGAGATTGCTTTCGTAATGATGTTCTTCAGCGTGGTTGATGTACCTGTCTTCGGGCCAGTACTCCTTTCTACTGGGTCATGTTGTCTACGCTTACAATGAGGAGACAGATAATGCTTATGGTCAAGTACAAATATGTCCCAATTTCTTTCGGCAGATGGGTATGCTGAACCTTTTTTTTTTTTTTTTTTTTTTTCTTGCATGTCTGCTTCTCTAATTTTTTGCTTTGTATACTTATTTTGCCTTTTGACTCAACTTCTTTTTCATCAGCGCTATGATGGAAAGGGAGCATGTTCAACTGAGAATGCGAGCATTCCGAGGGATTAAATATTTCAAGTATGATCTATCTATAGTTCTTGAGTAGGCTTGTCTTATCCCTAGTGTCATGCCAGCTGATGGAGCTTTCTCACAACAAAAGATTGGCTCAAAAACTGTTTTGGCATGTTGCCTGATACTCCACCTATCTTAAAGAGATCTTTTAGAAAGCCTACAAAAGCCATCATGGAAACTTCTCAAGAGGAGTGTATTAATTGTAATTTTTCTGTCTTAGCTTTAGTAAGGGGTAGTCCCAATTTGTTCTTTAGTCATGGCATTTTTTTTTTAACTGCTGTCATTTTAATATGGCTGAAGTTCTTAGTTCCTTTTTTATTACCTATTCTGTGTTTATCTCCTCTTGTCCTTTATTAACTCTCCCTTGCCCATTCAATTTACGAGAGGATGTACTGTTGTAACATGAATTAGCTTCGAAATCCTCATGATTTCTGTATTCAAACACCAGTATAGGATTTCTCTTGGTGCTTGAAGGAGGATAATTGTCAGTGATGGATGTCTTTACTTGCGAGTTCTTTGAGCGAGGATTCCATAGCATTAATTGGTAATGGTGTCATTTTAGATGATGACCTTCTGCTGGAGCTAAAATTGTTTTTGCTCTCGGGTAGACAATGAAAGTGTCAGCCTTGGCCTGCTCAGAGTCCCTCTCTTACTTGCCTTTCATGGGTTCGCAGTACATATACCATTAGCCATGATTTGTTCTTATTTAAGAAGGAAGGGGTTACTAGAAAGCCGCTTTAAAGATGCTTGTGGAGTTGTTAGGAGGCTTTGAGGTCTGCTCTAATGGCACAAGGCTTTTAGGAATTGGTAGAACAAATCTATTTGATCAACGTCCTCGGGGAAGTTGATCAACCTGTCCATGAAGATTACATATGAGGTGATGTCATTGCTGCAATCGAAGTGAGACTACTCGAAGGCTATCAAGTTGAGGCAAAGCGACCTCGTCCCATCGTGGATTAGAAGTCATGGGATCTGGAGGATCCCGTCCTTGAACTGAATGTCCTAGAACCTGTCAATCTTCCTCTTTCTGAATTTGATCACAGCATATCGAAGCTCTATTGCACAGTAAATGATCTGCCGCCGCCTCTTGTTGGTGACCTGGTTGGAGTGCGACCGTTGCTTTAATCCACACCCTTGGCTCTGGCTTCGGGCCCAAGCGGAGGAGGCTCTGTCGGAACTCTTTGAGGCAATGGAGCTCACCCTGGTTTGATAACGGGTCAAAGGGGCTAGTGTAGCTAAGAGACTCCAGCCTGTTGCGGCGAGAGCTTGGTCAAAGGCTTGTCCATCGGCATTAGAGGATCGAAGTACCAGAGCATTAGCTTGGCCACGAGCCTCTTCTGGTCGGGATTGTCGAGCTTGAGGGTGAGCAACTGGTCAAATATGAAAATCGGGATCTGATTCTCGAGCATGATCATGTCCCGATGCGAGGGTAGCCAAGTTCCTTGAACCCCTTGGTGACACCTCAAGACCGCTCGATCACAAAGCGCCCGTCAAGAATCATCATCTCCATGAACTCGTTTCTGCTCCATGGATATCGTCCCCCTTGTAGCAGGCGCAAGCTCTTTCCTTGACTCCTTCACGAAGTCTATGTTAGAGGTGATTGGTTCCTGGTCCGGTTCGATTTCACCTAGGAATTGGGAATCGGATCAGAAGGACCAGTTCCTAATTTTAGGGACCGGGAATCGAACTAATGTTCCAAGGACTGGTCCGTCTAGTCCGGTCCAATATGGTCCCATCAGGCAACCAAAAAAAAAAAAAAAATACTTGAATTTTTACTATTTTTAAGGTTTATTGTTATTTTTAAAAAATCAATATATATATATATATATATATATATATATATATATATATATATATATATATATAAAGAGTTAATCCAACACTTCGGTCTGGTCCAATTCCCCCTAAAATTGGGAATTGGATCGATAATTACCAGTTCCACTTTTATGAACTGGGAACCGAACCGATCCTTCCGGGAGCAGGACCAAATCGACAGTCCGGTCAAGTCCGGGCGATTTTCGGTTCAGGTGGTCCCACATGCTCACCTCTAGTCTATATAGGGGCTTATCTCATGACCGGTGCACCTAAGGATGTGGCGGGGGCAGCGTCACTTGTGCTAGTCCATCTGGCAGAGGCACTTCTTACTGTGGTTGTACCGGCCGAGGGAGACAATCGGGGTGATGTAGGCCTTGTCCTCACCATCCTTGAGATTGTGTAGGATCCGATGGAGATGACCCATTCAGACTCAAACGACCTCAGCTCATCTTTGGAGACATTTTCGGCCTAGTCATTCTCAACCACGATCAGAAGACCCTCAATGGTTTTCACTATAGATTGTGAACCAGGTGGTCTTGAGGCTGTTGGTGGTGGTGGTGATACATTAATTCTGTGGATGCATTGGAGGTTGATTTCTTGGGGAGTCCAAATTCCACAGTTTCTCTGAGCTTGATAGTGATTAAAAACCAACTCAAGAGCTCTTTGTTGGAAACAACAACTATTTTTGGTGAAGAATTTTTCTGTGTTTCTCTGCCTATTTTTGGTGAAGAATTTTTTTTGTGTTTCTCTGCCTTTGCCATTCTTGCGTTTAATCATTGAATTGCTGCTTTATAAGGAAATTGGACAAAAGGAGAGATTTTTCCAACATCAAGGATCGGTTCGTTTCATAGAAATCGTTTTCTGAAATTTTTTGATATTCATTTCACGAAAAATAAACTAATCAAGGAAAACATTTTCCATCAACGAAAAAAAGTTTTCTAAAATAGGAGAAAATAGTTTTTACTTTTCAAATAGGGGAAAGCATTTTCTTCACTTATTTTCCCTTATCTGATACTTTTGCTAGCTCCCATTTCTTTTCTTTTTTTTTCCTTTCTTTCTTTTTTGATTTTCCCTTCTTTCTTGGCCATTGCCAGCTGGCAACCGGCCACAAGTGAGCCTCGAGGTTGTTGGCCTCAGGCAAGCTCAAGCCTTTGGTTCATCGGTCTAGCAAGGCTTGAGGCCTTGAGCTTGTCACTAGCCAAGTTAGCGAGCTTGGCGAAGCTCGATGAGCGCAAGCCTTTGGCTCGTTGATCGATGAAGTGTGAGCCTCTGGCTCCCTAATTTGCCAAGCAAAGTGAGCTCGAGCTTGAGCTCATCTTTATCCGGTCACCGACATGTTGCCGTGACCAAAGAATGAACAAAGAAGAAGAAGGTGGTAAAAAAAAAGGAATAAATAAAAAAGTAGAAAGAAAAATAAAAAATAAAATTCGATTTTAATAAAATAATAAAATAAATAATAAAATAAATAATTTATTAAAAGGAATATACGGAGAAAAGTCAAATCGAATTTTTCATATCAAATGACGGAAAATAACTTCTAGTTCACTTTCAAGTTTTAGCTAAACACCGGATGATATTATCATTTTTCTGAAAAATGGCTTCCAAAAAGGCCACATTTTCCTAAATTCAAAAAGAGCTTCGTATGTATCATTGATCTTTATTGATTACTTTAAAGTCAGTATCATCAATTGGGCAGAGTAGCTCGTATGGACCACCCCTACGAATTAAAGAATAATAATTTGTGTTAAATCTATTCATTGTTGTTATTAACTGTTTTTTAAAAAAATTCCGCCATCTGTGTTTCTTGAATCACCAATCACTCATCAGCATCAATTGAGATATAAATTGAGTATAATATTAATAGTAAATTCACACGAATGAAGGAAGTTAGTTTTTCAACTGATCCAGTGGTCAATTTCTTAATTATTATTTACCACAAAATGAGAAAGTTGAGGCCTTTTTTATAAGAAGGAGAAATAGAAGAAAAGTTGAGGTTGATGTTACTATTGTTTCTTTTCAATTTTGGGTCAGAGGTTTGAATCTCTTAAAGGCAACACTTGGTCATCAAGCTCATTTTTTTAGGGAAAATTACCGATTGAGGCAATACATTTCATTTTTAGATAAATCTAAATTCACCGTTATTGCACTAATGTCGTTTGTTGTTTTGAACATTTGGGTCCCTGCACTTGCGATAACCATGTTCCCATGTTTTTTACTTTAATTATGATCCATTGCTTTTTGTCATCAACTCTGCCGTCGGGATGACATAGAAAGAGCAAAAAAAGTCAATAAATTGACAAATTTTAATCATTGGGCTACAATAGTTTACGGTAGACTTTCTACCTTAGAAAGTTCCCATACAATCAAGGCACAACCTGAGATTAGATCCCAAGTGGTAGCGGCGCTGCACAAAGTCATTCCAAACTCCGGAGGCACAATCTAAGATTTATTAATTGAGAGAGGGGGAAATTATATCCTTTATCCAGGGTTGACCTGAGGATTGGGGTAGCCAAAAAAATAATAATAATAAGAATAAAAGAAAATACAAAAGAAATTGCACCATATAATTTGATTAATTCAGTTCAACATTTATGTATCAGATAATTAACACTGCATGAGAAATCAAGACAATGGCCTGTAGTAGGCATAGACTGCATAGAAGGACTGTATACAAGTAAGCAAAAGTAAAATGAAAGCGGCAATTAAGGAAATGATTGACCAGGGACTGTCAAAATACTTGTTCTTGAGAATGGCTTTCCAGGCGCTCCACTTGCGGGTGAGAAAGGCTCTCGGGGCACCCCACAAGACATGGAGAAGAAATTTTATAACAGCCCAGCATGTATTGGGAGGAAAATTTTGGTCATCTGAGGGAATAAATCTTAAGTAGAAGTATTCAGACAGTTTGTTATATATGTGGCAGAGATAACTGTCTTCTTTGTCGAAGGCCACCTCCTGGCAAAGCCGGTGGAAGAGGTCAGCCACCTCGGCATTGCTCCCAAGGTAGTGTTCGATGATCCTTTTGTTGCGGAGGTACAGGACGTCCTCTGGGGAGTTGATCAAGTCGCGCATGAAGATTATTACGAGGTGACGTAGTTGCTACAATTGAAGTGAGATTGCTCGAAGGCTATCAAGTTAAGGAAGAGCGACCTCGTCCCTTTGTGGATCACAATTGGCGGGATCTTGAGGATCCCATTCTTGAAATGGATATCGCCCCAACTATCGCTATTTCTCCTCTCTATCCGGATCCCAGCTTCCTGGAGCTCGCTCAAGCAGAAAGTGGGCGGTTTCAGGCTCAGCGACCATTTATTGGTCTTGGGCCACTTCAGGCCCAAGTGCAGGAGGCTCCTTCGGACCACTTCGAGGCAATGGACCTTCCCATGGTCGTTTAACGGGTCGAACTCCAGTCTTCTGCGGGAGTCCTTGTCAAGGGGGTGCAATGTCTCCAGTTTCCTAGGGGGCTCGCGGTTGGCCTTGAGGTACATAAACGGAGGGACCCCAATTAGAGGGCTGAAGAATTGCAGTGCCAGCTTGGTCACGTGCTCCTTCTGGTTGAGGTCGCCGAGCTGGAGATCGAGCAGCCGGTCGAGTATGAAGAACGGGATCTGATTTTCGAGCATGATCATGTCTTGCTGGATCTGGAGTATCAAATGGTGCTTCGAGAAGACGGGGTCATTGAGAGGGTAGCCGAGTTTCTCGAACCCCTTGGCGAATCCCTGGACCATCTCGGTCACAAAGCACCCGTCGAGAACCATCATCTTCACGAACTCGTCACGGCTCATGGATATCCTCCCTTCATAGTAGGTGTGAGCTCTCCGCTCGACCTTCTTCACCGAGTCTAGATAGAGGGCAATCCCCTGACCGGAGCGCTCGAGGATGCGGTGGAGGCAGCGCCACTTGTGCTGCTCCATATGGCGGAGGTGCTTGTCACTGTGGTGGTACGGCCCAAGGGAGACGATCTGGGGGATCTAGGCTTTGTCCTTGCCATTCTTGAGATAGCGTGGGATCCGATAAATGGAGAGCTTTGCCCATGAGCCTGGCATGTTTTCCCGGCGACCTTGCGCGAGCTTCTTTTCAATGGAGATGACCCACTCGGACTTGGAAGGCCTCGGCTCATAGTCGGGGACAATTTTGCTCCCATAGGTTGATTTCTTGGGGAGTCGAGATTCCACAATTTCTCGGAGCTTGAGAGTGATTACATACCAACCCAAGAGGAGCTCCTTGTTGTAAACACCAACCATTTCTTGTGAAGAATTGGTCTGCGTTTCTCCGCCTTTGCCTTAAATGGGTTTTTTTATCCTTCGAATTGATGCTTTATAAGCAAAAATAAAAATGAAAAAAAAATAAAAAAGAAAGAATTGCTACTTTTATGGCTACAGGTTTTGGAACAAAGGAGAGACTGTTCCTTCCAGAGGAAATATTCATGCTCTAGTCCAGTAGTTGATTAGCATGTGTCCAAATGGGCCCACTAATTTCAACTTTGTTTTCTTTTTTACTTTTCTCCTCTCTTTGTTTTCTCCTTCCTCCATCGTCCACTGCGATGGAGCAAGAAGTTGGCCCAGAACCAACACCAACAATGAATAATTTAACATGCTTTCATTTTTCCAGTATTGAGACTCAAAACGAGCTTTATAATATTCTAGGCCTTATGAGGTCACGTCGATTACGTCATCAAAACAATAATATTTTAAGGTTGTCTATTCTAACGACAATTAGTATTATTCAACCGAACGCCTAATAGAGTAATTTAACATTTTGTGCATGCAATAGGTATTGAAGGAGGTGGAGTGAAGGCTCTGTCCACGCATTGATGGGGGAAAGGAAAGAAGATTTTGCCCGGAATAAGCTGAAAAAGTGTGATTATTAACATGCCTATACCTTATTCATCACAACACAGAGAATGGTAGGGTTTTTATTTGCCCCGCTTAGCTTTATAATTTGATTTTCATAAGCCAGAATATTTTAATTATTAATGGGAGAAATAGATAGTCGAATATAGTAGCATTTTGCATGTAACTCCCCATAAGAACAGCGTTAAAGGATGGCACGAGGATTAGATGCCACTATGCCCATCTAACCTCTCTCATAAAAGCTGTCAAGTGAGTTTTAGTTCTTTTTTCAGATAACCCAATGCCACCATTTTTTTCAGCAATGTTGTTTTTGTTGCTTGTTATAAACGTTTGGGTCCATTGCACATGTGGTGACTATGTTCCTATGTTTTTTATTCCAAAGTTTCGTATGTTTAGTAGAAAATGAATAATTTAAAATTTTTTTCCTAAAAACAATATCTTATGTCACTTAAAATAATAAGTCAATAAAAATATTTTCATCATTGACAACAATTTATATCTAAATATTTTCGTGAACGGTGAAAATATTTTTCGTTTATTTATTTTTGTAAGTGATACAAGTAATCGTTTTGAAAAAAAAAATATTTTCCAAATTATTGATTTTCCATGAAATAAACAAAGCCTAATTATGATATTACATTTTCGTTATGAACGGCACACAGTATACAATAAACTCTTAGCTATGAGTTAATAGCACATAGAAAAAACTGGTCAATAAAGAATGAGAATGTCAAAATCCATGGACCATGTCGACTTTAATAAAAGGCGAAATGCTATATTTACTAATAATGGGTTACTAAAATGGCATACTAATAATGCAACAAATAAACTATTATTGAGTGCTGAAGATGACTCTCTTACTTTACTTCCCACTTTCAATTTGCTATAAACCGTTTTACCTCATAATATCACATGAGAAGCGTAACAATTGATGTATGTCAACTTAATTGTGTTCCAATGCTTACCAAAACACTTTTCTTTTCTAAGATTTAATTTTGTTTCATCCCTTTCCTCTAACCACTATGTGACGTGAGTTACAAAAATGGACAATTATACATAGTTAGTTTACTCGTATGCAATATTTACACTATGTACTCTACTGAGGCATGGCAAGGACGCACAGGAATATAGTCCTTTTCTCGAAATTACTAATTGAAGGATGTTTGAGAGCTTACATCTTTTAGTGAGGAAGCCATGCCGACGTAGAGTACGTCAGGGAGAGCTTTTGTCAATGCAAAGGATTTTAGGTTAAGGAATTTTCATGAAATATAAATATTTTTTGGTAAATCCTATTTATAAGAATACATATTGTGTTTGGTAAATACTATTTGCATTGGGCTTTTTGCAATAATTTTTTTTAACAAAATAATAAAAAGAAAAAGAAAAGAAAAGGACAATGGAGAGGGCAAAAAGGAAGCTAATCTGGAAGGAGAATTTATACTTGCCTTCTAATCTCCTTTCCTTCCAAAGAATCAAACAGGTTAGGTGCCTTCGTTAAGGTGATAAAAAAAAAAATGTTTTCCAAATTATTTATTTTCCATGAAATAAATAAAGCCTAATTATGATCTATTACATTTTTGTTATGAATGGCACACGGTATACAACAAACTCTTAGCTATGAGTTAATAGCACATAAAAAAAAAACTGGTCAATAAAGAATGAGAATGTCAAAATCCATGGACCATGTCGACTTTAATAAAAGGCGAAATGCTATATTTACTAATAATGGGTTACTAAAATGGCATACTAATAATGCAACAAATAAACTATTATTGAGTGCTGAAGATGACTCTCTTACTTTACTTCCCACTTTCAATTTGCTATAAACCGTTTTACCTCATAATATCACATGAGAAGCGTAACAATTGATGTATGTCAACTTAATTGTGTTCCAATGCTTACCAAAACACTTTTCTTTTCTAAGATTTAATTTTGTTTCATCCCTTTCCTCTAACCACTATGTGACGTGAGTTACAAAAATGGACAATTATATATAGTTAGTTTACTCGTATGCAATATTAACACTATGTACTCTACTGAGGCATGGCAAGGACGAACAAGAATATAGTCCTTTTCTCAAAATTACTAATTGTAGGACGTTTGAGAGCTTACATCCTTTAGTGAGGAAGCCATGCCAACGCAGAGTACATCAGAGAGAGCTTTTGTCAGTGCAAAGGATTTTAGGCTAAGGAATTTTCATGAATATAAATATTGTTTGGTAAATCCTATTTATAAAAATACATATTGTTTTTGGTAAATACTATTTGCATTGGGCTTTTTGCAAATAATTTTAAAAAAATACAAAAAATAATAAAAAGAAAAAGAAAAGGACAATGGAGATGGCAAAAAGGAAGCTAATCTGGAAGGAGAATTTATACTTGCCTTCTAGTCTCCTTTCCTTCCAAAGAATCAAAGAGGTTAGGTGCCTTCATTAAGGTGAGAAATATGTGATTCTCCTTCAGGCAAAACTCACCCAAAAAGAAATGGAGATTCATAACTTCATTAAGACCCACCCTAAAACTAAAAGAATCGTACTTTTAATTCCCCTTAAGATAAGTGCTTAATGGAGAATTCATACTTGTCTTTACACACAACCCGTAAAAGCCAAGAATCAAAGTTGAAGACCAAGTTGAACAAATAATGAGTGGTAGGATTGTGTTTCGTTGCATGTTTCTAACCGAGCCTCCAACGAGGCCAGGTGAACCCAGATGCCCAACCTTAGGTGGCCCAAGCTCTCAGGTGGCTCAGGCAAGGCGAGCCCGAGAACTGTGCCACCTTGGCGGCCCTTGACGATTGTCGGCGTTTGTCGGTGAATCTGGAATAATGCAGCACTTTTTCTCTATAAGTCGTGCATAGATTCGCGGTTCCACTGGCCAACTTAACTACACAACCGCCTTCCTTCTTGTCCCCAATCAAATTCTGATGCAATCCCACTCTTTCAAAATTCTCATGCGAGATATTTAAATCCACGAGACGACCATCGGAACTCGGCACTTTTCTTGTCATCAATCTTTAAGGAAAGAAAAATTAAGATTGATGTAGTTACTATATTTTCTTTCTAATTTTGGATAAGATGTTTTATACCTCTTAAAACACACCACCCAATCATCAATCTCATCTATAAGAGAAAATATTAGTTGAGGCAATAAATTTCATTTTCAATTTCACTATTATTCCTGCAATGTTGTCTGCTATTGTTTGTTATAAAATTCTGGGTCCGTTACACATATGATCAATTTGTTCCTATCCTTTTGACTCTAATTATGATATGTTACTTTGTTGCTATTAAAGGGGCAAAGTGCGCCATCAACTTTGCCACTGGGATGACACAGACAGATAAAAAAATTCAATGAATTGACATATCTCGACTATGAATGATAATTATTTATGATATACGTTATCTACCTCAGGAAAGTTGCGCAGAATACAGGCATGGCACGAGATTAGGTCTCAAGGTGTAGTGGCACTATGCAAGTCATTCTGAAGTCCAAAGTTCCAATTCAAGATTTATTAATTTAGGGAGGGGGAAAATGTGTTCCATTGTCCATGGTTGACTAGGGGATTAAGACTAGCCACAGAAAAATATAAGAAATTACCCCACGTAATTTAATTGATCCGATTTTACATTGACATGTCCAATCATATGTTTATACATAGAATTGATTTCATATAATTAAAAAATTCACAATGCTTCAAATGATCATCTGTTTTATAGAGATGACTCTCCCACCCACAAGATTATCCCAATATCATTGTCATATCATGCACGTGGTGTGTATAAAGAAATGGAGTGAAATTTCGTTTAGCATAATTTGGTGGGTGGGAAAATAACTAAAAGATATCATTATAGATGAGGATGTGATGCTCCCATTTAATCCATTTTAGATAGGTAAACTCCGAACTCAAATTAAATATACTTATTTCTTATTAGAGAATTAGTGAGAATAGTGAGAGTAGCTTATGGGTTTTTGAGGTAGGGAGGTTAAGCACATGGGAGGCTCAAGGCACACCAAAATTAATGTACTTACAATGCAAAGAAATACTTTTTTTGAATCACAGCTGTTACTTTTATGAGAGCCACATGTTAAATTCACGTGGGTTTCAAAATCAATAATTGTGATTTACCTGTCCAATAAACTTGAGTTAAGAGAAAAAGTTGACGAAGGAGAGGAGGAAGTCTCCATACTCCATCCCATCACCTTTTTACCGATTGTTTAAACTTTTCCACAAAGAGGAGGCTAGTAAACAGGAGAGGTTTAGAGGTTCATTTTGGCCTAGTAAATAGGCAAACATTTCTTTTCTTATTTTATTAAGTTGTTTTTTGTGTTTTAATGGTCTTGTTTATCGCCTTTCAAGGAATGCTTAAGAACTTTCGCTCAATTGCACCGGGAAAGGTTAGATTCATTATGTAATTTAAATATTTGATAAAAATGATTAAAAAAAGGTTGAAAGATTCAAGATTCATGAGTAAGTTGTGGTTTGGCATATTAAAATTATAATGTGATTTTCTATTTTAAAAATTTGTGATATCCACATTGAATCCCATTGAAAAACACAAGCGCTCATACAATTTTTTCGTTATGGCCGACTCTCAGATCACTCATAATTTAGGGAATCATATGGTCATATATATTCACAAACTTGATTAAACATTATAAACCACGTGAAGTAAGCATGTATTGACCAAGTTGTGTGTACTCGTTTAATCACAAAAAATGTCTTGCAAATGTGGAGAGAAACTTCACTAGGTGGACAACCATTCGTAGTCACATATTTGTCATCATCACCCACTAGCTATTGCGGCTCGCCCGTCATGGCATCATGCTCTTGCCTTCGATGCCGGCCTCAGGTAACCTAAATCATAGGTGACTTGAGACTAGCTATTTCCTATCTTGAAGCAATTAGTGCAACCCTATCTTCAAATCAAAAATTTCAACAATGATTATCCTAATTACTAATTATATTAAATGAAGAACAAAACTATTATATCATAATTATTTCAGTCACACTATTAATTATTTGATAACATTATATTTATTCATTATGATTATATATTAAATAATTAACTTCAAATTATTCTCATAGATTAATTATTAAATAATTGATCAAGATTTATATATTAAATCTATGTCTTGATAATGGATGTGGGATAGTACATTCATGATTGGCTATTAAAGTCATAATTATTATAATAATATATTTATCTTGATATAAAGGCGAGGCAATTTCCATGGCAAAAGTGGTTGGAGCCACAACGTTCATGGTGTCTGAAGAGTCTGCTACAATCAGATTATTGGATAAGCCCCCTATTATACCTTAAACCTATTTGTATTAAAATTGACTCCTCCGTCGTTCGAGGAAAGACGTTGTCGGAGCTGATTAATCCAATCTATCTAAGCATCAATCACAGGTCAGAGCTAGCTGGGGTTAAATTATTTTGCAAATTTTGGAGGAGCTTTGAAGGGAGATTCCGGAGACGAGAGTAGAATGCGGGACGCCACTCTTAACATTAACCCAAGCTAGTCTCTTCATGAACAATGCTGTGACCGTCACCCTCGTATAATCATATATTATATACTTAAGTTAATAATTGTATTTATAAATAAATCACTGAAGTATAAATAGTATATGATATCATAAATAACATATACAGAGCATTAAAATCATGAATCAAGATCGATTATTAAAGCGGTAATTATTATATTCTCTCTGATTCTTCTCATAGGTATTTTTTAGGAACTTTGATGCTACTCGCTGCTTATTAGTTATAGCACCTGCTATTCACAAGATCAAACAGCATAATAAGTCTTGCATTACTTACACTAGTTAACATATGGTGTTGTGGAATGCTGCTCCTTGGAACGGACATAGACATTAACATGTCGATTTTTCAAAATTGAGATGAAGTTTTGATAAGTTGAGTTCATGAATGTACTTTGAAACTTACTGCACCTGATGAGGGTGGTCAGCTTCCATATTTGTCGGTTTCCCAAAAGCGAAAGTGGCTGAGAAGATACGAGAGGAAATAATAAGTTAATACTTTTCACGGCCAAGTTAATTGCAACAGAATATGCTCTACCTCGCATGATGCCAAGGGACATAAAAAGGAAAAAAACTAATCGACTGATGCCGGTGCATGTTTGGTGTTTATGATCATTTGGGTTGGTATAAATCAAGTATTCAGTTCATAAAGGAGCTTAAGGAATCACTTGCCGATGATCACAGATCCACATCTAATTTTCATCACAATTAATCACAAGAATAACTTCATGTTCCTATTTGAATAACTCGTGGGTCTTGACTGCCATCGACTATATATTTTGATCTTCAAAGGAAGCTTAGTAATGTAGAGTCAAAGCTCTGTCTTATGGGCACTAATTAGTCGTAACCCATTTGTCTCAACAAGTTCACAAAACATTGAGAAAGAATTCGATCAAGTTTTTCCTTATGTCAACACATTTGATCTAAGTTTAAATGAATTCATAAGACGAGGTTGAGAGAATGATTTAATTGGTTATTGGATGAGTTCAGAGAGACTAATAACTAATAAGCATACAAGAACATGAAAATTTTATCGTCCATCTAGCTAAAAGAGGAGCAAAACACTTATTTATGCGTGAAACATATTGTTCTGCTCACTTCCCAGGATAGCGCCTCAAGAAAGGTGGTGAAAGACGGGTACATAAGAAGAAATTTCTTAACAAAGTTATAGCAGAGCCAGTCAAATCCTAGTGAACTGTTTGCTAACTAGAGAACTTGCGGTGGGTTATGGTCAAAAGAAAAGTTGTTGACTCCTATAAAAGAAAAAGGATTAGGGCGTGCATCCCCAAGTGTGCATTGTAGCCGCCAGCGGGTTTCCTGAGGTTTAGCCGCGAAGCTAAACAGCGAAGAAGGAGCCGTAGTGAAGGTTAGAGCACGAGCTGCACGGTGACTCTCGGTAGACGAGCCGCTCCCAAGAGGAAGAGCGTGAAGAAGACGACGGAGCTTTTTCGCACGCGCGAAGAGGTGGGCTTGAACCCCCTGGGATTTGTGCGTGTGTTTTTACGTCTAACATTAGTTGTTGATAATCTAAATATGAGAAACACTCAAGCATGTGAGTAATTGTAATACTAACTATTTATTATAATTGATTATTTGCTATTAACCTCTTTTCATGAATGTATCAGATCAAACCACGTCAATCTTTAGTATTCTTTATTGTTCATCGTTTATTTTTTTTAATAATTTTACATTGACTTAAATTGCAAGATTCTGATTAGTTTCCCCGTCCATTTTACACCAGGTCCCATGATAAGCAAATTGGTGGGCCATCTCCTCCCGCGGCCAGTGATGATGGCCACTTTGCCCTTGAGGTTTCTCTCCAGAGTTGGGTGCCCAGCCATTGCTCTCTGACTGGAAACATTCCACTATGAAGTGAATAATTTTCGTTGAGTTTGCTTGGTATAAAATGAAAAACTAAGAGAAGTCAACCGTTTTAATATAAAGCTCTCACGTCCGGGAGAACAATAAAATATTTCATCTTGACTTGTGCAAAAGGAGTCGCTATTGCACCACCCAGTAGTCGAACTATTTTATTTGTCCTGAAATTTTTTAAATTTCCGTCCATTAGAGTTTTTGGTTCTATAAATGGGGGATCGAATGATGCAAGAGAATCCCAAATTGCTGCACTTCCAGATAATATGATGTAGTTGTTTTGGATTGTTTTTTATGATCAGTATTTGACAAGCACATTCGTTCTGGAGGCTTCCGGTGCGTTGCCCTCGTCCTTTCTTACTCCAACTGCTATGTTGTAAAGTGTATCCGCTTAATCACAATTTATATTTTGGGTGAAGATAAAAGTACACAGAGAATTTGGAACTTAATGAAGTAGAATCCCGCGCATTTTCCCAAATTACATTTGAGTTCTAATTCATGAAAAAAAGTGTAGCATGTGACTTCTACATGATGTGTCACAAGATTGTAGCTTATTGAATTGAAAATTAAATTCTCAAATTTATTTTTTCCTTGATATTGTGGTTGAAGCAAATAAAATAAAAAGCATACATATGATGAGTCCAATATGACTCAATTCTTCCAGCCTTGTGCAGTTTTCAAGTTGTCGTCAGGATCAATCCTCATAACTTGCTGAAACTAACTTCAACTTTATCAGCCGGTGCACGGTGGGGAAGATAGAAAAAATCCACATTTGGGTTGAGCAATTCCCACCTGAAAATTCCATTGCCAAACATTGTTGTGAAATTTATGGTTCAATGAACTGGAATTTCTCTAAATTCAAGGAGTAAAAGCTTCACGTTTCTTCTTACTCGTATCCCACTGATAAATGATGCAGAAGAATCGCCAGTTGTATCCTCGCAAGCATGTTTCCTGCGCAGATTCTCGATTGCCCGCCCGACACTTGGTATGCCTCCGGCTTAGCAGATCCTTGAAGAATATGACCAAGTATTACATAGGTTTGCCCGAAAGAGAACAAATTAGGGAAAAAGGAAAACGAATGCTTTGTCCATAAACATTACTGACATCGAGCCTTATAGTCCACCTGCACAAATTTTTCCGGGTTTGTGTGGAGATATTGGAGCCACAAAATAATTTTCCTTCCCTTTGGTATTCTATCACCTACACAAATTTCAGGGATCCTCATTGCAAAACTCTATCTTTAATTGCTCTGGACAGGGCACAGCAGTCAACACCAACTCTTATGTATTAGTCACGACTGTTCTTGTACGTATAAAGTATCTAAGCTGGTGCAAAATAGTGCAATTGGAGATCCCACGAACTAGATCAATTGGACAACGCAAATTTTGGAAATTCTAGTATGAGCACCGTCTCCTATTCCCATGATGCAATAATGCTATCTACAGAGTTTTAAAAGTACGCTATGCGTTTAATGATTCATATAACTTGGAGTTCAACATCCTAGTGAGGTATGATAAGATACCTTTCATAGGAATGAACTTATATGAGTAGAGCTGGTCAACTATATGAAAATCTCTAAAGACTAGATTTTCTAAAGTACACATGAATCTTAAGAGGGTCAAGGCTGAAAGAATGAACATAACTGAGAACCAATCTTGATTTGCAAGTACCATGTGTGAGGTTTATTATTTGGGCTTACACCAACAATTGGTGATTCAAGGCTTAGTCTATCGACCAGTTAAGTAAGTTCAATACGCTTTCACTAAAGAATGTTCAAAGCAAAAGCTATTTATCTTGGTGCAGCTTTATTTCCCATGCACGTGAAATTCTTCGAGTAAAAACTGTCCTATTGAGCCATTAACGTGGGGATTGTTATAATAATTGTTGTAATTATAAGTTTTTTAATGCTCAACATTAGTGAGGTGTCCCCTTAACTAACACTTTTTGTTATGTCGCATTTTTTGAAATTAATATTATTCTTATTTATGGTTAATGACTCAACTAATGTGAGCATAACCGACATGACTCTTGAGATCTTTTTTTTTTCTTTTTCTTTTTTTCAGGTTTTTGATATCGTTTCCCTCGTCTATATATAGACGTGTCTCCTTACTTCAAAATCACAAAAAAGAAATAATGCTCGAAGTACTCTTAGAGTCTCTTGAGTTTTATCTTCTGAAATAATCCTCTAAGTGTGCTAGTTTCAAAAAGTGTTCAACAAATTCTTGTCCATATAGTGCTAATACAAATGAGTTCAAGATGTTGCATTTTGGGATGCATAGTTTGTAAGGAACTAATTACCTTAAGGAGATCTAGTTAGTCGTACTCCATCTCTTCTATTGAAATTGCCGATTATTTGGAGAAGTTATCGATTCATAGTTGTTGATCGACTACCAAGACATCAATAGACAAGTTTATTGTCAACTTCGAGACTCCTGATTGACTACCTAGCAATTGGGATTTTATTACAATCAAGTAAGTCTGCATTTGGATTGTAATTCAACACCTTTATTCGTAAAGAGTATACATTGGTTTGGTCACTATTAAATTTTGTTATTGCTTTCTTGAAATGATTATTTTCTGGTCATAACAAACAGTGCTACGTGTTTTTCCTCCAATATGTAATCTCTTTTTGCAACAATTCAGTTTCAGAATTTATAAAGGTTTGATGCTTATGTAAAAGTCAGACCGTTGAAGGGATTTTCCAATTATAGCCGACGCAAGGCCAATCAGCCGCGCATCACACAATTTGCGAAAATAGACGTCTTCTAGTTATAGAACTCACTGGCGCAATCCACGACGGCGGCAGGTGGTGGGCCCGCGTTTCTGTTAGGCGATAGACGCTCGGGAAGAGACGACGACAACGCCATGGACATAAAGAAACGGTCGATTGACGAGCTTTGGAGGATGAGCGTGGGCGCTGAAGAGGCAGGAATGGAGTTGATTCAAAGAGTGATATAACCCATTTTCTGGCGCCACTGCTGGAGCGGAAAGGGAATCCCCTCCAAACTTTTCCTTTTTTTTTTTTTCTTCTCTTTTCAATTTATTTCCTTTTTCTTCCTTTCGGTGTATTTTACAAAATTATCCTCCAAATAAGATAAAATTTTCATATTTCAGTTTGTAACTATCACTCCTTGGGAAGATCAAGGTGAGCCGTGATTTTTGTAGATCAACTCCTCAAGGTTTCATCTTGATTTTTAAAGTTGATTTAAAAATCACCCTCAATTAATTATAACGGCTATCGATGGTGAAATCGATATATATATATGCAAACAAATTTAAAAATAAAGAAAATTAAAAATTTGAACAGAGGAAAATAGAAGCTGATCATAACCCTTCGGTGTTATGCAAACAAATTTAAAAATGAAGAAAATTAAAAATTTGAACAGAGAGGAAAATAGAAGCTGATCGTAACCCTTCGGTGTCACAATTCTTCCAAGTCATGGTTGAAGGAGGTCGACAAGCGACAAGATAGCGTTTAAGCTTTGTAAATAAAGGAGGTGCGATAGCTCGTTCCGATTTTCCCAAATCTGGCGTGTGTTGCAATATGGATTTTATAGTGAATTATCTAAAAATTGCCACTAGACTTAATTATGAGGCTCGCGGCCCATGGGCTCGCCCAAGCCCAAGCTAAGCCACGTGTACTCTAAAGGCACTTCTGGATTAATTGAAAAAGGCTAATTAGTTATAAAGCCCGACCCGAGTATTCTGTACGCAAAACTTATTCTTTTATATTGGGCAAGCGTGGGCAAAAAATTAGGCCCGATCTCTAAGGGCCCGGCCCGAGCCCATCAATTAATCATTCCGGTCGCCACTGACGCCCATCGCCGCCTCCGCCGCGTCGCGGTGGACGTCCGCCATCTCACAGCGGTACCAGCACCTGCTGGACATGCCGGTGCTGCACGTGTTGCGACGCTGGCGGTGGCGTGCGCGTACCTCGTCCGGGGCTTGCTTCACGAAGGCGTTCTACATCGTGACGCCCGCGCTGGGCATCTACATGCTGAACCCGCTCATCGGCTTCCTTTCCCCTCAGCTCGACCCGGAGCTCTAGGAACTCGCCGAAGGCGGCGGCTCGTCCCTTCCCACCCGAGGCTCCGACGAGTTCAAGCCCTTCGTCCGCCGCCTCCCCAAGTTCAGGTGTTGGTAGGTTTACGGTTGGGATAGGTTCGCATTATTATTTTCGATTGGTAATTGCATTTGGCTATCAATTGGATTTGGTGGATTTGATCTGCGTCATTTCTGGGGTGAAAGATCGAATTTGTGTTCCCGGTATTCTGAGTTAGAGGTATTTTGAGGGTGGAAAGACTCGTTGTAGTTGACGATTTGTGCCTTCAAGTCTGGATAACTTGGGAGGCAGACGGTATAGATTGAATTTGTGAGAAATTGGTAAAATTTGTGTTTTTAATGTTTAGGAAGTGTTGTGTCATGCTTTTCAATTGAGGACTGATCCTAGTTTTTCTCAGTGAGAGTTGATTTAGGGGGCACTTTGGTATTCGTCATTCCGATTTGCTATTGATTGGATTTGGTGGAATTGATCTGCTGCATTTTGGAGGAGAAAGATTTCTGGGTTCTCTGACTTCAAGTGGAAGGATTCAATTGGCATGATGATTTTAGCCTTCAACTTGGATTTCTTGGAGGACGTGGAATAATTTGGAATTTGTGAGAGACCGATTAAGTGTTAAGAATGTGATGTTTTTAGCTGGGCCTGGGGTGAAAAGGAGGCTCCTGAGGTCTCATGACTAGATTCAAAATCTAGAAACTGAAGAAGTTGAATGGTGTGGAAGCATCATGTTGTCTCGGTTTCATGTTTGCATTTTGTTATCACAAAACAGTCGCTTGTTCTTGACTTGAGACTGATTTTACGTAATGTAAAAATGCCTTTTTGATATGATTTTACTGTAAAAGCATTCTTGATCTAAAACTGTATATAATCTTTCTTTCCATTTACACGTAGACGCGTGAGTTTCTTCATGCGGGCCGATTGAAACTGATAACTTAAAGTTAATGGCAGTGAATTGAGAAGCTCAGACTCTCCCAGTGATGATTTGTTTACTTCTTTTACGTCCTTTCAGATGTATAGCCTTTTTCTTAAACAATCTTTGACTGACAATATTCTTGTCATTTAATTGATTCAAAACCAATCAAGGTCTCGCACTAAATCGAGATTGTCATACAAAAGGGTCAAATGCTTATGCTTTTGAATATTCGAATTTCAATCCACTGATTACATTGGTTCCTATGAGAGCTTTTGGATATAAAAAAAAATGACTTCCTGCTTAGATTGGATGGTTACTTAATGAACATGTTCTTCTTGTCTCGCAATGGAAGGTTACAAATCACATGGGCATTTGAGATTGCTTTCGTAATGATGTTCTTCAGCGTGGTTGATGTACCTGTCTTCTGGCCAGTACTCCTTTCGACTGGGTCATGTTGCTTACACTTACAATGAGGAGACAGGCAATGCTTATGGTCAAGTACAAATATGTCCCAATTTCTTTCGGCAAATGGGTATGCTGAACCTTTTTTCTTTTCTTTTTTCCTCTGCATGTCTGCTTCTCCAATTTTTTGCTTTGTATACTAATTTTGCCTTTTGACTCTACTTTCTTTTTTATCGGCGCTATGATGGAAAGAGAGCATCTTCAACTGAGAGTGCGAGTCTTCCGAGGGATTAGATATTTCAAGTATGATCTATCTATAGTTCTCGAGTAGGCTTGTCTTGTCCCTGGTGTCATGCCAGCTGATGGAGCTTTCTCACAGCAAAAGATTGGCTCAGAAACTATTTTGGCATGTTGCCTGATACTCCACCTATCTTAAAGATCTTTTAGAAAGCCTACAAAAACCATCATGGAAACTTCTCGAGAGGAGTGTATTAATTGTAATTTTTCTGTCTTAGCTTTAATAAGGGGTAGTCCCAATTTGTTCTTTAGACATGGCATTTTTTTTTCCTCTAAACTGCTGTCATTTTAATATGGATGAAGTTCTTAGTTCCCTTTTGATGACCTATTTTGTGTTTATCTCCTCTTGTCCTTTATTAACTCTCCCTTGCCCATTCAATTTATGAGAGGATGTACTGTTGGAACATGAATTAGCTTCGAAATCCTCATGATTTTAGATGATGACCTTCTGCTGGAAGTCAAGATTGTTTTTGCTTTCGGGTAGACAATAAAAGTGTCAGCCTTGGCCAGCTCAGAGTCCCTCTCTTGCTTGCCTTTCATGGGTTCGCAGTACATATACCGTCAGCCATGATTTGTTCTTATTTAAGATGGGAGGGGTTACTAGAAAGCTGCTTTAAAGATGCTTGTGGAGTTGTTAGGAGGCTTTGAGGTTTGTTCTAATGGCACAAGGCTTTTAGGAATTGGGAGAACAAATCTATTTGATCAACGTCCTCGGGGAAGTTGATCGAGTTGTCCATGAAGATTACGTATGAGGTGATGTCATTGCTGCAATCGAAGTGAGAATGCTCAAAGGCTATCAAGTTGAGGCAGAGTGACCTCATCCCATCGTGGATCAGAAGCCGTGGGATCTTGCCAAGCTGGAGGCTGAGCAGCTGGTCAAGTATGAAAAGCGGGATCTGACTCTCGAGCATGATCATGTCCCACTCGATCATGTGCATATGATTCCTGCATTGAGAAGACAAGGTCAATGTGAGGATAGCCAAGTCCCTTGAACCCCTTGGCGACTCCTTGGAATTGCTCAATCACAAAGCGCCCGTCAAGAATCATCATCTCCAAGAGCTCGTTGCTGCTCAATGGATATCGTCCCCCTCATAGCAAGCGCAAGCTCTTTCCTTGACTCCTTCACTGAGTCTAGATAGAGGCTTATCTCACGACCAGTGCGCCTGAGGATGTGGTGGGGGTAGCACCACTTATGCTGGTCCTTCTAGCAAAGGCACTTCTTACTGTGGTGGTATTGGCCGAGGGAGACAATCGGGGTGATGTAGGCCTTGTCCTCACCATCCCTGAGATGGTGGAGGATCCGATGGAGATGACCCATTCAGACTCAGGCGACCTCAGCTCATCATTGGAGACGTTTTCGCCCAAGTTGTTCTTGACCACGATACGGAGAGCCTCAAATGGTTTTCATTGTAGATTGTGAACCGGGTGGTCCTGGGGCTGTTTGGTGGTGGTGGTGGTGGTGGTGATCTATTAATTCTGTGGATGCATTGGAGGTTGATTTCTTGGGGAGTTCAGACCGCACAGTTTCTGTGAGCTTGATAGTGATTAAATACCAACTCCAGAGCTCTTTGTCGCAAACAGCAACTATTTTTGATGAAGAATTTTTCTGTGTTTCTCTGCCTTTTCCATTCTTGCATTTTAATCATTGAATTGCTGCTTTATAAGGAAATTGGACGAGGAGATTTTTCCAATGTCAATGATCTGTTTGTTTCATGGAAATCATTTTCCAGATTTTTCGATTTTCGTTTCATGAAAAATAAACTGGTTAAGAAAAATATCAATGAAAAAAAATCTTCTAAAATAGGAGAAAAGATTTTTTACTTTTCAAGTAGGGGAAAGCATTTTCTTCACTTATTTTCTCTTATCTCATACTTTTGCTAGCCCCCATTTCCTTTTTTTTCTTTTCTTTTTTTTCCTTTCTTTCTTTTTTGATTTTTCCTTCTTTCTTGGCCATTGCTCGCTGATGACCGGCCACAAGCGAGCCTCGAGGTTGTTGGCCTCGGGCAAGCTCGAGCCTTTGGCTCATCGGTCTAGTGAGGCTTGAGGCCTTGAGTTTGCCGCTAGCCAAATCAGCGTGCTTCATGAGCTCGATGAGCGCAAGCTTTTGGCTCGCCGAGGCTCACTAGTTTGCCAAGCAATGAGCTCAAGCTCGAGCTCATCTTTGGCCAGTCGCTGGTTGTTGTTGTGACCAACAACTGACCAAAGAAGAAGAAGGTGGTAAAGAAAAAATAAAAGAAATAAAAAAAAAAAGTAGAAAAAATAATAATAAAATAAAATTCGATTTTAAAACAATAAAATAAAAATAAAAATAAAATTTTATTAAAAGGACTAGATGGAGAAAAGTCAAATCGAATTTTTCATATCGAATGATAAAAAATAACTTCTAGTACACTTTCAAGTTTTAGCTAAACACCGGACAATATTATCATTCTGGAAAATGGCTTTTAGAAATGCCACATTTTCCTAAATTCAGAAAGAGCTTCATATGTATCAATGATCTTTATTGATTACTTTTAAGTCAATATCATCGATTAGGCAGAGTAGCTCGTACGGAACACCCCTACAAATTAAAGAATAATAATTTGTGTTGAATCTATTATGTGTTGTTATTAACTTCTTTTAAAATAATTTCACCATTTGTGTTCCTTGAATCGCCAATCACTCATCAACATCAATTGAGATATTAATTGAGTATAAAATCAATAGTAAGTTCACACGACTGAAGTTAGTTTTTCGACTGATCTAATAGTCAATTTCTTAATTATTATTTACCACAAAATGGGAAAGTTGAGGCCTTTTTTATAAGAAGGAAAAAGAACAGAAAAGTTGAGGTTGATGTTATTATTGTTTCTTCTCAATTTTGGGTCAGAGGTTTGAATCTCTTAAGGCACCACTTGGTCATCAAGCTCATTTTTAGGGAAAATTACCGATTGAGGCTACACATTTCATTTTTAGATAAATCTAAATTCACCATTATTGCACTAATGTCGTTTGTTGTTTTGAACATTAGGTCCCCTGCACTTGAGATAACCATGTTCCCATGTTTTTGACTTTAATTATGATTTATACTTTTTGTTATGAAAGGTGCAGAGCATACCATCAAGAGCATACCATCAACTCTGCTGTCAAGATGACATCAAAAGCGCAAAGAGAGTCAACGAATTGACAAATTTTAATCGTTGGGCTACAATGGTTTACAGTAGACTTTACACCTTAGAGAGTTCCCATACAATCAAGGCACAACCCGAGATTAGCTCCCAAGCTCCGAACTCCGTAGGCACAATTTAAGATTTTTTAATTGCGAGAAGGAGAAATGGTAGTCCTTTATATAGGGTTGACCTGAGGATCGGGAGTAGCAAAAAATAAAAATAAAAATAAGAATAAAAGAAAAAACAAAAGATATTGCACCACATAATTTGATTAATCCAGTTCGACATTTTCGTATCGCATAATTAACATTGCATGAGAAATCAAGAACGCGGCGGCGGCGGCGGCGGCGGCGGCGTAGCCGGCCTATAGTAGGCATAGACTGCATATAAGGCTTGTATAAAAGTAAGCACAAGTAAAACGAAAGCAGCTATTACGGAAATAATTGACCAGGGATTGTCAAAATACTTGTTCTTGAGAATGGCTATCCAGGCATTCCACTTGCGGGTGAGAAAGGCTCTCGAAATACCCCACAAAAACACGAGAATGAGTCTTATCGAAGCATGGCATGTATCGGAATTGGCACGATCGCGATTAAAGTAAAATAATCCAGAGCGGTAATCCACCAGATCATTATATAAGTCCAGGAGATAACTGTCTTCTAGGTCGAAGGCCACCCCCTGGCAAAGCCGGTGGAAGAGGTCAGCCACCTCGGCGTCGCTCCCAAGGCAATGCTTGATGATCCAACAGTCGCGGAGGTATAGGACGTCTTCCGGGGAGTTGATCAAATTGTGCATGAAGATTACGTACGAGGTGACGTAGTGGCTACAGTTGAATTGAGACTGCTCGAAGGCAATCAAATTAAGGAAGAGCGACCTCGTCCCTTCGTGGATCTCAATGGGCGGGATCTTGAGGATCCCGTTCTTGAACTGGATGTCACCCCAATTGCGGAACCGTCTCGGCCTTATCTGGATCCCGTCTTCCTGAAGCTCCCTCAAGCAGAAAGTGAGCCATTCTCGGCTTTGCCGCCATCGCTTGGTCTTGGGCCGCTTTAGGCCCAAGTGCAGGAGGCTTCTCCGGACCACTTCGAGGCAATGGACCTTGCCATGGTCATATAACGGGTCGAACTTCAATCTTGGGCTGGATTCCTTGTCAAAGAGGTCAAAGAGGTCAGAGAGGCCGGATATTATGCGGTTGTCCTCGTCAAGGGGGTAGAGCGTCCGCCATCGGACTGTGACCCCGCGGGGAATATTCAGAGGGACCCCAATCAGACGGCTGAAGAACTGGAGCGCCAGCTTGGCCACGCGCTCCTCCTTGTTGGGGTCACTAAACTGGAGATGGAGCAGCCGGTCGAGTATGAAGAGCGGGATCTGATTCTCGAGCATGATCATGTCCCGCTGGATTTGGAGTATCGATCCTTGCATTGAGAAGACAGGGTCATTGAAAGCGTAGCCAAGTTTCTCGAATCCCTCAGCGAACCCCAGGAACATCTCGATCACAAAGCACCCGTCGAGAACCATCATCTCCACGAACTCGTTGCGGCTCATGGATATCCTTCCCTCGTAGCAGGCGCGAGCTCTCCGCTCGACCTTCTTCACCGAGTGTAGATAGAGGGCTATCCCCTGACCGGAGCGCTCGAGGACGCGGTGGAGGCAGCGCCACTTGTGCTGCTCCATATGGCGGAGGTGCTCCTCACCGTGGTGGTACGGCCCGAGGGAGACGATCTGGGGGACCCAGGCTTTGTCCTCGCCATTCTTGAGATAGCGTGGGATCCGGTAAATGGAGAGTTTTGCCCACGAGCCTGACATGTTTTCCTGCCGACCTTGCGCGAGCTTCTCTTCAATGGAGATGACCCACTCGGACCTGGGAGGCCTCGGCTCATAGGCGGAGACGATTTCACCCCCATAGGTTGATTTCTTGGGGAGTCGAGATTCCACAGTTCCTCGGAGCTTGAGAGTGGTCACATACCAAGCCAAGAGCTCCTTGTCGTAAACAACAGCCATTTCTTGTGAAGAACTGGTCTGTGTTTCTCTGCCTTCGCCGTAAATGGGTTTTCATCCTCTATATTGATGCTTTTTAAGCAAAAGTAAAAAAAAAAAAAAAAAAAAAAAAAAGAATTGCTACTTTAATAAGGGCTACGCTTTTTGCAACAGAGGACAGATTCTTCCTTACAGAGAAAATTAATTTATTACCGCGTGTCCAACTGGCCCTCTAAAATTGAAAAATATGAAATTTTCTCATTTTTCCAACATTGAGATGTTTTATTTTTTTTTATCAACATTAAGATTCAAAAGGAGCTTTATATTATTCTAGGCACTATCGCTGCATTTAGTTCAATTTTAAAAATGGACTTTGAAGAAATGCACATATCTTTAATCTAAAGAGTTTTCAGAAAATGTAAATTGATTTTGATAAAAAAATTCTTTATAAAGTTATTTTAATGTAAAGAGTGTTTGGAAAATCCTTTTTTTATAAAAGGCTTTTGAATTTCATTTTTCTTCTTTATTAAAAAATATAAAATTCTTTATCAACTCTAGTGAAGATAAGAGTAATTTTGGAATAATGAGAGGTAAAACCAAAAGACTAAAAAAATTATTTTAACAGTTTTGAAAAATATATATAATCTTAGTATTTGATCAAATGCTAAAAATTCAAAATTAGTCCTATCAATATTAAGCTTTTAGCTTTTCTAAGGTTGATATTTGACTGAAAATCTCTTAAACGGGTTTGCAAAATATCTTGGTATATTTTTAAAAGATTTTGAGGAAAGCTGAATCAAACACATACTATGAAGTCACGTTGCGTCATCATATTAATGAGCTGATGGCATGACGGACAGCATGCCCCCACGTTAGCCGTACAAGGTACAACAATGGGACTGACTTTTCATCCCCCCCGGTCCTTCGCCTGGTGTCTTTCAAATACATGGCTCTTATCGTTTTGTGAGCACCTTTTCCCAAGGTGCACTCATTCGGCTCAAGGATGCAAAGGTTGATCAACCGTGCACTGTGCACTTGTCAGGCTAGAGTATCCACAAGTCAGGCTAGAGTATCCACAAAGGATCCAAGGTTTGATCTACCTTTTTACTTTTTTGTGCTCCTTTTCTAATTATTGTACTTTTACTCACTATATTTAATTATTTGTATCAAATTTTAATTTATCTTTAAAAAAAAAAAAAAAGGCTGCTTGAGTTGTCCTACGAGGATCTTGATGTGACCCATCGGCTGTCTTTTCTCTCTTTTTTTTTTTTTTTTTTTTTGACACTAGTCTTTTCTCTCTTTAGTCATAGGATAAATTCGCAGTTCTACCAGCCAACTTATTGCGAATTTGCCACTACATAATTTCTTACCTCCTCCTCTCTAATCGAATTCTGACATAACCACCCTCTTTTGAAGTGCTAATGCAAAGATGTTTTCAATCCATGGGAAATAACTGGTTAGATAAGATTTTTTTACAAATGATTAAGGCGTTTCGGAGAAAATGAGAGATTTCAAAAATGCTTTCCAAAAATAATTATTTATATTTTAAAAAAATTATTCAACATAAAATATTTTCTAGATCAACAGTCAAAACTTGGAATAAATAAAGACCATAATGTTTTTTTCTAGATCAACGAGACAATTGTTGGAACTTGAAATCTTAGAATAAACAAGACCAAAAAGTCTTTTCCTAGATCAACGGAGCAGCTATCCAAACTTGAAATTGTGGAGTAAACAAAGACTAGGAAGTCTTTTTCTAGATTAATTCATATGATAGTTCACGAAAGCCTTAAACAAAGACTAGGAAGCCTTTTTTCTAGATTAATTCATATGGTAGTTCACGAAAGCCTAATAACGGGACCATTGTCAGAATTGAAATCTTGAAATAAACAAAGACCAGAAAGCCTTTGTGTAGATCAATTCGTATTCTTTTTGTAAAGAATTCCAATTAATCAGTCTTAGGAATCTTGGAATAAACAAACAACAAAAAAGTTTTTTTTTAGATCAATTCATACTATGTCCATAAAGTATAACCAATTAATCGGTCTCATTTATATTTTTTTTTTTTTTTTCCTGATGCTAAAACACAAATCGCTTTGTTGTTCGTTAATAATTGTTCACCCATCATACAAACTAGCAACCATAGATTTATTTAATGTGCGAGCACTCTCTAAGGCATAATAGCGGTTGAGCATGGAAATTAGTCACAAATGAAAAAAAAAATGAAGAGTTCATAAAAATTGAACATTACAAGATCTAACAATTTAAAATGTTACAACAAACCGTCACCCTCTTTAATTTTTTATCCCCGATATTATCTCTCATAAGATAAACATGTTTGGCAAAAGAAATTAGTTAAAAATGCGAGAAGTCTTTATCTTTTTATACTTCAACTCTATTATTACTAGTCCGAAAATTCAATCAGAGCATTTAGCTTAATTTTCCCGAAGGGTTAGTTGAAATTAATTGTCTTCAGATCTCACATAAAAATTTCAACATATGCATGAAGTGGTTCAATAAATAGTTTGTACTCATGTTGGTTCAAGCCAGCTTAGTAATGCGACCATAGAGCTTTTCTAAATCAATGGTCAAAACTTAGAATCTTGGAATAAACGAAGATCGAAATTTTTTTTTCTCAATCAGTTCATACGGTGGTTCACAAAAAGCCTAATAACAAGACCGCTGTTAGAACTGAAACCTTAAGTTAAATAAACACCAGAAAGCCTTTGTATAGATCAATTCATATTCTTTTTACAAATAATTCCAGTTAATCAATCCTAGGAATCTTGGAATAAACAAACAACAAAAAGTATTTTCTTTTAGATCAATTCATACTATGTCCATAGAGAATAACCAATTAATCAGTCTCATTTATATATTTTTTTCTTTTTTCTTGATGCTAAAAGACAAATTGCTTTGCTATTCGTTATTAATTGTTCACCCATCATACAAACTAGCAACCATAGATTTATTTCATATGCGAGCACTCTCTTAGGCATAATAATGGTTGAGTATGGAAATTAGTCACAAAAGAAAAATAAATAAAGAATTCAAAAAAACAAAATTTGAACATTACAAGATCTACTGACTTAAAATGTTAGAACAAACCATTACCCTCTTTAATTTTTTCTCCCCAATATCATTTATCTTAAGATAAACATGGGCAAAAGAAATTAGTTAAAAATGTGAGAAGTCTTAACCTTTTTTATCCTTCAACTCTATTATTACTCCTCCGAAAATTGAATTAGAGCATTTAGTTTAATTTTACCATAAGAATGAATGAGTACAACCGGGAAATCGTGGTATGAGTGGGAATGAAATTGAGATTAATTGTCTACGGATCTCTTAAGATAAACATGGGCAAAAGAAATGAGTTAAAAACACAGAATAGAATATGTACGAGGTGGTTCAATATATAGTTTGTTCACGTGATGATTCATGTGACCTTAGTAATGCGAGCGGAGAGTTTTTCGAGATCCATGGTCAAAACTTGAAATCTTGGACCAAACAAAGACCACAAAGTTATTTTAGATCAGTTCATATAGTGGTTCATGAAAGCCTAATAGGACCACCATCAAAACTTAAAATCTTGAATTAAATGAAGACCATGAAATCTTTTTCTTAATCAATTCATATTCTTTTCATGAAGAATTCCAACTAATCAATTCTAGGAATCTTGGAATACACAAAGACTAGAAAGTATCTCTATAGATCAACTCCTATTCTATACATAAAGAATAACCAATTAATCAATCTCACTTATATTTTTTTTTCTTTTTCTTGATGCTAAAAGACAAATTGCTTAGCTGCTCGTTATAATTGTTAATCCATTATAAAAATACAAACTAGCAACCTTCAGTTATTTAATATGTGAGCACTCTCTTAGGCGTAATAGCAGCCAAGTATAGAAATTAGTCAGAAATGAAATTTAAATAAAGAGTTCATAAAAATTTAAACGTTACAAGATCCAACGGATTAATATGTTTAGAATGTACATTAGATTGGAAGCACCCTAACTCCTTTGCCTCGGAGAAGACAAAGTAGTAGCAGCAGCAATAATTTCTGGGTTTATAATACTTTTCCTATTCCCAATACTAGAGCTTGCTCTTTGTTCTGGAGACTCGGCACCGGGACATAGTGACTGTTTCTTTCCGGAGCAGCGACACCTAGGCTAGAGCTTCTCCTTCAACCAATGCATCATCATCAGCTCCATACTCCCACAATCTGGCTAAATTAAAAGTAACGGAAATGATAGACAAAATGACACCACAAAAAAGAAGAACCAGCTAAAAATTATCCATGTGAAAACTGGCCCAATACGATTAATCTCTCTATATAGGCTGCTGCAGGGTAAAAATAAACTAAGACAAGAGGACGCATAATATGAACTTTTTCGTGCTACATTTCTCGGAGGACGAGACTAACCCAGAACTATTGCTGCAAGCCTTACGAATGTAGAAGGACGTGTTGAGTTTCTAACATAAGGCTCACCACCGCTCGTGGGCCTAGAAGTATCAAGCACACAGATATATATATAACAAACAAGCTGAAATGCATTAATAGGGAACATTAGTAGTACAAGCATCTCTAGCATCAGCACACAATAAAGCCAAAAGAGCAAACGGGGGACTATTGACCCAATTCCTAAGTAGGTATCCCATTCGTTGGGCTTTTGCTAGCCAGTCAGCAACCTTGTTCGTTTCTCAATTACAATGAGCTAAAGTAATACCCGAAAAGTCTTCCAGTTTGCGCTTGGCCTGGTCTACTAAAGGCTGCATCTCCTAAGTCTAAAGAGAAAATCTGCAGCCACCAACATACTACAATCAGAGTGTATGTGTATTTCTCGTTCGGGTCTATTCGGGGCAATTTTTGAGGAGATAAAATCTAGAGTTTCGACATCAAGCACATATATTTCAAACACAATCAATTGACCTAACCTACAAACTTTTTAGGACTCTTGTTGGGGAGAGGCCCCTAGAACTAGTAACATACCTTCCTAGAATTCTTTGTCCTTTATCAACTGATCTAAAAGCTTAAATTATTAGATAAATGTGAATGAGTGGCTTATTATTTAAATATTCTAACACTTCCTCTCAAACTTAATCTAGTCTTTTTACTTAGTACTAAGTGTGAAAATTTAATTGGGGAGGCAAAGTGGAGTCTGCAAAGATTCAAACTCAAAACCTCTAACTTTGATGTCATGTGAGATTTTCTTGGAACATTGTTAACCGTTCTAAAAATTTAAGCTATTAAATAAAAGTAATGTATAGTTTATTATTTAAATATTCTAACAAGAATCAGTCCGAGACAAATCATTTTGCTCCTTGATGAAGGAACTCGACTTAAGAAACTATTATCCTTCCTTTCATGCATTCGTTGCCTTGAATCAAGTGAAGCTGTTGGGGTATAAACTGTTTTACACAGCTTCTCGCGGAGGTCCACAACATCGTCTTCATCATCACTCATAGTTCTTCAAGATGAATATCTTTCGCAATAATTTGAAACGAAGGTCCCCTTATTAATTCACATGTCTTGGTAATCCGACAGTAAATGATTATAGTTAGATATTAGTTAATGAAGATAACAAAAGTTTTACTGTCTCCAGAAAGGGAAGGTAAATCACCATTTACTCCATTACTATCTCTACCTGACATGGAAATATCTCCTCAACGTTTGCAAGATGCCGACATATTAGCATACAACTCTACTAGACACAAACCAACGGTGAAAGATAATGGTGTTCGGAATTGGAAAGGTTGCAGAACAGTAGCAGATATGATGATAACCAACACCAAAAGATATATGGATGAATAACAAATCGAACAAAACCGGGAAAGAAAGTCTCGTGAGAGTACATGAACCTTTTACTCTAAGGTTGTCTCCACGCAAAGTGTACTATTAGTATTACATCCTAATCTATCTCTTACTGAGCGCTTACTCCCAACCAGCACTAAATCAACTTTCAATTTATTTAATGTTATCTCTAAACTTGAATTATTTGAAGGACAATATTGGACATTTTCATATAACTTAAGGATTAAATTAAAAATATACTAAAAGTTCAGAAACTATATTGAACAAATTAAAAGTTCAGAAACTATATTGCAAATTAAGTTAAAATTCATAGATTACATTGAACAAATTAACAGCTCGGAAATTACATTGCAAGTGTATGGATCATTTGTGTCATTTTTCTTAAAACAAATCCAGTAATATTCACGGATCTAAAATCGGCAAATGTCAAAGAAAAATGCCAGAAATTACAGGCGAACCCTCACTTCCCAAACTTCAAGAGATTTTGCAGAATGATGAAGCAAAACCTGGAAGCGACGACCTTAAACAGCAATGATGGAGAATTTCCAAACATTGATGTACATCAAGAAAAATGTAAAATGCAAAAAAATAAATCTAATTAAATATCAAGTTTCACACCTTGAATTCATATGCCAGTTTGGATGGGCTAGTATGACTTAAAACATTTTCAATTTCCATGTTCATCAATAAGGAAAACAGAAGAAAAATTTCACTGCTCTTATTGAATGAAAATTGCACCAAATTATATTGGTGTTTTATTTTTTTTTTCTTGTAAAAAATATATATGACGAGATTAAGAAAATAATGTTGTACAAGTAACGACTTGGTAAAACGGTCTTTCTGAGCGAACTTCTGTAAAGGCGGTGGAGCTTCATCGTTTGAGAAGCTCACAAAAACCTCTCGAAGCTCTCTTTCTCCTCCTAAAATCCGAGAAGGTGAAGGCAAATTTGAATTAAATTCCACCTCTGGTTTTAGCTTTACCCGCCGTTCTATCTTTATAATTTGGTTTTACAGGAATCACCTTCGAGAGCTCACTTAGCATTTGAAAAGGAAGACGGCTATGATCGCAAGCACATCTGCGGTAGTTCTGTAGCAGAGTTGAGCATCAAACGGGTATCCCGCTTGCCCTTATGCACTCTGGGGTTCGTGCCCACCAATTGCTTGAAAGAATGCCAATAACAAGACGGATGGATTTTGCACTCATTACGTGGAATCCCTTATCCGTTGATGAATCGATATGTTGCCCTTTTCTTATCGGGCCATGCTTTGTGGATAGGTTTTCAGCTTGAGGACCTTGACTTACGATGGAAGTTAGTCTTTGATAGTTCCTTGTACAATTAAAATGTTGCATAGTTGATTAGGTGCTTCCTCAGTGTGTACGGCCAAAAGAATAATTAATCTTAAATGGACGAGAATGTGGGGTCCTCTTTGCCAGATGATATTCTCGATCAGTTGTTTGCTTATGCTAAAACCACAAGTCTAGCGGACGCCTTAGAAGTTCTTGTGAAAATATCAAGAAATGCAGACGGGCGAGCGGATCTAGCTGCAAGGAGTGTCTTTGCTTTGGTACTTGATCTAATTGAAGGGCACTCGCAATATTTGACTGAACTTCTGGTACCATCACTGCAGCTTCTGAGGAACCTATGTCCTTGGAGAAGTTGTAAATCAGGATACTTTCATTGAGAAGAATGGAGTTGGGATCAATTTGACTGTCTTGAGGGCTCTGATGCACACTCCTGCCTTAGATTGAGGAGCCATCAGGATAGCCTTGCACACTCTAGCAAATGTCTCATTGGCTGGAGAGAGACACCAGCAAACGATTTGGGTTCAATTCTTTCCGAATGAATTTCTCATGCCAGCAAGAATTTGGAGCCAAGACAAAATTGATCCTTTGTGTATGATACTATATACTTGTCAAGATGGGAACCCTATATGCTAGGCAGAGTTGTGTGGAGATCCCGGTTTGTCTTTGGTGTTAGAAATTGCTCGGACTGCTTCAATAAGTACGTTCCATTTTCGCCTGCTTCTCTTTAGGCCACTTTCTCAAGTTCTTTTCTTCACACTCTGATTGAAACTAATTGTGTTCTTGTCTTTTGTCACATGATGTCATATTCTCTCATTTAACGGTTGGATTTCAAGAAGAATGGTTTAAATTGCTTTTCTCAGTCATCTGCTTAGAAGAAGCACATTTACCTACCTTATTTATCAAACTAGTTGTTGCTTCTGCTGATGATAGTAAAAAAGTACAGTAGCTGTGATGAGTTTTTACTAGATCAAGCATTTCTCATTAGCAGAATAAATGTTGTCACCATCCCTATACATTCTTTGATTATTTCAGAAAAGCAAGTGGGTAGCGGGCTTATTGATTTTTCCAGGGGAGGCCAAGTTAGGTGTTCCAATAGGGTCCTCTCCTAGTGATGTCCTTGGTCACACACCATGTTGAGAGAGATTTGCGCACAGGACGGTGCACAAGGACCCATGGGAAATAAATAAGACACAACAGGCGCACTTCTCTCCTAGGGTCTTTTGGATTCGATTCTGAATTTGCTTCGTGAACTTGAGCCTCCTGCAATTATCAGAAAAACCATTAATCAGGGTCAGCACCAAGGGAAATGCAGCAACTGAAACAATGCCCTTACAAAAGGTTTTGGAGAGACATTGTTGCAGTCACTGTACTGGATTATCATGAAAAGCAATTAGATGAGATCATTATGTCGTTTTAGGAAATCTAAATTGGTGTCTACATATGATTTAGATTATGCCTATCTAAAAAATCGAGCCAAGAGAAGAGAAAAAAGTACAGTATTAAGCACTATTATATCTTATAAACAAACCTTGTCACAGCGTATTATATTTTTATGTAGAGCGTCTTTTACATTTTAAATTATTATTCCTATAATCAAGTGTTGCAACTATTATAACTATTTTATACTCATTAAGGAAATTACAATTTAGCTTGTCATATATTTATTAACAGATATTTTCATTTTCAAATTTCTGAAGAGATTAAAAAAAATATTTAAAAAGTACACGTAGACAAACAGAAATAATAGTAGCCAAAACAATTATAATTTATCTTAAGCTAACTTCGATTATATACTTTAAAGAGATTTCTTTACTCATGTTATTTAATTTTTACGAAAGAATGGATTGAAGAAATCACCGGTCGCAGATAATTAAAGTGTTCAATTGATAGAAATAAAAAGTTTGAGGGCTTAATTGCACAATTTACATAAAAATAGGGGAAATTAGAATATTACCAAAAATTTCGAAATGCCAAAAACGTGCATAAGTCGATATTTCCCTCCTGCTCGTCCGCCCTCCGTCCGCAACTCCAAACCTCCTTTCTCTTCAAGAAACCTACGAACCTGCGACCTCGTTCAACACTCTCTTTCTCTCCCCAAGAAAACCCAGAAACCTGCGACAGGTACTTGCGATCGTTGATGGGTAAGCGCCAGCGAACAAAAATATCGAAAATCACCCACCCGGCAGCCCGGCTTGTGACGTACTCGAAGAGGCGCAAGGGCCTCTTCAACAGGGCCTCCGAGCGCCACAGTCCTTGTCTTCTCCCCCGATGGCAAGCCCTGCTCTTTCGGCGACCCATTGGTCGAAGAGATAATAGCCTGCTACCTCCGGACCAGCGACGCGATGCCGCCAATGGCTCTAACTAAGTGCGCGGAATGGGCCGAAACAGAGTTGGATGACTGCGCGGGAAAAGCTGAGGGCGTCGGAGGATGATTTACAATTCAAGTTCTGTGGGGCTATTCTCATGTTCACCAACGATGAGATGAATTGACATAGATGTGGCAACATGGGTCATAGACCCATACATGACCCATTTAAATCATAAATGGGTCATATATAACTATGAGTCACTTGTTTTTGAAGAAGTTAGTTAAATGGGTTTAACAACTAAAGAATTAAGATATGTGGGTTTAAGTGGGTCACTTATTTTTTTCTTTTTTCTTTCCTTTTTTTTTTTTTTTTTTTTTTTTTTTTCCTTTCTTCTTCCTCCAGTCGCCAACACGGCGATGGCCGGCGACCGGCCAGGTGAGCCTTGAGCTCACCGGATTTGGTGAGGCGGAGGCCCCGCCGACGCCCGGCGAGGCTTGAGCCTCTCCGATCGGGTGAGACTTGACCTCGCCAGCGTCGAGCGAGACTCGAGCCTCGCCAGATTCGACGAGGGGCGAGCTCGAGCTCGCCCGACATTGGCGAGCCTCGAGCTTGCCAAATCCAGCAAGGCGGAGGCCTCGCCAACGTTCGGCGAGGGGCAAGCTTGAGCTCGCTCGACGCCAACGAGCCTTGAGCTTGTCGGATCTAGCGAGACTCGAGCTCGGCGGCCGGGAGAGCTCGAGCTTGAGGATCTAGCAAGCCAAATGAGCTTGAGGCTCGCCTGTGGCTAGCCGTCGGCCGTCGTCATGGCCGGTGGCCGGCCAAAGAAGAAGAACAAAAAAGAAAAAAGAAAATTAAATATTATATTTAAAAATAAAAAAATTAATTAAAATGTTAATTTAAAAAAAATAAAAAATAATTAAAATTCGTTTTTTAAAATAATTATTTTAAATTTATAAAAATTGTCCATTAAATTTGTGTTGTATAAAACTATTTTAGCAATATTATGTTTTTTAAATATAAATATATATATAAATAAATATATATATTTATATATAAAAGAAATAATTTTTTTAAATTTAGTTAAATGGGTCGGGTATGGGTTGGGTATGGATTGGGTCAGGTATGAGTAAAAAAAATTTATATTGAAATAAATGGGTCATAAACGGGTTAAATGGGTCGATTTGGGTCAGACAATTTATGACTCAACCCAACCCCCCCGTTTAACGGGTCTAATTCAACATTCGAGAGTCTCGAAGGCCAAGGCCCAGCATTGTCAGCTCTTTTGACGGACGGCGGTTTCTTGTCTTCGCTGGAGAACTCGGCCGGTGGCGGCGGAAATTTGGCGGCGGAGCCCGCTCCCACGCCCTCCGATCCTGGGATTCTGGGTTTGATCCAGACGACTTTCTGAATCTCTTGGATGACGGCATGCTTTTCTTGGCTTCGCCAGAGTACTCAGCTGTTGGCGGCAGAAATTTGTCGGTGGAGCCCACTCTCGCGCCCTCCAATCTTGGGGATTCTGGGTTTGATCCGGATGACTATCTTAATCTCTTGAAGGACGGCGTGGGTTTTTAGACTTCACCGGAGTATTCGGTCGTTGGTGGGAAGCTCAGGTGCCGACGGAGATTTCACGACCCGAGGAATTGGGTGTCCGAACGTGAATATGAATACACGAGTCTTTCTTCCTCATACATGTAGAGCATGACGAGGGTTACATGTCTCGAGGACATTCCTATCTTCGTTAGGTTTTTTGTACATACGAAGAGCAGAGATGATGAATATAAATAAAAATTAGGGTATTCTTCAATTTTGAGTCCGGAGCGGATTAATCAATAAAGATTCGGTTTTTTTTTTGGTTCTATTCTTGCACCTTCTTCTTCTTGCTGATGATGATGTCTGCGTGTGGGTTTCATTTATTGTTTCTGTTAAGATGATGAAGAAGAATAAGGAGGAGGAGGAGGAGGAGGAGGAGGAGATGGAGGCCGTAAAAATCAGTTAGGCCCAATTCATGAGATGGGCCCACTCCTCGATGGGCCCATTTTCACAGCTGAATTGCATCTACATCTCACTCGTTGGGCTTCATTTCGGCTTCAGTTTCATCGTTTGATGTGTAGCTCGTTTCCCTTCTTCTTCGATCCGAAATGGTGTGGCTGAGAGCGTTTCGGCCGAGCGGCGACGAGATTGTGAAAGTTTCAGTTTCATCAGACGCATCCCTGGCTTGTCTCCGCGGATGCGTCGGGTCCAACGTTGCTGTTTGAAATTTAGAGCATCTTCGGCTAGTTCATTGTGCATTTTCGGGTTTTACCATGTGCGTGATGATGGTGATGGTGGGTTGTTGTGGTTTTAGGTAATTTATGAACTGAAAATGGGCAGCGTCAAATGAAGTTGGAGAAGCTTGCCAAGGGAGAATCAGGTGCATACAATTTGATTAGATTCTGATAAAAAAAAAGAAGAAGATAGGAAATGAGTCATGATGAAAGCTCGTTCTAGTTGCAGCAGATGTCATTGGTTGTATAGGCATTTGTTTGGATGCTCGTTGGATATTAGTCGCAGCTTAGTAGCAGCCAGAATTGAGTAAATCAGTGTCAATATCTAACCGCATCGACTGAAATGTTGAAGCATTGAACACTGATTCCGATAACGAAACGGTTAAATGTTACTGGCCCAAAGCTCCTATGCTCAATGAAGAGGTTAATTTGAAGCATACAAGCACAATTCTTTTCGTTGGCCAACCACTTTCAAATCGATTTTTTTTCTGCAGACCTATCGGTTGGTGGTCTTGTACAATGAACTTCTGCATTAATGATTTCTTTTGTTTGGGTTCTTGTAGAGTCTAAGGGTAAACATGTTTTAGTGAACAAGTCAAGGATAGAGGAAGTCTAGTTATTGACTTTAACTTCACAAAACTGCCGCATAAATGTTATTGTCCTGACAATTTCTTTTCGCAAAAAACTAAAATTGATATTGCTTGATCATTCCTTTGCTCTTCCGTTGCTCTCAATGGTATCTATTGCCTATTGCCAGATTTGCTTTCCACGTCTTTTTTTTTCGTCCTGTCGATGCTCGATGGAAGCCTAGTCCTCATTGAAAACCCATTTAAATTTTGATGAGTAATGACTTTTCATGGATTAATTTATAAATACCCCGAAAATCGAGTTTCTTATTTCTCTCCTATATGTTCCTCTATTGATGTTTACTTTTCTCTTTGGCCAAGAGATAAGTGGGGCCAGTGATACTCATTTACAGTCACCTCGGGATTTTTAATTTCTTCAAAAGCATTGATGTAATGGCTGAAGATATGAATTGGGAACGTAGAATATATATCATGTTTGCCCATACTTAATGGTAATGATAGTATTCATTAGGTTTTGTCTCACAAATAGATATGAATCAACATTTGATGAATAACGAGAAACAAAGTATCCACATGAAGATTCTGAAAGACTCCTTTTGTATCTCCAAGAGTGATTCGGGCAATTTGTTACTCATATGTTAGGCTTTTGGAAATTGTTTCATTGGGAGATGCTGCGCAGAGCAATCATGAGCCTTATAGCTCCTAAGTCTGCAGTGCTGAAGATTTAACTTATGCATTAAATAGTACCTGAACTTTCATGATTAAGATATGTAACATATAATATTGGTAGTAGTTGGTCATTTGTTGTCTTTGAGGTACTACTTGAAAATTTATCTTTCCTCCTATCACTTGTCGTATCGGTTGCTAGAATCAAGGAGCCTAAGGCAGGAGGTGAAGCCAAAAACAAGGAGCGTGGCAATGTCACGGCCCAGAATTTCACTTTCCATGAGTTAGCTTGGGTCATGAAGAGTTTCTAACGGGAGTGCTTGTTGTGGCGAAGGTGGATTTCGTCGAGCATACAAAGAACCCTCCAAGGGACTGGGCAAGAGACAGAGGGGCTTCTACTCGCTCTCCCTCTTCTTAATCTTCGAAAAATCTGAGGCCTATGAAATCACGCTTTCCTTTTCCGTCAGGTGGTTGCCGTCGAGCAACTCGACAGACATGGACTACAACAAAATAAGGAGTTCCCCGTCGATGTCCTCATGTTGAGTATTTTGTCAGACTTAAACTTGGTATCTAGGCATCCCACATTGGTCTCACTAATTGGCGGTTGACATATTTTCACATCATATATCTGCTTCTGCAGTTAGGACTCCAGTAAAGATGGTTCAATTGTCCCTTCCGAAAAAAGGTTGTTCCATCTTGGAAAGAACATGAGTCTGAGAAGATTTACAACAGCAGTTATTGAAAAGCGAGATGGAGAACTCACTTGTTGTATAGATCTCTAGGTCTGGGCTAGAGGACTTCGGTGATCTCTCCTAAAGAGAAGGGGTTTTGTTGCTGTAACTTTGTACATGTAATCTCATCGTGGTTCATTTTCTTGCAATGGTTTTAGCAGCATGTATACGGCTTTTTTTATTACACCCCAATTTAAGTTGAAAAGAAATAACATTTAAATTGCACCCAATTAGGTCTAACTATCTGCTTATGGATTTTCTTGTATTAAATGATTGAAAATTCATTTTATCCCGAAAATCATGAATGTACCTTCCTAAAGTATAGGATCACAGACTAAATGGAATTCAAATAAAATTTTCTTGAGACTTAACAACCTATCCGACAACCGTATTTTCCAACCATTTTTATCTTTCATCTTTTATTCTTTTTCCGTTTATTTCTATTAATTTTTTTAATAGTTATTTCTTTCTGTTTCGCTTTCTTAGTCCTCTGATGCAACAGCCTTTCTGCTTTCCTTTAGTCTTCTTCTATGTCTAAACATTCAACACTCACTGATCAATCACAGGTGGAACTTCATCGACACAGTTTCTACACCTTAATCAATAGACCATACATGAACTACGTCAGTCAGAGAACAATGCGCCCCGGTATTGCGATAAGAACAGTACAACACAAACATGCTTTCCTCCATTATCATAGACCTCCAGCCACCACAGAACTCCCACCACAATTGCAGATGACCACGCAAACACACCCTAATATAGGGAACTCAGACAGAAAAAGAAACAACACAGCGAGAAAGAATATCAGAACCAGGCATAGCGACCAAGAGAAACATACCGATGATGAGAATCATAAGGCCAATTCAATGACAAATGAATATCATATTCCAACGGAAGACGACCCATAAATGAGGCCTTAATGAGTCACAGGTTGGATTGAGGTAGCGTGACTTTCAGTTCAAGGGTTGAATAGAAGCATATCCTAATTTATTTAGTTCAAGCATTTCATCAAACGAGTGATATACATTTCGATCAATGAACTTGTACACAGATAAAGCGACGACTCAATTTCAAATCATCACAACAATATTAACACACATCAAACGCATTAAAAGAGCTTCAGTCACAACTTCTTTTCTCACAAACATCAAATAGAGCTCAAGGCCTCTGTTTCATTCGTAGGCGACAGAAACAGAGTTAATGGATTTTACGTTGGTTAATTGGATTTCTAGCCTCGGCAAGTGTGCATATCAGAGAATGAAGGCCTTAGACGTGTTCGCAATGAGGATCAGCGCCTGCAAAGGAGTTCTGAATGAGAACCAACTACTTCAAACTTCCCGGCCAGAAAACAGGGCAGAAAAGAGGAATTTTGGCGCCGTGGTGGGTGCGGTGGAGATCGACAGCCACGGCTGATTTCTGGCAATTGAGAACGACGAAGAAGACCTGTGACTGAGAGAAATCAGTGATAATGTTTTATTAGCTCTCGGCTCCTCGCAAAATCATGCTCTGCTTTCAGGTACACGTGTAATTAAAATCCGGAGAGTTGTAATACACGTGCAATTAAAATCAAAGTACAATTTTTTGGTGAAAAATTCGGGGGCAGACAACAATTCGTGGCTAATTCGGAGATCGACAACAATTTATTTTTCAGAATCACTCGTCCGAGTAAGCACTCAACGGTCACAATGGTCACAATGCCCTAATATTTCCTATTTTGAAACTCCCGCATCTCACTTATACTTATGATCCACTCAGAATTCTCATCTTCTTCAAGTATTTCCTAATATTTCCTAATTTGCAATCGCACTAGCTTTCTTCTTCCCCTCCCTCTCACCTATTCTTCGCCGCTCTCTCTCTCTCTCTCTCTCTCTCTCTCTCTCTGTGGCAAAACCCACGGTCATCGTCTCTTCGTCTGTTCATCTCTTCAGCACTTGGCGATAATGGGGTATCAAAGTTTTCCGGCAGCGACAGTCTATTTTCGGTCTGCAAACCGTCTTTCAAAGAGGGAGAGAAAGATGAAGCTCGATTTCTCATCTCTCAATCTCTTGGCAGACGTAGCTTCTTTCATCTCCGAGGGAAAGCTAAGTCTCGGGCCTTCCATCTTTGATCGTGATGTTGAGAAGAAGGTCCCCCTCGTGACCACCACCACTTTTGGGCCAATCGGTGTCGGATGGATCGTTCGGAAGAAGAGATCCCCGCAAGCGCGAAGGCCGACATTCCACGCCCAGACGTCAAGTTCTGACCCAATTGTCGTTGTCCAAAACAACAAGCAAGAACCTTCGAGAGCTGTCGCTGAGAACCACAAGAAGAGGTCGCGTACATTTGATTCCTCCGAAACCCAAGAATGGGGAAGAGTTTCCAAGAAACCCAAGAAAACTCCCAAGATGGGTCTCGCGGCTCTAATCGGACCAAGCAAATTGCCGACGAAGTACATGGACAAAATTCAGGAGATGCAAGGTCGGGATCTGACGCTCGTGGTGGAGAAGACTCTTACTGCCACGGACATGAGCCGAGGCCAAAGTAGGCTCTCTATACCCAACAAGCAGATAAGGCAAGGTTTCCTGAGCGAAGAAGAGATCCGAATCCTAGATAGGAAGGAGGGCATTAAGGTTTCCCTCATTGAGCCGTGCCTCGAAGTTTCTCAGTTGCAATTCAAGAGGTGGAATTACCAGAACAAAAATTTTTCTTACGTGTTGACGGAGAGGTGGAATGGGGTCGCGCATCCTTACGTGCCGAATGAACTCATGAAGGATGTTGTCATTCAGCTTTGGTCCTTCAGGGTGGATGGCAGCCTTTGGTTTTGCCTCAAGAAAGTTGAAGACCAACAAGGCAATGGAAAGGATGGCTGTGATCTTCTTCCTATTTCGTGAAGAAGTAATTCATGGTATTTCTCTACGTTCACCCCGGTACATAACCAGTTAGCTTCACTTTTCTTATACTTTTTTTAAAATTTCAATGTCTAGGTAATTTCATTCTTTCCTATTATTTCGAGACCACTATTGGCGTCTCAATGAAGTTAGAAGTGATAGGAGCTGGGGTAGTCCTTATAGATCAGCTATGGTCAACCATGATTTTTTGATGAAGTTTTTTGTTGTTCTCGAGTTTTTCTTTTTTTGTATTTTTGGTTGCAGTTGGCATTTTATACATTCAAATGAGAAGTGTATATAGTGCTATGGAATCACTGAGCATTGGAATGTATATAGACACTAAAGTGTCCATGTTTCCATATCGAGATCCTTATAAAATTTTAACTATTTTTCATATGTTAGTGGATGTCATCACTAAAGAAATGTGCATGGTAAAGAACTCAAAAGTCATAAAGATGATATTACCATAATAAAGTTGCCCCTTAATTGAACGAAATAGTGAGTCAATAGGTAAAAAGGGTATTTTAGGCAATCACTAGTTCGATTGACACCCACCAATAATATGCGCAACAAGAAGATTGACATAGAACAAACCAAGTTTCAAAACTCTGGACCGGCTTATTGAAAGAAATCCATTTGGAATAATACATCCACTCATCAATGGACCCGTAAAAATGCACCAACCAGAGCAGACAATATATTATCAAAACACTCATAAATTATGGAAGTATTAACCTATCACAAACCAACCACCCAGACAACATAAAGAAAATGACATCAAAACATGCATGCAATGACTAAGAAATTAATGACACATTAGCCCAATAATCATGAATGAGCAAAGCAACATTTATACTTGAGGAAACAACCAGCAAGTAAACCAACATACACAGGCCACATTTGACGTTTTTCTATGAAAAATTGACAGCAGAATTGCTAGAAATGATGAGAAATGAATAGCACATCTATATGCTATCTTTAGAACCAAATAAGCCCTCAAACAATCTCAAGACCCAATGAAATCTCATCTAATTCAGAATATTCAGCAAACTACCCAATGCAAATGCATACATTTTACCTGTGAGCATGATGCCTAAACCTGTAAAAAAGGTGAGAGTTCAATGGTTTGTTGATGTAAAATCATAGGCAAATGAAATAATATTGAATGAAACCAAATCACTTCTATCTCACATGCGAAAACTAACATCCAGCATTCAGGAGATATTCAGTGTATTCAAGACATCTAGGTGCAATGGTTCAACATATCATAAATCCCACATAACCCTTTCCCACAATGACACATTTATTTATATAGCCAAGATAATATCTATATGAAACCAAACCTTCATTATTTGTACAGAAAAGGTTGCAAACTGCTGACATGAAAATATATCAAACAAATTCAAACCTTGGACAGCTCATATAATCATGAATACTGCCCATTCAAGGCATGACCAACACTTATGATCTAGAATTCAGAAGGTTTTAAGCATGGACAGCATCTCTAATCATGAATCCTGCAAATTATAAGTAAATACTGCATCTATTGCTTTGAATTCAGCATATTTTGGAACATATAATAGCACGTGTAGCCTTGAAGCCAGCATATTCAAACCAAGTGCAGTCAATTTAACATCTAGAAGAAGTACTCATAGCCAAGAAATCAAAATGTATTGAACACATATCTACAGCACTTATGACCAAGAAATCAACATATAGTGAACATGAACTGCAGGTATAGCCCTTAATCCAGCATGTTCAGTCGGCAATGGAAATGATACTGTAGGCATGTGCCATTGTTCCAGGCCTCTAGGTGGAATTCTATGGTACCCACTAAAAAGAAGCCAATCAAGAATGTAGCCCCACTTACATGGGCCTTGCTCCTCAAAAATAAACTTTGTCAATATGTCTTACACGGACTTAAACGCACCCCTCCGGATACTCAACCAGAATGTCACAATCTCTTAAACATGCACGGACTACTATGAACATTGACATGAGAAGCAAGAACCTGGCAGATGAGGGAGCTTTGGTGGTCATTACTATTTGATCTGAATCTTATCAAAAATCGACCACATCTAACTCAAGATAATTGATAACAAGTGGCGGCATTCAATAACAAAGAAGAGCAACTCTGTTTCACTCAACTTAACAAACAACTCCAGGCTACTGATTGGAACAAGAAAGGTCTCTGTGGCAATGAAGTAAAAGGTGGGAGCAACGAGATACTCTGAACAGGAAACATTAACAGATGGGAATATGAGTACGAAAACAGAACATGAAGCGAAATCGCACATGATCATATATAAAAGGAGATGTTTGACTTGACTTATTTGTTGGAATCCGAATCCTATAACTGAGATAAGCGCATTCCTACAGTTCCTGGCTAAGCATAATTGAATTCCGCAAGGCAACATCACTGATCCTTGTCTTGGATCATTTCACCGAACACCTTCTGTGCGTCGTCTAACACATATGACACCACCGCATTGAACTCAAACCACTACTCTCGAACCAATTAGCACCAGCAACCGTCTACGAAGATTTCTCGACTCTTCTCTCTCTCTCCCCGTATAACACGAAGTGCATACCACGGCGATTGAAATGGAGCCGAAGTTGATTGTCGAATTCAGCGACGTGAGCCTCTTCTAAGTTCGACGCCAACGGCCGACGGAACACTCAGTCGTAGGCCTCGAGCTTCTGTCTCCGATCTCGAAGAAGCATTTGCACCGATGAATCAACCGGCCTGCTCGACAACTCTCGATGTTGCGTTCTACACCGCAACCGGAGGTGATTCAGTTCAAGGTGAGGTCTGACCGTCGGAGAACCTGACGGTGGGTAGGGGGAGACATATGAATACTTAGAATCGACGGAAATGTACCTCAGACGAGAGAGGAAATTGAGAGGATCTAGGTTCGAGCTCCTTGCGTCGTCCGTGATCGGAGATGGAAGACCGGCAGTGGCCACCGACGGAGCTGGCGGCCGGCGGCGAAGCTAGAGAGGACGTGAAAGGCTCGCGGCGCCCAGAAGAATCCGGAACTTCGTCATTTTTCGGGTTTCTTTTTTGGGCGGGAGATCCGTGGAATGACGGAAGGCAAAGGATTCCTTTTATATTTCTCTTATGAAATGACCAAAATGCCCTGCGTTAGAATGACCAAAATCACCAGGGCAAAGGATTCGTCGTGTGTTGAACTAGCGTTGGCAACTGCTCTGAAGATTTTGGCCAACTGGTTAGTAGACTTAACTACCCGACACCTGTATTTTCCAAACTATTTTTATCTTCTATTTTATTTTTTTCTCGTTTATTTACATAAATATCTTTTAAGAAAAAAATAGTTATTTCAAATTTTCGTGTTTTTTTTCAAAAATTGTTCCTTAATGTAAACAATTTTTAAACGTAAACGCAAACAAACGCATAAATATCAAATTTTTATAGTTGTATTTTCCAAACTATTTTTATCTTCTACTTTTATTTTTTTCTCGTTTATTTACATAAATATCTTTTATTCTTTTTGTTAGTTCATCCAATAAACTCCACTTCTCTCTCTTAGTTAATTTCATGATTGACATCCACATATGAAGATTTATCTTACTGACCACCCTTACGAAATGTTCATTGGTTTGTCTATATAGTATATATATTGGCAGTTTAAAATTCACTTGATTCATTGTAATAATTGAAGCCAAATGTTCGCTATGAAGTTGTTGATGTTTGCACACACCAAATATTCAATGTTTTGTACGGATGAAATATGTTTTGGTGATATTAGACTCGCTTATGCTCAATCCCTAGTCACTTTGGCATGTTCAAACGCCATTTTAAGTAGTGAAATTTGGATTGTGGTCGTTTGAATGCACGCTGGCCAGCACCTGTTAAGCACGACTTTGGTGTGTTTCAGTCTCATGGGAGGAAGACATTGGTTGTGTTCATGATGATGCATTAATATATTGCTCTTTGCTCGTCTTTTTTAGCGTGTTTCAATCTCATGTACATACTAAATAGCTCAGAATTTACATCGATCTATTATTAAGTCATTGCATTTTCACGGCTTTAGTATGTGGAACATAATCCAAAACCTTGCTTCTCGTGACTGTTTCTTCATTGAATGATGAGTGCTTCATCCTTTTTGTGGGCGAGGCTTGAGATACTTTATCATAAATAAGCATTAAACTTGAATCTTGGCAAGTTCTTGTAAAATCGATGCACTTGTTAAGTTGTGCATGCTGTAGACTTACTGAAATTGAATGCTTACCTTGTTAAGCGTGATTTTACAATGGTGGTTGAATCTCATTTTGATGTTTTTTTGACCCATCAATCATATACATTCATATAATAGAACGTTACATGGAACTTGTTTTTTATTCAAATCGTGACATTTTGAAGCTTGAAACACATTGGAAATGATAGAATACTTGCTGTCCAGACTTGCAATGAGTTAAATTGAGTTTCCTATGATGCCATACACATGCCATTGGGGTCACCCAGGCATGTTCATGTGGGGAATTGGTATTTTGAAGTGTTTCGATGTTCCATCAAGTTGTTTAATTAGAGTATTCCTTTTAGTTTGACTACTCCATGGATGTCTAAGAAAGTGAGTGTCCAAAATGGAGATTCAGAAGATGCGCTTGCAGCTTCTTATTCTAATGTGCTTCTGATAATCAAGAGAGAGAGTATGGGTTTTCAGAAGAACATTGTCTTTTTCATGGGCATTATGGTCAATTAAAACTTGAAAGAATGTGTATGAAGCTATGTAAGTTATGGAATCAAAGCCAACCTTTACAATTTTATTTTATAAAAAAGTCAGTGTGAGTGCATGTGAGGGAGCAAAAAGTTATAGGACACTCTTGAAACCTAACGTGACCTAACCATAAAATTTCAGTGTTACAGATATTTTTTCCTTCGAATGTAAAATTGTGTGAATATTTATGGAAGAGGAAGGACAACAAATGCAGTTTTCAAGCTTATGGAGTTTAAGCCAATCCTCAGGATTATCACTCTCAGGCTCAAATTTTTTGAAAGGCTGAATTTGGTCCCTGATATATGCTCATTGTGTTTGGTGGAATATTTGAATTTCTTCATACGATGTTAATCCCGTAAGATTAAAGAATTCCTGCTTCCCCCATGTTGTATTTTCATGTCCGCTAATTCGTGCGATATGCTTACAACAGATGATAATCAGGAGCAGTTCTTCAAAGAGTCAAGTGAAGGCCATACATGATGAATTAAATGCGAAGGAAGAGGACTTTTTTTTTTTTGTCAGTCCTACTCTATTCCTACTCTACACTCACTCGCAGACTTGTGCCCTGCCTCTTGCAGGGCGTGGGAGTCGCAACCCACTCTCGAAACTTACACGTCCCTACCCCCATCCTCCCTTGAAAAGGTGGGGATTTGAACCCCTCACCTCCCCCTTCTATGTTGGAAGGGTGGCCACTGGGGCGAAGAAGGAAGAGGACTTTGAGAGGGAACAAAACGAGAAGAGGGAGCGATTAAGGCAATCAAATGTTAATACTTCAAGTGCCAAAGATAAGGAGAGAGGTACTGAAAAGCTTTACTGTGCTGTTTCCATTTTGTTTTATCCCTCAATAATTCGGTTTTGGTTCACCCGTTCGACTATGTAAATTAAAACGTAAAATAATATGAGATATTAGGTTCGAAGGTCATGAGAGAATTGAGTCCAAAACGTCACAAACTTAATTGCACTTTTATCAATTTAGTCTTGAGCATTATAATTATGTAAATTGAGTTCTAAATTTTTTCATGTTTTGCTAATTGAGTCTATCCGGCCAATTTTGGCAGAACATTGCTAATGCGGACACCGATTGTCCTACATGACACGACTGACACTAATGTTGACAATTTTTAATAATATTTTAACTTTTACAAAATTTTAATAATTTTTCTTTCTTGTCTTTTTCATTCTTTACTTTTTTCTTCTTCTTTTTTCTTATTCAAATCAACCAAAAACATGTCATCATTTACTTCTACTTCGAATATGGAAGCTTTGGAATGCAAAACCTAGACTTTATTTCTTCCTCCTCAATCTTCAATTTGATTCTTGGACAAATCTCATCTCTTGAACTGACCACTAATTAGCTTTTCTCATACATTTTAACCATAAGTAATTTTTTGTATGCCCTCTAAAGTATCAACAAAGGGACATTTCCTTTCTTTGCATATATGTGTGTATGTGTGTTGAATGTCTCGCTCAAATTATTGTCAATAGCATCGTAGTTTTGTCCACATTTGATAAATGCTTTGCAAAAGTGTTCAGGGCCTATCTTATGGAGTCTTCATATGCACGAACAGACCCTTCCTTCATTTCTTTTGCAGCTATGTTGAAGTTGACCTCATATGTCGACTATGTAGCTCTCCAACAACAATTCCCGATTCCTAAATGTTTCTCCCTTGTCTAGTGAGTACAATTCCTCTACTTTGCTCACCGAGAGAGTTTAAGAACTACATTAAGAAGACCTTGCAACATGTTGTTGGACATGCAAATAAGTCAGTCTTTTAACAACAAAATATTTCTATTAGTAAAACATGTGCACAATCTTACCTTCTATTAATTACTCATGAAAGTTCAGCCAAGACCTTATTGCACTTTCAAGTCTTTCGGTAATAGCTCGAGGAACCAAGTCCAAGATTTTTTAGGCTCAGCTTCAACCATAACCAATGCAATTGAAAACATTTGGTTGTTTACAACTCTACTAGTAGCACAAAGCACATCCCTTTGATTAAAGTCTTAATAAAGCATCCATCCAATCCAATTACTCATCTACAGCCCACCAAAACACCTTCTTTCAATTCTCTTGAATGTATTATGTCATCCAACTTCTAGGTCAAATGTGCTATTTGGACTAAATCAAATCAATTCAGCCTTATAAGAAGGTAGCAACTTGTATTCCTCGATAAATGGACATCTGACCATCTCAATAGCTTTAGCAATGGCTCTGTAATAAATCCTCTTATTCAGTGTCAATGTCCACATCTCCATTGCATCTGCTTGCTTGCATTTGCTATGCTGTATACCTCAAGTTAGCTTTAATTTTTGGTGAGAACTACTCCACAAGCCATACGTTAATTGCATTCTTATTTCTCATCCTCCTAGGGCAAGTATGTTCATGTCCATCAATCTTGATGATTAAAGTCTTCTTACTATGCATCCAACTGCCAAAAACTCTCCATTCACAGTTACTCATAGACCTATTATCCATCTTTTTCGCTTCACTCTTCTTCCGTCCAATGTTAAATCCATTTATGATTGTGTAAAGTTGTAAAGCTTTCTTGAATTAGGCATGTGAGGCAAATCACATCCTTATTTTGAATTGTGTTTCTTTATTATCACATTTGCGGTCATATTGATGGTTTTGGGTCTTCTTTGGTCATTGACTTGTTCATATCCATCAAAATTAGGACAACTCAAATTTTCATCTCCTTCTCTAGATCAGTGTCTCCATCAATTTCACGCTTATACTCATTTTTTAGGAATGTAAACGTCAACTATATCAAAAGCAGCAATAGCATCAGTCTCTCTTCTTATTCACCTTGCAAGAAAGAAATCCTCGCTACCACCACTGAGAATGTAGTCATTATCGCTTGATAATGTACCATGATCTTGCTTTGATTCACTATTACTAGTGCTATCATCACTCTCGCTATCATCCTCATCAATATTACTACCACTAGTACAACTATCACTACCATCATCAAGAGTAGCTCCTTCAATATATACTTCAACAACACCAAAACTTGATCCTAGATCCACCAATTCTAGCACTTGATCATCACCAAAAATTTGCAAAACACCATCTCTCAAGGAAAACTCAAGAATTCGATACCATAACTTTTGAACTGTGTATCCTAGACCAATAACATCCTTAACAATTGCATTATAGTTACCTTTGATTTACAACCAGGGGAGATATTCTACACGCGGCCTATGTACTTTATTATGTCACCAAACTCCATAACTCCGCCCAGGTTAAGTGCAATTGTAAAAACCTCTCACGGATAACTAGCAAAGATAGGAAGATCAAGTTTGATAAATGAGTTGAGAAGATCAAGTTTGACAGACAAGCTGCTTGGGATTATTCAAGTTCGACATACAAGCCAAAAAAATGAACTCTCATAGACAATTGCTTGGGATCTTTCACACCCAGCCGAATGAGTTCAACAAACAAACAATTGAAAAAATTCATAGATGAGAAGAATACTAGAGATAGAGTGTGCAAGGAAACAAATAAGAGATGAGAAGATTACCAATGTTAAAAGAGCGTGCTCGATCAAGAATAGTGTGCTTGAAAGAGTTCCGATGCCTAATTACAAAAACAAAGACGGCGATGAAGGAGAGTGCTCAATGAAGAGGAAGACAAAGGAGAATTAGAGTACCTTATATCTGGGGGGGGGGAGAGCCCTAATTGTTTTCAAATTAGGGCTTATTGATAAAACAAAGATAGAGTAATGAATTTCCACATGAACTTGCCATGTCAATTGAGTTATTGCCATATGTCATCTAACTTAGCAATTTCAAAGTAAAATTTGGCAGAAGCTAACGAGAGTAAATTTGTCACGAGTGTACTAATTTAGAGTTTTTGGTGATAAAAAAATTAGATTGTGGTAAATGTATCATAAGTGCACTAACTTTTTTTCCTAGGTTTTTCGAATCTATTAAGTCATTCGACCACAAAAGGCAAAGTTGAAGTCTTTTTATAAGAAGGTTAAAAAAAAAAACCTAAAGTTGATGTAATCATTAATTTTCCTTCTAAAATTTGGATCAAGGTTTGACACCTCTTAAGGCACACCACTTGGTCACCAATCTCATCTTTAAGAGAAATTATTAGTTTAGTCAAGACATTTTATTCACATAAATCTCAATTCCACCGTCATTCCAGTAAAGTCAGCGTAATTTGGAGGAAAAAAGAACTAGAAGGAATCATTGTAGATGAGGATGATAAACTGCCCTCACCTTACTAAAATATGCCCCCTTGTAAATCCATTTGCCGTAGATAAGCTTTGAACTCAAATTGATTGTACTTTTATTCTTATAAATGATAAATCAAATAAATCTTAGAGAATCGATGAGAGTAGCTCATAGGTTTGAGGCACAGAAGTGAAGTGCATGTAAAGGTCTGAGGCACGTCAAAACTAATTGCACTTGATAACGGTGGAAAAAGCTTCTTTTGACTAGGAGAGAGAGAATTTATCATCCCTGGTTTTAGGTCCAATAAACTACATGAATCATAGCTGTTGATCTTGGTAGACTCACACATAGAATCCACATGATATTCATAAAATCAATAGTCACACTTCACCCTATCCAATAAAAGAAACTGGTGAAGGAGAGAGGAGGGAGTCGTGCAAACTCCTAAAACCATCACAATTGTTTGAACTTCATCACAAGGAGGCTGGTCAGAATTCACACAGGTTACTACCAAAAAAGAAGACGTTCAGGGATTCTTTTTTGCCTAAAAAAAAGGTTAATGTTCATAGAAGGGTTTATAGTTGAGAGACGAAGAGTGTGTTACTATTAGATAAGCCCCCTGTCATAACTTAAACCTGTCTTTAACCAAATTTGGTCTTACATCATTCAGGAAAAGACATTCTCGTTATCGAGACTGATTAATCAGATCTATTGTAGCACATGTTACATTAAGCTTTTTGAGCAAAACCTACAAAACATTAGTGCGTTATAAGCGAGTTTGCGACATGAGTATGATATGGGATGCAATATTAATGCTCTCCAAGACTCTTTTAAACCCAAAACACAAGTTATAACACACTCAGTTAGAAACATTGATACACATTGAAGTTCATGAATCGATTGACTACTGAAAAGAAAACAAGATTTAACCTAAGCCCTTGCTCCTAAAAGGACAAAATTTGGTTTTCATCTTTCCAGTCGGTAAAGCACGGAATCAGGGCGCTTCGTCGTCTGTCAAAACCACAATGAATAGAAGTTTTGTGTCAAATTACTTCGCAAATTTTGAAGAAGCTTATTTAACCCGGAAGGTTTCAAATGAAGCTTTGAAGGAAGAATCTCTGTGTGGGGCTGACCACTTAAGATTGTCTTCATTCTTTTGAGGGGAATTTAGTCTCTTCATGAAAAATGTTGTGACCCTTGCCCTCGTATAATCCAATATTATATGCTTAAATTATAATTGTATTTACAAATAAATTATTGAAGAATAAACAATATCTTACTTATATCATAAATAACATATACTGAGTATTAAAAATCATGAATTGGGATTAACCGTTAAAGTGGTGATTCTTATGTTCTCTCATCTTTTTTTTAGGGATATTTTGAGCACTTTGATGCTATTCGCATAAATCGTAACCTTATTCCACCAAAGAGGCTGCAAATGTAGGAAGTCATCTTTAGGGGTGTGCAAAAGAATCGGGACCCGCTCGAACTACCCGGAACCGGATCGAAACCGCCTAGAACCGGTGATTCTTGAGGGAACCGGTCCGGTTCCCGGTTCCAATTTATGGGAACCGGTGGATACCGGTCCAATTCCCAGTTTCATGGGCGGATCCACCCTCTCGGACCGGACCGATTATAATATAATAATATATTAATTTTTAATTATTGACACCTATATTTTGGCAACCCGATTAGTCATTTATCGCATTAAAAAATTAGGGATTAATTTTAACCCCTAAAAAAAATATTAGTTAATTAATTAATTGCATAGCATATAGTTTTAGGTGCATTTATCTTAATTTACATTGGGTCGGTGATAGATGGGTTTGATTTGGTGATTCTGAGCTTTAGGTTGACAAGTCGGACTAAGCCCACAAAGAGAGTAATTTGGCCCAAGCCCGTATTTGAAAAAATCCTATTGCAATTTTTGAAAAATCAATAGAGAATATTTATTTTTGCAAAGAAAATCTAGAAGAGGTGTGGAAAATAAAAAGTGATATTGCATGCAGAAAAGAAATCTTTGCGGATGTTAATTTGAAAAGGAAATTAAAACCCTAATATTTGGTCTATAATAAGATTACTCGTGTAGGTTTTGGAGAGGCCAGGCACATTGAATACGCGGCCATGTTTAGGGGAGCTTTTCTAGGGTTTCTTTTGGTCGACGAAAGAAAAAAAAAACAAAAGTGAAAAGTGAAGTGAAAAGTGAAAAGTGAAAAGGACGAGAGAGAGGGAGCCATCCGTCGTAGGGGTGAGCATGGTCCGAGTTGATCCGGGCTACCCCCTAACTCTAGGACCAACCCGTACGGTGTCGGTCTTCAATTTTTAGGACCGAGGACCGACCCTATTGAGCCTTGGACCAAGGACCGAACAGACCCAATGGTTCGGTCCGGTTCCAGGGTCAACACGGGACCGATCGATAATTTATTTCTTCTTGTTTTTTATACTCCCTAAAAAAGCAAACCTACAAATTCAAATTACACATCCATCGACAATGCATCATTGTGCAACTAAACTATAAATACCAATATAAGATCTCAAATGAAGTACAAAGTAGAACTCACTAGCCAAGTTGTGTTCGGAAAGCAAGGGCAAGCCGAGCGTTAGGGTTTCTAGTTAGGGCTTCTTTTTTTTCCTTCTGATTTACTCGGCGATAAGTGAGGCGACCAGCGAGAGTGGCGAGCGGCAAGAGTCGAGCGTCAAGTGGGGCGAGCATCAACTGGCAAGCAGCAAGCGTTTAGTGAGGCTAGTGGCAAGCGTTGAGCGAGGCTAGCGGCGACTGGTGAGTGGCGAGCGTTGAGCGAGGCCAGCAACGATAGCAAAGGGCGAGTGGTGAGCGGTGAGCAGTGAGTGGCGCGAGCAACGCACACGGTCAGAGGTGAGCGACGCGAGCAACCAGAGGCGAGCGGGATGTTGCTACTTTTGATTTTGGCAAATTGAAGAACAAAGAAGACATAGTGGAAGAGAACGTACTTTGGGGAAGGAAGTCGTGAGGAGATTTACGGCATAAACTTCGCACCATTTTGGACGTTGCGAGTCCGTGACTGTGAGGAGTCCTTGGTCCTCATGGTGAAGAACGTACTCTAGAGTCTGGACTGTGGAGGAGGAGGCTGTGAAGACCTTTACGGCGTAAACTTCACGCCTTTTGGAATTGGATGTCGTCTATCCGTGACTGTGAGCCTGAGGAGTCAACAGCTTTAACATCATTTTACTCAGGTTTGAATATATAAAAGAATTATAAATAATATAATATAATATAATATAATATAATATAATATAATATACAGAATCGGTCCAGAGTTGGACCAACCCAAAACTTTCAAGACCAATGACCAACCCGCACAATATTGGTCCTGAAAAGACCGACCCAGTCCCCTTGGGAACCGGACTAAGACCGGCAGGATTGGGCCGGTCCAGGATTGGTCCAAGATCGACCCTAGACCGCTGCTCACCCCTAGTCCGTCTCCGTCGGATCTTCGAGAGAAAGAGAAGAAAAAGCTTAGAGAAAAGTCAAGAGAGCAAAGGGAGAGGACGTGAGAGTGACGGGAAGAGAGAGAAAATAATTAAAAAAACAGAAGAAGAAGAACACTATTCTTCTTCAGCAGATTTGTCCATCACGCCTGCCCGCGCTCCACCCTTCACCTGCCGGAAGCCGCCACAGCACCGCGCCTCCGCCTCCGCTGGCCATCGCCGCTCCTCCTGCTCCACCACTGCCCGGTCTGCTGCTGCCTCATCCACGCCTTCGCTCACCCTTCCGCGAACCCTGCTCTACACCTCTGCCCGAGCGTCAACGACGCTAGCAGCCGAGCTCCTCAGTGCCACTAGTAGCTCGCTTTTGCTCCGGCGTCTAGTAGCTCTCGCCGGTCACTGTTGGTCCGCCCGCGACCCTCATGTTGCCTCTTCCCCGTGCCGGTCGTCGCTGCACCTCCCCCGGAGCCTGACCCGAGCCGGATTGCAGCCCTTCCGCTTTGACGACGCTGTTGTTGTCCCCTGTCTTGTCTCGCTTGCAGCTTTCCGCCGGTGCTATTCTCGGCCGCGAGCGACGCCGCGGCGACCCGACGCCCGCCCGAGCCCGAGTCGAGCCGCTCCGCTCTCGCCCGCCCGAGCCCAAGCAAGGCTGCCCGCTGCTGCTCCTCGCGACGCCACCGCTCGCCGGTGATTTGCCCGTTACCGGTCTTTGCCGGAGCTCCGAACGCTAGCGACCCAACCCACGGTGATCCACCGAAGTTGCTCAGCCATGGGTGAAGAAAGGAAGAAAAGAAAAACAAAAAGGAAAAAAAAAAATCAATTTAGGTAGTTTTTTTTTTCTTTTATTTATTTATCTTATTTTAATTTTGTTATTTTACTCTCTTTTTTAGTATAATTATTCCTTAGTGTAAGGGTGAGATGTTCGACATGAAATTGCCTCTGAAATTTGGGATTGACAGTCCGATTTTTGCGCTCGAAATCCGACTCGCAATCGCAATCGCTTGAAAAATTGCCAATATGATTTCACGCCCAAGATTCGATTAACAATTTATTTAAAATTGGCCAACCCAATCTTATGCACAAGATATGGTTCTCCAATTTGTAGATATCGAATCTATTTTATCTGATTTGCCGTCATGTTGGTTGAATCAATTTTATTTTATTTTTTTGGTAAAATTGAATCAATTTTATTTTTGTAAAAGGAAAAAAATCCAAAAAAAAATATTTGAATTAGGATTTGGGTTGGTTTTAGAGCATCTCTTGTTATCTTGCATATTTAGAATAAGGATTTTATTTCAAATTCGTTAAAAAATAAAAAATACATTCATTTAGGATGTTAGATTTAAATTTGAATTGCACGTTTAATTATTTGGCAATATTAATTTCGAATTTCATAATAAAAGAAAAAAAGAAAAAAATTAGAATTAGGGCATTCTTTGCATGTCATTGCATATTAGGATAGATTGCATGCTTATTAAGAAAATAAAAAAAATCATGTGTACGTCATATAAAATTAGGTTCATGAAATGCACATCATTTAGTCATTGTTGCTAGGTTCATTTAATTAGAAATTGCCCATCATTAGGATTAGGTCATTTTGGTTAACTTAGATTGCATATTTAATTATTGCATTACCTTACTCATGTCAGTTTAGGTCATATTGCCATGCCATATCATTTCATGTTAGATTAGTAACATGCATTGCATATTACACGATTTTCATTAAATAAGCGAAAATAAAAAGAAATTGCATGTTAATTAGAAATCATATCTAGAGTTGTTGATGTGAATTCTGATCTAACATTGTAGATGCTTTCGTTACTATAAGGTAAGTTCTTGCAATTTATTCATTGCTTTCCTTGGATGTTAAATTGGTGGTTTGCGCACCCGCATGATCGCCTCACATGTTAGAGAAACAGATTTAAAATCAATTCAAGCTATTTGCCCAACATTTTTTTCAAAATAAAAGAGAAAGGTACCAAATGGCGTTAGAGAAATTTAGCGTAATCAAGTCTCCGAACTCACAATCTTTGGTTTATAGGAGTAAAATAATCCTCCCATTATTTTACTTAGATGTCTAATCGACTAACCAAAAATAGATTAGTGGCGACTCCTACATATTAAAAAATTTGAACCTAAGTCGTGAATTGATATGGGTTTGGGAGAACCCGAGTTAAATCTAGGCTTAACAATCCATTAGCCTAATTTTAGATGGTGCATCCGAAATTTGGTCACGACATTAATATTAAAATAAATTTCGAGATTACTAATCAGTAAACTAAATTTTAGGACTCCATCTCCTCTCAAGGTTTCCATGTTTTTTTAAAAATTTAGTAAAGTGTGTAAGCTGTCTTTTAGCAACTCAACAAATGGCTCCTTCAAAGGATACTTCCAGGACTCACATAGGATACTGTGTTCAAGAATATGTGGAGTACTAGTGGAATTGTTTCTACAAAAAGAATTCAGTAAAGCAAATGTTGTAAGAGATTGAGTACTGTTAGGGGATAAAGGAAAAGACGATCTACATATGACAATCATCCAGAATTTTGAACTTAAAGAATATTTTAGATTTCAACTGAAATGATTAAAAAATAATAAATAAATAAATAACATATTTCTCTTCTTTGGTAGTGTTTTCCAATAAAATAAAGAAAAATTGTACTCTTAATTTAGCCAGTTCAATTTAAAGAAAAAAATTACTCGATATGAAGAGTATTCACGGCAGGATTTGGAAAACGATATTATCCACCCGGGAATCAGACCAAACCCTATGGTTCGATTCTCAGGTGGATCTATGCAACTAACGGATGGTTCCCGATTCCAATTTTTTGGAACCGGTCCTTAGCAAGCGGTTCCCGGTTCTAGGCCGGAAACCGCCCATCCAAACCATGCACACCCCTAGTCACCTTGTCATATACACAATATGCATAAATTGGAATCAAAGCCAGACATGATTAATGGATGGGCTGGCTCGCAATCAGTGGGCAACACTGGACAAAAATTTAAACCCAAATAGTGGGCGGGCTGGGCCTGGGCAAGGACCTTGAGTCCTGGCCACCCACATATTTTCTAAAAAATGAGATTATATATGTAATTAGTTGCTTCAATATTTATGAAAACTATTAGAAAAAATGTTTCTAATACGGTAGAGAAAATCAGTATAAAACTCACAGGTAAACTGATAAAACAAGATAACACAAAGTCCTAACATATTTTTATTTGTTTTCCATTTACATTAATCTTTATTGAACAAAAATAGAAAAAGAAAGGTGGCTCGATGGGCTGGATAGGCCCGACCATGTTTTTCCTTGGGCTGGCCCAGGCACTTGCCCAAACCTGCAAGGTCGGACTTTGGCAAGAGCTCAAGGGTTCAAGCCCAAGGCCGGCTAGAGCCCGCCTAGGCCTGCCTAGTGAGCATGTCTAGGAAGAGCATAGAAAGGGAGCATTATTGTTTATGTGTTGTACCTCTATCTTCGATCTTGCGGTCACAATAGAGACTCCTGCTGTCTCCTCGGAGACTAGCTAAATTATGTTAATTCATGTTAACTCTCACTTAATTATCAACATACCTTGGCAGTTTCAAGTTTTTTTTTTATTTTTTTATTGAGATTGTGACATTATAGTATAAAAGAAGCTTATTTGTAGATGAATTTTGGTCAATTTATGGGATTGATTACTGTATGATAAAAGATATTTTTACATTTCTTCTTCTTACTAGAAAGATAAATTAGTAATTCTTTATCGGTAGGCCGTCTAGGACTCTTTGTGCGCCTAAGAAGGAAAAAATAGTAATTGGATGTTTTTTATTTTATTTTTTTGTTAGTATATTACAAACAAATAAAACACTGTTACATAAAGTGTCATAGATGGATGCCTAATCAAGTGTACTTTAGGCACATGATCATTGAGAAATGCATTCAGCATGCATGTACTAAATCTTATTTACTAAGTGACATGATGTGTAACTATTGATGGATTGATTACATGAGCTCATCCACGTCTTAGGGCACCGTCTTTCAATGATCATGTCTTCATTCACGAAAGAACCCAACATATAAGTAATTGTAGACGCTCCTCAAAAATTAAACCGCCCACATGAATCCCTGTGAATATAATTGATGAAAAACGAACTAATTAAATATGATAACCTCATTTAAACTTTATTCGGGAGATGAAAAATGGCATGTGGGTGCGGAAAATTGGAGAAGAATTTAAAATTTGTTTGAGAAGGAAAATGGGTTTCCTTCCCTTTCAAAATTTACCCCTCTTCCAAGGTCCTGTTAGAAAATGTGAGTTGTACGCCTCAGTAAATCTAAATAAGAAGCTTCCAAAATGTTGCCAAGCATAAGGTAATTAGTATTTGTGGGCTAAGATAATAGATACTGCTCTAGTCGTGGCTCCTCTGCTCTATCAAAACTTTATACAAGGTGACAATCTAGTTTAAGATGATGCAAAACTTATCTACCCGAGTAACGATCTACATATGGGTGATTTGAAATCTCTTACGGTCACTTAAATTTTACCCCAAATTTTTTAAAGCACCATAGAAATTGCCTAAATGGATCTCTCCTTGTTTGGGATGACTTTCATTGAGCTGCTATGCCATGCAATCACAAACGGGAAAAACCACGCAATGCCTTGTTGATCTACAGAAGAGTTCACTGTGGACGTTTAAGAGCATGATATGCAGATGTGTTTAGAGATTAACTTATCTATCAATAGTCCTTCATTGCTCCATGCATATATTGTAGAAAATTCTAACATCATGTAATCACTTGCATTCACCACCCAAAGTGTCGGAGACGAGGAGCCAACAAAAGTCACTTATAGGATGCATAATACTTTATGTAGATGTGTTTGGAATCCTCTACATAAATTTAAATCTTACATTTTTTGCTGTAAAAGAACACTTCAGTGCTAATTCTCTTCTTTTTCTTTTTTTCCCTCTCTTTTCCGCTATTTTCCTTCTCTCCCGTAGACCTTGACCTCTTTCTTTTTTTCGGATAACCAAGGTATATAACTGTAATTAATCGGCTATCTAGAGATGAACTAGCAAACAACCCATCCTCATGACCTCTTCTCTACATAAATCTAAATTCTCTAGTACACGAATCGAACACGCAAACACCGATATTGGAGGTGAAAGCACAACAAAGCCTTTGCCACTAGGTCATCTCGGGGAGAAACCTATTTCGTTAGATGTTACCCTTTTTCTCTCTGCATTGTTCTGGGGGTAGAGAGGAACAGATTTGGGGATCAAGTTTGGCGGTGTAGGTGATTTTTATAAAGTATGGTGGCATTTATGGAAATTACAGTCAGATTAAATGGGGTGAGTGGTTGAATTGATTGCAGATGTATGAACTATTTACATGGAATAAATTTAATATGTATATTAACTTCTTAAATAAATGCGATTATATCAGATGAATTAAACTTCAGCGGCTAAGTTGAAGTCAAAGCTCAAGTAATTTTTCGAATGAGAATCAATATAGATATGTGAATAGAGATTAAATTGAAATTAAATTAACCGACAACTCCAAAATAGTTCTATAATGGAAATACAAAATGCTAAGATTTAAGCTAAAATTCAGAATAAGTCAAATTTCATAAGAGAAATTAAAAGTTTGATATATGTAATTTTAAGAAAAAATTAATTTAAATTCCAAGATATATGTTATTGGCGCAAAGCGCGTATGCTCAACGGAAGAGGTTAATTTAAAGCATACAAGCACAATTCTTGTCATTGGCCAAACACTTTCAGACCTACTCTTTTTCGGCAGACCAATCAGTTGGTGGTCTTCTGTACAATGAACTTCTGTATTTATAATTTCTCGTTTTTTTTTTGGGGGGGGGGGGGTGGGTGGGTTTCTTGTGGAGTCTAAGGGTATACATGTTTGAGGGAACACGTCATGGATAGTGCAAGTCTAGTAATTCACTTTACTTCACAGAACTGCCGCATGAATGTTATTTGTATTGATAATTTTGTTACAGAAACTGAAACAGGTATTCTTTGATCATTCGTTTGCTCTCGATGGTATCTATTGCCCATTTGCCAGTTTTGCTTTCCACGTCTTTTTTGCTTCTGTTGATGCTCTCTGGAAGCTTAGTCCTCATTGAAAACCCATTTAAATTTTGATGAGTAACGATCTTCCACGGACTAATTTATGAATGCCTCGAAAATTGAGCTCCTGATTTCTCTTCTGTGTCCCTTTATTGATGTTTACTTTTCTCTTTGGCTGAGAGACCAGTGAGGCCAGTGATACCCATTTACAGTAACTTCAGGATTTTCAATTTCATTAGAAGCGCCAATGTAATAGCTAAAGACCTGCGATCCAACCTAAGGACCTTAAACAAAGGCCGTGGTTATCGAAGCCCCCATTCCACGTAAATAAAACGGAAGGGTTAACCGCGGGGTAATTTGTAATCAAATTTGGAAACACCCCCTGGCCTGATCCTAGCTCTATTACACTGGCCTCTCGATGACTGCCAGTCTAGTATCTTGGAAATGATGGCAGTGAATTGGGAACCTAGAATACTCATCAGGTTTGCCCATACTGAATGGTAATGATAGTATTCATCAGGTTTGGTCTCACAAACAGATATGAATCAACATTCGATGCATGATGAGAAACAAGTTATCCACATGAAGATTCTAAAAGACCCCTTTTGTATCTCCAAGCATGATTCGTGCGATTTGTTCTTCAAATATCAGTCTTTTGGAAATTGCTTTGTTGGGAGATCTTGCATGGGGCAATCATGAGCTTTATAGGAAGTCTGCGGCACGGAAGATCTAACTAGTGCATTAAATAGTACCTGAACTTTCATGATTAAGATATGTAACATCTGATATTAGTAGTAGTTGGTCATTTGTTGTGTGTTTGAGGTACTGGTTGAAAATTTATCTTTCCTCCTTTCACTTGTCGTATCAATTGCTGGAATTAAGAAGCCTAAGCCCAGAGGCGAAGCGAAAAACAAGGGAGAGGAAGTCGAGAGTGGAAATGTCATGGCCCAGAATTTCACTTTCCACGAGGTAGCCAGGGCCACGAAGAATTTGTGACGGGAGTGCTTGTTGTGGCAAAGGTGGATTTCGTCAAGCATACAAAGGAACTCTCCAGGAAACTGGGCAGGTGATAGAGGGGCTTCTACTGAAAGGTGTGAGGCCTATGAATTCACGCTTTCCTTTTTCGTCAGGTGGTTGCCGTCAAGCAACTCGATAGACATGGACTACAAGGAAATAAGGAGTTCCTCGTCCATGTCCTCATGTTGAGTATTTTGTCAGACTTGGTGTCTTGGCATCCTACATTTGTCTCACTAATTGGCGGTCGACATATTATCACATCATATATCTATTTGTGCAGTTAGGATTCCAGTAAAGATGGTTCGATCGTCCATTCTGAAAAAGGATTGTTCCATCCTGGAAAGAATATTAGAGCCTGAGAAGATTTACAGTAGCATTTATTGAAAATGAAATGGGGAACTAACTTGTACAGATCTCTGTGTCTGGTCTAGTCATGAGATGCTTAATTTGGGAGGACTTCCGTGATCTATCCTAAAGAGAAGGGGTTCTGTTGCAATAACTTTGTACATGTAATATCATCATGGTTCATTTTCTTGTGATGATTTTAGCAGCATGTATACAAATTTCTTTATTACAACCCGATTTAAGTCGAAAAGGAATAACATTTAAATTGCACCTGGTTGTGTCTGACTATCTGCTTATAGCTTTTCTTGTGTAAAACGAACGAAAATTTTTTTTATCCCGAAAATCATGAATGTAACTTTTGCTTATAGCTTTTCTTGTGTAAAAGGAATGAAAATTCATTTTATCCTGAAAATCATGAATGTAACTTCCTAAAGTATAAGATTGCAGACTAAATGAAATTCAAATAAAATTATTCTTGAGACTTAAACAACCTATCCGACAACTGTATCTTCCAAATGTTTTTATCTTTCATCTTTTATTTTTTTTTTCCATTTATTTTATTTATTTATTAATAGTTATTTCTTTTTCTTTCCCTTTCTCAGTCCATCTTCTCTTATGCAACAGCCTCTCAACTCTCTTTCTGCTTTCCATTAGTCTTCTTCTACTTCTAATCATTCAGCACTCACTGATCAATCACACGTGGAACTTCATCGACACAGGTTCTACCCCTTAATCAATAGACCATACCTGAACTACGCCAGAGAATAACGCGCCCTGGTATTGCGATAAGAACAGCGCAACACAAACATGCTTTCCTCCATTATCATAGACCTCCGGCCACCACATAACTCCCCTCACAATTGCAGATGACCACGCAAACACACCCTAGTGTAGGGAACTCAAAGAAAGAAAAAGGAACAAGACAGCACGAGAGAATATCGGGACCAAGCATAGCAACCAAGAGAAACATACCGAAGATGAGAATCATGACACAAATTCAATGACAAATGAATATCATATTCCAACAAAAGACGACCCATAAATGAGGCCCTTAACGAGTCAAGAACAGGTTGGATTGAGATAGCGTGACTTTCGGTTCAAGGGTTGAGAAGCACATCTTGATTTATTCAGTTCGAGCATTTCATCAAACGAGTGATATGCATTTCGATCAATGAAACACATATAAAGCGACAATTCAATTTCAGATCATCACAACAACATCAACACACATTAAAAGAACTTCAGTCACGAATATCTTTTCTCACAAACATCAAATAGAGCTCAAGGCCTCTGTTTCATTCGTAGGCGACAGAAACAGAGTTAATGGATTTTACGTTGGTTAATTGGATTTCTAGCCTCGGCCAGTGTGCATATCGGAGAATGAAGGCCCTAGACGTGTTGGAAATGAGGATCAGCGCCTGCAAAGGAGTTCTGAATGAGAACCAACTACTTCAAACTTCCCGGCCAGAAAACAGGGCAGAACAGAGGAGTTTTGGCGCCGTGGTGGGAGCGATGGAGATCGACAGCCACGGCAGATTTCTGGCGATTGAGAACGACGAAGAAGACCCGTGACCGAGAGGAATCAGTGATAATGTTTTATTGGCTCTCGGCTCCTCGCAAAATCATGCTCTGTTTCCAGGTACACGTGTAATTAAAATCCAGAGAATTGTAATACACGTGCAATTAAAATGAAAGTACAATTTTTTGGTGAAAAATTCGGGGGCAGACAACAATTCGTGGCTAATTCGGAGATCGACAACAATTTATGTTTCAGAATCACTCGTCCGAGTAAGCACTCAACGGTCACAAAGCCCTAATATTTCCTATTTTGAAACTCCCGCATCTCACTTATGATCCACTCAGAATTCTCAATCTTCTTCAAGTACTTCCCAATATTTCCTAATTTGCAATCGCACTAGCTTTCTTCTTTCTTCACCCATTCTTCCGCTCTCACCCCTTCTTCGTCTCGCTCTCTCTCTCTCTCTCCCTCCCTCCCTCTCTCTCTCTGTGTGTGGCAAAACCTACGATCATCTTCGTCTGTTCATCTCTTCAGCACTTGGCGATAATGGGGTATCAAAGTTTTCCGGCAGCGACGGTCTATTTTCGGTCTGCAAACCGTCTTTCAAAGGGGGAGAGAAAGATGAAGCTCGATTTCTCATCTCTCAATCTCTTGGCAGACGTAGCTTCTTTCATCTCCGAGGGAAAGCTAAGTCTCGGGCCTTCCATCTTTGATCGCGATGGTGAGAAGGTCACCCTCGTGACCACCACCACTTTTGGGCCAATCGGTGTCGGATGGATCGTTCGGAAGAAGAGATCCCCGCGAGCGCGAAGGCCGACATTCCACGCCCAGACGTCAAGTTCTGACCCATTTGTCGTTGTCCAAAACAAGAAGCAGGAGCCTTCGAGAGCTGTCGCTGAGAAGCACAAGAAGAGGTCGCGTACATTTGATTCGTCCGAAACCCAAGAAGAATGGGGAAGAGTTTCCAAGAAACCCAAGAAAACTCCCAAGACGGGTCTCGCGGCTCTAATCGGACCAAGCAAATTGCCGACGAAGTACATGGACAAAATTCAGGAGATGCAAGGTCGGGATATGACGCTCGTGGTGGAGAAGACTCTTACTGCCACGGACATGAGCCGAGGCCAAAGTAGGCTCTCTATACCCAACAAGCAGATAAGGCAAGGTTTCCTGAGCGAAGAAGAGATCCGAATCCTAGATAGGAAGGAGGGCATTAAGGTTTCCCTCATCGAGCCGTGCCTCGAAGTTTCTCACGGATTGCAACTGAAGAGGTGGAATTACCAGAGCAAAAATTTTTCTTACGTGTTGACGGAGAGGTGGAATGGGGTCGCCCATCCTTACGCGCGGAATGAACTCATGAAGGATGCTGTCATTCAGCTTTGGTCCTTCAGGGTGGATGGCAGCCTTTGGTTTTGCCTCAAGAAAGTTGAAGACCAACAAGGCAATGGAAAGGATGGCTGTGATCTTCCTCCTATTTCGTGAAGAAGTAATTCATGATATTTCTCTATGTTCACCCCGGTACATAACTAGTTAGCTTCACTTTTCTTTTTTTTTTTTTAAAATTTCAATGTCTAGGTAATTTCATTCTTTCCTATTATTTCGGGAGTGTTTTTGGCGTCTCAATGAAGTTAGGAAGTTATAGGAGTTGGGATAGTCCTCATAGATCAACTATGGTTGATCATGATCTTTTCATGGAGTTTTTTGTTGTTCTCGAGTTTTTCCCTTTTGTAGTTTTGATTGGATTTTGAATTTGATATTTTCGAAAGGAAAGTGTATATAGTGCTATGGAATCAATGTTCATTGGATTGGCTATAGACGCTAAAGTGTCAATTTTTCCATATTGTGATCTTTTGAAAATCTTGGCTATTTTTCATATGCTAGTGGATGCCTTGCTAAAGAAACGTGCACGGTAAAGAACTCAAAAGTCATAAAGATGACGACGTTGCGAGTCAATAAGTAAAAAGGGTAATTTTGGGCAATCACAAGTTCAATTGACACCCACCAATAATATGCGCAAGAAAAAGATTGAAATCTAACAAACCAAATTTCAAAACTCTTCACCAGCAAATTGAAAAAATCCATTTGGAATAATACATCCACTCATCAATGGACTCATAAAAATGCACCAACCAGAATAGACAATACATTATCAAACACTCTTAAATTATGACGGTATTAACTCGCCTTAAACCAAACCATCCAAACGATATACATGAAATGTAGCATCAACATGCCACTATTTCCTATGTAATATGGCCAAAGATGCCACCGTCAATGTGGTAATACATTACACAAACTGCCATGAGCCTCGTAAAGGATATAAAGTCATTGTATAAATATGTAAGTACTTAATGATCAAATTAGCTAAGATGTGCAGAATATAAAAGTTAATTTGTGAATAAGGGAACCATGTCATAAACTCAAATCTATGCATTTTCTCACTTCCAGTTTACCAGTATACTTTCGTTTTCAGTACTTGCATTTCCTTTCCCTTTAGATTCAATTGCTCTTGATCCTTGTTACGCAATTCAATGTACCATCCGAAATAATCACTGAACCAGATTCACAAACACCCAAAGGTTAACCATTGGCAAAAGGTATTCTACTAATATGGTCGTTCGTTAGATGAGAAATTTATGGTGTACGATGCAATAGATTCGATCCAATTAACTCATGTGAGTGACCGAGATTTTTTTTTTATTTTGTCGGTTGTGAGTGACCGAGATGAAAACGCATTCTTTTGATTACTGACCGCATCTGTCGTCGACAGGATTCTTAGCAAGGAAGTAGAGTAAGGAATGTGAACAGGACGATGCTCGTTTCTATTTTCTGATACCACCCGAAGTACGAGGTTTCCCGTCGGGATCAAAATTCACTGTTAGATTACCAAGAAGAGTTGAGAAATGTGAAAAGGACGATGCTCTGCCCTGCTCCCGTTGTCTGCGGCTGTTCCCACCTCTATTAGGTTTCACTCGCAGCTCAGTTCGACCGCGCAACACCGACTGTGAGTAATCACGCTTGCTGCTTTTCTATTAATCCTCGGCCCACTGGATTCATTCCGCAGGACCCTGTAATGCATCTGTGACTAAAGCCAGTTCCAATTCTGTCTGATTGTATCGAAATTGGAACGTACTTCTCGATTCATCTGTCGTATAGAGATGGAGCTCTTGTGTGATTTTGATGAGGAATGTCGAAACAGTAGGAGGAACAAGGCAAAGGGTGTTGCAAAAAGTGAGCAAAAAGTGGACCGGATCAAGGCTTTGCCGGATTCCTTTTTGATTCACATCCCCTCACTTTTACCCGCCAGGGATGCTGTGAGGACCCTGATCATCCCTAGCTTCGGTCGCCTCTGGACTTCGATCAGTGCCTGTACCACGATTGCTCAAACAATTTGAGCTACGGTCACAAAGAGAGAAGTCTGTTAAGGTTTTCAGAGCTTGTTCGCTGTGTGCTCACACTTCACCAAGGTCCCAGGATACGTAAATTTCGAGTTTTCGATGTCCCGCCAATTGGATGAACTGATGTTTCTTGAGCCCGAGGAGCAGGACAGCATGACTAAGACTGGGGTATATGCAGGCGAGGTCAATCATTGGATCGAATTTGCGTTGAATAGGAATGCTGAGATCCTTGATTTGGATTTACGGCATGTGGCGGCTTTCTCAACGTGGATATTATGGCATGCGGTTCTCTTGATTCGACTTGCGTTAGATATTAATTGCCTGGTTTTGTTCTCCAGAGCAGCTTCTTAATTGAATTGAAGTTGGTGAGCTGCCAAGTGAATTTTCTCTACAAAATTTCCATGAGGGCGGTTAAAGTGCTGTATCTTAAGGAAATCCTGTTGAACGATGTTCTAATCAAGAATTTTATAGATGGGAGTCCAATGCTCCAGAGCTTGACTGTTCGGGATTGTGATGGCCTGCGTGAACTAAATTGTGCTTCCCGGAAACTTAGGAAGGTGACGGTTGCTCCCCTTTTTATTGCATGAAGAGTCGAAGTTGCCTGTTCAAATATCAAGTCACTGAGCATCTGTGGATGGATTGAGCTTCTGGAACTAAAGAACGTATCATCTCTACGAGAAGCATCCATTGATAGCTGTGATTGTTTCAGGGGCGTATGTTATGAATATCGTGAGGTCCAAAAGGTTCTGGAGAAGCTCCATCAGGTGAAAGTAGTTACAATGCATCACCAACCGATTCTTGTGAGTTGACCGTCCTCTCCTCCTTTGTATAGAAGTGGATCTGTTTGTAAATCGAACTTTTGTTCTCCTCTGGAAATCGCACTAGCTGTCACCGTTGTTGTCTCTCTCTTCCACTTTTTACTAGGAGGGGTGGAGGCGGTATGGTTCCCCTAAGCAATGCCAAGAACTATGGCTTCGCTTTTCGTGTTCTATCATCGTCTCATCCATGGTGTGGCCTCTCTCTTTTGCCGAATCAATGTAGCTATGGCTTGTCGATGGCTGTCAACCTTATTCAAACTGTGCTAGTACATTTACGAGCATTTCCTCAAATTTGGGTTTGTGCTAATTCTTTTGAAGTTACAAGTATGAACTAAAAAGCATCGCTTGAACGATACATGCAGCAGCTATTGGCTGCTCTATTCTTCTTCGGTGTGAAAGAAAGAAAACTTGCCGTTGCTGACGTTGTGACTGAAATCCATTCCTTGTGGTTGTTAGAACACTGGATAACGCCACTTTAACATGAATTCTTGATGTAATCATGTAGGAAGCTATGGTTCTTAAATTGGTGGAGAGTCGAAACATGCTGGTGTCCTGTCCAATTTCTTAGCAGTTCCGCAGCATTCTCTTCCCTTGCTGAAGTATGTGATAAGCTTCAGAGTATCATCTCAGTAATCGCTTGTCATTTCTGCAGGAGAGTTTTTACGGACTAATTTGGATAATTTTTACCTTTTTTATGTCATCGTTACTGCGTCGTGAATGTTCATTTTGTTATCTAGGTACTGACTTGTGATTTTGGATAAAACCAGTTTCTCATGGTATGCGAGTCAAGGAACTTGCCTTGGCCATCCTAAACAGTTGGCAGCGCTTGATTCTTAGGACAATGCTAACGAAGTGGCACCTCCCAGGAATTTGTCAATGTTTTGAGTAGCTCTCCTAGCTCGGAAGTGCAGGATATACACATCATCCCGGGTGAAGTGCCTTCCACTGATGTAAGTACACTAATCCCCATTTGAAGCTATTTTAGGTATGTGTGAAATTTCGTTAACTGTCTGCTCTGATTTTGTAGACACAAGAAGCATGGTTGCGTTTGTACAAGATTCCTGAAGGGAACTACTGAAATTTACGAGATCACTCTTTTGGACGTCTTACCAACTGCCTCAGAATCGTCAGGATGTCCGGTGACGTCAGGAAGGATCATGCGGTCCAGCTAGTGCAGTTTTTACTCCGTAAGATTTTGGTTTTACAGAAGCTCGTCATCCCTGCAGGGCCGAACAATCATTCCATTTCGGTCAGGAACTAAAGGAATTTTCCAACAAGTTGTTGAGTTTTCTGAGAGGTTCTCCTCGTGCAGTAGTTTTGTTTTCCAATGAGTGACGTTCTTTCCCTGAGTGCTAAGATCTAATGCAGGGTTACTAAGAGGCGACGCCTACAGCAAAGGATGATCGTTACAGTCTCGGTCACCCAGATTTTGCGGTTATCAAGCATATTTGATCAAGCTTTCTTTGGTGTCAGTTTTTTCGGTTTACCATTCTTCCTTCTGATCTCCTTTCCTTTCGGGCGACCGGTTTTAAAGATGCCTTGACATCGGGACCACCTGTATGCTATGCGCATCGCAGTGCTGATGAGTGCACTATTTACCAGCAGATGATCATGTGTATGAATCCTATATATATAGTTGCAGCCTGTGCCTCACCGAGACAGTTTGTATATATCTGTGAAGAAGTGACCTAATGCAATTGTCACGCGCGTTGCGACATGTTTAAATTGAGAGCGAGAATGCCTCAAAAATCCAAAATTTAGTCATCATACATGAACATCATCAGTGAATTTTATGTGAAAGCACCATTTGGGCTTTTTACCAAGACAGAGACGTGCGCATCTACAAAAGCCGGACGGGGGAATCCCGAAGGACAGTCGGTCGGACGCAGTCATGACTCGCGAGGAAAGAACTCCGTAGGCTGTCCTTGTATTCTCGTCATGCACCGTTCGAGCTCCTCGTCGTGCTTGATATCTCTCACCAAGGTCCTGACCTCTTACGTCAGCCAAGTCTCGCACGACCGAGCCCTCGCTCTCTTTCACCACATGCACTCCTCCCTCGCCCTCTCTCTCTCGACCCCTTCGTCTTCTCCTCGGTCCTCAAGTCCTGCGCCGCCATCTCCCGCCCTCAGCTGGGCGCTTCCATCCATGCCCACGTCGTCAAATCGGCCATTTTGTCGAACCACTTCGTGGCGTGCTGTCTCGTCAACGCGCACGGGAAATGCGTTTCTGTCTCGGCCGCCCGCCACCGGTTCAACGAAATTACCCACAGAAATGCTTTTGTGTGGAATGCTATGATTTCGCTTTACTCCCACGCTAATCGAGTTGATGATGCCTTGCGGTTATTTGAGGTCATGGATGTTGCGCCTGATGTTTCCACGTTTAATTCGATCATCGCAGGATTATCATCATCTGATGAAGGTTCTTCCAAGGCAATTATGTTTTATTGGCGAATGCGGGAATTGGGTTTGAAGCCGGATCTTATAACATTGCTTGCGTTATTGCCTGCATGTGAGGGCATGGCAGCTCTGAGTTTGATTAAGGAAATCCAAGGTTATGGGATAAGAAACCACATTGATCCTCACCATCAGTTGAGAAGCGGCCTCGTGGAGGCTTACGGGCAATGCGGGTGTCTTGGTTATGCCTGTGCCATTTTCGATGGTACAAAGGAGAGAGATACGGTGGCATGGAGCAGCTTAATATCGGCCTATGCACTTAACGGGGAGGCAAGAGCTGCACTGGAGATTTTCGGGCAGATGGAGCAGGCAAGTGTGCAACCTGATGGTATCACATTTCTTGGAGTGCTGAAAGCTTGTAGCCACGCAGAGTTGGCCGACGAAGCATTGGGCTACTTTGCTAGAATGCAGAAATTCTATGGGTTGGAAGCAAGTAGTGATCACTATTCATGTTTAGTGGATGTCTTAAGCAGAAGCGGGAGGTTACATGATGCTTATGAGATTTTAAAGGACATGCCAGTCAAGGTGTCCACAAAGGCATGGGGAGCTCTTCTAGGGGCGTGCCGGACTTACGGGGAAGTGGAGCTTGGAGAGATTGCTGGGAAAGCATTATCTGAAGTAGAGCCTAGTAATTGTGCTAATTATGTTTTGTTGGCCAGAATCTACTCTAGCATGGGGAGATACGAGGAGGCCCAGAGAATTAGAAGGGAAATGAAGGAGAAGGGAGTGAAGGCTGATTCTGGTAGTAGCTGGGTGGTGTGACAGGATTGATGGCATTAATTTCGAGCATTTGCCAATATGAAATTCACCTGAAGAAGGTATATGACCCAGACACATATTTGTGGTGGCAAGCAGCCTCTATCTGGTTTTAACAAGGTGGTTTTAAATGGCTGAGAGCTGGATGGAAGCTTTCCTGGAGGAAATCTCTTGAGCAAAAAGAAGGGAAAGTGAAGGAAAAAGATGCTCTCGGCTCGAGAGATCAAGGGACGGAGAACCTGAGTTGGCGAGGGCAGTAGCATCTCTTACATGCCCACTGGTGCGGTGTTCCATGGACTTGGAAGATTTGCTTAAATGGCCTTTCGTTGCTGTGCTACGCTCATCCTACCTCGACTGCCTATAGGGATAAGGAAAGATGGCGTGTTTATCAAGAACAGAGGCAATTTTTTATCTGAATGTCGATATGCTTGTATACAAAGACGCATGTTAGCTGTTGAAGCACACATTACACATGTTACCTGCTGAAGCACACTTTGTAATGTACCTTCCGACCATTCTTGTTCCTTCATTTGTAACATTCTTATATGAAAAAGGATGAAATCCCCGTCTGCTGCACTGCAGTCAGCTCATCTCCTGATTATACAAAATCGTGGAAAGTGTCCTGTCCTTCACTTTCAGTTGAAAGTGAATACCTCTAGAGATGCACTCTGCAACTGTAAAATGGTGCTTTCGCCATACCCAACTAAGAAAGGCAAGTGCTTTGTAAATGGCTCAGAGCACCTCTAGTATACTTCTCAAGATTCTGTCATTTCATGGCGTATGAAGATAGTATAAAAAAAGATGTGTCGTATTGAGACTCTCTCGGGAATTGCAGGTGCGCTCCAGCAAATTCTTGTATCTTGTGTCTTGTGTCGAGACGTCAAGAAGAGGCAGTCGTGTTGCCATCGGCGAGATAGGGATGATCGGTTCCGGTTGATCCTAAGACTAAGAATTAGACTGGACCATCAGTCCGTCCACTGTAAGAGGTCACTTTATTTTTTTCCAAAACTTGATGCCTCGTATCGTGGAGAAAAAAAAGCTTGTCACTTTTGAAATTAAAAAAAAAAATAATATATGTAGTTAGTTCAGTCCAGTTCCTACTCAGAACGGAAACCAAGAACCAAACTGATACTCTCGGGAACCAGACCCAACCGGCCGGTTTGGTCTGGTCCAGGCGGTTTCCGGTTCCGGCCGTCCGTTTTGTACACCCCTTCAGCCAGACATGGCGTTTGCCCAGAAAATTGGACAAGAGGAAGCTGGACCCGACGAGGGAGCCCGGCCCGAAACGAAGACGATTTAGCCCGCGTCGAAATGATTGGGCCGGGGCTTTCGCAAGGGACAGAGCCCGAGGGATAAAGCAGGGCAGCCAAGCTGCTGCCTTTTTGCCTTTATAAGCTCCCGTCGGCGATCCGACCGGGGTTCCCTGGAGACGCTCGCTTTCAGAAGATGGAACCATATCTCTCTCTTCCCCACATCAGCGTCGGTGGGTTCGGTTCATCCATGGCATGTGCATGTTCAAATTTCTCTCCTTTTTGGTTTCTCCACACCTTTAGCTTGCTTTCGATGGGCGTACTGCGCCGCGAAAACGAGGCTAGTCATGGAGGCATAGAGTAATCGCGGTGTTAACGTGGGGGCACAAACTTTTGATCCCTTCTTGTGCCTCTAAAAACATCCTCTACAATCAGTCTTCTCGTTCCTTTTCCTTTTGCCTTTTTCCAAAACAACTTGTCGGATCTTAATTGTTCAGCTGCAAATGTTCGGAGAGGTTGATGATGATGTATCCATGTATTGAGGTGTGGATAGCCCCATGCCCCTGCTCGCGGGAAAAACCTACTTGGGAATTATGTCCTCAATTCATAAAAGGAAATAATTAACCGAAATCCAACGTGATATTTTTAAATATTTTTACGAGAACATTATTGCAGTCATCGGCAATTGTTTGTAGTACTGGGGGAGGAGCAAGCAAGATGAGTTCAGATGCAAGGATGGGATTACTCTGTGATGGATTTAATTGGTGATGGGCTTAAGGCCCGTCCGCCCATGTGCTGGGCCCAAAAGGCCCGGCCCACGGGAATAGGGCCCGTGGATGGGGGAAGGTATAAAAGGGAGGAGAGAGAGAGAGACGAACCTCTTGGTTGGATTAGAAATCAACGTACGCTTTTTCTCTCCCGTGCGTTTTCTCTCCCGAAGAACAGTAGGCATACGGCTTCAAATTTCTTCCCTTCAAGGCTTCATCGACCGGATTCTCTTCCTCCATTGACGACGGTGTTTAATCTGTGGCTAACAAGATACGCTCGAAATCCGTGGTGTGCTTTACGATCGGTGATACGTGATTTTTCCTGGGCTTCGTCTTCCGCATTGATTTAGGGGTTCGATTCGGTGTCGAATCCGCGTTTTCGGGGATCCGTTATTCCCAACATTGGTATGGAGCCTAGTTCACGTTTTCCGATCTGGTTTTGATGTTTTTGATTGAATTTTCGCAAAAAGCTTTCGGCCGTACGGATCGGGCAAAATTCCCGACACCCGAAGCGTTGCACGTCGTTTTTTGTGTTTGCGTATGTCGAAATCGAAATCTGAAAGCACTGGGTGAAAGGCCACGTCGAGGCGAGTCGGGAGTGGTCGACCGCAGCCGGGCGACGCCGCACGCGCCCACACGCGCGGCCGGGAGCGGCTGCGCGTGGGCGCGACAGCGCCGGCAACGGCCAGCACGCGTGCGCGCCGGCGGCCGCGAACCGGCGGCACGCGCCGGTCCGCGGACCGGCGCGTGCGGACTTCACGCGATGACGTCATCGTGGCGTCATCCAACGGTCGGTAACCGCTCGGATGAGCGTCACCGATGGCGTCATCGCCGGCGGCATTCGCCCGGGCGGTCACCGGCCGGCAACCCGACCCGACCGGCGACCCGACCCGACTCGCGGACGCGAGCACGCGCCGGCACGTGCCGGATGACGCGTGCGCGTGGCGTCATCCCCGCACGCGCGAGGCACGTGCGTTCGGTCCGCGCGGCGCCCGGCCCGGTCCGACCGGTTCGACCGTAGCGACCGGTCCGACCCGCGCACCGTTGACCCGACCCGCTGACCCGTTGACCGACGTGCGTTGACCGTTGACTTTGACCGTTGACCGTTGACCCGAAAAAAAAAAAAAAAAAAAAAAAAAAAAAATTTGTTTCTTTTTTCATGTATGCCAATGTGGTTTATATGTAATCCATTTTTTTTATTATGCATGTGTTGCATGAATTTTGGAAAATTATGTATTTTCCCTAATATACATTATGGATTATAAGTGATCCATTTTTAGTTCTGCATTTGTTGCAGGAACTATGATGCCTCATGCACGGATACCTGCAATCCCGAGAACGGACGAGGGAAATGCAAGACTTAAAAGGCTGATGAAAGAATTAGCTGATTATCGGTGGCATGACGGTGATTTAGTATCACATGTGGTCAGGGTCAATCAGATGATACAAGAAATCATCTGGAATGGTTATCTGGTGCCGGCTTTGATGAACACTCTTCCACCTGAATGGCAAGCAGTGTTAGATCGGCTATGGGAGGTCAACGTGGTCCCGGGTTATAGGATGCTAGTGGAAGCTTTTGTAAGAGAGTACTATAGGATTGAGTTGGCCAAAACTTCAACCCTTAGTATAAGCGCCATAGGGCGCAGATTAAATGCGCCTTGGTGGCGACATGAAAGCTCTCCAAAAGTCTTTCCATGGTTGACAATTGTGCTTTCAGTTTTCTAAGATATTTTGAATGATATATTAATTTTGAGATGTTTTTATGATGAATATCTCTTTCTATGCTTTCTCTGTATATATTGCTTAGTGTAATATGTTAGTTGTATTATGTGGAAGTATAATTGTTCTATTGTATGTCGATAAGTATTTGCTTTCTGTTACTGCTGATTGCTGTGGGTAGTTAGCTGGGTAGTTATAGAAGTTTTTGTAACTTCATAAGACTTATTTTGCATATGACAATTATATTAATGATAGTTTTAAGTTAGGATTTTTGGAGGATGATTGGAAACATAGTGACCTTTTGATTCTGAAACCTTACTTGAGATTATTCATTGATATAATGGGTATTTGCAAAAGTAGATGCATAAGTGATAGGTATTAATTATTCGTGCATGTATGTCTGATGTGTTCAGACTAATGGTTTCAGCAACTAAGAACGTGATTGCTGATATGAACGACAACAATTGTGAAATATTGAATATGAAGATTCAATATGTGCTGGAAAAGCAAGAAGCACTAGAAGCTCTTGACCATATTATGGAAGATCTTGAGGATGTTGTGCGCCACCTTGAGCTAGCTGAGGACTGCCTATCGGCATTTGAGTCGATAATAGATATTTGCAATGTTGGTTCTAGCTCAGAAAGGGCTTTGTGCTCTAAGCGCAAGCGTATTGATTCGTTCAATATGTGAGAATGCAAAGGATTAAGTCCTTGTTGCAAGAAATCAAGAGTTAACCAACACAAGAGAGGAAAACGTCCTCAAGTGAAGAAAATGTCAAGGGTGAGGTGTTGCAATTGTGACAAGAGAGGTCACTATGCTCGCGACTGTCGTGAGCCAAAGAAAGTAAACACCTCTTGTACATTTGAGAACTTTGCTTATGCGTCAAGTTCTGCATTATTGACTGAATCCAATCCTTTGTGGATTGTAGATTCAAGAACGACAGACCATGTAAGGAAGGATAGAGGATCCTTCATGGAATTCCGAAGAATACCTACTGGAATTAAGTGGATCTATGTGGGATATAACTCCAGAGATAAAGTTAAAGGGATTGGCACCTGCCAATTGAACATGTGTGGTGGACGCACCTTGTTCCTACATGATGTTCCATATGCTCCAGAGATTCGTCGAAATTAAAATGTCGGTTTTGATGTTGGTTAAGCTTGGTTTTAGTGTGAACTTCCATAATAGAAGATGTAGATTTGTATTTGGATACAAACTACTATGGTTGTGGTCACTTTCTAGATGGTTTCATTGTACTATATATTGACTATAGTGATGTCAATATTTGTTATTCCCTTGTTTCACGTCTTCTATTTCATGTGATAATGATGTGATTAGGTGGCATGCTAGACTTGGTCATATGGGCCAACAACATATGTAAAGACTAGCCAAAGAGGGCTTGTTGGGCAACATTGAAAAAAAGTCGATTTGCCCAGATATGAGCATTGCCTAGTAGGGAAAATCACAAGGAAACCATTTGAAAGGTAAAAAGAGCTGAATTTCCTTTGCATTTAATCTATTATGATGTCTGTAGTTCAATGAATGTGAGAGGAAGGCATGGGGCTGTTTATTTCATCACTTTTATAAATGATTCTACTCGATTCGGATATGTCTATTTGATTTCTCATAAATCTGAAGCATAAGTTGTTTCAAAAGGTTTATGAACCTAGTAGAGAATCAATTAGATATGAAAATAAATGTATTTAGATCCGATCGAGGTCAAGAATATTTATCTGATGAGTTCAGAAAATTATGTGATGAAAAAGGAATAGAAAGACAGTTGTCTATTCCATATACTCCTCAACAAAATGGTGTTGCGAGAGAAGAAACAGAACCCTATTTGGAAATGGTTAGGTCCATAATGGCACATGTTAACTTACTTATCATTTTTGGAGTGATGCGTTGTTAACTGCTGCCTATATACTTAACTAGGTGCCTTCCAAATTAGTTATTTCCACTCCATATAAGTTATGGATAGGTAGAAAACCGGACTTAAGTTTTCTTAAGTCATGGGGTTGTGCTGCCTATACACATAAGTCCTCTCACAAGTTTGGGAAATTAGGTCCCAAAGGAAATAAGAGTATTTTCATGAGATACTCCGAACACTCGAAAGAGTATGTGTTCATAGGTGAGCAGGAAAGTGGGAGTATAACTAAATTTGAATCACGGGATGTCACATTCTTAGTGGATGAATTTCCTAAGAAGGGCGAAATAGGTGAAGATTAGTCCCTATTTGAAACCTTGGATCAAGATAATGATGTCAGTGGAGTTCATCCAAGTGGGAGTAATATGAGAAGTGATGAATTGAATTCAACTCATTCTCAATTGCAATCACATGATGAGACGACATCATCATTACCTAATCCAAGTGGGAGCATAATGGGAAATGATGTGCTAAGTGTACAAGTACTCATATGGCGAATAAGTTGCCAAAGTATTCCCCGTCGACGTTTTGACATTGAAGGGGAAACTTTTATGAATGCTCCACAAGATGAGGATGAGCCAAGAAATATTAAATGAGGCTCTAAATTGCCCTAGTAAGGAAAAATGGATTTATGCAATGAAAGAGGAAATGGAGTCAATGAAGTCAAACCATGTTTAGCAACTGGTTGATCTTCCAAAAGGACGCAAAGCTATTGGGAACAAGTGGGTTCTCAAAATAAAGCAAAAGGCTGATGGCTCGATAAAAAAGCATAAGGCTTGCCTTGTGGCGAAGGGGTATAATCAACAGGAATGAATTGATTATGAAGATACATTTTCTCCTGTAGTGAGATTTACCTTGATTCGCATAGTTCTGGCAATAGTGGTTAGTATGGATCTTGAGTTACATCAAATGGATGTAAAGACTGTTTTTCCTCAGTGGAGAATAATATATGGAACAACCTGCTGGTTTCATAGTGAAAGGCCAAGAAGAGAATGTATGTTGACTTTGGGGGTCGATATATGGCCTTAAGTAGTCATCAAGATAATGGTATATACGTTTTCATAATGCCATAATGGCATATGATTTTACAATGATTGACGAGGATCATTGTGTATATATCAAAAGATCCAAAGATCAATTTGTGATCATATCATTATATGTTGATGATATACTAATTGTCGGAAGTAATATGGAGTTATGTTAATCTTTGTGAAGAATTGGTTATCTTCCAACTTTGATATAATTGACATGGGTGATGTTGCATATATTCTTGGAATTAAGATTTCAAGATTGCAAACCCATAAACACTCCTATTGCAAAAGGTGAAGGATTGAGCCATAGATTGTGTCCAATGACTCCAAAAGAGAAGGAATAAATGAAAGATGTTCCTTATGCTAGTGCTGTTGAAAGCTTGATGTACACTATGATGTGTACAAGACCTGACATATGTTTTGCAATTGGAATGGTGAGTAGTTGCCAATCCAATCCAGGTCAAGCACGTTGGAAAGCCGTTAAAAGAATACTGAGGTATCTAAAAGGGACTGCTGATTATACGCTGAGTTATTAAGGAAAGGATCTGCAACTCTAAGGCTATTCTGATGTTGATTGGGGAGGAGATTTAAATGAAAGGAAATCTACCTCTAGGTTTGTTTTCTTACCGAATAATGGCACCATATGTTGGAGCAAAGAAGAAACAAAAGTGTATAGCCTTGTCCACGATATAAGTTGAGTTCGTGGCATTATCGGCTAAAGTATAAGAAGGTGTTTGGCTTAAGAGATTTTTGGATCATTTAGGTGTTATTGGAAGTGCTGCAAATTAATTGTTGGTTAACTGTGATAGCCAAGCAGCAAAAGTGTACACCAAATATCCAAAATATCATGGCAAGACCAAACATATAGATACCAAGTATAACCTTGTCAAGGATATAATTGCACGAAAAAAATGTGAACTAGAGTACATACTACGCATGGAATGGTAGCAGATCCTATGACAAAGCCAATACCTAGAGATGTGTTTTGTGGCCATATGAAATCTCTAGAGTTGCGTAGAGGGTGATGTACTGAATATTGTAATTTCCCTAAGTGTTCACAATTTGATGAATTTGTGTTTTCATCATTAATGCCTATGAATCTTTGTTTGATCTTTATGCATCTTAATGCTCGGTGCATTATTTTAAGTTAAGAAGTATGTCGGACAGATATAAGATTAGCCCACTCACACGGGTAATCGCCTCATTTCTTGTGTGATAAATGGAGATGAGACTTTTTAAGCTTATTATCTAGGTGATAATCGAGAGCTCGGGCTTAAAACACGTATGTCGCCTTAAGCGAGTGTTAAGATGATGACATAATTCTTACGATGTCCGAAAGTAAAATACCCCACATATTTTACTTTATCTGTCTAAGATGCCAGATGTGAGTTCTGATGAATTTTGTGAAAGAGTAGATACGTGAACTCAAGTTAGACATTGGGTATGTCTGAACTATCATCTGTACGGTATTGAAAGGTGTAGACATACGCTCCATGGGAAAGGAGTTAATACCGTAATACGTATTTCATACTACGTATGCATGAGACGACCAATAAGAGTGGCAAAAAGTTTGATCTCAACTTTTATGCGTGTGAGGCTCTTGAGGGAATGAGTTCCTCAATTTTTAGTCCCCTCATGACTCTTACTTATTCTCAAGATTTCTATTTAGTGTTTACTATCTTAGGATGTTGCCAATGGTCATGAGTTTAGATTCGATCTAATGGGGCATTTCTAGAAAAGCAAGCTGGACTGAAATTGAGAGTTTGAAGGAAAGAGGAAGATCGATTTTGGAGAATCACATTATAGTTTTGTATTCACCGGTTAACCAATTATGACTGTCTTTGTGATAATCATAATTGTGAATACAATATATATATCATTGTTTAAAAGAGATCAAGAGAGATATAAATGTGATCGATCGATCTAGTGCTAGCATCTAAATCTACTCGGAGTGTGATGCCCATTATGAGCTCTTTATATATTCCTAACAGATGTAAGAATGAGCTCTCAAAGTATCTTGGTCGCACGGATTATTCGCGGTATGAATGTTGAAGAGAGGAAAAGAGGATTACTGTTCGGCCCATCATATTAAGTGAGAGTCATGATGGATTTTTCTCTCGATGGGGATGAGTATTGTCCGCCCATGTTGGTTTTGTCACCGCCGTGTGCGAGTGGGAGATGATGGATTTAATTGGTGATGGGCTTAGGCCCGTCCGCCCATGTGCTGGGCCCAAAGGCCCGGCCCACGGGAATAGGGCCCGTGGAAGGGGAAGGTATAAAAGGGAGGAGAGAGAGAGAGATCGCACTGGTTGGATTAGAAATCAACGTACACTTTTTCTCTCCCGTGCGTTTTCTCTCCCGAAGAACAGTAGGCATACGGCTTCAAATTTCTTCCCTTCAAGGCTTCATCGACCGGATTCTCTTCCTCAGGTGACGACGGTGTTTAATACGTAGGTAGCAATGCGCACGCTCGAAATCCGTGGTGTCTTTACGATCGGTGATACGTGATTTTTCTGAGCCCGTCTTCCGCATTGATTTAGGGGTTCGATTCGGTGTCGAATCCGCGTTTTCGGGGATCCGTTATTCCCAACACTCTGCATATGCAGCAGTGCGTTGCGGATGAAGATAAAGAAGGGGTTATTTGGACAATCAGAAACTTGCTCGAGGAGGGAAATACCGGAAACCAACAAGCAGTTGCTGAATTGGAGCTCTGGGGAACTGTTAATACACCGGAGATTGCAGAGCTTGGTCTTCGAGTGGAGTTGGAGCAGAAGACTAGAAGACCAAAGCTTCAGTCACGACCTCTTTTCTCACGAACATCATATAGAGCTCAAGGCCTCTGTGTCATTCGTAGGCGACAAAAACAGAGCGAATGGATTTTACCTTGGTGAATTGGATTTCTAGCCTCGGCCAGTGTGCAGATCGGAGAATAGAGGCCCTAGACGTGTTCGCAATGAAGATCAGCGCCTGCAAAGGAGTTCTGAATGAGGACCAACTACTTCAAACTTCCTGGCCAGAAAACAGGGCAGAACAGAGGAGTTTTGGCGCCGTGGTGGGAGCGGTGGAGATCGACAGCCACGGCTGATTTCTGGCGATTGAGAACGACGAAGAAGACCAGTGACTGAGAGAAATCAGTGATGATGTTTTATACGCTCTCGGCTCCTCGCAAAATCGTGCTCTGTTTTCAGGCACACGTGTAATTAAAATCCAGAGAATTGTAATACACGTGCAATTAAAATCAAAGTACAACTTTTTGGTGAAAAATTCGGGGGCAGACAACAATTCGTGGCTAATTCGGAGATCGACAACAAATTTTTTGTCAGAATCACTCGTCCGAGTAAGCACACAACGGTCACAACGGTCACAAAGCCCTAATATTTCCTATAATGAAACTCCCGCATCTCACTTATGATCCGCTCAGAATTCTCCGCTCAGAATTCTCATCTTCTTCAAGTATTTCCTCATATTTCCTAATTTGGATTCGCACTAGCTTTCTTCTTCCCCTCCCTCTCACCCCTTCTTCGTCGCTCTCTCTCTCTCTCTCTCTCTCTCTCTGTGAAAACCCACGATCATCATCTCTTCGTTTGTTCATCTCTTCATCACTTGGCGATAATGAGGTATCAAAGTTTTCCAGCGGCGAGGGTCTTTGGGTCTGCAAACCGTCTTTCAAAGGAGGAGAGAAAGATGAAGCTCGATTTCTCATCTCCCAATCTCTTGGTAGACGTAGCTTCATTGATCTCCGAGGGAAAGCTAAGTCTCGGGCCTTCCATCTTGGATCGTGATGGTGAGAAGAAGGTCACCCTCGTGACCACCACCACTTTTGGGCCAATCGGTGTCGGATGGATCGTTCGGAAGAAGAGATCCCCGCGAGCGCGAAGGCCGACATTCCACGCCCAGACGTCAAGTTCTGACCCATTTGTTGTTGTCCAAAACAACAAGCAAGAGCCTTCGAGAGCTGTCGCTGAGAAGCACAAGAAGAGGTCGCGTGCATTTGATTCCTCCGAAACCCAAGAATCGGGAAGAGTTTCCAAGAAACCCAAGAAAACTCCCAAGACGGGTCTCGCGGCTCTAATCGGACCAAGCAAATTGCCGACGAAGTACATGGAGAAAATTCAGGAGATGCAAGGTCGGGATATGACGCTCGTGGTGGAGAAGACTCTTACTGCCACGGACATGAGCCGAGGCCAAAGCAGGCTCTCTATACCCAACAAGCAGATAAGGCAAGGTTTCCTGAGCGAAGAAGAGATCCGAATCCTAGATAGGAAGGAGGGCATTAAGGTTTCCCTCATTGAGCCGTGCCTCGAAGTTTCTCACGGTTTGCAGCTCAAGAGATGGAATTACATGAGCAAAAATTTTTCTTACGTGTTGACGGAGAGGTGGAATGGGGTCGCGCATTCTTACGCCCGGAATGAACTCATGAAGGATGTCGTCATTCAGCTTTGGTCCTTCAGGGTGGATGGCAGCCTTTGGTTTTGCCTCAAGAAAGTTGAAGACCAACAAGGCAATGGAAAGGATGGCTGTGATCTTCCTCTTATTTCGTGAAGAAGTAATTCATGATACTTCTCAATTCATGATACTTCTCTATGTTCACCTGGTACATAACTAGTTAGCTTCACTTTTCTTATATTTTTTTTGAAATTTCAATGTCTAGGTAATTTCATTCTTTCCTATTATCTCGGGACCGCTATTGGCGTCTCGATCAAGTTAGAAGTGATAGGAGCTGGGGTAGTCCTCATAGACCAGCTATGGTCACCCTGGCCGCTTGTTGTCTGTGGCCTGCCTCAATGGCTTCATTGTCGTTGCAGCATCGCTCACAAATGAGACCATTCCACTCAATAACAAGGCCAGTTCTTGGTCTATTAAAATTGCGTACTGCGTTGTCTCTTTTTCCGATTCTTCCTCACGTTGCAAAGGGGTGCTTTGCTAGCCACTTCTCATCAAACCCTTGCAAAATTGGCCAGTCTAAGTTCGTCATAGTAGCATTTGACTTAGACTGCTATTCACCAAACCAACGAGGTCGGGTTTCAGATGAATCAGAGAAAACTCATTAGCAACCTGAAATTACCAACACCATTCCTGTATTTGGATCAGCGTGCCCGTAGGATCAGGGGAGGTGAATTCATGCCGAGAGACTAATGGAGTGAACAAAGTTGAGCGAGCAATAACAGAAAATGATATGTGAAAGAGAGGAGTTTCAATTGAAGACTTGAACTAGGCGGTTCGAGTTACAATAACTATTACTTCTTATGGTGCAATTCTTCGGAATTCAAATGTTGATGAAATGAAAGATATTTACAGTAGAATCATAAGAAAACCGCCCGATGTGCATCCATATTCCTTTCCCCCTTCCATAAACCGACACCCGGGAAGGAATATAACACAATTATGTGAACCCAGAGTGATCCCCGAACTCAAAGACAATCAACCTTGCACCTTTCTGTAAGTTTTCCTCTATTCCGGGCTTCAAGAACTGCTGACAAGCTCGATGCCACCACTGCTTCCCATTGAAGAATATTTACTAGCAGGGTTCTGGGTGGTCTTGACAGGGTAAGAAGCCTCCATTGCGATACCGCACTTGCCAAAGTAGTTGTTGGCCAAGTTCCTCTCCATCTTGATGTATCCGCTCTCGCCCCACAAGGAGCCCCACGAGTTCCTTACAAGCCAGTATTCAGCACCATGTTGCCTCCCGTATCCGACCGCAATCACACCGTGGTCCAGTGCAGTTCCACATTCACCGGTGAACACGCCCTGCAGATTCGGCAGGGTTTAGGTTTAGTTATAACAAGGCATTACATAGTGCCTCAAAAATTCTCTGTATTGCAGTTCCAATTTCATATCCATCATGGAATCTAGTTCTGATAGAAACTACGTTTCATTGCAGCCACTGATTGAAAAAGATAACAAAGTCTTAAAAGTCACTCACGGATTCATAAAGTTGGAAATCTCTGCCTCCAGCTTCAATGGCAACACTCACGGGTTGATGAGCCACAGCCTTCTTCAAGGCTCTCTCGTCAAAGGCCGGGACATCCTCGTACCCATCAATGCTCACCACCTTTGAGTTAACCTGCAATTTTTATTCGAACGCCAGCAATCAGAATATAGAAAATTCAATCCCCTCCAAAACTCAGTTCCCAAACTAAAATGATGTCAACTTCAACGACTGATGTGAATTGCGAAGGACTCGGAAGTACTGACCTTAGACGCATCACAGGTTCCATCGACTCCCGTGTAAGAGTAGTCCTCATCGGTGTCGATGCCACCATTGTCAATGATGAACTGGAAGGCATAGTCCATGAGCCCACCATTGCAACCGGCATCATAGGACCGGTCACAATCCACGAGCTCTTGCTCGGAGAGGGATATGAGCTCGCCGGTGACAATCTGGTTGATTCCTTCCACGGCGGCTATGGTAGAGAAGGCCCAGCAGCTTCCTGTTAAAGATGAGGGAGGAAAACAAATCGGGTTTTCAGCTTGATGAGCTAAATTTGTGATTACTGCAGAGGCAGATCTGCAGCAGAAACGTGTTGATTTAATGCCAAAACGTTGTTCATGCATCTGAATTCATTTGTCAAACCCTCAACTGATGATGATCACATAAGCCTAATTTGATTGAGTAAACCCCAAGTGATGTAGGAGGACACCTGTACACTTCACTGGTTTTAGTCTATCCATGTGATGTTAAGACTTTTCTCTTTCCCCCTTTTTTTTCTTTTTGGCTAAAAAGTGATGTTAGATAACTTCACTTATATTTTTTTTAATAATATATATGAAATAAATTTTATGGTTGGGTGAGGTGAGAGGATATCTTCCCCAATAAGAAAAGGTGGGCACTAAATTCAACTCTCTTTTGTCTCAGCCAACAAGTCCAAACCAAACCAAAACTACCATTCTTTTCACAGGCAAACGGTCAAAACCACCCTTCAATCAATCAACGTCACATGCTATCCACCCAAACCTACCAAATATGCATCTTCCACACAGTAATAAATTCATCAAATCACCAGAACATCCTAGCCCCTCCGTAGATCAACAGCATCTGCCAAGGGCAGAGGTACCCAAAAAAAAAAAACACTTTTTTCTTGTTGCAGCGCAAAACAAACAAGATTACTAACCAAATCAGGTTCAAAATCTCTAGCCAACACGACTGAACTACCTCAAAGAGATAAGGGTAGGATTTCAATTTTCGAAAAGTCATTATATTGGGTTTGATATTCAAATCGATAGATTCATATCGATCCATACAAATATATATACAATCAACCCACTTCTCTTCTACCCCACTCCTCCGATATTCAATTCATGCCTAAATCGATTCATAAATTGGTGGTATTTCACATGCTCAGTGACAAGATAATAAATTATAATTAAAATTAATAAATAGAGGTTAAAGACTAAAAATGGTAAACTTCATCTCCAAGAAACGAACATGATCCGCGCAGGCAAGTGAAAAAGTAAGGGGTAAAAGGCAAAAGAGAGGTCAAGACGTGAAATTACCGCAAGCTCCCTGGTCCTTGACCTTGTTAACGGCGCCCTTGGTCCTCCAGTCGACGGCGGCCGGCAGCATGTCGTCGCCGGGGCGGGGGGCGTAGCGGTTGCTCGCGCGCCCCGCCTTCGCCACCCGGCGCATGGGGTCGCTCCGGGTGCCGAGGTAGACGGCGCGGTACTCCTCGTTGGTGAGGTCGGCGAACCGGTTCATCCCGAGGGTGTACGACCGGTTGCGGGCGTTGTGCTCGTCGACGAACCGGAGGTTGTCGCGGAAGATCTCGAACCGCCGCTCCCGCTCGCCGAGGCCGTTGTAGGCCTTGCCGTGCTTGGCGAGCCAGAGCTCGTACATGCCCATGACCTCCTCGTCGGTCCTCGCGGCCGCAGCGACGGCGGCGACGGCACAGAAGAGGAGGAGGGCGGCGGCGGCGGTGGCCGGGATCGCCATGGATGGACGAGGACGATGGAAGGAGGAAGAAGGAAGATTGGAGGAAGGAGGAAGAGGAGGAGGAAGGAGAGTGTGCGAAGAAAGTGGGATGGAGGGGGAGTTTATAAAGGCAATTTCATGGGATTTATTCAATATTTGGGTTAATATCAATAATTCAGAGAGAAAAAGAAAAATAAAGGAAGGGAAAAAAATGGAAAATGAAAATATTTTTTATTTATTTTATTTTTTTTTATTTTAGTTATGTTTTTCGTGCAAGTTGGGGGATGACCGGTGACCGGGTGCGCCGGTACGTGCAGCGAGCGGGGAAAACGGAGGGGTTCGTGGGTCGTGCTTGGTCACTGGAAAAATGCGAGGCCAATCCGGTTTCTTTGACCGCGGTAATTAACGAGAAGTTGCTTGGTCTTTGTGCTCTCTTTCTCGGATTTGAATCTTCCTTTTCTCCTTTCGTTGGTGCCAATGCAACTAGACGCGAATCTCGGCAGGATTCGGAACAGGAGCGTTTTTTTTTTTTTTTTTCTGTTTAGGAAATTTGATTTTAACAATTCGATGGAACAGGCGTTTTTAGTTTTTTAGATATTTTGTTGGTAAATGGTTAGGATTGGAAGGTTTAATTGTATGGGTTAATACACAAAAAATCTATACTCACGTAACAAATTTAGTCTAAACCAATTTTTGGAAACCCAAAAGTTAGTACATTTATAACATAAATATCCTCTATTATTGTAAAATGGCTAAACTAGATGAGACATGACAATAAATTAAAATTTAAGGTAAATTTATCATATGTGTATTGATTTATGATTTTTGACAAATATAATAGTTTAGGACTTTTAGCGGCGCAATAACTAATCTATGATAAATTTGTCATAAATGCATTAATTCGGAGTTTTTCATTTTCCCAAACAATTAAGTCTTTCAACTATAGTAATTTGTCCAATCAATCATACCCATTAATAAGGAGTCGCTAACGCTATCGATTTACGGATATAGCATTACTGATCTAATGAATAAACTTGTCGGTGATGCTTATGCGGTGCCAATAGCACATGACAATGGTGATAGTGTTGCGGGGAGAGAGGGAGAGGGAGAGAGGGAGAGAGAGAGAGTCTTTTTTGTGGGTAACCACGCTAGCTTGAGAGGTCTATTTTGGCATATTGAGCAACTTGGACATTGTTCCTAATGACAATGATCAATTAATTTGACTACAGGTGTTGAGAACATTATAGAAATTGATTGCACAAGAAACATAGACTACCATTGAAAAAAAATTCTAGCTTTACAAAATTATCTAACATCATGTCTATATAGTTTAAGGGAAAATTATCCAAAAAGTCTAAACCTATTACATCATAAATCTTTTAACTTTGTCAATTAAGTCATAAACTTTTTTCATAATTTATCAATTAAGTCTATCCGATTAATTTTACTTAAAAATTATTGGTATGGACAACGATCATCCAACATGGCACAACATGGACAATTTTCATTAATACTTTATTTTTAATATTTTTATGTTTTTAATTTTTTTTTTCTTTTTTTCCTTTTTTTTTGGTTCAAAAGCAGGGGCTAGCTGAGGGCCACCGATTTCCACTGACCACTAACCAAGGGCTAGCATTGGGCAAGGGTCGCGACCCTCTACCAGTGGTAAGTGGCCCGCTGGCATTATGAACCAAAAAATAAAAAAAAAAAAAGAAAATAAAATAAAAAGGTAAAATAAGTAAAAATCAAGGAATTATTTTTTAAATAATTAAAATTTGTCCACATTAATGATTTCCGGCCAAAATTGAGATTAGATTGTCACATCACTAATTTTCAACCAAAATTGACTAGAATGAGTGAATTAGCAAAACTAAAAAAAAAAAATAAAAAAATACTGAACTGATAAAAGTGTAATAGATTTAGGACTTTTTATACAATATTTTCTATGGTTAGAGGACGTGGATATTCCGATAATGCGGAAAGTCCAAATTGAACTCGACTTCCATAAGTTGAATTAAATTAGGATGCAAAAAATTGAAGTTCATCTCCATGTTGGAGTTAAGAGGAAAAAGATTTCTTGATTAGATATGAAGATCAATATTGTGTATGGGTGTGTTTATTTCACTGAAACTTTATAATAAAAGAAAATGTTTTCTATGAAAATCATTTTTAAGGAAAATGGTTAGTTTTCATTTATTTAGTGGTTGAAGAAAATCAATTTTCTTTTTAACAGAAAGAATGATATTTTCCCCCAATATGAACTTGTTGTTTTTAGTTTTCCATCATTTAAATTCTGAAACGTTGAAAAATAATTTTTTGAAAATAGTTTTCCTTCAAAAAATCAGATTCTTTGTTTGGTCTTCAAACAAGGTTTCAGTGAGCGCCCCAAATGCTTGTTGTGGCGTAAATGTGTAGAGTCCATCATGGATATTCCAAGGAATTTCAAGAGGGTTTCGACAACAATAAATCTTGCATTAAAATTTATGGATTTTTTTTTATAAGATTAATGAATTCTTTTGCCAGAAATTTTGAGACTAAATACAATACAAATTGTTTGGTATACACTAGATTGAGGAAACACAAAGTACTTTTATTGATTTGAATGGTTATAGTTTCCTTAATATTGCTTAATCTGTAGCCTACTGTTCTTTTATTGAAGAAAACATATCATCCGAATTATGTAAATTCGATATCCAATTAATTTTCTTATTTTATTTACTTTAAGTTATCAACCGCTTATTTCTAGTAAAAAACGTACTACTTTTCTTGAGCTCCACGAAATCGCTCCAGATAGATATTTTGATATCCTAGACGACCAAATATTGAATTCAATCTGGGGATAAACTCCTTTTCTCTCTGTTATCCGAAAAGAAAGAGCTAAACCCTACTCAAAATCCATGGTCTTTGTTTAGTAGGAAAATGCGTCCCTTCAACTCATTCGGCATGTCCATCGTGTACATTATTGCCAATTACTCAATTAATTATAAATTTATTATATGGAAATCAGTCCAATCATAAAAAAATTTTTTTTGTCAATTTAATTATAAATATTTGTGCATAAAATTTCAATGTGGTCCTTCCAATTATTTTTGTTAGAAATTGTCGATGTGGAGATCAAATAATTATCGACTATTTATGTGATACATCATCGCGTTAGTAATTTCCTATGAAAATTGGATAGAAAGACTAATTGTAATTCCATGCAAAGATTTAGTATTAGATTCAACATCGAAAATTTTAGATTTTATTCATACAATAAATCTAGTATTGACTAAATAATTTTCCCATGTTTATCATTAGAGCAAAAGTTTAGGAGTGTATCCATACAATAAATCTAATATTGATTAAATAATTTTCCCACGTTTATCCTTAGAGCAAAATTGATACTTTTTTCATTTGAAAAGTGGGTTAATTTTTTCAAAAGATTTAAGTTGGCACGTTTTTTAGGAACTTGTCCAAGAGGATGAAATCAAAGAATAGCCAATAAATTAGACAACCAACCCTCTAGAAGATGTAATTTTCACTTAAGATAAGGAATAGCATTAGCTTGAGTAAACGGTTATATTTTCCGTCCTGAATTAAACTTAAAAATGAATCTCACGAAAGTATGGCCGAGTCTAAAAGTCTTTATTAGATCTTAAGTCGACAAGTTTTCACATGATGGTTTATGGGCATTCAATCCTTTTAAAAAATCTCAATAGTCAACCGAGAATGCATCAACTTCACGATTCCTCCCGAGTTGAGGATTACCTTCGTAAGGATCGGGTTGGCGTAGCCGATTGTGTTGGAAACGTGTTGGAAACACCATTCACATAGAAATTTTCACGAATCTATTACGTAAATAAATGGAAAAAAGATTTCTAGAATTTCGTGATATCAGGAAAAATTCTCTATCGATCTTCAAGTCACTAAAGCATAGATCTCATTTCATGTGCTTGCTCTTGATCGGCAGCAACACATTCACAAAGCGTAAGGCATCCTCGTTTTCGAAACCTTTTGTGCCAAAGACTTGAGAATTTTCTATGGAGAATGTTTAGTTGTGGGAGCTGGGGTTTTCTCTCGCACGACGATAATATTTTTTAATCAAGTGGAGCATAATAATTTATTTTCCTAATATTTTTCTGACGGAATTATTCTATTAGTGTATATTTAACTAGTTATATCATTTCGAGAATTTTGAGACGTTAATTGATTGAGACTATAAATTTGACCTCATCAAGGTTCGTAGAACCCAAATTGCAACGAACGGAACAAAAAATTCATAATTTGATTTCAAATTTATCTATCAATAAACCAAATCCTTTTGTTTCGATTTAAAAATTACTCACACTATTGTATTTTCCTTCCAAAATTATGAAATCAAAAGAAAAATTATAAGTTTTAGAAAATTAGAAAAATAGTTATTAAAGGTATTATCTATTGCTGAAAGATCTTTAGTGTTAGATACCAATACAGTTCAATTTCAAATGTTGATTAAAAAATGGAAAAAAGAAAAAAAAAAGAAGAGTAAATATCACACCAAACATACTCTAAAGAAACAAATCCAAGACGGCAAGTTCACGAGACATTGCTTGCACTAACTTCTACCATTCTTTATTGACTTGCGACCCCAACTTTGCCAAGGCTCTTCCTCAGAGAAAGTTTTGCTAAAAATGAAATTTTCAAATAGATTTTTAAATGAGTATATATTTGTATTCCCACTTTTACCTAACTTTATGACTTTTGGATCAATGTGTCGGTGCATAACAAAGTCTTAGACCGGGTACATTTACTAACGATTTTTTTTTTTTTAATGATAACTTTATATAGATGGAATCATTTATCTGAAAAAGCACACTTTACTTAGTGGTGCAATTAAATCGAGTTAAGGGAGCACACTTTGCTAATAGAATTCAACTCCACCCAAATTTGTGGAAAAGTTACTAAATCAATTTTAAATATATTATGTGAATGCTAATTTAGTCCTAAATTTTTTAATTTTACCAATTTAGTTCAAAATCTTTGTGCAAAAGTTTAATTTAGTCATTTCGGTCAATTTTTATTAGAAAATTGCTAATGTGGCAGTCTAATCACCATCAATTATCTCACACGACACACTATCATGTCAGTAATTTTCCACAAAAATTGTTTTGAAAGACTTTGTTAGAATTTCAAATAAAGGTTTATGATTAAATTGACAAAATTAAAAACTTTATTACTGAATTAATGTCTATCTAATTGATTTACTATTAATTAGACAATTTTCTCCAAATATGCAAACTTAATTTTTAGCCCAAATTTAGTTCATATTCGAGCTCAACGCTTAATAATTATGGAACCGAAATAACCCCATAATATTCATCATTATATTCCCCAAAGCTCATCTTAACTATCCCAAATACTCATATCATTCATTTGCAGACATGGTTTAATGAAGAAGACCTGGATGACTTTAGCTTTGTTTGTTTGTTAAGAAATGAATGAGTTAAAAATATTTTCTTAAAAACGATAACTTGTATCACTTAAAAAATAAATGACCAAAAAATATTTTATTGCCAATGAAAATCTTCAAACATAATTTTCTTTTTGATAACAAAAATATTTTTCATTGGCTAATTGCTTCAAATGATACAAGAGATTATTTTAGAAAAGAGTTTTACAAATCATTTATTTTACGCGCACATAAATGAAGCTTGCCCATCACCTTCTTTTCCTTCTTTAATCTCTCCCTATCAAATTTTGTTTGGAGAAGTATTTATGCCAATTTTGTCATAAATTTTTAATTTGTACAATCAAAACTAAACCATTTAATGATTTGACAGTATAGTCCATCTAGTTAATTTGAGTTGAAAATCCTTAACATGGATGACGGGCATGGCATAACGAATGCTGACATTTTACAATTTTTGATAAATTTTTAACTTTTTTCTTCTTTCTTTGTTTTTCCCTTTTCTTTTCACCAATGGATGGGGAGCTCGTTGGACTTGGAAGGGTGGCCCTTGCCCTTGCCCAGTCGAGGCTTAAGGAGGATGAGGATTGACTTGGTTAGACCTGGTGAAGGGGCCCTCTCGATACTTGCCTTTATCGAGCATCACTCTCCTTGGCTCTTGCCAACCATCACCAGTGATCAGTGGCCATAAAAGGAAAAGGAAAAAAAAAATTAGAAAATTTTCAAAATTTTGCAAAGATTATACATGTCAACATCGGTCATATCATGTAAACAATCAATAACATTTATAATTTTTTAAAATTGGTTAGATGGATTACATTGGTAAATAATTAAAAGGTTTAGGACTAAATTTAAATAAATTGAAACGTGTAAAATTGAATTGGCATGAGCACAGTAGGTTTAGGACTTTCTTGATAATTTTCCTAATCTTTTTTGCTTTTTGAGATTTTCTTTTCAGGTCAAAATTTTATTGGTTTCTTGGTTTGTATATGTTCTAGTGGATTCTTTTCAAATATTACAAACTTTGCCCTGGTTAACGATCGCGCTTTTATTTTGCACCAATTTTGTATATTTCAAATGAAGGCGACTTTGCTTTGAGTCAATGCTGATTTAGGTCAAGATTCAAGAGGAGCATTGAGTCCGTTATTGTAAAGAATAAGAAAAAAAGAAAGAAAAAGAATCAGAAGAAATACAACCTTGTTTTGTTAAGTTTTGTCCACATCAATTTTATCACCCTTATGCTTAAAACAATCACCGATGATTGAATTGCCATATCAAGTAAATTGGACGGATATAATCAAGAGACTTGATTGTATGTTCTCTCGGGTTTAGGAATCAATTGGTTCTTGTGTGATAAGTTTAATGATTGATTGCACGTTTGTTCCTAAAGAAAAGCTTAACCATGAAGCACTAACTATTGGTTAATTAGCCACTAAGGAAAAGCTCAACAGTAAAAGTACTAACAAAATCGTTTAGCCTAAGGAAGAACTATAAACGGGTCTCATCGATAAGTGCAAATGGACCTCATAGGTGTCTAGTAAAAAAGAATGAAAGTAAGAAGAACAAAGATCGAGACGTTTGCAAAATTCAAAAATTTGATTATCGCGCCAAGCAAAAAAATCTAGATATTTCCAGACGATAATATTATCAAACCAGCTTCATCTCGAAGGTACTTTTCAATATTTTCATAAATAAATAAATATATATTTTTTAAGTCTGTGAATTTCGATTTTTTTTTTCTTCTGCAACATAAATGAGGCTGCCACTGACAGCGCCAGCGGCAAAGGAGCAAATAACTTAGGAGGGCCAATGGGGATGAGCCGACCATGTTCGTTGCCGCGGGCGGGCATGGGCTTTCCTCGTTCCCTGTGCATTATTACACTCGAATGTTTGGTTTTACTCGACTACAAAATGGTAGCTTCGAACGTCACCTCAGATGCACGACTTTTCCCTCTTTGGACAGCCGAATTTCCAAAAAAGAATACGATTTAAGCATACTCATCGAATATCTGAGTATTTGGTTCGGATTTATTTAAGTAAATTCATTAAATATCTGAATATTTCATTTGGATTTATTTTAATTTATACAATCGGGTCATTTCCTCATTTTTATCAATATTGATGACATGGGAGCCGATGATGCAGACTCTATGGAGAGCGACCATTAGCCCTTTTCCGCCACGAGCGAGGTTCGGATACACCTCGTGATCATCGCGTGAGTAGGTGGGGAAAGGTCACACCACACTAAAGCTAGGGTCCTTGCTTTTCATGTATTAAAGCCGTGACCACAAGCTAGGGTTCTTGCTTTTTATGTATTGGAGCAGTGACCACATTGCCCCTTTTTTTTGTTTCGTTTTGTTTGGCACTTTTTGTTATTGCAAAAACAATTTTTCGGCGTTTTATTGAATTTTTGCCATAATTTTTCTCCTGGAATACCTCCACATGAAGAACTTTTGTCGCAATCAATTTGCTGATTATTATTTCACAGTAAAAAATATCCCACATTCAATATTAATAAAATATTTACTCGAGAGTAATATTTATACTTGTAATTCGTGAATTAGAAATTTGGTTGGAGACCAAGGATAAAGAAGATGTAGCCCTCAACAAAAGTCAAAATCTGACTGATTTCATTTATTGTCTCTCAAATATCTAGAAATGATGCTTAAAGGCGTAACATCTTATCCAATTTGTCTTTGAAGCCAAATTTAGAAGCTAATAGTACCTCCTTGGAGAATTTACCAAATTAATGAAAGTTGGAGGTACTAATATTTACATTATAGGGTGATGACCCAATGCAAAGATTGCTTCCTCATCATAGGAAGTAGGGGCACCCATACCCTCATGTTGTGGAACTATTATTTAATGAATAAATTCAACTTAGAAATTGCCTCTGTGGATTATTTGTATATAAGATTTACCTCCTTGGCATCAAGATGCAAATAAGATAATATGATCATTGTTTTGTAAGGAGTTAGTATGAACTACCAAATGTTATCTTGTTTGACCGAAATTTGTAGACCTTTACCTCTTTGATGTGATGGGTCGTTAAGGTTAGGTTTCCTATTATCTTGTTGATTGTGACGTACTGATCTAGCGACCTATAATATGGTGGTATACATATGGCAATCGTCAAATTGTGGAGCAAAAAGTCGTATGTTTATGCTATTGAGGAAGATAAACATAATTTGACAAGTAAAACACCCTTTCCTGTTGATACTAGGTTATGGTCCATATGGTCCAATTTATCACCCGGAAGCTGTACCATTTTCCAAATGATGAGTCTGCTACGAAAGATGGTGAATTTTCTAGCTTAGAGAAAATTAGATGACAACAACTAATGATCAAAGAATAGTTAGCTACCTAAATATATATTATATATTTTTCAATTTTTTTTTTCATTTCTTCTGATAACGTATTCAAATACGCATATTAAACTTGTCTCACTTTTCTAGGTCTGTAATTTCGGCAGCGGATGGCGGTGTGGATCTTCTGCCAAAAAAGAAATAAAAATCAGCCTTTAATTTATATATAATCCCAAAGTATATTATTCATTTTTTTCTTAGATTTTTTCTGGGGCCCATAATGTGTCCCTCGCATTATTACAGTCCTAATTTCTAGGCCGCAGCAGAGTAAGATAATGAACTTTTCCTCACAATGGACAAAATCATTAAAATCACTAATTAATAAAAAAAATCATCAAAAATCTATTTATTGGTTGCCCATCCTCTCTGATTCGGATCGTGCAAGCTCCTCCATACATTATTGTATATAGACGCATTTTTGGGCACTTACAGTCTTCTATGAATAAACCGAATTAATATTAAAGGAGTCCCTAGAAAGAAGTGAATTTTGTGAGAATTCCCAGAATTTAGATCTAGTAAAATTAATAAAATAACATAGAAGTTAGATGTAGTTGCGCTAATTTTTATGGTGAAATGCACAATAAAATTTCAAATGTAAATTTTTTATTATTGTTTTGGGAGATTTACCCTTTTTGCCTATATTTAAAATATTTTTGATAAATACGTGGAAGCACTTGCTAGCACACTTGTTATTAATTCTATATTTTATTGTATATCGTTGGGAAGATTTAATTATTACGGCGGCTAGAAATGACTAATGAGGCAGCGAGGATTCTTGGGAAATTGTTTGATTTTGATGAGATTTTTTATTTTTTCCTGTTTTCCTGTTTTGCTACTTTTGTTTTTATTTTTTTATTGGGTGAGTTGGTCAGGACAGGAATACAGAGCTATTGGCCCACCTTAGGCGGTCGGCAAGCCTACCCAATCACTTATCTTCCTCGGATCGAGGGGCATCACAAGAAACTGACTTTCCTCCATCTAACAAGCCTCTCTCCCCTTACCTTGGATGCCCTTAACACGTAAGTCTAGTTCACATGCACCGTTAATCGCGGTAGCGTATGAGTACGCAATTACGTCATATCGAACTAAAATATATTTTTACATTCCAATTCGAACAAATTCTAGGTACAAACACATGGATGGGATACTAGATTAGCTGATTGAATGATTGGTCAGTTAATTTAGCGAGTCATGTCATTGACACAGATATGTTCTACATGCACGGTTGACACTTTATGGATCAATTCTTAATATGTTTGGAAGGGTTGTTTCTTTGGCAATTACCGAAACGTATAAGTCACGATTTATGGACACCGGTCCGAGAAATTTTTCTTATTTGATGATTAGAATTCCATACAATTATTACTTTGAACAGCTCATGGGTTTGAATGAAAACAAAGGAGTGGACATCACGCTTCCTTCTTGATTTTCTTCTTCTTTTCTTTCTTTCTTCTCCTTATTTTACATATGTGGCCGAGAACGAGAAAGTTAGATGGCAACTAACGGTCCAACAGTCACGACCTGGTCAGTGGTCATATCCCACGGAAGCAATCCGACCAACCTGCAAAGGCGGTACAGCCATTATCTCTGCATCCACAAGAACGGCCACACAACTGGAGATAAAGCGACAGCCCAATAACAGTGCCTCCCTTTCGGGCCGTCGTTTTGCGCTGAAACCGTCAGTTTCGATTGCTCTGGAGCCGTGACGTTTTGGGAAGAATATAAGAGAAGGAGAAAGAGGAAGGGGCAGGGATTCTTGAGCATCCGGACAAGACTTGCTCCAGTTCATCGGTGCTGGAGTATAAGCCACTTGAATTTTTTTAAGTCTTTGAAGGTGATAAGATTTCTCCTCCAATCTGCAGAGCCACATTGCACTTCTCTTCGTCACTCATCAACTGTCTAATTCTATCGTTCTTTATCCACTTTCCATCTCTGTCGCGCTTTCGCCTTTCGTTTGTCTTCCTGAACTTCACGCTCATGCAGAGACAGACCCAACGAGGGAGGGAGGGAGAGAGAGATTCCGAAAGTGACCTATCCGAGCCTTTTGGCTTATCATGGAATTTGGGTTATCATCATCTATTTCTCTAACGTTTGGTTCCTTATGCTTATGCAGTAACTTCAAAGCTCTTCAAGTTTATGATACACTGTCAATACCAAACTTTCACCTGTACTGAATGTTTCTGGAGCTCAAAGTAAGTTTAGCTCGAGCTAAACTTAAAGCTTGAACAGTAAATTTCCGATTGAGGATGAAACATGTTTCAGCATTCTTGAAGTCTCATGTAGCCTTTCGGACATCAGAAAGAACAATCTTGCAGAAAACTTATTACAAAACTATCGTTTCTATGAAATTTGACGGAGTAAAACGACTGTATACTTCTATCTCTAGAGCCCATGTATATTGCATTTGATGCTTCAAGTGTATTTCCCAGGCGGTGGGCAATACAGCAGATTACACCTAAAACCAAATATCGATTCACCCAAAAGAGAAAAGAAAACAAAAATAATGAAAAAATATGCACCCTTTATGGACTCGGCTCGAAATGCGTTTACGGGATGCTTCTCTGTGTGCACCCAGGAATAATCAAACTTTTTACATGCGATGATCGGATTTGTTGATGTTTTATATATTGAACTCCTCCATAGCATGGTTCAATTTTAATCGGTATGCTTTCCTCGGATATCTGTCTCTGCTATTCTTGCCTCACGCTTCCTCTTACTCCGAGAACTTCGCTTTGATCTGGATGATCGAGTTTTTGTTGGACGCTTCACCACTTGGTTATCTTGGATGTTCATCACTTTTTCAGTGGATGGAAGCTCTGGAGGAGCATCGGGCCATGGTGTGCGTTTTGCTGGGACAGTGATCTCCAAAGGAGGGTCAATTACCCATCTGCAAAAGTAAAGCTAATTAATAAATTTCAGGAGCAATATTGTAAAGCACAGATAGTCTGGTAGCTCACCAACACAAGCGTATGAATAATGGAACTCTTTGCCATTTTAGCATTACACTACTTGCCAAATTACGAAATTACATGATACGATAGTCTCTGTGGTAGCATAAATTATAGGGTTGCCCATGCTAATATCAGACAATGAGGGTTCTAGCCTAATGGTCGATATACAAACAGAGCCCTCAAGAAAGAGTATCGTCAAGAAAGTATCTTTATTTTCCAATGTGTTTAATCTTTCTGATGCGGTTCCAACAAAACAATTTGAGCCACTCTAACATCATCACCAGAAGCATCTGAGTTCAGTGAAATACTGAGAGCACAAACAGATCAAGTCCATGAATTTCAGAGGGAGCCTTTTACTGCTAAGCTACTTGGAAAGCCAGCATTTTCAGAAGGGGAAAGGGACATTGCAGACACATCAGGCAACTAGCGATCAATCTGTTTTCCAACTAATAATATGCAAAGCATCAATTAGACAGAGGCCAAATATAAGGCAAGTAAGCTATCTCCGCAAAAAATGATATAGTTCTAGACAAATACACAAGCAACAGATCATGAATTCAAGGTGGAATTCAGGAGAGAAAACTGCGCTATTGCCTTGTGCAGAGTGCCACCCATTTACTCAAAACTCAGAAAAACAAGAGATAACCACCAACAAGAAGTACATTCAGACAATCCCATTATTTCCTGCTGCAAAGTTGACCGCTAATTTTCACTTCTAAGTAAATGTCAAGCAAGATGCCATGAAAACCATCTGAGCTCAACAAGCAACCCAACCCTACCATTAGTTATGACCTCATGATAGGATCAAACAAACTATAATGAATTATTGATATTGATACGAGAGTACTTCCCTCAGATTGAAAATCACAGGAGAGGACTAATCGTTTAGGGTGCGTTTGGTAACCTTTATGTTCTTGAGAACAATTCTGTTCACTAGTAGTTTGTCCATTTCTGTTCCCAAGAACAAAGAAGTAGGTTTCTGTTCCAAAATTATTCCCTGGCCACTTTTCTATTCCAGGAATATAATAATTGGCTGACTTACCAAACAGAATTTTGTTCTTTTTCTGTTCCAGAGAACAAAAGAACAGAAAAATAGAAACACAGGATGGTTACCAACTAAGCCCTTAGAATCATCTTATTACCCATTTTATCTTACCAAACCATTCCTCACTTCTCTGCCCTTCTAAGCTGGTTCAGGACCTGGTCAGTGCACTTCTTTGCCATAGTTTTTCTTTTGGCTAAATAGCTGTAATCATAATTTACTGGTAAGCTGCAAATTCCCAATTTCCTTTTCTCCTCTCAACATATTGTCTTTCCTCTTTGGGTTCTCACATCAAAGGGTTTCATGGTACAAACGAGCATCATTTATAGTTTTCAGGCGACAAAATCGTTTTTGGTCCTGGGCAGAGGTTTTCTGAGGAAAGGGCTACTACAGATCCTTTTATGTCAACCTGTAGATTTTTCCACTAAACACTGGACAGAATATTTTTTTCATCAGTTTTAGCCTTTTTTCTTTTCAACCTAAGAGGTTCCCAAGTCTGGTGACTTTCAACAACTCCTTTCCGTCTCACGTTACTCAACTGCTTCCAAGGATCCTTGGCACACAACCACAAAGCTGCAAAACCCGATAATAAGTATAACTGCAATTGGTTGTACAGTACATGCAGCTTCAGGTTTAGTGCAAGATATACTAAGATTCATGTCATTAACTGCTGCTTTTACTGCTAAACAAAGATTCTCCTAGACATTCCACATCATCATCTCTAACTACAGATCAGACCTCAGATCAGGGCTCTATCAAATCAAATCTGTGTCGTGAAGTGTGATCCCAAAAATTGGTCAATTAGATTCAAGTGTTCCATAATTTCAACAATCATTACATAACCAATTATCCCAAGTGTCACTTGAAGTCACATTTAAATTCATATCCCTTAAAGGAAATATGGAGCTGTAGTGTTTAATGAGACACTGCTGTCTTCTTCAATTTTGACATGCAGAAAGCATGTCAACTACTCAAAGAATAAAAATGTCCCATTGAGATCAGTCATATAATTATCTAATTGTAGCGTGTATCATGTATCAACCTTTTTTTTTGGGTCTTTCATATCTGACACAGGTGTACATGCCATCTGACAATCAGAGCCCTGGGGTTTTCATGAAATGCATATCCTAAGAGATACATGTGAGAAAGACACAATCAGTTTAATTACCAACCCTGAAACACACATGAACACATCGAATGGTTCTCTCTCTCACAGCAAATATCAACAAGAACTTGAATTATAAAGCCTCCCATCCTGATCAAAACCTCGCTTCTTGTTACAACAGTTCCAAACCCATACAGTTCATTACTGGCAAGAAGAGAGTTGCTTCAAAAATTATTTTGAAAGTCGATTAATGGGCCTATTAATTTTAACATCCATTTATAAAAAATTCCTTTTACCTCTCCAACTTTATGTGCAGAGATTCTAATTATGCAGTATCAACTGCACAAAGTGATAGAGGCTTTTTATAAGGATAATCCTAGTTCCATGGCTTGTAAAGTTGGTGTAGGCCATAAACACTCTCATTTACCCCTTCTGTCTCCTAAACTGGTCTTATAGCAAAAGATATATGCATTTCTAATATCTATATGAACGGTACAGATAAAGAGATACCTGAAGTTAGCTTTTGTTCTCCAAGTTCCAACTATATCTCAAAAATTTCTTTAAATGTTCTCAGGGAGCTTATCATGATTGATTGCTCAAAGCAATTAATACTACCCAGACAAAACCACTTATTCTATCTCTCTTCAAGTTCAAGCAAGCAATAATTATCTTATTCCTATCTCATCTGCTGGCTTTTATGCAATTAAACATTCTGTAAATGCTTTCAAGTAATGTTGTATGTGTTCTGCCCCGCTGCTAAATCTTTATATAATTTCAATGGAAAAAGGAGTAATTTTTTTTTTCCTATTTTGTTTCTCCACTAGGCCACTGGTTGTAAAGACTAATCAAGAAAAGAAAGCATAAATATCAATCTTATGTGCCTTACAAGCTTCCAATGTTGGTATAAAGTAACTTAAGGTAGTCTGCAAACTTCAAGAAAGGAACTAAAAATTCCACCAATGCCCTTGAGTATTAAAATAAATTGCTCTATTTGTTGTTAACATTCCACCAGATCTATATAAAATGATAGTTGTAGGTCAACCACTAAATTGTGGCAGACATTAAACTACCTAACAGGTCCTCTTAGTGCACAGCAGGCAGTCTCACAGTCACTAGTGTTGACAATAACTTTTACTATAGGATGTTATCTGGATAATACAAGGACTAATGCTAGCAGATTGAAATAGAAAGATGTTTTCCTTGCAAAAAGAAAAAAAAAAACAGAGAGATTCCACCTCTGTATAATATATTTTACATCTGAGTGAGCGTGCAACTGAATTCTTAACTTGATGAACACAATTTTCCCCCAACCGACAAACAAGTACAATATATCTAGATGAACGCAATCATCATTTACAAAACATATTTGTGCTCATCTTATCTTTAGAATTCCTCAGATAACGGCCAACACATATCTCTCTACATCCATTGGCCCTTGATTCATTAGCATGCGTCGTGCACATGACTTTCAAGGAGTACAATGCAATTCCTTTAGAACCTTTTTAGGCCTCTACTTGAATTAAAGGGAACTATATACAGAAATTTGAAATTACAGCCAATTACCCTAAAGTTTAGTTTAATCTATCTATATAATCAATAAAAATTCAAATGGACATATATATGAAAAATTAAGAAAACTGACCATGCAGGAGTTAATTAGGAAAAGATGCAAAATCCGTAGCAACTTGAAATTGCCACTAGTGGTTCATTATCACCACTAATTGTATATGATTCTAATTTGAAGTAATTAATTAAGACTAAAATCAGGACAATACAATAGTAGATTGAAAATTACATTGATGAAACTTCGAGGTCGAGGTCGAGATCAGAGAGAGAGAGAGAGAGAGAGAGAGAGAGAGATATGGCTCATCATTGAGAGAGCTGCAACTAGATCTGCAGTGTGACCGACGACCAAGTGATTGAACACAGTCGTACATGTTTGAATTTCCCTTATTCTACTCTTCAAATGATTATATCCTGATGGTGTCAATTTCAAGTCTCCCAGTAGATTATCTCTTAGAGTTTTCCCCTTTTTTCATTTTAAGTAAATAGTTTAAATTTTCTATATTAATCTGATAAATTTACGTTTTGCATTTCAAATATTAGACTTGTAAATATAAGGTTAAAATCAAGTTATTCTATTTTGATCCATTATTCATGATAACTGAGGGCAAAAAGAGCATTTTAGTAAATTAAGGATGATTTGCACCTTACCCCTAAAAATCACATGCTCAACACATGCTAAGGGAAACAATTGACAAGGGTTATTGGCCATAATAGTACAAGTTCGGAAGGGGGTAAATCTTTTCCTAGGAACTCTGACATATTCATATCAAATTGGTAAATGGCTTCCAATTTTCAAAGAACATGAAATGTAATTTGACCCTTTGGAGTATTAGCCCTTTTCCCCATTACAAATCCCAACCAAGAACCAGCTTTTGACATGGCAACCCTTCAAATCTACCTAGTTGATAAAAACATAACAACTCTGCCACTAGAATCAGAAGAATTACGAGGCTATATAGTTTAAACCATGCTGAGGCTAACATTAATTAGCCTTACTAGAATGAACTATAAAAATCCCCAAGAAAAATTTATATAAACAGTCTGCTGCTACATCATCTGACAAAATCTCTAGTACATCAGAAAAGACTTGATTTCACACTACACAAAGTACAAAGCTCTCCAAGTAAGTTTTTTAACAGAAATATCTCCATAGACAGAAGCAAAATCTTTTGCCTCGGTACAGAAATCCAAACTTGATTACTTTTAAGATCAACAAAAAGAAGGATAGCATATCACATGTTTTGCCAAAATTTCTCTACCATTTCAACCTTTGTCCCCATCTACTGTATGATCCAAATTACTTAGTAGATGAGTTAAAAACATTATGTTCCTCGACGAAATGTCATGTTAAGAATCCAAACACCAAAAACAATGATGACGGACAAATATTTTGAGGTTTAAGTACAGCACACAACCGAAACAAGCTTAAAGAGTATTCACAAAACTGCACTGCTTCAAGGCTCAACTGGAAGACAATTGTAAAGATTCTACTATTTTCAAGTAAGAAGTCAAAGCATGATATAACTGCACAATTATAGGATTTCTCTAACGTCAGTGCATATTTTTGAAGTACTAAGTTTCAAGGAAAACTAACCCAGGAGGAAATCTGCTGTCAGAACGAGCTTCAACACGAAGCCACCAGAGCATAACTTGGCGGCCACAGCTTCCAAGAGGCTCCACAACAGAAGGGTCTTTTGCCAGGGACAGGGGACTCTCGACATCATCAACCCCCTCGAGCGAATCCAGATCGTTCGCCCACTCCGGTTTATCCTCCGCATCCTTCCAAACCAGCCTAGAGTTCAGCACAAATCCTGACCACTCCAACTTCCGTGGCAACACTGTAGCTCGATCATCTATGTAAATCGCAGCCTTCCCCTCGTAAGGCTGCGTATTGAAGGTGTGCCAGCCGACCAGTTTATTAGACGAGTTACAGGCCGGACCCTGCACAGGCACCGGCCGATTTTCATCTTCAGCCACTCGCTGAACCGTCGACAACTCAGATTCATCCGTTGTCGTGCTCGAGTGAGCCAGAATGCCTATCGAAAGGGCGCCGATCCATTTCACATTCTGGATCTCATCGAAGAGCTCCATGCTGTGCATATTGCTATCATCCGCAAACACCACAATTCCATCCAGCTTCTCCTCTCGCACAATTCTGCTCCAATGACATTAACCAAGTTCGATTCAGAGGCCACCAGAAATATGTACTAGTTCTACTTTAATGCTCCCAAAACCAAGGCACTTTAAAACATGATAATGTTCATCAAAAGGATAAGCAACACGTTGAGATTCACAGCCTTGCACTTTCCTTAACCGTTTTGCATTTTAAAAAAAAAAAAAAAACTCCCACTTTTTTCATTCTTACAATGCGTTTTGTTTCAGATAACGATCGATTCTCGGTCTGGCAAGTCCCTTCCAGTCAAACTTCAACAAGAGAAACGGCAAAAAGATCACTTTTTTTTCGCTCCCACTTTCACAGAATTCTTTCACCGGCCTAACTAGAAACGAACATCGACCTTAGCAAAAATGAGAGATCGCGCATAATTCGATTACCTCAATGCGTGAAGCCGCATTTTCGCCTCGAGCTTGTGCCGATCCGCCCAGGTGCTCGGCATCCCCTGGTCGAACCCGACGTGGATGGTCCTGAGGCCGGACTTGGCGAGGATGGAGGCGGTCTCGTTGCTCGCCCCGCCGGCCTCCACCACGACCCACACCAAATCGTACGGCACCAGCATGAGCGAGTGCATCACGCCGGTGATGTGGAGCGTCTGGAAGGTCCTCACGTAGGTGGGCGTGACGGCGATGACCGTCCTCGGGCTCTTCACTCCGAACTGGGCACGCTGCTCCCGCTGCACCCGGTCGATGATCTCGTGCGCCTTCATGACCTCGACCGGGTTGGGGTGCGGCCACGGCCGGATCCGGATCCCGTGCCGCCCGACCACGACCCGGGGCACCGTCTTGTTGACGGGCGCAGCCCCGCCGCCCGCGGCGACCGGGAGGAGCGAGTCTCCAGATTCCCGGAGATCTCCGCCGCCTGCCGGAGCGGCGACGCGGTGAAGAGGGTGGTGGCGGGGGGCCCGGTCCAGGAGGTGGAGAAGACGAGGAAGAAGACGAGGCGGGAGAAGCGGAAGCCGAGGACGAGGCTGATGAGGCAGCAGAGGCCGTGGAGGACCAGCCAGAACACGGCCGCCGGGGACTTCATGGCCCCGTCCGACGACGAGTCGGTCGGCGCCGACGGCCACCGGAAGCCGTTGTTCCGCCGGCTCATGTAGCTCTGCTGCAAGGCCGAGAGCTTCACTACCGGCGAGGACCCTCGCTCCCTCCGACCCTTCTCGGCTCTGTAGATGGGTATACTGCAGCTGGGTCTCTCTCTCTCTCTCTATACTGCAGCTCTCTCTCTCTCTCTATAGACTGAAATGCCTGCGTGTGCGTCTCTCTCTCTCTCTCTCTCTCTCTGTCTCTCTCTGGCTGGATGAAAAAGGGCGTGAGTTGGGTTGCGGGAAAGGGTGGTGGTTGGGTGGTGGTGGTGGAGGTGGTGGTGGTGATGGCGAAGGTTGAGGATGTTGGTGGGTCAAGGATTTCAAAGGTGCTTCCTTTGGTTTCAAGAATCGGTCGCTTCTCTTTCTCTCTCCCCTTTTTCTCTATTCGATTGGGCCTTCAGACAATACAAAGAGAGAGAGAGAGAAGAAGAGAGAGAGAGAGAGTATTACAGTATTACAGTATTACAGTACAGATTTAGGACAAGCAGCAGTTCGTAATTGGCAGGCCAGAAGCCTGTTCCTTGGCAAACTTTTACTTTCTTTTTTTTCGCTTAAGTTTCTTTCCATGTTGAGATTAGGTGGTACCGTATATTAATTTTCCCCGTTTCAAATTTATAAAGCGCGGTTAAAAAAATTAATACATGTCGAGATTGGAATATTAGGACTAAATTTTTCTTTCCATAATCTGACATGGCATATAAAACGTATTTATTGCCCTCACTAGTCTAATTGCGCAAGCTTTTTTACCCCTGCCGAAAGAAGTAAAGAAAGCTTGCCCAAAATTGAATGCCTTTCTCTGAAGCCATGCGCATGCTTCTTTCCGCTATTAGAGGTTCTTGAGCTTCAATTCGAGTGATATTTTTGAAAGGGTTCGCCCAGCATCGCCGAACGGTGAAAATTCATGGACAAAGTAAACGTCGGTGTAACGTAAGAAGGGCCCAAGATGGACTTACGGACGTTTGTGGACTCTTGACAGGGTCAATGAGAAATTATTAAATGGCCATTTTGACTTTAATGACCATTTAAGCAAAGGATTAGAAGTTGATTGATGCACCTAATGACACCTAATTAGCAGAAAAAAGTTACGGCGAGTCACCAATTGGCGATGCCAAGTTAGGTCAATGGTCAATCATTTGAGGTTGGGCCGTCCATAGAAACGAGAAACATGCGAAGAATTTTATTTTGAAGAAAGAATTTATTTTGGTTATGGTGTGAGAGAAAAGGATGGTTTGGAGATCTATAGGACTGACCGATATAAAAAGAAAAGGATTGGGACGTGATGGATCATGGTGTGTTGGGAACTTAGGAACTATTGTTGATTAGTCATATGATGCAATGTTGAATAGTCATATGGTGCTAACCACCATGAAGTTCCTTTGTCACCGCAAGGTTTGAAAAAGAGGGAGCGAATGAAAGGTACTCTAAAAATCTATCACGAATTTATGTATAGCTATGTTAGGTATGTTAATTGATTTACAAAATCCATATACTAGAAATGTGATGGATTGCAAGTGGCTAATTAAATAGGTGGACCGTATTCAATTACGAAAGCAGTTTTTCACATCATTTGGTATATGAATTTGGTAAACCTCACATTTCTCTTGATTATATGAACAAATGCTATGGATAGTCATAATCTAATGATATAATGTATCATAGAAAAATTGAGTATGATTTTGCGGGTTGCATCATGTGACATCACACGCCTGCCTATATCAATGATGTGGCACCGCAAGGCATATGGATACTGATGAAACTCATCAATGCTTTAAATGTATAATCTAACATTAATGATTATTATAAACGTAAGTGAGTTTTTTACATCAATGATGAGCCCCTTTTTTTTTTCTTAATTAATAAACGTTGAGAATGGTTTCTTACATTTATTTTAGTATGATGTACATAACCAATATTCTTACAAGATACGTATACAAAAAAATGGATTTTGCATATCTATTATTTGGTATGCATGATCTAAAAGCGAGTTTTTATATTAAATATAGATTATTAATAGAGGAGATCTTGATATCCAACATTTTATGTAATATCATAGGTGAGTTTTGTAAAGTAACATAATATCGACAAATGGGCAATTCTATATTTAGTAAGAATTTACTGAGACTTTCTTACTAAATGATGCGGCATATGTCAGATATTCCTTCATTTAGAAGCTTTTTCTGCGATTCCTTTCTGGTTGAGTAGCACGTCTATAGATCATTCTTCACCTTTATTCAAATACAATGCCCTAAATCATAGTCCTTTGATCGCTTCGTCCAAAGTTAAGCACAGACAAATTGTTTATGCTTTTTTTCCCTTTCGTTTTGATAGTTATTATTATTATTATTATTATTATTATTATTATTATTATTATTATTATTATTATTATTATTATTATTATTGTAATGAAGAGCTATTATCCAAATTAGGAAATCGTGGGAACACATAGAGGGAAAATTGAAGTTTTCCCAATATTCAGATTTTGACATATGTAAATTTTATGTCCGAGCTTAATTAGGTTGCTCGACCTTTGGAAAGAATATGATGTTAATAAATACTAAGAAAGTGGAATGATTTGGGACCAGAAAACTTGGAAAAGGTCCACAGTTAGGAACACGATAGAATTATAAGTATTTAATAAGGACAAGGTATTATTCCTTCTTTTTCTTTTAGTCCAATTTGCACTACATTTCCCTTTTTTTATATACGTATTAATTTCAACGATTGTATTGTTCTTAATGACATGACATGTGCCACATAAAAGTTCACGGCATTTAATAAGGATTTCTTATTAAGCTCTTAGTACGTAGCATTATACTTTGGATTAAGATAGTCAAGCAATAAAGGTGATCCCGGCATCTAATATTCTCTACAATATGTTAAGTGAAGACTGAAAAAAAAAAGTATATTGATAACGAACTAATGTGATAGTAATTTTATTGAAATTAATTAAGTGTTATATATTATGATTAATATTTGTTCTTATTTATAAGGGAAAATTTTAAATAGGGGTTTGAAATACTTTCATTCCCTTAAAAATGGGCATAAAATGGATATTATTTTAAATAAGGATCCGAAGAATGATCAAGTCAATCTCAAATAAAGATTTGAACTTGTTAGCTAGTGAGCACTTGATTTTTCCGGCGATCGGAATAGGCATTTTTATCCAAGACAAATTCTGGATAAAGATTTAAAAAATGAAAAACTTAAAAAGCCGAGGAAAGTAGAAGAAGAAATTCAGCTTAACCTTTCTTCTTGCTCCATTTTCCTCTCGAAGCCACCGTCCATTTCCGCTTCGCCTTCAATGTCGGAATTGATCAAGGGCATGGAAGATGAGCTGTCCGACGAGAAAGCCCTCTTTGACTCCATTCGTTAAAATTCTCTCCAAGTAGACAGCGGAGTGACGTGCCATGAGTGAGTTGTAGGGGTGAGTAGCGGTCTAGGGTCGACCCTGGACCGACCCTGGACCGGCCCAACCCTGTCGGTCCTGGTCCGGTTCCCAAGGGGACTGGGTCGATCCTTGGTCCTAAAATTCCAGGACCAATACTGTGCGGGTTGGTCCTCGGTCCTAAGAGTTTTTGGTCGGTCCAACCCTGGACCAACCCTGTATATTCTTTTATATATTCAAACCTAAGTACAATGTCTGTTCTATTATATTATATTGAGATGTTCTATCAATAACACTAATAATAATTTCAATTTAAAACTTTTGTTGAGTATTAATTATGTGTCGTTTGTTTTGTTTTCAGGTTTTTAGAAGTTCAAGTGAATTAACAAGATGTGAAGTTATATCTTCATGGTTTATATTAAGTATTTTGAACTTTTTATGATTTAATTGTATTTTACTAATGAATTTCAGCTGCACTTTGCTTTTCAATTTGTGTCAAATGGTAGAAGTTTTTGAAGAGTAGAGTAGTACTGCAGTTGCTATGGTGATTTGCTAGTCAAGTGGTGCGAAGCTCACTTTTTGGTTGAGTGGACTTTACATGATCAAATGCAGGAAAACGCTTTTGCATATGGTGTTATGAATATTAAAGATAGATGATTACAAGAACTTTCCATCTTGTCCCATATCTGTACGAAATTTCTATTATTGTGTCATCTTAAATTTACTAAATATGTATTGGTATTTATAGTTTAGTTGCACAATGCCGCATTGTCGATGGATATGTAATTTGAATTTGTAGGTTTGCTTTTTTAGGGAGTATAAAAAATAATAAGAAAAAAATTATCGATCGGTCCCGAGTTGACCTTGGAACCGGACCGAACCCATTGGGTCGGTCCGGTCCTTGGTCCCAGCTCAATAGGGTTGGTCCTAGGTCCTAAAAGTGAGGAGGCCGACTTTGTACGGGTTGGTCCTAGGGTTAGGGGGCGGCTCGGACCAACCCGGACCATGCTCACCCCTAGTGAGTTGTATGCACTGCTACGATAGTACCTGGGGCTCCTGAGCGCCTCGCATTGCCGGTTCAAATCCACCAAGTATCCCGTGGACATGCACACCCCGAACCCCTCCCTTTTATCAACATTGGCAAGTTGTACCTGAAAAAAGAGAGAGGATTTCATCTTTTGCTCATTAATAAGATTCATATGAAAGACAACACTCTAGAAATAAACAAAAGAAAATATATATATATATATATATATATATATATATATATATATATATATATATATATATTTCTTTTTGGGTCTGTTCTACTCTAACTCTCACTTACTATCAATTTGCCTTGTCTCTTTATAAAATGTGAGAGTCGAGCTTCGCACCTAAAACCAAACATCCTTACTCTCAATCCTCCTAAGAAAACAGAGAATTGAACTCCCACCTCTCACTTTCCATGTGGGAAGGGTGGCTATTGGGCAAATCCCGAGTGATTAAGAAATATTATTTTGACCGCCATAGCTAAGGGTGGACTCGGATGAGGGTGGCTGGAAGGGCAGCGTTGAGATAGTTGCACTTGACTAGCTAGAACTACAGTCTCTAGTGAGACAACAATCGGAGAGGGAGCTCGAAAAATACAAAAGGGCTCAACATTGAGCTTGTCATCCAAAGAGAAAAAGCTAGATCCTTATTGCCCAAAAGGATTAATTTTTCTTTGGTTTCTTTGACACGTGGTCTTTTAGCCCATTTTTGCATTTTTTTTTTTCAAAGAACCTAAAGACAATTCTGAGCTAGGGGATTGGACAATCAAAATGTTATCAAGGAGACAAGTCAACAGCCTAATAATCAAGGTGATTCAACCCACCACTAAAGCTATTTCTATCAAGAATCACTGGTTCCATACCAATCGTGTGTGCTTTGGTACCTCAGGCATTATCTCCACCTCATTATAAATAGAAATCTATCTACTATAGAATGTTTTCCAGAATGGACTTGGTTTACTTTGAGACATTAGTCGAAATTCCCAATTATGTTCTTTTCTAGCTTTGACTGTTCATACATCAGTTCCTTGTAATAGGTGGCATGATACTCAATCCTCCCACATGAGTAGCAAAAGTGGGGAGTCATTCATAATTGGAAATCCACCTAAATCTTTCTTCCCTTGAGATTAACAATGGTACCCAATTTTAAAGGGGCTGCTAGGTCCATGCGAATTCTTTCTTTACAGACTCTATAAGGGTTGTTACCTTTAGTATCTAATTTAACATCCAAAATCTTGTTGATTTTATCGCCACGGTATGGTAAACCTCCCCTTGCACCCTCTTAGGAGGCAAACCATGAATTTGCACCCAAAAGGCTCAATGCGTGAACTCGTAGCAATCCTCCAAAACATCCAAATCACATTGTCAATAAAACCAACAAATTGGTCAAAAAGGACAGTGGCCCAGCATCTAGCACGCTATGTTTATCAACTTCTCAAGAAAAAGAAATATGACAAACAACCCCAATTCAATTAGGGCACAAGCCACTAACTCAGTTTTCCAAGCTCACTCCATTGTACGTACAAACACCTGAACGTTGACGTCAGGTTTGGAAAAGAATTTCCCATAAAGGATAACGCTACATTCACACTATTTTTAAATGGGGTTTCTCCTTGCACCACCACTAAATGATCTCTGGACCACATATTATCTAATCTTTTGGATAAAATAGCTAAATGGAGTTCAATCTCATTCTCACCTACCATTGTTGTGGCCTGCGAAATATGAAATAAAGCTAGAAATAAAGTGCCAACTAGTCTGCCAAAGCATATGGATTGACTCGGCAACCATCATTCTATTAGTATTAAATTGCTATTTTTTGAATATTATTAAGAGCAACTTTCCAAATTTAGGAAAAGTAATTGAGTACTCTTCTCATTAAACCAAATAATTGCTCGATGAGATGGGATTTAGGTGGTGGCTACTCTTTTATTTTTTTTTATGGGGATAGTATTAGAATCTTTGCTTGCAATGGAGAAAATGCCATTTAGCAATATAAAATACTAAGTGGCACGCTTAAAAAGGCAACACTTAGAGACGCTCTATTATGACACATTTATATAAGTATATCATGCAATCATCTCAATATTCGAATCAGTAGAAAATTAGCATAATTTATTATATCAATTATTATATATATATTAGTTAATGATTTGTTTACTTATAATTAGGAAAATTTTCAAATAAGGACTTAAAGTGTCTTCATTTTCTCAATATAAGGTTCAAAGTAAACATTATTTCAAATAAAGGCTTAAAGTGACTGAATGAGGCTTGAATGAGGGCCTAAGCACATTAGCATGTGAAATTGTGGCTGGCTGGCGAGCAATTGATATTCTTGGTGGTTAGAATAAACCATTTTTGTCCAAAACAAAATTATGAATAATGATTAAAAAAAAAAGAAGGAAAAAAAAAAAACAAAGGAGAGAGAGATTGAAGATGGTGCGGGTGGGTGTGCACCATCGCCGTTCCGACTTTACAAGCGAGGATTGTCAACTCCTGCTAGGGGTAGGCTGACACTCAACATCATGATGAAGCTCTCGAAACCCCCATACAGATGGTGGAAGATGGAAAAGAGGGGCCTTAGTGTTTAGTTCTAATAAGCCACCAAGTATGATATAGGGATTTTGAATTAGAGTTGTTAGGGGCTAGGTACTCTCTGGACATTTCAGGCACTTATAGCCCTAGTGGCTCTTGAAAAACCCAATTTAGTTTTCTTGATGGAGAGAAAAAACAAGGATATAGTTGTGTATCATGTTAAATGGCATCTTCATTTTCCAATCTCATTATTGGTGCATTTAAAAGGTTTAGCGGCTCGCGCCCGGGGGAGGGGAGGGTGTATAGTGATTATGCGGATTGTGAGGTGTCAATTGAAGTGGTATCAAACTCTAGGGAATACATCAATCTGCTTGGTGAAAATATGAATAGTGGATATAGCACGAGAATTACTTTCTTACATGCTTTCATATTTTTCCAAGAGTGGCTCTTGCTTTGGTAACAACTATATACTATTCATGCCTGCAATCAACTCCTTGTATTTGTATGGATGATCTCAATGAAATACTTTACTATTGGTAGAATGTAGGGAAGAGGGAAGTGGATTACTATATGCTAGTTGCTTTTAAAGTGCTTCTTAATGATTACTTACTTAAGGATGTTAAGAGTAATGATTGTGCTTTTTCCTAGGCAAACAATACAGAAGGACAACCCTAGTTAAAAAAATGTTGTATAGGAATTGTGCAACATTGACCGGAAGGTTTTCTTCCCTAACGCAAAACTTTTTGCCCTACTAGTTGTTGGCTTAGATCATAATCTCCACTTCTTTCCTTGCGTCCTACTCGTGAATGGAGGAAAAAAGAATTCAAATTCAAAGCTTTTTGGTTGGATGATTAGGATTATGGTGAGACTTTCAAAAGGGTTTGGCACGGTCCGCTTTTGTCACAAGGGGGTTTCACATATAAAGTTAAAAAGGTTTTTGAGGAATTAGCTACTTAAAGTAAAAAGGAAATTTTCAAATGCTTCTTGTTCGATTGAGGTGTTCAAGAAACTCACTGAACTTACATATAGAATGTCGGGTGCTTTCTGAAATGAGAAATCTTAGGTAGTTGTGGAACATTATGAAAAACTCTAAAGGTAGGAAGAAATGCATTGAGACGATACTTTGAAACAGAGTTGTCTGTGGGTGAACGGAGAATATACGAGAGAGTTGTACGTGGGTGAACGACGGAGAAAAAAAAAAAAAAAAAGGGTTTCAGGTTTCGGATAAAAGATAAATTGGTTAAAATAGGAAGGGGGATAAAACCACTAAGTATATCTATACAATTATTGTTCATATGAGATAGTGTAACAAGATTATGGTGTTGAGAGTTGACAACCATAACTAGTTTTGGGAGCCTAGCTTATTGAAACAACATATTGTTAACTTTTATCGGTCCTTTATGAATTAGCGGGCTTGATAGACTTTCAACTAATGATTTATCAATGCCCTTGCATAGTCAAAGAGGAGATGAATAAAGGCTTGATTGGCCCTATAACGATAGAGGAAATGAGATAAGCAGTTTTTGAAATAGGTGCATTAAAAGCTCCTAACCAATATGGTTTGATTGACCAATTCCATCATCATCATTAGAGAATATCTAGTCAGATGTGGGTCAAGAGGGTTAAATATTTCTTTGAATCAAGTACTCTTGACCCCTTGCTCAATAATATGTTCATTTCACTCATCCCCAAAATACCAAATTTAGAAAGCAATAGTCATTATAGACCCATAAGCCTTTGTAAATTCAATTATAAAATTATCTGAAAGGTGATGGCTAACTATTTGAAATGTTGCCTTCTTAAGTTAAAAGCCACCAAGCATAGCACCTTTGTTAATGACCGACAGACTCAAGATAATTTTTGATTGTTCAAGAGGTATTACACCAATTGAGGATAAAAAAGAGGAAAAAGAAATTTTAAGTAGTCTTGAAACTGGAAATACAAGAAGCGTATGAGATGGTGGAATGAGATTTCTTGAGGGCATGCATGTTAATGGGATTCTGTGAGTGTTGGATGTATGCAACGTGTTTCTATGGTCTCTTTTAGTGCGAAAGTCAATGGAGAACCTTAGCATTACTTTCAGCTTTCTTGTGGAATCAGACAGGGAGACCCATTATCACCCCATCTCTTCATCTTAATGGCTTATGCTTTTCCTTCGCTAATGAACAAAGCATCCAAAAAGTGGAGTATAAGAGGAGCCAAGTTGAACAGGTTCTGCCGTACACTTTGCCATTTGTTATCTACTAATAATGCTATCTTTTTTCCTTAATGGGATAGTCATGGAGTGTCAAAACCCAACTGCCATAATGAATTAATATTGATTTGTGACAAGTCAAGCCATCGACTTGAATAAATCAGGTATGTCTCTTTAGTAGTGACTACCCACTAAATTTGAAATAAGAACATAGCACAAGGTTGAGAGTGTCGATCATTGAGAAGATAAGGAAGTATCTTGAAATACCATCTGGTCAATCCATGAAACAAATGTTTGCCCGGGGACTAGCTAAGGTCAAAATAATGTTGGGGGCTAATAAACAACCTAGAGGGGAAATAGGTTATTTCAGAAAACTTAACAATCTTTTGAGGAAATTAACTAAGGCTAAGTAAAAATTGAGTTAAGGTGATGTTTCAAAGTTCATTATCATAATATGTGCCCGTGAGAGTAAAGAGAGTAGGATAGTAGCATACAATGATATATAGTGGTTCGGGTTCATCCCTAAGCCTACCTCCACTCTTTAGACTAACAGTCATAAGCCGAGCTAAATTGCAATTGTAATATCCTCATACAGTTATAATAGGTAAGCACTGGTCTTGTTACAAGATAGATCACACTATTAAGATTCAGTTGCTCTTACTTTTGTACACTTAAACTATAGCACAATTACTTAAACAACACAAATATAACACTCAGTGAAACAATTTAAAAGAAAATGTATTGCTTGGAACATAGTTGAATGCAAATCTTTAGAACTTGGAATGTTGCACTCTCTCTTCCTTGGCTTTTGAGGTCTTTTCTTTTATATCCATCTTCAATCTATCCATTAAAGTTGGATTGGAAAAACAAAGAGCCGTTGGAGTTACCATTGAGCTATTGTCCAGAGATATAATTGCTTATATAATCTTTTTTCCTGAACATTTGTAGTCTACCTATGAATGGCATTTGCTGATGTCCCTTCACTGTAGTCTCTAATAAACCTATTAGACAGTCTAGCTTCTCGATTATTGGTTTCAATTGAATTTTACTGTTGTGTGAATCCTTAGCCACAACAGCTAGTTTGCTAACTCGATGAACATCACTAAATGTTCGTGGTTGCCATAACAGCAATGACCTGATATTTGCATTTGCAATATATACATCGTTATCAGCTGATCTTTAGGTCCATTGGTACCATTTACAAAAAATCTATTTTTGAACTTGCTGCATGCTTCCATCAAATGGATCACACCATGGATATTACACAGTTCTTTCTATAGAAAAACATATGCATACACCATAGTAAACATTATACTAAGGATAATTTAGACATTATCGAAATCACTTGAAGGCTAAGTAGGCAAGGATATTCTATTAAAATAGTTGTGCAATTTTTGCCTTAGTATAAAATGTCTATATTTAAGACTTGATCACTTCTAATAAAGCCATATAGGAAAAGCAATCCTGGAGACTTTCACAGTCCCCTTCAACCTTATTTCATTAGGTCCTAAAAGGCATATATTTCCCCAGAGATGATTTTTTTAGTGCAAGAAAGGAATCTCGCCGATTATGGGGCTGATAAAGTTTGTTAATGGGAAGAGATGCAGTTTATCTTGATGTTTATTTGATCGGCATGTCATGGTAAATCCATCTATATTTATGAAGATAAATGGTTGCCTATGGGTTTAATTAGAGGCCAGCCAATCAAGAAGACTCCGAACAGTGGTTGATTTTATTGACCAGAAGTCTAATGTGTAGTATAATAGAGCTATATGATTTCTTTGAAGATCATATTATGAAAGAAGTCTTGTCTATTCCAATTAGTCTAAACCCGTAGGTAGATCAACTAGTTTGGATTGGGAATAGCATCGGTTCTTATAAAGTGAAGAGCGGGTACAATGGCCTAAGGTTCATAACCATGAATATCGGTTCAAACCAAGCAATAACATCTTATTAGACACCCAAAACCCTTTGGACTAGAATTTGGAAATTGAACTCCCTCTCTTCCATCCCCAAACTATGATTCTTCCTATGGAGTATTACCTGATCGCATTGGTCCCTTATGCTCATTAGCCCGGAAAATCGTCAAGCACATCTTTCTCCAATGTGGTTGAACACACAAGGACTAGTCAAGCTAACACGTAAATATCAACATATTCCCTCTAAACATAACCAGAATGGACAAATGGGTTACAGAGCTCTTCAATTCAAACTTTTGGACAAGCCCTCAAAAGAGATCTTAGCCATGACTCCATGGCTTATTTGGAAAACCCATAACACCCAAGTTTCCAAGCTTGCCCACTTGACCCAATCACAATTGTCGACGCCACTATTATGTAGATCAAAAGTCTTGTTAGATGGAATATAGCGGTTGGAAAATAGAGGGTTGGCAACATGACCTCATTTGATTAGTGGTTACCATCGGGTAGGGGTTTCCTCAGGCTCAACACTAATTGTTCATGGATGGATTGAACCTTGAAGCTTCAATTGCTAAAATTCTTTGAGACTCGAGTGGGATGATGGTGGCTAGCTTTGTGAAAGGGGTGCGTGCTCCCTCGCTTCAAATCATAGAAACCCTAGCAATGAGAAGTTAACCTTGTACTTGCGAGATAGAATTGACCTATACTTGAAGGGTGTTCTATGCACCGAGATATCAACCAATTGCTTATCAATTGTTGAGCTTATCACGGGCCAATCTAAAAGCCTGTGGGCTTTATGGGATATTATTAAATAATGCCAAGTTTTGCTGGCTTGGCTAGATAAGGCGAAAGTCGTCCATTGCCCTGAGAGATCAAGTTACTGATTGGATTACTAAGGCCTACTGAAATAAGACTCTCCTACTAATTGGTCGTCTTGACCCCTATAGCCCTTTTCAAATATTGTGTTTAGAAACTCAATTGTCCGTCTCCAATAAAGCTAGTTTATTAATGAATGAAAGTGCTTTCTTAACAAAAAAAAAAAAAAATCCATAAGCTCAAATTGGCAATGATGAAAAGTATCCAAATCGAATATTTGTAGGTTTCAACTACTCCATAGCTCTAATTGCCAATGAAGGTTTCCAAATTAAGTTCTCTATGGCTTCCCTATCCGATCATGGTATTGTATTGACTTCCAAATAAGCAGCTGACGGTAAGTTTCAAAATCCTACAAAATGTCTTCCCTGAAATATGAGAATTATGTTCTGTTAACTTCTATAAATTATATGCTCTGTCATATAAAATGTCTAAATATACAAATGTAAATTTGTGGTTGCAAGTTTTAACTTCCTAGTGCAAATCAATAAATTCTAGTGTTCATCTATAAACACTACAATCTATTTATTTTTGTCCAAATAAAAAAAAAGAAAAAGAAAAAAATTGGTGTTTACATTAAAGGATACAAAACTCATTAAGTTGTACCGCCTAGAGTGACAAATATTAATTCAAACTATATAATCTCTCTCTCTCTCTCTCTCTCTCTCTAAAATCCAATATAATTCATTATGTTTTTTTTTTTTTTTTTTTTTTGTAATCGAGGACTCCACCACGGACTCCCTGTGCTCGAACGGCTCCTGAGGACCAGGCCCTTATACCTCGGAGGAGACTAGCCCAACAACTCACCACCATAGCCCCCCACTTAAATCGCTAGTAACTCTCGACCTCTGTGATGAGAGAAGGACTCTCAACCAATGCAGCTACCCATGGATGGGTATATAATTCATTATGTTGACATGTTGGTTAAAGATATTTTTAGCATAAAAATTATGGTTGATTTATAACATCTTATTCAAATCAAGTATTTTGATGAAGTGCACCAAAGATAATATACTGAACAAAAGAATTCACTTAATTAAAAAATAAAGGACTTTCATAAATTACAGCTTATTTACCATTACTCTTTTGACTCAACACACAGCTCTATATTTTTGTAATCACAGAGAAATTAAACGGAATGCATAAATCCACTATTTTAGGTCTATGATCCGATTGCTTACATTATAGCGATTTACATTTAATTGTCATCTCCTGCTTTTGGAATGCACTTACTTTAATACATCGTCCATGATGACAATCCACTCAATTTAGGATGATAACGAAAGTAATTTTCTTTAATAATCCACTTAATTTGGATAAAATAAATATATTTTTTAAATATCGATAATAAGAAGTTCACAGGCTTAGCTTAGCTTAAGGTGAAAAAATAGAATATAATAAGTATTTTAAGGTTACTTTCCTTATTCTAAATAAAATTGAATAATTAAATAATATGAGTTATCAAAACTATCAACGTTGTTATGTAAATAGTTTTATTTCATGCTTTTGAAATTTATAAAAGTTTGAATATAACTTACTTCATTAAAAAAATCACTTAACTTATAATAGAGAAAAAATATTTACAAAAAACTTCAATTCGAAACTAAAATCAAACAACAAAATTCGAGAAGAATTAAATAAGTATTGAATAAAAAATGAATGCTTTTGAGATTTATCAATGTATAAAAGTAAGACATAAAAGAGATTATGTCTTCCCTTTCCTTGATGCAATTTTTACGTTGAATATAACACAAGAAGATCCCAAGGTGAAGCTTGAATTGACTGAGAAGTGGTGAAGCTCCAGTCTAGGAATATCAGGATTTAGACACGATATCGCCTATAAAGGTCTCAAGAGTGTGACGCATCCAAGGGAACAAACCTTCCTCATGAAACGAAACCTTGTAAAACTCATTTGAAGAGAGACCTTGAACATTTAAGTTTCATAAAATTGATTTTTCATAGATTGAAGACATCGATGGAGCTTTAGGTTTATTGTTTGCCTTGATCAAATTGATCCATGTCTAAGTTCGTTTAAGTGTGATCTAACTTATGATATTAGGACAAGCATCTAAAGGAAATTCATCACCACTTTCATTCAGCAACAACATAAAAGATCACTTCCAGGATAGTTCCACTAAGAAAATCTAACCGCATTCATCAAAAGACAAACATAGGAGGATGACACGTTCACAAACTAGCTTCGCCTTCAAGTAGTACTGGCTCCGGCTCAGGCACAAGAAATGCATGGCCCAGGAAAAACCGAGAGGAACGAGATGAGGTGGTCATGGAGGCGATGAAGGTCAGGATAAGAAGGTTCAAACCAACACCCCGTATCATACATCTTGCAAAGGTTAATCTCCCATTTTAGCTGACCAAGATCTCCAGTATCCACGACGGTTTGTGAATCGCACATTGCACAATGGTAGGAAAGTACACATGGTGAAAGGACACAAAGGTCTTACTTGAGAGACAACATGTTCAAAATAACTTTTCAACCCTTGTTCAAAAAATCCTAAACTTATTGCACTTTTTTCCAATTAAATAATAAACCTTTTAATTTTACTAATTCATTCATAACCTTTTCACTTATTACTAATTGAGTTCATCCAGCTAATTTTGATCGGAAAATGCTAAAGTGGATGCTGGCAATATCACGTAGGATCGTCAGTGTTGATATTGATAATTTTTAATAATATTTTATTATTTTTTGAATTTTTATTATTTTTTATTTTTTCTTTCCTTTTTGGCTTTCTTCTTTTTCCTTTTCTAGTGGCCGGCCACCAACCACGGCCAATCGGGCTAGCCTCAATTGCCATAGGCGAGGCTTGGCCGAGCCAAGGTGAGCCTCGATGAGGGGAGCCCTCGCCTAGGTGTGGCCTAACAAGGGTCGATGAGGTTGCCTTGGCCTAGGGGAAGGCTGGCCTTACCATATTTGGTCTGGGCTAGGCCGACACTTACCTAGGCGAGGGCAAGCCTCGACAAGGGCTTCATTTGCTAGATCGCAAGGTCGGCCCTTGCCTAGGCCAAGATGGGCATGCCCAATCTCGTCGTCACGTGGCCGATGCTCGGTGAGACTACTTTGGCCTAGGTGAGGGTTGGCCTCACAGGGCTTGCCCTTGCCTAGTTGGGCCTCGCTTGTGGTGGGGAGGCTAGCTAGTTGGCCATGGCTAGCTACCAGAAAAAGAAAATAAGAAAGCCAAAAAAGAGAAGAAAAAAAATATAAATTCCAAAAAATTAAAATATTATTAAAAATTATATACGTCAACACTAGTGTCTTACGTGATATTGTCGATGTTCACGTTAGCATTTTCTAGTCAAAATTAGCCAGATGCAGAAGCGAAAAAGTTTAAGACTGAATCGACAAAATTAAAAAGTTTAGGATTGAATTGGCAAAAGTACAATAAGTTTAGGATTTTTTGGATAATTTTTCTTTTGATATCTAAAATGTTTATTAGGGTGAGGCGCGAAGCTCAATAAGAGACCTAGTTGAGGCTAGAGAATGGAATTAGATGACGTCAACAATATACAAAGACATGTTAAGATAGCAAGCATCTGGTGATCCTAACTCCACCATATATTGGGTCAGGGTCATTTGGAATTAGATGACATAGACACGATACATACTCAAAAATTGGGGCAAATGGAACTTTAAAGAACAGGAGCTCAATTCAAAAATAGGCGCCCTACTTGAAGTCGGATTCCCCAAAGGGAAGATTTTTATAGGCGAACTTTGATGGCTCGTTCTTTAAGGTTCGACCACGGGCTATTTCGCTTATGCCGTATGGGATGCGGCCGGCGCGCTGGTGGAGGGCACGGCGCGCTCGGCTCCAGTGTCGTCTGCCCTTCAATCAGAAGCCCTTGCCTTGCTCGCTCTCTCTCTCTCTCTCTCCTCTCGAAGCCAAGAAGAACGACGTGGTTGTACCTGAATCTGTCTATTTAGCTTTGGTTACTTCGGTCAACTGCTCAGATCAACCCCCGTGCGAAATCAGTGCTCTTAATCTTGAAGTCCCGTGAGATAATGGGCCATATTAAGAACTTCTCTGTGGTCCATTGCTTGAGGCAGTCTAACCAAGTGCCTGATTGGATTAGTAAAGGTTATGAATTAAGTAGTCTACCTCGCAATTAGATAGTCCATCCCCGCATCCTTTGGGATTTGTTTTGTCTTGACAACCCGAACATGGGCTTTGCTGTTTAAGCTTTTTGTATTCAATAAAGTTGTTTTCGAACCAAAAAAAAAAAAAAAAAATACTACGCATCTAGGTGAGTACAATAATACAGTTCTTTGAAAGCAAGCTAGAACAGGGACGTTCACACAACGATTAGATGAACATAATATGTATGCTAAACTTCAGATATAGGCATGCATTGCATAGAGAGAAATAAATCATCTCAAGAATTTTGCCAATTTAGTCTACTAAGGGGTAATTGTCCAATTAGTTGTAAACCTATTGTATTAATGCCAATTCAGTATTAAATTTTTGAATTTTGCCAATTTAATTCTAAATCTCTACGAGAAATTCCAAAGTAATTCTTTTGGCCAATTTTTTGTTGAAAATTGTTGATGTGATAGTGTGTTACTTAGGATGGCCTAGCAATGACTAGACCATCATATCAGTAATTTCTAGTGAAATTTATCAAAATAACTATATTGGACTTTTGCACAAAAGGTTTAGGACTAGATTAATAAAATTGAAAAATTTAAACTGAATTAATATTCATACAATAGATTTATGACTAATTGGATAATTTTTCTATACGCTAGCCAACCACCGTCCCAAAGATAGGTCACTCCATAGGAGTGATACCTAGACTATCTAGCCAACCTGAGGACGCCCATCCCAATTGTTTATTCGCGACGAAATGAACAACCATGACATTTGAGGACATCCGTCCCACATAAAGTGCAAAAAGCTCTATTTGTCTCTACCATTCCGTAAGTCTACTATTCCATAAGTCTCTTTCTTTTAATGTATGACATACCCACTCCTTTTGGCAGCATCCACTAATTAAAAGCGTAATTTGAAAGCCTTACAAGAGTTTAGTAATCTAATTATGCATTCATGCTCCCTTATCATTTCTATCACATAAGTTACATCACTTAGCATGTATATAAGTTTGCTATATATTCAAATGATATTCATAGAGATGGGACCATACATGTCTTGTTTCAAGTTCAAATCAATGTAATTAGTTCAAAACAGAACCTATAACAAGCCAAACTGGAATCGTGGTTTTCTATCGTTCCAGAGACATTAGACACAGAATGTAACATATTATAAGGTGTGTATACATATTCAATTTTGCATCAGAGCTGGCATGGCGATTGATGCAGCGGTTCAAGCCTAAAATAATCTAATTATCTCTAAACAGAATCTATACCAATCCAAACATGGAATCATAGCTTTCTATTATTCCAAACACGGTAGATACATTATTTAACATATGTATAATGTGTATGTGTATTCAAACTCACATTAGAAGAGGCGTGGCTATGCATATCATGATTCCATCTTAAAATAATGTAATTGACAATCATCCATGGGTTTCTAATCTTTCAAAATCATTAGAACTCTCAAGTGATATGCCAATGAGGTTGATGAACGCTAGAGAGGCACTAGAGAAGGTCGCGGCCATGTATGACCATTTTTTTTTTTTTTTGGTAAAATCCATGTATGATCATATTTGTAACAGGAGAATTACCAAAAAAGTCCTAAACCTATTGTAATTGTGCCAATTCAGTCTTAAACTTTTTTTTTAGCCAATTTAGTCCTAAACCTTTTACAATTGTGCCAGTTTAGTCCATCTAGCCAAAATTAGCTGGCAGCAGCTAACGTGGATGCCGGCCGGCGATGGCGTTCGGCGAAAGTTGACATGGCAATTTTTTAATTTTTTCCAAAATTTTAAATATTTTGTGGATTTTTTAATTCTTTTTTTTCCACCTTCTCCTTCCTCTAGCTAGCCGCGCCGGCCAGAGGCGAGGGTCGGCGAGGTCAGCCTCCCTGACCAGTGGCGAGGCTCGTCCCCGTCGGCTAGAGGCGAGGGCCGGCCAGGTTAGCCTCGCCGGCCAGTGGTGAGGCTCATCCTTGCCGGCCACCGGCGAAGGCGAGCCTCGCCTAGCGACGACGAGGCCGTCGTCGCAGATCCGACGAGGCTCGGCCTTGCCCAGCCAAGGTGACTGGCCGACCTTGCCGGTGGTGGTGAGGTCACCGTCGCGGATCTAGCGAGGCTCGGCCTCACCCAGCCAAGGCGAGGTCGAGCCTTGCTGGCCACCGGCGAGGTTAACCCTCGCCTTGGATTTGGCGAGGCTCGGCCCCACCCAACCATGGTGAGGGTCGACCTCACCAGTCCTGACGAGGGCCCTCCCTAGATCTAGCAGGGCCTTGCCAAATTTGGCGGGGCCTCGCCGGCCAAAGGAAGGAGAATGTGGAAAAGAAAGAAAAAAAGAATTCAAAAAATTCAAAAATAAAATAAAATTGCCATGCTAGCTTTCGCCGGACCATCGTCGTCGGCCGGCGTCCATGTCAGTGCCGGCCGGCCAATTTTGGCCAGATGGACTAAGTTGGCACAATTGTAAAAAGTTTAGGACTAAATTGGTTTATAAAAAAAAAATTATGACTGAATTGGCACAATTGCAATAGGTTTAGGACTTTTTTGGTAATTCTCCCTATTTGTAACTCTAATCCCTAAACTAGCTAGATTAGTGTTTGTAACATTAAATAGAGATGCTTAGGGGTAAGAATAGTAAGAGTGTAATTTTTTTTTTTTTCTCACTTGAGTATCACATTGGAGAAAAATCAATCACTTGAGTACCAATTCCGACAAATCATCTGAGAAATTTTGGAATTTTTTTTTGGAATTTTTGTTTTTTTATTTTTATTTTTTATTTTTATTTGTAGGGTTGGCGAGAGTATCAACAACCCTTGTCGGGTGCAAAATCCTTGCCCTTGGCCGTGAAGGCCACACCCTCCCCCGAGGCCTTTGCGAAGAGGGCGAGGTAGCCCTCGCCTAGATTTGGTCTTAAAGGCCATCTGCAAAGGCATTGCGACCACATCGATCGCAGGTGAGTTGACAAGGGCATCTGACTGCCTCGCCTAGGGCCTTTGTGGTCGAGGGTGAAGCGCCTTCACCCATGGGGCAAGGATTTTGTGGCTGGTGAGGGTTGCTAATAGTCCTTGCCAATCCTTAAAAAAAAAAAAATACAAATTCAACAAAATAACAAAAAAAATTAAAATATTGTTGACATCAGTGCTAGCGAAGCCGTTTTGAACGATCGATGTCTACATCGAATTTTATAGCGAGGAAAATCAAAATTAGTATTTAAGTGATCGATTTTTCAAATTTGTAGCATTCAAGTAGCAAAAAAATTTTGCCACTCAAATAAGCGTTGTACGAAAGTTTTGGCACTCTTTCTATTCTTATGTCGAGATTCTTATTGAAAATTTTGCATGCCCTTTTAAGACGGCCTATCATCTTTCTGATATGAGATTTTAGCTATCTTCTTAAAGGTTTAGTGACCATAGGAGGGAACTAACAATACTCAACCCTAGAGGTTTTCCTGACCTAAAATCTAGGCTCTGTTTTTTTTTTTTTAATGGGTGGCCATGAATTCGAGCTCTTTCTCACCTTCGCATCTGGATGGAAGCTTTCCCTTAGCTTGCTAAGCTTGATGGAGGCTCAAAATGAGTTAAAGGCTGGAACGGTGTGTGGGTAAAATTCCACATAGTTCTCTCTGGATGAGCTTTCAGCAAGTAGAATGAGAGAGCTAGAAAGACAGAGAGGTGGCGTGAGATCTGAGAAATGGGCAGAGGCAAGGTTTATTTAGAGTCGTTTCTTGCTCAAATTGCTTAATCTTTGCATGGTTCCTCCCTGGTGGAAAAAGGTTTGCCCAGGGTCTCAAAAGTGATTGCCAAAAAATACAGTTATATATAATTTGATTGCCTAAGGGATCTATGGATAAAAGAAATCTAGTTGAGGGTAAAATCTTGCAAAATTTGAAGAACGGAGCTTCATTACGTGAGAAATATGGGGTGAAAATCTGTTAGAATCTCTAGTAATGGTTACACCCACCTTCATTCGAATTCTGTCTCATTCTTTCTGCTTCTAGCATCAATTCAAGGTGGTTTTCTTTCACTTAGATCAACTAATTGTATTTCAAAGCACTAGATCAATATACTAACTAATCAGAGCAACATATTCTTTTCAGCAAAAGGCCACATACATGATTGTGTGGGAAAAATGGAAAGAAACTTGTCTGGTTTCTTTATTTAAGAAAAATAAATAAATTTAGCGACGAATTCTTCATCTAGATTTGCAATGTACGAAAGATTTAAAGGATATGATGAGGGTTCTGTACGACAGAGTAAGTAATATTACATGGGCCTTCTTGGATTTTTTTTTGTGCAAAAATTGAGGTTGAAAGATTTTTTGAATTTGTTTTATACTATAAACTAAATGATGAATAAAATAATCCAAAAAGTCCTAACATTTTTGATAAATTATCAATTTAGTCTTAAATAAGCTGACGATTTATCAATTTAGTCATAGAAAATGGTTTAAAAAGTCTCTAAATATATATTAAATTTTTCAATTTTATCAATTAAGTGCTAAAACTTTTCGTCTTTTACCATTTGAGTTTATCCATTAATTTTGCCAAAAATTCATTAATATAAATGCCGATCATTCTTAATAACATGACCAATGCTAATATTGATAATTTTTAAAAAAAATTATTTTTTTGAATTATTATTATTTCTTTTTTCCAAGTATGGCTGGCTAGGGTCATTAGGCCTTCACTGGCTGTGAGCAAGGATCATGGCCCTCACCCAAATTTAAGCAAGGCCATTGCAACCTAGGCCATGGGTGAGGTTGCCTTCATCCTCGATTGGTGAGACCATGGTCGCCCTCACCCAAGGGAGGCTACACAACCCTCGCCCATGGTTGATGAGGTTTTCGTGGCCCTCGTTGACCTCAGTTGAAAAGAAAAAATAAGGAAAAGAAAAAAAAGGAAAAAGAAGAAAAATAAAAATCATTAAATACTATTAAAAATTGTTTAAGTTAGTATCAATTGTGCCATATAGAACGGCTAGCATTCATATTAATGAATTTCAGCCAAAATTGGCCAAACAAACTTAATTGGTGAAAAGTGAAAATATTTAAGACTTAATTGATAAAATTGAAAAATTTATAAATGAACTAGTAAAAATGTAATAAATTTATGAATTTTTTTTTTTACAATTTTCCCATGTAATCCTAAATTGGTTGAATATTTGCTAATATGAACACTAGCCTAATTTAAGGCTAAATTAACAAAATAAAAAATGTTTAAAATTGAACTGGTGGCTAAACAATAAATTTAGCACTTTTTTTTTTCTTTTTTTCAATTATCCTACTAAATGATTTTAAGCACTCGTTCTTCCATGAAATGCTTTGAAGCATTGACGGGCCCCAATGGGTGGAGGAACTCATTAACCAAGAGGATAGAACTTGGAATGAGCATATGTTGCGGAAGATGTTTGATGATAACATGGCTAATGAAACCTTAGCAATTCCTCTTAGCAAAAACTCTGAGGAAGACCACTTGGTATGGACAGGGGACAAAACCGGGCATTACACAGTCAAGAGCGCCTTTGATAAACTATATCCATCCAACCAAAAGCAGCAACCAAATTCAGCCTCCACCTCCTTCCAAGCCCCAAGATCCTTTGGACACGGCCATGGAAACTAAACACTTATCCTAAAATTCCCATCTTCCTATGGAAAGCCTGCTAAAACGCCCTACCCACCAGAAGAAAACCTCAATAGAAGAAAGATCTTACGAGACCCCTTACGCCCACAATGCCACCAAGTGCCGAAGACGATTGTGGACACGCTCTTGCTTTGTCCCTGGACAGCTTCAATATGGGCACACCAAAAATCAAGTCAAAATCTTCAGACATACCCATCACTCGACTGGGCAAATGGTTATTGAAATGCTTTGAAACTAACACATACCAGGTCTCGCATGAGGAAATAGTAGGCATCTTGGGGTCAATTTGGAGGGCACGCAAAGGGTTTGTTTTTAGCTCTTGCTGGCCGAACCCGAGCAGAACGTTGGATCTCGCAATTACAGAGCAAGCCAGTTTTTGAGATGGAATCCAGGGCCAGAAACGGCAACTAAGAACGGGAAAAGCTTACCTTCTTAATGGCAGTCACCGGAGCGAGGGTCTTTGGTAATCAACGTCGATTGTTCCATTCGGAGAACTCGTCGGAAGCAGCCGTAGCGGTAAGGGTGATTCGAGACTACAGAAGAGTGTTGGTGGATGGCTTCGCAAATTCTATCTTGGCTGGATCGGTCGAAGCGGCTGAAACCTTTCTTTGCTCACTGGTCTACACTTGATTGAAGAGAGTAGCAAATGTGAAGAGTTCTGTGGAGTTCACTTCAAGTACGATCAGATTGTACTTCGCTAGTCAACTGCATCATGGAAGAAGAGCAGAGCCCATGGGCACTACGGGCCTGGAATGATGAGTGCAAAGCCAAATCGACCCATTGTGAACCTAGCCCAATGTCCTCGAGTTGCAAATAGGCTCGCCGATTAGGTAGCCAAAGCCCACCGAAAGAAGGAACTCCCCTTATCTTATCTTGCGATAAGCATGGACTCTCTTGGGAGTTAATGAAATTTCAGTTTTAAGATCCAAAAAAAAAAACTTTGTTGATAACCGGAAGTTCTTTTTAGTTTGTATTACTAACTAAAATGCTTGCCCAATTACTACAACATAAATAACTAACAGATATGTTTATAGTTTGTAAGTAGGAGGATATATTATTTTAGGTCTTCCGGAGTGGACAACTGAATTTTGTTCAGATTAAGGTTGAATTTAATGGGGAGAGAGATATGGACGCCCAAGACCAGAAGTAACTCCAAAGAATGTCTTTGAAAGTGGCCTCGAAATCACCCAAAATTTGGGTAAGCTATTCATCAAGCGGTGATAGGTCCAAACTAGGCTATTGGGGTGAAAAGTTAAAAACTTCATCACTCGGTGGCTCCATTAACCTTGTTCTGTCTTCGGTTGCTGTAATCCCGCAATACATAATGTAATCAGTCAAACTCCCCCATGGATACTCGCAACACCATTGAAGAGCTCTGTCGTGGTTCATCTGGGAAGACACAGAACAGAAACGCAAAATGCATCTTCTTAACTAGAAGCTCTAGACCGAGCAAAGGAAAAAGGAGGACTTGTAATTAGTAAGCTTGAAGTGAGGAATTAGGTCTTTACTGATGATTATAGGTATGGGCCTAATGTCTCCTTGCTAAACATGCTGAAGTTGTAACTTAGATGGAGCAGACCATATAGAAACCAGAAGACTCTTCACTATGGAAAGCTCTTGTCGAGATTTGGCTGCTTATACTGCAGTGTGCCGGCTGGAAGATTCGTGGTGGGATGAAAACGCGGTTTGGGACTGATAATTGATGGATGGTTGAGGCCCGTTGCATCTATATGCAGAGGACTCCATTCCATTTCATCTGATAGGCTCACTTGCTAGTGACTATGCATTGGAGCAGGACTGTAACATCCACTTGTTGAGCCCTTCCTGCCCGAAAAATTACTCTCTTATACCCATGCTATGACCTCAAGAGGAGTGTGGCCAAGATGTTCTATTGTGGGGTTTAGCTGATCAAGGGCGGTACTCCACAATGTCACCGTTTAAATTTCTATGTAGGGAAGAGCATGAGGAACAAATTCAATTCTGGAATCTATCTGGGAATAGAAGGAGCACAGAGGATCATAGCTCTTTTACGGGAGAAGGGGCATCAAAGTCCGAGGACAAATCAATTTCGCGGAGAGCGGCATCAGACTGCCAATGCAAACCGTCCTACATGCCGAGATAAGGTTGAATTCCACCATCCATGTACTAAAGGATTTCTTCTCTACTCAACCGTTGCTTCAACAGAACCTGCAGGATGATTTTGGAGAGGGGGGTTGGGGTTTGGGCCACAATTTGGAGTTTCATGCAGGTTATAATGGCGATGGAGGAATTCAGGAGTATCCGATGATAAGTTCGTATGCCCAGCTGATCCTACTGCTCGATGAAAGATATTTACGAGCCAATATTTCCATCTTCTACACAATCGAGTTCTATTACGAAAACCCACATAATCCGCTGGAACCCCATAGCCATCGCGATGGGAGGAATCTAAAGATTAAGGGAGCTGCCAAAGGAAATCCGGGCGCCGCATTTGTGGGCAGGCCGATACGTGATGATAAAGGGAAGTTGATTGAAGGCTCCTGGAGTCACATGGGACATTGCCATGCTTTGAAGGCTGAACTTCGGGCCATCTGAAGGGTCGTTCTCGGGCATGGGACCTGGGCTACGGGAAAGGCATAGTTGAATCGGATTGCAGGACGGCAGTAGAGCTGGTAATTAGAGATCTTCTGGTATCCTACTGCACGAAATCTTCGAGTATCTAGATGTGTCCCTGCCTGTTTTAAGCTTGCTCCTAGCAGGAGACGCCTTTGGTGCTGGGCGGCGAGGAATAACATCTACTCTGTAATGCTTTTGTATGAATTCTTCCTTTTGCTACAAATAGATAATGTTATTTTTTCCTTCATCAACTTTCTTAATTTTCTTATTTATGAAAAAATTGACTCGTTTGCTATGTGTACTCGAAAAAATTAGAATGAGTCACTTCAGGTAATCAAAATACATAATATCTAACCATGTAATATAATATTTCAAAAGTTACATAGAAATGGAAAAAAAAAAAACAATATTGAATATATATACACCAAAAGAAAAAAGAGAACGTCGATGCTACTAGAATTTTGTTCCAAGTATGCTAGATATTCCTTTGACATAATTAATAAATAGTCATCCTTTACTAGCTTTTTCACACAATATCTAATCAAGAAAAGGATAGCAACGAAAAAAAGTCAGGGATGAACATGACAATCTAACTGCATTCAAGCATTTGATGCAGAGTTAAGCAACTTACCTAACCACTTGAATCTGAAAGGCTAATGCATTTTTCACGTTTACTAAAGTAGAAGGGCTAATGGTTGATTTTGTTTATTCATGTTTAATCCACGGAAAAAGGTTATATAGATGAACTAAAATAATTTCTTTTATTGATAATGACTACACTTTAAATACTAATTCTACCAGAAAACTACCCTAAACAATAATTCCATAAACTAAATAATTAGATCAATTTTAATTTTTGTATTATATATTTCCAGATTTATACATAAGATATAATCAACCTAAACCATAAAATTAATGTGTAATCCAATTTGATTGATCGAGCCGATGCCATCTGAGCCACACTCGGGGGTTTTTATAGGAAGCCCCAAACTTGCACTTTAAAAGGTTGGGTCCAAAATGTAGGACTCATGGGCCTAAAGAAGGCTTGGCCCTAAATATAAGCCCAAATATCTTTCTCCCACCTCTTTTCAAGGTTCTCTAATGAAAAGGCTCTTCCTTTTTTCCTCGCTCTCTTCAAATTTTAGATAATTTTTTTTTGTTTAATCACAGAACAAATTATATCGCTACGTATGACCAATGCGGTGGTTGAACTAGTGGTGTACTCCGACCAAAAAAAAAAAAAAACTAGTGGTGTAGGGCTTATTACCGAGCAGTTAGGTGTCTCTTCTCATAAGTTCGGACTCTTGAATAGCCACTCAACCTTAGAAAGCCTTAGTTCGTTTCCCTAGCAGGTCCCGTCATGTCATGGCATAGGATAACCCTTAACTTTACTCCCACGAGCACCGTGGTGAGACAACAGTGACATGCTTGCTCAATGATCAATAGTTGTAGTCAAACCGAACATTCCACCATGTTATGACAATGCTTAATGAAGATTGTCCATGTTAGTTTTCAAAAATTAATGTTTTTTAGGTATAACTTAATCCAAAATGTCATAAGTATTTAAACGTTTAACTTTTTATATCTAGGGTATCTTATAAATGCAATGACATCGACTCCTAAGAAATGTCATAAAAATTTAATTTTCGTCATATTTACGATGTCATACGTGCACATTGGTTTATCTTCCAATAAATGTTACTCTCTTATGATCACCAAACATCATAAACAAATTTTGTGCTTCCATTTTTTAAAGTTTATGCGCACTTATATCGTACTTCATTGGAAATTTTATTATTCTCGTACCTTTATAATTTTTTTTGCACGTGTAAAACAAAATAATTTGTTAATGTAATATTTATTGTCACTTATCAGGGAATTCATTTATAAAATAAATGTGCACTTTACAAAAGAAGGCAACTTGTATTTGCATTTTACATCCTAAGTGGAACCCAAACAAAATAAACTTACCATATTCCGGTGCTTGGTCTGGCATTTCGAATGCACAATGTCCACAGTAGTTCTACTAAATTCGGATAAGCTCAGATATAATTGTCTCAACTAAAGTATGTGATAATTTTGTTCTAGCCCGATTGAATAAGTAAACTTAAAGGAAAAAAAAAACCGTAAAAGTTGAGATTCGAGAGAGAGAACTAGAAATCAATTGTTCAAATGACACACATTATGTGCAAATTGCTCTAAGCATGACCACTGGAAGAGTAAAAAAGTCTTGAGTTAATTGGTTTATGAAATTTATATGGCATTTCATGGATTTTTATATAATCGGATCAACACACTCGTATCACTAGATTATTTTTTGAAAAAAAAAAAAGGAGTTTAAGCAGATATTGACTATAAAAGTGTGGGTACTAAGCAACCCTAAACTGAACATACCTCAGCATCATCAATCGTTCTGTTGGAAGACAAGGTGAAAGATAAAAAAGCAGTACGAACTCGGAGACAAAATCATAATCAACCAAGAAAGTACGACAATCGAGCTTACGAATTAGATAATTGATCCCATAGAAGTACTTCGCGGCAAATTCTTCAACGACAAACGTGCAATATCGAGATCCTATGCATTCCCAACTACCATGTCGGATCTTGTCTGTTGGAACGCATCATCAATTCAGTCATAATGAACCCTATAGCACTTTACAATTTTAATTAAATGTCATCCTATGATCGCTGGTCATACACACATATTTTAGTGAACTAGTCATCAAAAGGCCACATCAATTATTGACCCTTTGCCTCGGAATGCGTATAGGTGGGGGCGTGAAGACTGGCTACACAGGATCCATGAAACACTAATCTCATGAATATTTTAAGTTTAGACATATAGTCTTTACAAGCGACTTTAAGTTAAGAGTAATTTGCATGCAGTTTGTCGGATATGAATTGAATAAATGATCTCAAGGGTTAAATCTGAATGCGTATATGCGGGGGCGTGAAGACTGGCTACACAGGGTCCATGAAACATCAATCTCAAGAATCTGTTAAGTTCAGACATACGGTCTCTACAAGCAACTTTAAGTTAAGAGTAATTTGCACGTAGTTTATGGGATATGAATTAAATAAATGATCTCTAGGGTTAAATCCTCGGTCAACACTGATGGTGACGAGCGGCGCGAAGGCTGGGACGGCTGCTGGGTTGGTGGCTGAGTGAATGGGGGCGGCTGTCGATTAATTGGTGCATCTGTTTTTGGAGGGTTGGAAAACATGGAATTGTAGCAGGGGCAATTTGGAAAGAGAAGTGGCGTTTTAGTAAATAATTGTAAGACATCGACTTATGTGAAATTCAATTTTCGTATCAAAGATCAATAACTCAAGACGCAAAGCGGTAAATCCAGACGGAGAGGATGTAAAGTGACGAAAGTATTTGGTAAATTCCCCAAAAGATTTATATTAAGTTAGGCGGCTGATGAAGAATTCTCGGAGAAAAATGCAAGCATCAAATGTTAGTGAAACGGAGATTTTTCCACTAATACTACCAAGTAAGGCATAAAGGGATCATATCTCTTCAATTTTCAGGGGAGTTGTCCAATTAGTCTTAAATTTATTGCATAAATGCCAATTCAGTTTTAAATTTTTAAATTTTGTCAATTTAGTCAAAACATTTTTGCGGAATTTAGATGTAATTATTTTGAACAATTTTCGCAGAAAATCAACTACACATAGGATAATTGACTTAGCAATGTCTAGTGAAAATTTACCTATTGAGGACTAAGTTGATAAAATTAAAAAAATTAGGATTGAATTAACATCCATATGATAAGTTTACAATTGATTGTGTAATTTTTCCTTAATTTTCCTTTATAAAACAAGCCATAACTATGGTAAGCGGATATAGAACCTATACTGAACTTCTCATAGAAATCAACAAACAAAGTGATGACAAATGAACCAAAGAAAAGTCGTACTCCAAATCTCTATGCTGAAAGGTCAAATACAACAAGCATTAGAACTTAGTATGTCTATCTAAGGTAAGCTTTGATGGCACGATGTTATTTAATCCACATGCGACAGATTTCAGAATCAATGTCGAGAGAGTCGAGGGATTTATTAGTTAGATCTTGTTTGCAAGTTGCACATCTCCCAACATCATGAGGATGGGTCGAGAGACAAGGCAGTTCTTGTATCTCGTAAGGCTCCATCAACTCTCGATCTTGAGCAAGTTATAAAATAAAGAGTTTGGTTAACATAATGGTTTCTGATGATAGGCGGTCCTCTCTCGTCCATGCGAGTTTCTCTCTACCACATGGTAGTGTTTTCTGCCTTTTACAAGCACCAAACCTAATCCGTTTTCCTGTTTCATCACTCAGCTTCCAAAAATGAAAAAACTTCAAAAACAAAACTCAAGGTACGTTATGTATTCTCTGGAGGACATTTGGCCTCCATCGGATAAGATCTCCACCGAAAGTCTTTTCTTCAACGATCGGAGGTATCGGCATTTTCCCAGTCGGGAAGGGAGCTCAAAAGTTTTTTCTTCCTCTAGATGAAGAGATGCGCGATCTTCTCGGTAAAGTATCTTAGCGATAAATCGACTCCTCTGGTATTGGGTTGTTATTTCTTCACTTGCTTTCGTATTTTGGTGATGAGTTTGTCGGAGTGGAAAAGTTGAATGCAGGTCAATGGAGTAGTGGATAGCTGGATCGGAGACACTAGTGGAAAAAAAAAAAAAAAAAAAATATCGAAGTTAGCAAAATGGAAAGTAAAGAGGAAAATGAGATGAGAGTGGCAGCATTATGTAGAAGTTTGGGACATTTGTGGTCTGAAGAAGATGTAGTCCAAGTGTACGAAGAAATACCTCAACGAAAGCTTGAGAGGAATGTAGTCGAACGCTTTTCGGTAAATTGTATTCGAAACCAAATGTGAACTTCCCAGCTTTCGTTACTACAATGACAAAAGCATGGAAATCGAAGGGGTTATATGTTCCCGGAAGGAACAGGGGCTATTCAGTTTTTGTATTCCCAACGGAGGAGGAAAAGCGAGAGAATCAAGAGGAATTCACCTTGGTCTTATTCCACGAATTTGATTGTTCTGAAACAGTGTCTCCCTGAAGTTCCTGAACACTGCTATGATTTTACTAAGGAAGAATTCTAGGTGCGTATTGGAGGAGTTCCCCCTGGGTGGAGAATAGAAAAAGTGTTTAACGAATTGGGGAAAAGGGTAGGAAAAGTAAAAGAGGTTCAAATCGATTCAACAACTAATGCTCAAAATAGAGGAGGAAGAGTTAGAGTTGAAATGGATCGACCTCACCTTTGAAATCGGGAGCCATTATGGATATTGGCAATAGCTGGCTTTGGGTGGAGTTCAAGTACGGCGACTTCCACACTTTTGTTTCTCTTGTGGTCGGATTGGCCACTATGCAACATTATCATCTTGAGATCCCATATGCAAGTTCACCTTGGGCAATGAACAAAAAAGGGTTATATGGACCTGGTTGAAGCGAAACAAGCGATCATAGTCCTTATTGGAATGCATTTTATGGGAATATGGGGGAAGAAATAGTAGTGGAAGAAACTATACCTGTTCAATCAAATCCATTGAGAGGTATGAACCTAAATGACCAAGAGCCGGCCTCAAATTTGCAAATAGTTACTGCGGCAAAGAAGAGAAACAGTTGGTAGTCGGACAAAAAGGAAAACCCAGTAGAGGTACCTATTGCGGCGAAGCCCGAGATCGTGGTAAACGGGTGCTACACTCAAAATTCGAAACCTTTGCTATCAAAAGTGGGGAACAGTAGCAAGAAGTCTATGAAAGTACAAAAGGCAAAAACAGAAATGCCTACCAGCATCACCCCCATTGCTTACGGATGATATAGAACTCATGGAGACCCGGTGCAATTGGTCCAAGAAGGACAAGAATGGGCTTTGGTGGCTAGCCCTAATAAGCCACCACGAAGCCATGAAAATAGTTAGTTGGAATTGTCGGTGGGCAGCCCCACGACAATCCGAGAACTAAGAGCTCTAATAGCTCTTGAAAGGCCTAAGCTACTCTTTCTAATGGAGACTAAAAATAAAGAAGTCATGGTGGAAAAGATTTGCAAAAAACTTCGGTTTGAAATCACACTTGGTTAATCCAACGGGAATAGCGGGAGGATTGGCAATCATGTGGCAAGAGGAGATTGACTTACGGTGAATACCGGCTCTAAACAACTCATAGATGTGCAATGTATTGATCACGAAAGTAAGCATGATTATGCGAGATCACCTTTGTCCATGCATCCCCGATTTCAGCGGCGTTTGGCATTATGGCATGTCTTTGGGAAATATTAAGCCGTTGGCGTCTCTTCCCGAGGTGCATAGGGGACTTTAATGAGATTCTGTATGTATGGGAGAAAATGGGAAAAAGGAAGCGAGATAATCGAAGAATTGCAGCGTTTGAAACATGATCGATGATTTAGCCTAATGGATGTAGAATGTCATGGATGTGCTTTCACATGGACAAATAACGGGGAGGGGCGAGTTGGTTAAAAAGAGACTTGACGAGTACTATGTTCTCTAGAATGGAGAGTTACCTTCCATGATTTGAAGTCCGGCCCTTCCGGCCATAGGATCGGATCATAGTCCTTTAATTCTCAATTTGTATCTGGAGTAAGAAAAAGACAAAGCGAGTTCGGAATGGAAAGCTTACGGATAGAACATACGAGTATCGAGGCAACTATCCGGCAAGCATGGGCGAGTATTCAAGTCAAACAGCCACCTTTGCGGAGAAACTACGAAGAACATCACAAGCATTAACTAAGTGGAGCAAACAACACTTCTCAAATGCCTACACAGAGATCGAGACCTAAAGCAAGCACTAACGGGTCTCATGAATCAAACAGATCGAATACAAGTAAGCGAGACAAAGCAGCAACTCATCGGCAAAATTGATTTTCTCGGAAGACAAGAAGAACAGTGCAGGGAATGAGATCACGCATTAAATGGCTACGGTGGGGGGACGAGAATACACGGTTTTTCATGCCACAACAGTAAATAGAAGAAAACAAAACCGTATTTCAATGCAACTAGAGGAAAACGAGATGGTCTAGAGAACCCATGATGATACGGGCACACATTCAATCCTATTATGAGAACCTATACGGGGCGACGGTCAGAGATATTACCAACCTATTCTAAACCAATGTCCATCCCCTATAACTGACCATATAAATGAACATTTGGTGACAGTTCCTACTTTAGAGGAGATCCACGCAGCAGTGTTTCAATTGGGAACCTATAAGGCTCTGGTCCCGCGGTTTCAACGGAATGTTCTACCAACAATCATGGGAGACTATAAAATCTGACTGTTGCAGCTAGTACATCAATTCTTCCAAACAAGAGTCCTCGACCCCGGATAAACCAAACCCACATTGTTTGATCCCCAAAGTAAAAAGTCACGAAAATATCGGCCAATTTAGACCCATCGGCCTATGCAACTTTAGCTACAAAGTTATATCAAAATTTTAGCCAATAGACTGAAAAGATGGTTGCCACTTATCATTGAACCGGAGCGGGGGCTTTTGTCCCGGGAGGCGAGATCAGGATAATATATTCATTGTACGGGGTACTTTGCATCACCTACGCAAAACAACAAGGAGGAAAAAGAATCGGGCCATCTTGAAGCTGGATATGCAGAAAGCATATGATAAGGTAGAATGGGATTTTGTGAGGGACCTAATGCTTTGCACATGGGGTTTCATGACAAATGGGTTTCTTTAATAATGCAATGCATCTCAACGGTCACCTACGGTGTTAAGGTTAATGGAGAACCTACCTCCTTCTTCCATCCGTCGCGAGGGTGAGACAAGGTGACCCACTTTCACCCTATATATTCATTCTAATGTCCAATGTGCTTACGGATGATGAAAAAAGCATTAGAAGAGGGTACACTTACGGGGATACAACTTAATAGGAATTGCCCTAAGCTATCACATTTAATGTTTCTTTGATGATGTTATATTTTTCCTGGATGGAACTTTGCTAGAATGTCGAATGTAGCACAAGTTCTAAATCAATACTTTGTTATGCTACGGGTCAAACAATCAACTTAAACAAATCGGGGTTTCATTTAATGGTGGCTGTCCGGCGGTGCTAAAACGAGAATATAGCCACGAGAACTAAGAGTCCCTATCCAACAGAGTACGGGAAAGTACACAGGAATACCCTTTTGAATGGGGACAATCCAAAAGGAGATGTTTGCATGGATCTTGGCCGAGTAAATTCAAAGTTAGCGGGTTGGAAAGAAAAATTATTGACAAAGGCAGGCAAGGAAGTGTTAATCAAAAGCGTCGTACAAGCTTTACCTACCTATGCCATGTCCATCTTCAAGCTACTTGATGTCAGTCTGCAAAGCCATAGAAAAACGAATAGCATCTTTACGGTGGCAAAATAGCGATGCAAAAAGAGGTTTACCTTTGGAAAAGCGGGAGACATTGAAGACCCGAAAGGATGCAGGGGGTTTAGGGTTCAAGGACCTTCTAACCTTCAATAGAGCCATGCTCGGAAAACAACTCTGGAGATTAGCCACTTCCCCCTCAGATCTATGGAGTAGAGTGCTAAAAGGGATTTATTTCCCTAATGGGGATGTTTGGACAGCTTCGAAGGGCCACCGACCATCATGGGGTTGGCACGGCTTGATGCTTAGCGAGAGACACCATAAAAGATAACATAATATGGTCGGTAGGTGATGGAGAAACTATTCGCATAAGAGAAGACGGATGGCTAACGCAAGGTGTAATAGGAGGACAACCATCTCGAGATAGAGCCAAAAATGGTTTCGGACTGATTGATGCGAGAAGCAGTATGGAAACAACAGCTAATTTTTCAATTGTATGATGAACCAATTGCAAATGAAATATTAGCAATCCCTATATGTCGACAATCAAAGCGAGATATGTTAATATGGACGAGGCAACAAAACGGGGCAATACTCGTCAAGAGCGGATACAATCGAGCACGGGAAACAACGAGATCAACCACAACACGGCGAGACCCTCTTGCTCATACCAACCACCGCGTACCTTATGGACTCAAATTTGGAGTACGAACGTGCCTTAGAAAGTTCGATCTTTCCTCTGGAGCCTCTGCCAGAACGCCCTTCCTACGAGGGAAAATCTACATAAAAGAAAAGTAGTTACTGATCCATTATGCCCCTTCTGTTGGTCGAATATTGAAACGACAGAACACATGCTCTTTCTTTGCAAGTGGACGAAGAGAGTATGGCAAGAACAAATTTTCGAGAAGATAAAACCAGATGGAAACCTCGGGAGGAGAACGGATCGGTGGATTTACAACGCTTTCCATCCAAATCGAGCTTACCCGAACGAGAACTCACGGGAATGGTTTTGTGGCACATGCGGAAGGCGCGAAACAACTGGATCTTCCGTTCCAAAGAACCTAGAACCGCGAGATCTAGTGAGCACGGCAAAGGAACAGCATGAGTTCTTCGGTCGAAGGAAAACGGGCGAAGAAAAAATCAACGGATCAAGCAAAACCTGACCAGTGGAGGCCTCAGGAAGGGGATGGGTTGAAAATAAACGTCGACGCGGCATGGTGCTCAGGGGGAATTTCTCGGATCTGCGGCGGGTCTTGTTCGAGATCGGGAAGGCGGTGCTCGAGGGTTTATTTTGCGCAACGACTAGGGTTTCCTCGGCAAGTGAAGCGGAAGCCCAAGCAATCCTACATGGGATCTCCTATACGCACGAACTCAAGTCGTCTCACGTGCAAGTCTTCGGAACAGGAACAGGAAAGTGGATTATTGAAAGCGGCAGTTCATCCGTCGTCGACATGATCTTGGGCGGGCTGAAGCGGCTTGGAATTTAAAGGAGGTAGTGAAGAGGTGCCGAAATGGGCTCAATAGAGATAAAATATATCGGTGACCTATTGCCAAACGAATGAAGCTGCGGATTTGGATAGCAAAAGGAAACACCGTAATCAGTCTCTTCCACGTAATTGGCTTATTTCCCCTCCCTTATCTCTATGGAACATTTTATGTGCAGATCTTTCCCCATCTGCATTTTGTAAGTCTCTTCTATAATTAAGCAATAGAAGTATATCTTTTGACCAAAAAAAAAAAAAAAAAAAAAACATAATGGTTTCTGAATTATTGTGAGAATAATAATATATTGTGAGTTACAAATTTTTGAAAGAGTAGACTTCATAATGATTTCTAATTATTCATTATCTATTTTTTTTATTATCTAGAATAAATTGTTATTTTCATAATAAATTGGAAATCTTCGCTTAATCATTTTTCTAAAGTAAATAATAAAGAAAAAAGAAGTACAAAAGAGAGAGAAAGGGAAGAAAAGCTTGATGCTGGTCCCGATATGCTTTCGGCGAAATGTCAACACGGAGGCAGCCCCAAGTCATCAATCACGTCTCCCCCCAATGTCCTTCCTTCCACGTTCCGTCTCTGACTTTGCGTTTTGTCCGAGCAAGTCCCCCCGCACGTGCCAAATTAGAGGGGAGGGGGGGCCATGAAAAACGCCAATCACGGCGGAAGATCTTGCCGTGCACCATCATGGGTGCATATGCTCGTCAACAATTGTAGGCTTGTAGCTCCACGTTTGCTAGTACACCTCTTATGCATTGGGAAGTTTATGTGAAAAAAAAAAATCCATAAAATTATTTTCCAACTTTTTGATATTTGAATGATGAAAATATTTTTTTTTATGGACTCAAAATAATAAATTTATATTGGGGAAAACTGACTTCTCTTTATGTTTATTTTGCTGAAAATTTCATCATAAAAATAAATATTTTCAATGGAAATCATTTTTAAGGAAAATAATTATTTCTCTTTTGTTTGGTGGTTAGAAGATGAAGAAGTCATTTCCCCCAATTCAAGCTTGTTGGTCTCTGTTAGTGAAAAACGTTTTTTGGTAAATCAATTAGTCTTCGTCATTCAAACATAAAAAAATCCGGAAAATAATTTCCCGAAGACAATCTTCTGTCAAACAAATGGACCCACCACAAATATTCGTCACCACGACACACTGCAATAAGAAATACTTTGTTTGAGGGGGCTGTGGGAGGGGTGATAATTTCAACACGGCTTGAAGAATTTAAAGTTCTCTATTTGGTGGTTTAAGGAAAGTTCTCTCTTTTACTAGAAGAGGGAGAAGTTGTTTTTCCCTAACTTAAATTTGTTATTCAGGGGTCATGATAGTGGGGTCCTATGCTAGTCTCTCCCGAAATATATGCGTTAGTCCAAAGGTGCCATCGGGCGCTGGCGGGCCTTGTGATCCCGAATAGCGTAAGCGAAAGGGGGCTTAGGTGGATTCCTCGGTTATGAAAAAAAAAACTTGTTGTCCTCAATATGTGGAAAACGTTTTTTGTAAATCGATTAGTTTCCCGTCACCAAAATACCGGAAAATCCGGAAAGCGATATCTTTAAAGACAATCGTTTATCAAACAAACGGACCCATCACAAATATTTGTCTCCATGACATGCTGCACTAGGAAACACTTTGTTTGAGGGGCCTTGGAGGGGTGATAATTTCAACACGGCTTGAAGAATCTACACTTGAACTCGACACGACACGACATGATTAATTTCTATATCAAGATTAAGACTTGCCTAGCACGTGCCTTCTCTTATTGGGGAAAACTAACTTCTCTTTACTTTCATTTCGCTAAAAATTTCATCATAAAATAAATATTTTCAATGGAAATCATTTTTAAGGAAAATGATTATTTCTCTTTTGTTTGGTGGTTAGAAGATGAAGAAGTCATTTCCCCCAATTCAAACTTGTTGTTCTCAGTCAGTGAAAAACGTTTTTTTGTAAATCAATTAGTTTTTCGTCATTCAAACATAAAAAAATCCAGAAAATAATTTCCTGAAGACAATCTTCTGTCAAACAAATGGACCCACCACAAATATTCGTTGCCACGACACACTACAATAAGAAATACTTTGTTTGAGGGGGCTGTGGGAGGGGTGATAATTTCAACACGGCTTGAAGAATTTAAAGTTCTCTATTTGGTGGTTTAAGGAAAGTTCTCTCTTTTACTAGAAGAGGGAGAAGTTGTTTTCCCCTTAACCCAAACTTGTTATTTGGAGGCTATGGTAGTGGGGTCTTATGCTAGTTTCTCCCAAGATATAGGCATTGGTCCAAAGGTGCCACCGGGCATTGGCGGGCCTTGTGACTCCGAATAGTGTGAGCAAAATGGGGCTCAGGTGGATTTCTCAGTTATAAGAAAAAAAAAACTTCTTGTTCTCAATATGTGAAAAATGTTTTTGTAAATCGATTAGTTTCTCGTCACCAAAATACTAGAAAATTTGGAAAGCGATTTCTTTAAAGACAATCGTTTATCAAACAAACGGACCCATCACAAATATTCGTCTCCATGACATTTTGCACTAGGAAACACTTTGTTTGAGGGGCCCGGAGGAGTGATAATTTCAACACGGCTTGAAGAATCTACATTTGACCTAGACATGACACGACACGATTAATTTCTATATCAAGATTAAGACTTACCTAGCACGTGCCTTCTCTTATTTCTAACGATTAGTACTTTGCACGATCGTGCGGATGGGTTTCACGAATTTGCCCGAATTACATGAATCACGACCCCTGGAATGGCCCACATCCATGGTGAATCGCGAAAGATTCGTCAGAAGTAGATCTAGTCCACGAATCTCATCGGACGGTCTTGCTCACTCTCTTTGGCTTCTAATTGGAGCTGAACCACGTGAACCAGACGAGACAACACGAGCCCCGTCAGTGCCATTTGACTCCTGTTCTGAACTTCTGTCGCGACACTGGTGAAAGGAATGTGAGGTCATGAGATCATTTCGTTTCTCTCTGTACGGGAAGGGAGATTCCAATGTGACATGGTACAGGAGTAGAAATTTCATATGAGTTACATTTTTCTTTGAACTCTTTGCGACCAATCTCTAAGTGGTGATCGTATGTTTACTATAACCCTGATGTAATTGAAACATGTATATATTTACATTAAAAAAATGACCAGCTTTTGTTCATTATCGATAAATGACGAACACGTATGTATTTACTTAGTTGATGAGAGCATAATTTGGTCATTTACAAATAGAAATATTGATAACTTGACGAAAATTGTTAACTTTCTAGTGAAGACATCAACAACATATGTGAAGTTATTGACAAGATCCTGAAGTTTCTTGACAAAGTTATTGATATTGAGAGCAAGCAATCAACACAAAGAACCCCAATATTTTTTATCGGAGATTACATTGTTTTCACTTCTATCACGTCAAAGAAGATACCATTGGGTGGTTGTATCAATATCCGTTGATTTAGGATTTGTGTAACTTCTTTTAGATGAGTGTTAGTGAAGTAACTTATAGAAACCAGCGAAAGGATTAAAGAATTATTTATTCTTTCAAATTTAGTAACCATCATGCGTAACCACCAGTTAGCTTTTTGTAAAGCTCTCTCAATCAATCACAGAATTCAATGTTCACATAAATTTATCCTTATTTTTCATTTTTTGCAATTTAATTAATTCCCATATTTTAATCTTAGTTTCAGATTTCTTGTCATCAATTAAATTCTAAATTGTATCTTTGTTGTAATTTTCAGATCTTTGTCATTGATTAAATTTTTACGTTGTATTTTTATTATTACACTTTGTCTAAATTTCAGCAAACTATTTTATGTCATTGTTTCCGTTGAAATTTATCTATTCCCTATGTTCCATTAATGCAACTCCTGTCGGGAATAACCATATAACCTATCTCAATCTTAAATGAAGTCAAAGAACAAATTTTGGTAAAAGATACTTTGTCGACAATCCAATTTTGATGAAATATCTTTTTGGCACGCCTGTTGGGATAACTTGTGGTTTGATATTAGCAAATTCAATGCCAAGAACAAGGAATCATCCAAAGCCTGACAATGCCCTAGGTAACAATCCCAATGACAGTAACAAGGTTGTGCACTTCGAATCTTCAGCCGTTAATCGAGTGGTAGAAGAAGGAGGCAAACCTTTCTCGACATCTCACTGAAGAACAATCAAGAGAAGTTGCACCAAATGCACATATGTTGGCCTCCATGGGAGATGGTTCGAGGAGCAGTGAGATGATATAGCATATTACATTTGAGTATGTTCCTAATCCCCCTTCATTTATGGATGCCAACAATGTTGATAAGAGTAATTAACCTCCTATAAGAATTAAGCAAAGGCAGATTAGTCAACTCCTTAAAAGAATTACGTAAAGGCCTTAATCTTCTAACAATGATGAGAACAATCAGCTGATGTTGGTTAAAATAACCAAATTGATGACAATAATTTGACAAATCAAACTAGTCAACATGCCAGTCAATGGAAAAATGTTGAAGATGTAAAGCCAATTTCACCCAATGTGTATATTCCTATTGGGTCTAACATTTTGATTAAGATTTGTAATTTGGCAAGACCAATGATACCACCTAGGTGGCAAAATGGCCAACCAAATCCACAATTGAACCTAGCACAATTTGTTGAAGAAGTTTAATAACAATTGGGATTAGCTAGGGAGTGTTATCATACCTGTCTTTAGGATATTTCATCTTGGACGAGTTGATAATAAGCCTCTTCTAAACCTTTACGGGCAAAGATGAACACATTGGCCAATTTATAGCTTAGTGGGAGAAGTAGGGACATATGAGCTTTTAAGACTTTGGTTAAGTCCTTTGTCTTTGTTAAAAACTACTTTTACTCATAAAACTAATTTACCGCCTAAGGTGGTGTGTAATTAAGCAATGGAGGGATAATTCAATTCTCAATTTTATAGAATGATGAAAAATCCATTATTGATTTGGCCACACCCTATCGATACAATAACAAGCGCTCAATCATTTTAAATAAATGCCTTACCTATAATTTTAGAGAAAGAATTTGCAAACTTGGCTTTCAATGGATTGAAATCTAATCTTAGAGAAAATTTCGAAAGCTAATTTTTTGAAGATTATTTTCAAGTGGCAATGAGGATGTCTAATTATGAGCAACTACTTAAGGATAGAAATAAAGGGCCACATGAAGACTTCACACAAAAGGTGGTTTTTGTGGAAAAACATATCAAATGATGAATTTGACCAAAATAAGATTCGACAAAGAAAAATCGAATTCCCCAATGATAAGGGGGAACATGATGACTCATAATTATCTAATGTAAAAGAATCAAATGATCAATAAATCATTCCATTCTTTTAAAAGGGAGCATATGTTTATACCAAAAAATGACCATCTTTTGGTTATTATTGACAAGTGATAGGCTTAGTCAATTAGAGTAAAATTTGGTATTTTATGAGTAGAATTATCAATAGCTTGAAGGTAATCGACAATTTCAACAATTTGCTGGCGAAATCATCAACAACACAATGTGAAGTTATCAATGAGAGCCTTAGAATTTCTCGACAAATTCATTGACATCAACAACAAGTGATCGACACAAGAAACCCCATATTCTTCGATCGAAGATTATGTTGTTTTCACTTCTATCATTTCGAATAAGATGAGATGTTGGGTGGTTATGTCTAGATCCATTAATTTAGAATTTGTGTAATTTCTTTTGGATAAGTATTTGTGAAGTAAACTTCCAGTAATCAGTGAAAGGATTAAGGAGTTATTTGTTATGTCAAATTTAGTAACCATCATGTGTAACCGCTATTTGTAACTATCTAAAGAGGGTTATAAATACCATAAGTGTAGCTTTTGTAAAGGCTCTCTCAATCAATCACATAATTCAATGTTCTCACATATTTATTTTTATCTTTCCATGTTCGCAATTTAAATATCTTTTGATTGTGCTACTTTAGTCACAATTTCAAATATCTCATCATCAATCAAATTACGGGATGCCCTTTAGTTTTCAGATCTTCTTCATGGATTAAATTCTAATGTTATATTTTTATCATCGCACTTTGTCGTCGCACTTTTTGTCGATTATTATTCCAACAAAACCTTTTATATTATGGGGCTTCATCGTTAATTAAATTCCGTTGAAGCATATTAATTCCTTGTATTCCATTGATACAACTCATTTCTGGAATCGTTGCATAACCTGTTTCAATCTTAAAAAAGCCGAGAATGAATTTCGGTGAAAGATAATTATTTCATTGATGATAATAAAAATTTCGATGAAATAAAAACATCCTCATTGACTGATTACTTCAGGTTATATAAGATAACAATTTAAGAAAATATTTTTCAGATTTTTATTTTCCGTAAAATAAATGGATCCTATATAGAATGTTATTACACTTTTGGAAGTCCATTTATGTGAGACCCAAATTCTCATCACGGAAAACTGTAGTTATTTCAATAACGACACAAAATGTCGAACGATGCTTACGCAAAGGCGCCTCATGAGTCATGACAAATTTGCCACTTCCTTCATAAACACTTTGTCATCATTAATTTCAGTAAATTTGAAGATGTAACTGTATGGTAATTTTCTCCTTTAAAATAGATAGAGTTGTGGTTAGGATATCAGCTAGGAGTTAAAGTTACAATAAGCATTGTCCACTGTGATGTCACATAAAATAGAGCCGGGAAATTATAACTCCATATCATAATCAAATCGTGTCATAATCATTTTATTTCAAAGTCAGGTGAATATTATATGTTTCCTCATCTTGTATTGAATTTGAAAATCTGGCACTATTTATTTCGAAGAAAATGAATGATTTCGAAAATATTTTCTTAAAAATGATTGCATGTATCGCTTATAAAATGAATAAATGAAAAATATTTTCATTATTCACAAAAATATATATTCTCAATAATGAAAACATTTTCATTTGACTTATTATTTCAAATGATATAAGCAATTATTTAATAAAAAATTTCAAATTATTTATTTTTCATGAAATAAACTGAGTTTTCAAGAAGAAATATTTGTAAAAAAAATAATTTTCATGCATAGACATGTAAAGTGTGTTTAAAAGTATATAAACATGTCTAAATACATTTAAAGGCCCTCGTGTCACCAGAAATAACATGTAAATACGTATTGATTACACGCGTCTAATGCGTACCATAAGAAAAAGATTAAAAGAGTTAATCAGCATGCAGCACATTTAATATCAATTATTTGTATTAATTGTATATAAAAAGGATTGTAAAGCTGAGCTTGCATGTGCTCCTACGTGTCAAAAAGCTTAGTGCGGTATTAGGAAAAGAATCCTGTCCAAAATCAAATCAAGTTGTTATTGGGAAATGGGGTGGGATCCAAATTTTAGATTTTGTCGGTGGATATCAAAACCCGAACCGGATCCGGCATGTGTTATTGTAACACCCTTAGAACACTTTATTTGAGCGATTACATCTATCCTATGCAACAAAAATGCCTCAGCGTTTTGGTAATCATTAACATTTAATGTTGTACTAAGATATCTATTTTTTCCTAATATCTTGGTTCACGCATATTTTTCTTTTTTAAGATAACTCAGAAGCACAAGTTGTTATTAGCCCACTATTTAAAGAAAAACTAGAACAACAATTCACTGTCATGACTTTCCTTAAATCTAAATTTCTACAGGTGGGAATCGAATCCACGACCATGGGCTCCCAAGCCGAAGCATGGGAACATGCCCCAGTCATCGGCTCAATCCCAGGATAGGTATTTACGCATGCTTAGTCACGCAAGATTTGGGAATCCTGGTATTCCCTTTAGAAAGTCTTGTCACGGGTGACGGTCTCTAGAACCACCCCGTTTTCGTTCGCATCATAGAGAAAATTGATGGTGGCCTGCTCCAAGAAGACAAGAATCAATGAACTCAACACTAATGTCCAAAAACAGATAATGAATTCCACGCCAAATACGAGCTGGTCCAACCTCATCTTGAAGATCTAAAGACTTTTTCAGATGCAGATTTGTTCATTTCAACCTCTCGGATCTTGACCGTCTCACCCAACGTTGGCGTTTCTGTATCCTCCGATCGGGTTGGATTAATCCCTTTGTGACAATGTGGTCCCATGCATTATATGTAAATTCACCTTAAATCCTTCGATGTGAAATTGTATTTTATGCAAGCAAATTTTGTGTTCTCACTTCTCATTCACAATGTCAAAGGTTGTCACACATTCCCCTCATTAACATCATGATTTTTGAATAGGAATGTGAGGTTCTTTATACTTTGAGACATGATGGAAATTCATTTCAAAGTTGTCAAAGACACGAATGAGATATATATCATGTCATTTTTTTTATTTAATTGTTTTCTTGTCATAAATATTTCTCCGTGGTTTTTTCTTTTATGTTAAATCATACACATTTCTTTTTTATCCATACCCACCTCTCCTCACATTAATCAAAACATAGTAAGGAGCGTTTTTATTCTAAGGGTACATTTGTTTCGCTGAAAATAAATGATTTGAAAGATATTTTCCTAAAAATGGTTATTTGTATCGTTTTTAAATATCAATAAATAAAAGATATTTTCATTATCCATACAAATATTTAGATATAATTTGTTATTGATAATGAAAATATTTTTTATTACTTAATTATTTCTAGTGATATAAGTGATAATTTTTAGGAAAATATTATTTAAATTATTTATTTTTCACTAAACAAACGGAGCGTAAGAATGAGGTCTTGTTCCCATCTACTCTTCTCACTCTCAATAAACAGACATAACCTCAATAAAAGTACTTTCTTATCTCCAACCTTCAAATCCTATGCCTAGTGATTTCAAATTCCAAGTACAAAATCCTAATCACCTCACCAACTTGATTCAACAACCTATATCAATGCCTCTCTTAAGTTGGCATTCTCTGGATCACTTTTCTATTTTAGATCTCATAACGTAGAAATTGATTTTGGACAATTACGAGCCCTTGATGTTCATATGTAGTCATTATCGCGCTACAATGAGCTAAAGGCATAAGAAAAACAAAAATAAACAACACGAACCCATTGATTGGGTTGGAAACAACTAGATTCAAGCATTCTCGATTAGAATTAAGTAGAAATAATAATAAAATTAATTTTGAATTGAACAATTCAAACTTTAGCCATTAAAAATAGAAAAAAAAAAAGTCAAGCTTTCGAGCTCACTCTTCCTCCTCCCTCTTCCAAAATGTCCTCATTCGTTTGTAATCTCATCTGTTGTCGACCTAACATCGGCGCTCATAGACTAGAGACGTGAAGAAACAACAATCCTAATTATTATATTATCTCATCATCATTATTATTTTCAATAGAAAACTAGAAGTGACAAAAAAGTCAACTCAATCGTGCTGGCACCAACCAACCTTATAATCGTTGTAGCCTTCTTAGTCAAAGAATCAGACGGCTCTGGGACAATGGTTTGACTTGATCGCCCCCCCGACGTCCCCACCTCCTGTCGATCGAGAAAATATTACCTCCGCATGGGCCCCACTTCCCTGATCAGGTCAATGTCCTCACGTGCAGCCTACCCTTCTGAATTTCCTTCTTTCTTCATTCCATATAAAACCATATCATTCTATTTCCCCAACTGTAATTAACATATATAAATTTATATAAAATTGTGTTTCATGGTCTCAAGTTATTCAACAATCGAATAGCCCTCATCGACCCTCGTCGGGGATAAATACAAAAGTTATACTAATCCGTAATTTTTTAAAATGACCCCGTAAAGATTAATAATGCAATCATTCTCTTCCTCAAGTAAAGAGCGAATTAATCTAAGAGAATTTTGACAATGATATATAAGTTTGTTTGTTCAACAACACGGGTTGCAGATGTTTTTTAAAATGTCTTATGAACATATGGTGCCTTCTTCCTCTTTTAGGGAAATTAATACTGATTTTCTAATGTGAGAATTTTTAATATGAAAATATTGAGGGAAGAAGTTCTCGTGAACAACACAAAAACCAAAAGTAATTCTGATGAAGATATGAAATCTACCACGGTGAAATATAAAAAGTCCCCCAAAACTCCAATTACGAGAACTTCTTTGCATTGCTTGAGATGTGATAGATTTAATTACCTAATTGAATCTTCTACTAAAGTTTTTTCCTAATTAAATGATAAAGATAGTAAGTTCCTTTTCCATCCTATTTGACGATTACTTAGTCATGGTGATAGTTTGATTTAGCTACGGCATGAATGTGACGATGATAAGCATAAATATGACTTGACACATAACCAAGAGGTAGATAATGAGGCATAATAGTTAGAAGAATAATCATTTAATACTTATGGTAAAATTGAAAGAAAAAATCATTACGATGTAAGAAGAAAACTTGGAAAATTATCAAATGAAGAAGAAATCATGTTTCTTGATAATTAATCGATGTGTGATCAATACTCATAGCACTAATGAGGTTGATGGCACAATGATAGTGTTTTTTTGAGAATAGATACTATTTTCTAGTCATCTGGTGGTTACTGTTTTCTTCACATTCATTTTTTGGATTGTAGAATCATATCACAATAATCAAAAGTACACAGCTATTAGCCCAACAAAAAAGCGGAAAAAGATGGGAATAAAAATAATTATGGAACTCACCTCACGGTGGACGAGATGATTCGAACGCCTCGCCCCTCTTGCCGGCATGGAAGGAGCGCCTACCAGTGATTACTGTTTTCTTTACATTCATTTTTTGGATTGGAGAATCATATCACGATAATCAAAAGTACACAGCTATTAGCCCAACAAAAAAAGCGGAAAAAGATGGGAATAAAAAGAATGATGTAAAATAAGCATGATCTTGAAAATTTTATGAGAAGGAAATGAAGGAAAAATTTTGATTTTGACTTTTGAGGCATTTTCTCCCCCAACTCCATGCCACATGTGCTCCCAAACATATTATAAATGGGAAGGAGAAAGTCATCGTTGGGTTGGATTTTACATTCTCACCTACAATTTTTGCACGGCAGGACTGGAGTTTGCAAACCCTCACTTACACTTCACCAAGACTCTCTCTCCCTCTCTATTTATCAACAACTTCCCTTCCCTTCATTCCCCTTTTACCTCTCTCTCTCTCTCTCTCTCTCTCTCTCTCTCTGCCATTTTTCATTTTCATGGTGTTGCTGCCATGGCCGTGGAGCTCATGCTGGGTTACCGGAACGACACCACCTTCTCGGCTAAGATGGAGGAGACCGCAGTGAAAGAGGCCGCCTCGGGCCTCGAGAGCGTCGGAAGCTCATCAAGCTCCTCTCTCACTCTCAGATACAGCCCGCGCCGGCGCAAGAAGCACCCCCGTTGGACCTGGATCGGACTGCCGAGCCGTCGCCGACGACGCCGTCTCCAAGTTCAAGAACGTCATCTCCCTCCTCGGCCGCACCCGCACCGGCCACGCCCGGTTCCGGAGGGCCCCGGTCCAATCGGCCCTGGACAAATTGCCGGGCCAGCACCCCCACCAGCCCAAGATTTACTACGCCACCCCGATCCAGCAGATCCCGCCGACGCCGGCGCCGGCGCCGGCGCTTCCTCTCGGCCACTATGGCGGCTCGGCCGTGATATCGAAGAGCAACGGGGTGGTCGGCGAGAGGAGGGACTCGTCGACGACGATCAGCTTCTCGGACGCTAGCTTCCCGTTTGGGTCGTCGTTGACCGCCGACAATATCAGCGGTAATGTTAACTATAACAATGTGAACGAGCGTCATGTTGTCGTGAAGCAGCAACAGTGCTCCTCCTCATCGACTTTCCAGATCACGAGCTCCTCCATAAGCGGGAAGCCGCCGCTGTCGTCGTCGTCGTCGCTGAAGAGGAAGTGCAGCTCCGAGACCTTGGGCTCCGGCAGGTGTGCGTCGTCCTCCGGGCGGTGTCATTGCTCCAAGAAGAGGTAACTAAAAATTGATGCCTATTATCCGAATTTCAATCACACAACAGTGAAATTGTGTCCACATACGATTAGCACTAATAGTTCGTTAATTTTTCCGGTTTACTGTTGAGTTTTTTTTTATGTATCTTTTTAGTTCTATGATATTAATGGACTTTCGATTAGATTATTTTTATGAAATAACCTCCTCATGCGTATTAGACAAGGCTCTATTTATGTCACGGTGTTGTGGATGCTGTTTTTAAGGCTGAAATGCTGTGATTCGTACCTCGAGCTGCTCTTCACAACTTATTCACAAAAATTAACATAAATTGTGAAATTTTGGATATTTGTAGCTAGCTATAGAAGGGATTTGTTTGGTGGGATTGTGGATGAGAATTGATGCATAGCCTTAATTTCTATGAAAAAGTAAAAATAAATGCGTAGTAGTAATGAATGTTTCTCACTTGTGGATGAGCAGGAAATTGAGACTGAAGAGGGTGGTGAGGGTCCCGGCGATTAGCCTGAAGATGGCCGATATTCCACCGGACGAGTACTCTTGGAGGAAGTACGGTCAGAAACCCATCAAGGGCTCCCCTCATCCAAGGTACTCAATTTACGAATTTATCTGTTAATGAAAAATTCATTTTGGGTATTTATAGACGCTGGCTGCTTTCAATAAGCTCACTTACGGCCCTTTTTTCCTGTCTTGGGTTAGCTTTACTTCTCTTAATTGTTGCTTAGTATGTACTTTAGGACGCTCGTTAGCAAAACCCTTTAGAAAATATTAGTGTTCTCCCATCACTGAGTAGAGATAACGCTTTGTAGCTCGGTTTCTCATTTGCATTTTCCTTTTCCCCCTTCCTCACGACAGGGGATACTACAAGTGCAGTAGTGTCAGAGGATGCCCAGCGAGGAAGCACGTCGAGAGAGCGTCGGACGACCCGGCGATGCTCATCGTCACCTACGAGGGAGAGCACAACCACTCTCTCTCCGTGGCCGATTCGACCAGCCTCATCCTCGAGTCCTCTTGAGACCTCATTCTTCCGTGGAAGGTAGCATGTTGAATCCAAGAAGCATTCGAAACAACGGGCCCTAATCAAGTCGATTGGAGTGCATGCTAATATAAATAGTACAGCCGATGTCCACCGTTTTCTTGCCCACCCCCGCCCGCTCGCAAGATGGACATGACCCCGTGATATTACTATAAGGAGGAGATGCGGTTTTTCGAAGATGAAATTATCGCATCTGAATATTGTTCCTGTAGGGGTTTGGTTTAGTGAATCATCTAATCGATCGAAAAGTTGAGTGGAAAAAAATTGAGACCCATGAAAAGAAAAAAATGATCATAAATTCTCAAAGGAGAGACTTGTGGGTTGGTTAGGTTAGTACAATTAGTGCAGATCTTTCAATTTCATTGTACAATGTCTGAACTAAAGTAATTTCTCTTGAGCAATGTGTAAGGACTGATGATGATGATGATGATAAGCATTTGAAAAAGAAGATGGTGGATCTGGTAAAACGTTTCCCAAATGGCAAATCAAAGAAAAAGAAAGTGGGGTCGTTCTTTCTTTATCATCATTCATCATGCTTTCACTTTTCTTTTTCTTCTTCTTTTCTCCTTCTTACCTGAATTTATTAAATTAATGTTATACAAAAGGGCGAGCTTTATTTCTTTGGTTCTTGTCCTTGGATGCCTCCTTGGGCTTTTGCTTCGTGCCCTTCTTTGTTTTTTCTACGTCACTCAAAGCTGTTTTTGGTCCCCACGAACGCCCGCGCAAGTGAGAAAAGCGGGCATTAAAAGACACGAAAGGGACCGGGTCAAACAATGGGAAAGCAGCCGACGCTCGCCACCGGGTGTCGTGTAAGGGACGGTTGACCAAAGTGCGAAAAGAGGTTGGCGGTTGGGGACGGCCACTTCATGTCTTTATTATTTGATTAAATGACAATTAAAATCTTAGAGAGAGAGAGAGAGAGAGAGAGAGAGAGAGAGCTTGGTTTGGATGGTGGGAAGGTGTTGAATGAAATTGTGATGTGAAAACAATTGACAGGTTAACCTCTAAGACAATACTTCGTGGCTTTAGTCAAGTACATTGATCGATTGATTACGGTTTTTTGCGCAATAATTTCGTTGACAAGAGAGAATGCTTGTCTTTTATGGTTGGAAGGTGTTGAATATATTGTGATGTGAAAATAATTGACAAGCTAACATCTAAAACCCATATGGTGGTTTAGTCAAATAAAGCGACTAAGTAAGCCCGTCTGTGCAATAATTTCGTTGACGAGTATTTTGGAGTGCTTGTTGAGTGAGTAAGCAAAAGAAAATGGTAAGAGGACCAACTTTTCCGATGCAAAGGAAATATTCACACATTTACCATTAAATGAGTTCATGTGGGAATATTCAATAACAAAATTAATCTCAAGTACACATATCAGTTATTTAATAGTAGATAGATAGATATTATTTTACGTTGACGGCTGGACCTGACAACAAATCTTAAACATAAGTAGCTAGTGTCTCCAAAAACGGTCGTATGCGATCAATAAAAAAGAGTAATGCTAGAGATATAGAGATTGTTATAATAAATTGATTTCAACAGCCACATGAAAAAGAACAAGTGAGTTTAAATAAGCGAGTCATATTCAAACGTGAGGATTCACCAACTTCTTTTTTTGGCCGACCTAGAATTCACTATCCCCAATCACGCTAAGCATTAATTTTGTCAAACGGTCAATTTTTGGCACTATTGCTGATGAATCACGCATGGTTTATGCATCGACAGAAGTGGTGCCTAATCATCTTCGAGAGAGAGATGGCTGGTTTCAAAGGGTCGATAAGTCCACACACCCTTAGTGGGAAAGCATAGGGGAGGCAAAAGTCAAAAAGTGCGGTGGGAGATGATGGTGGACCACTTCTTGGCCATCGGGACAACCCCAATGGCCACACTTAACTTTGTCTTCGACGTTGTCTGCTTTCCGTTCTGTTTTGTTGCCTTCGGAAGTCGTCAACCTTGTCGCAATTGAATCAATGATGGTCCCCTCAATGTTCCTATTCGGGGTCCCCTCCCCCGGTCCGTTCCTATCCCGAACAGTAGGTCAATTTACATTATGACCAATAATGTCGGGACTAGTCTAGCGTTTTGTCTCCATTAGTTAATGGGATTTTATGGGTTTTGCCAATTACAAATTACCTACAATACGGCACTGTCCGATCATCAAGTGCTGGGAATTCTGTGATTTGACTTGATGAATTAGTTTCGTCTTAAAGATTGAGTCCGAGTGTTTTCTAATTTGCAATAGTCATGTCGGTCGGAACATCAACAAAGGAAGAAATCATAAATTTTCATCACAGCTGTCCATTAAGCTCATGATGTAAGAGCAGGCAAGCTTCGAAAGTAATCAGAGCTTGGAAGTTCCATTAAACACGAATAACTCATGAGTACAATCCAATCCTCATTAATCAACTAAGGCGATTTTATATTTATGCAAGCAGCAGGAGATTCCGGCCACAAGATAATATCCAACGAGGGGAAAATGTCTTAGATGAAGTTTCTAGAAGTTGAAGAATAAAGACTCATTCAACTTGAGCCAAAGGTTTCCCATTTCAAGTTGGTTTCCTATTCTGTTCAAAGAAAAAAAAAGTTGGTTTCCTATTATAAATAGATTTCCTAGTTTAATGCTTTCTAATATGATATTTCCTAGTATAAGGTATGTTAGTTTAATATTTCCAAGTTTGATGCAAGGGTGTATAAAGAAATCGAGAATTGTCAAAATTGCTCAAAATTGGACCCGATTGGCCTAGATACTAGAATCAATGAATATTAGTTCGGTTCTTGATTCCAATTTACCGGAACCGATAAATACAGATTTGGATCCCGATTCCAAGCGTGGAGCCACCCACCCACTTACCTGGACCTAATTGGTATATATATGTTTTTAAAAAAATTCCACTCTCAACTATAACTTCCTAGAAAATTTAGCAATAACTCGTGCCTTCTCTAGTATATCCTTCAAGATTTGTGGACTGATAAAATTAGAAGAGTATCAAATGTCAATTGAAATGCATAGGTAGTCATCATTTGAACTATTAACTCGCTGTTCATGTGTCTATCGAGCAAGTAGAGTCTCATTTCTCAGTCCGTCTAGACTTTGTTTGAAGGACAAAGGAAATCATTTTGTGAGCATATATGTTGTTTAGGCTTGTGCGAGATTTGTGATTGATTTGATCTGCAAATATCAATTGAAAGGTATTATGGTATTAAGATTTCCAAGGTATAGCCATCAATAGGTAAGTTTGTTTTAGTTGATCAATCAAAGACTGAACAAACAAACACACACACACACACACACTTTGCAAAGAAGTACCCACATAGAAATTAGATTTACCATGTCTATGGAACCAACATGTGATTCATAGTTTCAATTTTTTAAAATCGGTCATTGGTGGGAAATTCTGGCTTTCAGGATAGAAATTGCCCACCTTGACCATACTTACCTCTACATTGATGCTTCCTAGTATATCAGAAAATATTCAACAATTTATAACCACCACATCACCATGTGGTGTATATAAGCCCATGTGGATCTAATAATAAAGCGACATGTGGTGTTTGAGATGGAATAAAAAATTAAATTGCAAACCCAATTTTTTTCTCTCCTCTAGCTCCTACCGAAGGCTAAGTGGAAGTGACATTAAATGCTGGAATTTATTGCAGCTCTTTCTCTCCTCTTTATAAGTACTCTTTTCCTATGAAAATGGAGCTTCCATTTCTTCCTCTCGGAGGCCATCTTTTCTCTATATCCCTCACTCACCTCATGTACTCCCCTCTTCCTCCTTTTTCAACTTCATCATTGTCGCCATTATTGCCTTTCTGGCTCCAACTCTAGAAACCACCAATTGTCTAGAGTTTTGATTTCAGGCTCAGGCATGTCACCAATGATTTTGATGTGGAAGCGGAAGAAACTTGCGAGGTTGGATATACCAGTAGCGTCCCCACCGCTTCCGCCTCCCCCAAGAGCTCCGCTAGTTGCAGCTACTAGGTCTCGAGCCCTCTCTACCTGTGCTTTCACACGTTGCTCACATTTTTTCACATAGTAGAGTTTCTCCTTACCTAGTTTCAATGTGCGTTTGCGATTAGATTCTCTCCCATGCGAGGTGAGGATCCTTGGCTCTACTCTCATTTGTTGGAGAAAACATTTTAAGGGATTTTGATGATGCACAAACTATCCTTAATAAATTACTTACCATATTATATGCAGATGTTTGGACCAAAGGACGGTACAATATCTATGGTGTGATCCACTGGCAAGGAGTTTGCAAATGTCATGTTATGACAAATAGCACCAGTCAACCTAAAAGATCAACTACTGATGATATTTATGTTGAAGTTGTAAAGATAAGGTTGATGGCAATGTAACAACCAAGTACATCGGATGATGTTCGTTGGGTCAACTAAGAAGCTGTTGAAAGATATGGATTTGCATAGCAATAGAATCGGGATAAAGCATGTAGCAGAGTAGCTAAGTTGTTAAATAGGTCAGTTAGAGACTGCAATGAAAAGATGGTAGCAGTTGCTATTTTTGGTTAACCTACAAAAGTTTAAGGAAAGAAACTGTATGGATAGTATCTTCCTTGGATGACAGTCCAATGGAAACTCTCCAATGGTTATCTACTTCTCTAATTCATCTTCAACGGTTAGATTGAGGAAGAGTATAAAAGAGAAGACCATGAGAAACTGAGCGAGAGTGGAACATATAAAAAGATCAAATAACTTATGTACTATTGTTCTTAGCTATAAGCTTTCTATTATACTATTTTGATATTTATGCTGTTTGGCAATTGTGCTAAGGATTTAGTATATCAGTGTAAGAGCAGTAGCTGAGTCCAGATAGTGTGATCCATCGTGTAAATGATCAATGCTAGCTATTTGTAACTTTCCAAGTAGATTGTTAATAGAATCCAGCCTATCTTGAGGTTATTAATCTGAAGAGTGGATGTAGGATTGTGGATAAAGCCGAACCACTATAATTTTCCATGTCCCACCGTTTTCACCCTTTTATATACATTGGAATATAGCTAGTTAGTACTTACATAAACATTAGGTTGATGTAATCTTTACTTAGCGATTAGCTAATTTATGCAAAAGATCATCATATTTTGAAAACAACTTATTCACCCCCTTTAAGTTGTATTGTTAGCCCCAATATCATTTACCTTAGGAAGAAAACCCAAAAGTGTCCGATCCCGAACCCAATTCAGACATTTCATCGAATAGATGGTGGGCGACTTGGCTAAATCATTTAGGCTTAAAACTCAAGCAACTATTCACGCTAGACTACTACATCAAGAATTACTAAGAACTCAACACATCAATTCCTCCACAAAAATAGCCCAAATATCATATGCCACTTTTGGATTTTCTTTCTAAAGTGAGCAAGAGTGAAATAGGGGATTATAACTTGTGTGGGAGATTGGTCACAAATGCATGTTGAACCTAGGCAAAGCAAAACCTAATCTAATTGGTGAAGAAATGCAAGTGGCATGTGAAGGTGGAGGTATAAGGGGCTTGGGATCTAGTAGCTATGACCAGCGAGGCTCTTTGGGGGAGGCAAAGGTGTGGGGCAGGCGAAGGTGGTGGGGCTGCTATTGGTATATTGAGTCTTACAAGCCTCTTTCACTTCTGCTTCAAAGTCATAAGTGACATGCTCTAGCTCGAAATTGAAACATGAGACAGTCGGTAATTTCTAGAGTTAGAGTTGGAAAGACGACGATAGTGGCAAGGATGAAGTTGAAGGAGGAGGGAGGGCTTGAGATGAGAGAGGTATAGAGAAAAAAAGATAGCCTTGGAGAGAAAGAGAGGAAAGCTCCATTTTCAAATGCAAAAAGTATTTAAAAAAAGAAGAGAGAGAGAGAGAGAGAGAGAGAGAGAGAGAGAGAGTAGCAATAAATTCGAGCATTTAATGTTTCTTCTACTCATCCTTTCCGCAGCCCCAGAGGTGAGAGAAAAATGGGCTTGCCATTTAACTTTTATTCCATGTCAAACACCATGTGTCGAATTATAATTGAATCCACGTGGGTTTATATATGCCACGTAGGCTAGTGATGACTGGTTATAAACCACCGAATATTTTCTCCTACTAACGTGTCCTAGTCCATCTATGAATAAAATGTGAGCTCCCAATTATATGCAAGCGAATTTTTGAGTTGATAATATGTTAGAATTTATCTCAGGTGAGTGGCTCTTTTATCTAATTTGTTGGAGGTGAACCTTCAAGTTCCTTATCCTCAGCTAGTGGAGTAATCTTTTATACCTTGGTGATGAACTACTCTATCCTAAAGTTCTTCTCATGCAAACACATCAAACACTTTCGTTTTGCCTTCTCATGCAAACACGTCACCATGCATCGAATTAGTATAAGAGCTCCTAGGTTAAACTAGGTGGGTAACTTCTTCCATGTATTGTTTCACACTTCCACTTTGAATGATATGATTCTAGAGGCTTGACTTTGGACCACGCCCACGATGGGAGAAGAGAATGTGCCATAGAAAATCTCCAATAATAGATGGACAAGTCCTTAACCTCTTAGAGAATCAAGCAAGACAAGTACAACCATGAAGACCACCAATTCATTGTCCATGACACGTTGATTGAGACCACTCTCCAAGCTTCGGTGATGAGTCCAACACATTGGAGGTGACTCTCGTGATACATGTTAGAAGAGGATGGAGGCATGACGATAGTAACCGCAAAATCAAAATGGAAGACTTGAACTTGAAGGTAGTATCAATTTCACTGACTTTGTTGATTGGTTGCATGCTATTAAAGACGTGTGAGGTTGCTATTCTTGAGTTTAAGAAATATGCTCCTTTATGGTGGGAAAACTTGAAAATTCAAAGAATTAGGGAAGGAAAAGGTAAGGCCGTATCTTGGGAAAAACTTAACAAGCCTGTGAAGTAGAGGTTCTTACCCGTGAACTATAAGTAAAATTTATTTCTAAAACTGAACTCTCTCAACCAACATGGGATGAACATTATGGAGTACTTGAGGGAGTTCGAACAACTTTGTAAGAGGTGTGACATACTAGAGATGTAAGAGCATGATATTGCTGATTTAGTGTGTTTCAACCATTTGGGTCCTTTGAAGACACTTGCAGCATAGCTATGAAAGTGGAGAAGCAATTAACGGGTTGCAAGTGGTTTTGGGCTAAGTCTTCAATAAAAGGAACATTCTTAATAAAGGGTACTTCATCTAGCAACTTTGACAATGCTTTGAAAAAGAAAAAGGAAAAGTCTAGTAAGTTCATTAAAGAGCTCCAAAAAGAATCATATAGCGAGGGCAGAGGGGGCTTCAAATGCCATGACTATAGACACTAAAAAGTATGTTGGAGAAAAGTCTCTAAATGATCCAACCATAATGGGTGAGCTAATTTGAACGTTCATGTCTTACGAAGAGGAACACCTAAATGAGGAAAGAGACTCAAAAGGTAAGAAAGCCAAAGTATTCACAGGTGAACAAATATCATCCAACAACAAAGATGATGATCAAGATATGGCAATTTTGACTAGAAAATTAAAGAGTTCATAAAGAAAGAAGGAAACTTCAGAGGTAAACGTCAAATGAAGTACTCAAATGATTTACAGCCATACAAAAGCAAAGAAGAATCTAGGGCTCCCCTCACTGGTACTCCTCCTCGCCTAGCCAGGCCTTGCCTGTGGTGGGCGAGGCTAGCTGGCCTGCTGTGGCCAGTGGTTAGCCGTCGCCTGTGACCGGTGGCCGGCCACCGGAAAAGGCCAAGGAAAAAGCCAAAAAGAAAAAAAAAAAAAAAAAAGAGAGGGAAAAAACAGAAAAAAATTTAAAAAATAAAAAAAACTAAAAAACTAAAAAATTAAAATATTATTAAAATTATCCACGTCGGCGCCGGCAATCCTACGTGGCACCACCGGTGTCCACGTCAGCATTTTCCAGCCAAAATTGGCCGGATGGACTGAATCGGCAAGAAGTAAAAAAGGTTTATGACTCAATTGGCAAATTTAAAAGGTTTGACTCAATTGGCAAAAGTGCAATAGGTTTAGGACTTTTTGGACAATTTTCCCAAGGATCATGAGGCCACTTTTCAAGCTTTCAAAAATCGTGGCCCCCCTCCTCATAGACATGTTGATTTGAAAATCTTGATGCCTGCGGAATTTTTCTCTCAAAACTTTTTGACAATCTCAAGCTCAAATCTTTTTGCATCATGAAAGATGAAGTTCATCCACTCTTGTGGCTTTCTTTTATTCAAATCTCATTTTCCAAACCGTGTCTCAGCAAGAAAAACTTTGTTGTCACTCTAGATGAACTAGCTGAAATTATTCAAAATAAGTACAGCGTGTTAAAAAAGATTTCAGTGGAGCCTGATGCCTATAGCTTTCTTTGGGAGATTCCAAATTTCACTTGAGACTTTAAAGAGATCGTCCCTTTGAACTTGCTGCTCCTCAAAGTCAATTTTGCCAAGAAAATCTTGACTCTTTGCCTGCGTCCTAAATCATCTTCCATAAATGATGTGCTTTGCTATGAGGCAAGAGTTATCTAGGCTATTCTCACTTTGTTCAAAGAATTCCCTCTTTCTCACATAATCTTCATCCACATGTACTGAACTGTAAGAGAAAAACAAGAAAGCTACTCTATGAAGCTCCCATCACTTGATAAACAACTATGCCTATATAATATTTATGCAAGCAAAGGAAGGTTTTGGCCACAAGATGATCCAACAGTTCCAATAAAGAGAACGTGTCTCATATGAAATTTCTAGAAATTGAAGAAGAATGACTCATTTGGCTTGAGCCAAAGGTTTCCTATGTAAAAATTCCTAGTTTTATGTTTTCTATTTTGATATTTCCTATTATAAAGTTTCCTAATTTTAAGTTTCCTAGTTTGATGTTTCTAATTTGATGTCCTAATCCCTCTATAAATAAGAGGTGAACTCTCCATTGTATGCAAGCAAATTGTGAGTTGATAATATATGATAATTTCTCTAAAGAGAGAGGTTCTTTCAATTTTTGAGTTTTTTACCCTTAGCTGGTGGAATGATCCTTTATGCCTTAGTGGTGAACTCTTCTATCCCAAAGTTCTTTTTTCGCAAACATGTCAAACACTTTTGTTCTGTCAAATTCATTCCACAATCTCACCACACATTAGCTCATTCCTTGAAAATCTATTATTTTGTCACTTTTCCAAAGAGTGCGCCTTGTTTTAAAAAAATCTGGGTCACAAGCTATATATGGACACAAACTTTGAGTCAATCGAACATTGAATGGGACGGTCTACTTCCATACATACATGTTATTCATTAAATTACCTTGGTATTATAGCTAAAATTAAGGTTTTTGGCATTGGTTTTTCTTTTCATTCTTGATTTTATTGAATTAATTTGAACCACTTTAGTCTTGTTACGCTTAAATTTTCTAGGACGACTTGATAATTTCCAGTAAATTTGATTTGCTTTCTTTATCTTTCAAAACAAAATGATCTCATAGTGATATGGCAAACAAATTAACTTTCAACGCCATTCATTTGTCTTGTGTGCATAAGTGTGAATCTATACTCTTTGAAGAAACTTTTGATTTTGCTTTGAGCGATTAACAATCTACCTTTTGCTAGGGCAAACGCCCTTGCGGGCCTTGGCGAGGATCGTCTACCATCTTCGGCCCTCTCTCCCATCCCTTATTTCCCCTTTCCCTCGCTCTCGGAATTGTTATGTACTTTTGTCATTTTAGTCTTTGTTTTTCTATTTCCTTTTCCCATTACCAGTGTTGAATAACAAAAATAATCATTAAAAAATTAATCGGCACGTCGAACCCTAAGAGCTAGTTAACTGACAAGCAGTAACCATATATCCATTTCCTTGATCTATTTTAAAGTTCTGACCGCTTTACTTATAAGATGCAAAATTCGTGTTAATTTAGGATTATATGCCCAAAAATAAGTGAAGCATCCATTATTTTCTTATGCGTGTGTTTGTGCTTTATTACATCATTTCTTCGAAAATGAACTCGTACATAACATGAGTGAGAACCCTAGGGTATTAACATCGTCATCTAACATGATTTATTGAGGTCAGTATCATAGATACTTCTTTAACTCAAAACTAATGCTCAATTTTAGCTGGAAGAAAAAAGGAAAGCTTAAAGGAAAAGTTTATCTGCCCCAAACGGGCAAATTACTCTAGCAAATTACGCAAGAAAATGCCTTAAAAATCTGTCCAGATGGTATAACTGATTCGACCTTATGAATGGGCATCTATATAGAATTTATGATGCGGGTTCTCCACGGTCATAAGAAATAAAAAGTACGAAAGTCTAAATTTTTCAAAGAAGAATGTAGGATGAAGTTGTTTTCCCAGGAAAAAAAAAATTACACGATTACAGAAAAAGAATATGTTGGTTAATAAGTGGTTTCACGAGCTTGTACAAGGTATGGCATTCTTATTCAATCCAATGAAAAGCATAAACCCTCTGCAATAAAACTCACATTTTGGAAAATGCTATGAAAATTTGTGTGATGCAAGCTTGTTACAAGGGGTCTATATAATCTTCCATCTTATTTAGGGTCACCTGCATTTACAAAAATGTTGATTTATGTACCCTAATTCGTATCGTCCTAGATCCGATGTTGCTTATTTGGACATATATGTAAGAACTACTGTTTCTCTTGGGCCTTGCTGGGTAATTGTTCGACCTCTTGTTTATTGGATAGATAGCCTTCAACTAAGAGCCTTAGTTCCATGAGCTTCTTTCAACTTTTAAACAAGCTAGGATCAGAAGCAAAAGAAAACCCATGACTTACTGCTGTGTGGAGCAGGGTATGTGGCTTTGCTGTTACTGCACTCTTTTCTAACTTTTGCCCCCTATCTCAAGGCAAAGTGTGCAATTGAGTCGTCCACTTTTCCATTTCGCAATTGGGTGGAATATCTTGCTTGATTTAAACAATTAGATCCTTCCATTATCATGCCACTATTTTGTCTATGCGTCACTACTATGTGCCAAAAATGCCTTTATCCTCGCTTGATGGTGGTCAGTGTGACTTTCATATAACATTGTCATGTTGTGCTTAGTTGATAAAAGTAAAATACTTGGCGATGTCAGCTTGCAAAAGGATGCGACTGCAAAATAAAGCAACTTATGAGAATTGCTTGCACAAATCAAACAAGCTAGAGAACTTCATTGCATTCGAAAATTTGAGGGCCTAATTGTACATTTCGCATAAGTAAGAGGAGTAAAAGTGTTTGGTCCATTTGCCTTACGGTGATTTGCCATATATACATTTTGCTATTGAAGTCCAATTTTTTTCTTGTAGAACCTTGTATTTTGATTTTCTTTTTTCCTTTTCACTTTCACGATACATACATTCTCCTATTAAAGAAAAAAAATTGCTTTGGACTGATCCTGCAGTAATGACCAGTTGAAAAATATTCCATTTTTGAGATTAGTAAGGCATTTCATGAGTTTCGGGTTTATCTACTCTCGTGGGCCCTCTCTTATAAAGGAATAAGTGTAATAAAAGTTCTAAAACTTATTATAAAAGTGCAATTAAGTCCTAAAATTTTCAAAAAATGTAATCAAATCTTTAAACTTGTCACGAAAGTGTAATCGAGTCCCAAAGCTTTCAAAAAATGTAATCAAGTTTTAAAAATTGTCACGAAAGTATATTCAAGTTTTGAAACTTGTCATGAAAGTGTAATCAAGTCATAAAACTTTCTAAATATGTAATCAATGGAATGATTTAATTAGATCAATTTGATAAGTTTTAAAACTCAATCGTAGTTTTAGAAGTTTTAAAGCTTAATTGTACTTTTGTTTTTAGGACTTAATTGCATTTTTTTTGAAATTTTTATGACTCGATAATACTTTCACGACAATTTTTAGGACTTTCAATAGACTTATCTCTAAATAAAACCATTCCATTTTTTCTTATTTCCAAAAAAATCTTTGGGCTAGGATTGAAGTTGATGGCAAAGACTTGATCACTTACCGAGCCCAGCAGACTCGGAGAAGGCCCACTTGGACCCCAACTTTCCATGGGCTCGCTTAAGGCCTATTTCATTATCCAATTAGGTTATGACAATTAAAAAAAAAAATCTGTATTTAATGAGATTAAGCTTCTTGACAATCAAAATTCACAAGGATTTAAAATATCTAATTAAGGGAAAAACTCACTTAATGGGGTAAGTTAAGGAAGGAGTTACTTAATTCATCAAGTGAAAGGATTTGACCACAATTAGAATCTCACCAATTATATTGCCAAAACATACAAATAATGATCACAATTCCATATATGCCAATATTCAGTCATCAATCTTCATTTATTACTAAAAAAATTTAATTTCTATTTTTATTACTTAAAACTATCAACACTTAATATTAATGGTGCGCTATTTCCACCCTCATTTTAGCTAAGACACTCATTTTTTTTTTTTTTTTTTAGTTAACTGACCAAAATACCATCCCCTTTCTCCCTTCAATTTGTTGTTGTTGTTGTTGTTTTTTTTTTTTTTTTTTTTTTTTTTTTTTTTATCAGGCTAGGGAAATGTTGCATTTATTTCTATCACCTCTTTTATTAGTAACGATATACAAATGATACATTACACTCTACATGGTCTCGAGCAGGACCTTAAAAGGCTTCCCCAAGCCCGTGCAGGGTAAACCACCGGGGCAAGGAGTTATCCTAGGGGTCTCCCTAAAACCCAAGGAACAGGCGCGCGCCGCCGCCAATGAAGGGACCCTCCCTAGGGTAGGGAGGGTCAACCGAGGCGGGACCCGTCCCAAGTTGGACCCAAGCAAGTCCCTAAAAGGCTCCCCAAGCCCGTGCGGGGTTAACCACCGGGTATGGGGTTTTATCCTAGGGATCCCCTAAAAATCCCAAGGAACAAGTCAGGCCGTTGGCAATGAAGGGACCTTCCCTGGGATAGGGGAGGTCAGTCGAGCTAGGGCTTGACCCAAGGTTTGGACCCGAGCAGGTCCCTAAAAGGCTCCCCCAAGCCCGTGCGGGGTTAACCACCAGGTATGGGGTTTTATCCTAGGGATCCCCTAAAAATCCCAAGGAACAAGTTAGGCCACTGGCAATGAAGGAACCTTCCCTGGGGTAGGGAAGGTCAGCCGAGTGGTTACAAATTCCTTAGTGCAGCAGAGCTAGGATCAGGCTTGGGGGGTGTTTCCAAATTTGGTTACAAATTCTCCCCGCGGTTAACCCTTCCGTTTTATTTACGTGGAATGGGGGCTCCGATAACCATGGCCTCTGTTTAAGGTTCTTAGGCTGGACCATCAAATTCCCCCCGCGATTAACCCTTCCGTTTTATTTATGTGGAACATGGGCTCCGATAACCACGGCCTCTGTTTAAGGTCCTTAGGCTAGACCAACTTGGGCCTGCATTTATTTCTATCACCTCTTTTATTAGTAACAATATACAAATGATACATTACACTCTACAAGATATCATCTTATCTTGCATCATGTGATCACTTTGCCTAGAAAGAATTATTAATTTTAATTTAATGAATCATGGCCTGATAAAAAAAGAAACAACAAATTGCAAAGAGGAAGGGGAGAGTATTTCAATCAATTAATAAAAAAAATTAGCGTTTTACCCAAAATAAGGATGGAAATAGTGCCGCCCAATATAAAGTAATCAAATTCTTAGCACTTATATTTTAGTTTTATAAAACAAGCCTTTAAGCTTCGTTTGTTTCATGAAAAATAAATCATTTGAAAAATATTTTCCTAAAAAATGATCACTTGTATCGCTAAAAAAACTAATGAACAAAAACTCTGTTTCATCATCTACAAAAATGTTTAAATATATAAATTGCCATCGATAATGAAAATATTTTTCGTTAACTAATTATTTTAAGTGATACGAACAATCAATTTTGGGAATCAAGTCTTTGAGAACAAGACAAAGCCAAAAGCTCTACCCTCCCTCTCTATTTGTTTGGTGTCTCATCCAGTCAAAGATTGGGGCCTCAGAATTACTAGTCAAGCTGTTTTTTAATGCCTTTCTTCGTTCATGATTCAATATTCTGGTGCTCTAGGCATAGAGGAACATTTTCCAAATCATTATTTTTCGGCAAAACAGACGTAATCTTGGACTTTGAATATGTGGGCCTAATTAAGTGCCCAAGATCACCCATGAAGAAAGCATGGGCGGGCCAATATATTGTTGGATTCTTCTGTATAAAACAATGATTGGCAAATAAATATGGAGATAGAAATGAAATAAAAACAATCTAAGTAAGTTTGGAAATAAGAAATAACACGGTATAGGTGAAGATTTTCACATTGTACTGGAAAGCGTCTGAAAATTTAGTTTTTTTAGCTTTTAGGGATATAATATTCAGATCATAAAAATGGGGGTGGGCTTGGATACCTCTTGCCCAAAATCTGAGGTGCGAGAAAAAAATATTGGCCAAGGTCACCCACATCGAAAGAATTAGGGCCAACCCGCTTATTTGCGCGGGCTTGGCTTATGATTAAATCTATTCATCACATTTGGTGTCATTATCTTTTTCCTTTTTTTTGGTCAAGATATTTCTTTTATAACCTCTCAATGCTTCTTTATTATGTTATCCCCAGGAGTTAGGCTGGTTGAATACAGAGGCGGCCCGATTGTTAAGAACTATGGGCTGGGATTCACCCCTGGCGCGAGTTTTAAAATTTATATATAATGCCTTTCTTACAGGCTGCATTTATTTTGTAAAAAATAATTGATTTGGAGAATATTTTATTAAAAATAATCACTTACATCATTTGAAATAATTAGTTAATGAAGAATATACTTATTATAGATAATAATTTATGTCTAATTATTTTCGTAAACGATGAATTTTTTTTTCTATTATTCATTTTTGTAAGTGATATAAGCGATCATTTTTTAAAATATTATCGGAAATGTTTTTCAAATTATTAATTTTTTGCGAAATAAACGCACATTCATTTAAATTATAATAATTAGATCTACAAAACTATGCAAGAACAGCATGTGTTCACGTACTATTGTTGGTGTTAATCATCACGCCACATGACAACGCGGCTTTGCCAAATGCATATCGGAAACATCATGTCAACGCAGCATCTAACTAAAACAATATTAACGAAAGCTTTTATCGTGCCAAATGGACATCTCTTGAGGAGGTCGACAAAGGAAGAAGCTTTCAATTAACCCTCGAAAGTCTCGGATCGAAGGTAATTAGGAAAGTTAAAGTGATAGACTTGTTCATCTTCTTCATTCGAGGTCCGCGTGCGAACCACCGCACTTAAGTTTTCTCTTGTGATGACCGCTAAGAGCATAAGGCCCTTATACTTGGAAACCACGGCATCCCACGGGAGACTATTGGGTGGTTTTGAGAGTGATGATGCGCAATGCTAGGTCCGCTATCATTGGGCCAACCCAAGCCTCGATGGAGGCAACTAATCCGTCCACCGCAAGTAAGCAAGCCTTCCGGGATTTTTCTCAAGCGGAACTTTGGATACTTAAGTCAAAAAAAGAAAAGAAAAAAAGAACGTGAATGATAAGTTACTGAGAGAATGAAACTTAAATGGGATAAGAATGAGACATGTCATATAATGTTATCCAATCCAATTTTATTTGGACACTCTCGGGGAACATAAATCCCCCGGTCTGGGGACTGTGCAACCAGGTCAAGTCAACTCTTTTCGGTAAACCGATGTGAAGGTCTTTTTTTCTTCTTCTTTCCATTCACCTCTCTTCAACAAAATGAGAGAAAGGTCAATTCAGCCATCGGCACTTGACGGCACCTCGTGCTGGCGGAACTCACCTTTCAATTTGAGCGAGGTTATCGGCGGACTCTGACATCTGAAGCTCCTTTCAAATATTTCACGCGTCCATGACTATGTCGCCTCAGCTTCTTCCAAGTCGCCCCAAAGAAATCTCCGATGGACGGGGATGACGACGAGTGATTGAAGGGCAGAAAGCCATCGATGTCAAATGTACTGGTTAGGCGGACAACTGTCACATGAAAAAGGAAACGAAGAAAAGCAAAAGTACAAAAGATGTAAAGCAAAAGCAAAAGCTTTTCGGTCCCCATTTCAGGTTTGAGTGGGCAGAGGGTCATGGAAAATGTATTTTGACAATTGCCAAAGCTAATATTCGATTCCCAGAGTTTGGTGACTTTTTGACCAAAAAGAGGCTAGACCTCCAAAAATACGCTTTTTTTTTTTTTTTCTTTATGGGTTATAATCATCAAAGTATCCAATATCATTTGTATACAATATTCTTATTCTCTTTATATACATCTAGTCTTTATACACGTTTTAACTTAAGATTTTGGATTGACATGCTAATGTTACGCACCGGTAGTTAATTGATTGCGTAATAGCCCATGTGACGTTTAGTGAGTCGAGAACACACTAGGCCAGCCTTTCCTATTCTTGTTCCAAGGATGTATAGCATTAGCTCCTAATTAGTTTGTGTATAGGAGCTCTAACACCACTCATGAACTAGTTGTTTCATCCCTTATGCATCATTCACCTTGAACCTGGATGCCACTAGCTCTACTCACAAAGTTATGTGAGTACGTCTTGACCCTAATGCCACTAGCTATATTAACAAGAGTACGTGAGTATTCAATTCGTAACGTTATCGTTGCGGGCTGTTCTGTCACTTCTTTGATTTCCTAAACTATTAACACCCTACCTCGGGTCTTAATGGAATGATAACGCTTGGCCAACAAAATTGGCCATTGCACTCCATTGGTGGCTTTCCTTGATGGCTACCATTGGTCACTTGTGCTTTCCTTGACAAGTATGGCATCCAGAGCTAATTGCGTTTATAGCAACCCCTTTTCCACCCACTAGGCTTCTCTTGATTCCAGCAAACCAATGGAGATTTTTCTTATTGTTGAAAATGTGGTAGCAGACCCATCTTGAAATTCACCAATTGATCCATGAATATTTTTCCTATTTAGTGAGTAATTTGGTTTTTTTTTTTTTTTTTTTTTGTACCCCCATTGCCATTCTAGAAGCTAGATGACAGTAGCACTTTGTCTGAGCCCCTTTCACTCTCTACTTTTGTAGGACTAGGTAAACCATAGGTTTTTTTTTTTTTTTTTGAAATAACCCACCTATTGGAGGAATCATACTCTGATACTATCTATCATGGGTCAACAATTCCTTAATTGCGTGGTACCTAATAAGTCCAGAACACATTAGGCTAACCTTCCTTCTATAATTATTCTTAAGAACAATATGGTGAGTAACATCCTCATATCGAATCATACCATGCTCAACTTAGCTAGACATTTAATCTCTTGAGTGAGACACACAAACCATTTTAAGCATAACAACTAGTTTTGGTTTGCCATGATCTCATCTCCTAAATAGTTGATGCTAAGGGTGAGCATGATTTCCAAGTTGAATTGAGAACCAAAGAACCGGATTGGTGGATCCGGTTTGTTTCCTGGTTCGATTCCCAGTTCCTATAGGAATTAGAACTAGAACCAGGAACAGTGAACTAGGATCGGAATTGGATTGGGATTCCTAAACCTAAATTTATTTATGCCATTTGCTTTTCTTTTTGCCTTTTACCAATGAATTCATGGAACATAATGCTAATGGACTCCATCCATTTGTTTAATTGAGTTGTACATATTTGTGGATCAATTTAGTGAGCTCTTCGCAAAGAAAAATAAGAAATGAGTTCAAGTTCATTTCATATGATTTGTTATGTAATTTAGTGATATACCTATCGGGTTAAGGAGTAAAATTTGTTTTGTCTTCCCATTGCTTTATCATTCTTCCCCAAGCAAGTATTTTCTAAATAAGATATTTGGATAGTCTACAAGGACCTAAATTCATCTTTATTCTCTTTGCTTTGCTTCTTTCATGATTGTGGCTGCAACCTACTTGTGGTTTCTCTTAAAAGTATGTGGGATGAATGAAATAACCATGGGGAAGTCATAGAAAATTTGAATTGGACAATCAATACAATTTCTGTATGTTTCTTTTAAGAAGTTATTTTGCCACTCTTCCATTATTTTTAAGAAGCCAAACATGTCTAAGCTTGTTCATTATTACTACATTCATTTTCATTTTGTTTAACTAAAAATGAATTAAAAAAAAGAACCTATTGAATCCTGGAACCTGTAAGGAACCTGTAATAGGATAAGTTCTAGGTTCCAAAAAATGAAGAATCTGTACCCAAAAGTAAGTTACAACTTGGAACCACTCACCCCTAGTTGATGCATGGGAAACCAACTTTGCCTTCAGCGTTTTGCAAAGATATAACATTTTTGTCTTAGAACTCCAAATACAAATGCCACAATGCTAGTCTCATGAACTAGTTGTACTATCCCCTTTGCATCATTCACTTTTAACCTCAACACCACTAACCCCACTCACAAGAGTATGTAAGTATAGGAGAATTCCTATGTCACTACAGTCCATGAAACAAATGTTCTTAGCTTATTTTAAGTGTACATCCTTGTTCGTCAATTTTCACAATTGGATTGGACATTCTAATAATAATAATCCAAAAGATCAAACATATCAAGAAGGTCGTAACAAGTTGATTTAGCATAAAATTCCACCTATTGGTTTATCGCATAATAATACGAGATTTTGCTTAGCAACTTACATAGGCAAATCTCCATACATCACCACTCTAGGTCGATGATCAGCCTTAATATCTTGGAAAGCACGACAAAAGTACAAGGAAAAGATGGACCACGGAGGTGTCAAATCCTTGGCCTCTTCCAACATTATTGAGCCGAAAGAGGGGATACTTTTTACATTTACCATAGCCATGTCCGTTGCTCCTTAGGCACACCGTTGAATGCTTGTCATGTTTCCTCATCAAGTGGGATAATTACGAAAATCGCCAAATGATGTAACCCTATAACGCCTCTCATTCTCTCTCCCTCCTCCTCCTCTATATCTCTCTCTCTGCTCATATGACCTCCAGCCATGGAAGTTGGCCGTGTTCGAGCTTGACGGTGGCACAGTTCCTCGGGGTGGATGGTGGTCAATGCCGCCTCGGACTCTCTGCGCGATATTTGTTGACAGGAGCAAGAACGCAGAGCTCAGGGCAGATCTCATGTGAGCTTGCCGGCCGGTCGCTGTTGCGGATCATTAAGAGAGAGAGACTTGTCAACAAACTGATTTTGACCAACATATACTTATCATGCTTGGTTACGAGTTATAGTTACGATGTTTCAAAAAAAAAAAAAAAAATCGTAACAAAACATTGCAAAACTACTGGTCGCAAATTACTATAAAGGAAAATCAAACCCACACGATTGCCGGAAAAAAATGGGAATTAAATTAGTATATAGAGAGGAGGCGATATTTTTCTTCATTCCTTATTGAAAAAAATATATTTTTAATTGATAAATTATAAGTTACGAATGTTACTCATGGGCAAAATTTTACCAGAATTAAGGGTGCATTTGTTTCACAAAGAAATAAATTATTTAGAAATTACTTTTCTAAAAACGTTCTCTTGTCATGTTCACAAAATGAATGAATCAAAAATACTTTCATGATCCATGAAAATATTTAAAATTAAATTATTTTCAATAATGATAACAATTTCTCATTGACTGATATTTCCAATAATATAAGTGATAATTTTTTGGAAAACATTTTCTAGATAATTTACTTTTTGTAAAATAAATAGAGCCTAATGGTCATGTTTTCCTCATCCTTCCTTCCACCAATTTCCATTTGCGAGTTTTCTTTTAAAAATATCCAATGCCTAAGATTCCGTTTCTTTTCAAAAAATGATTTGAATATATATATATTTTAAATGATTGTTTATATGGCATATATATTATATTTAGATAACGAAACTTGTTTTCATATCGACATAAATTTATATTTAAATATTTTCATGAATGATAAAAATATTTTTCAATTTTTTTTGAGCATCGATTTTAGAAAATATTTTCAATTCATTCATTTGTGCGGAACAAGTAAAACTTTAATAAGTAAAAACCAAACATATTTATCGCCTATCTCTCCCCCTACTATGCACACAAAACTCACCTCCGCCACTGCAGCCGGCGCCGTCTCCCCCCCGGCGTCACGCTGCTCTCAGTCGCCTCCGAGTCCTTCAACCACCGCCGCCTCCTTTCCCACCTCCTCTCTCTTCTGTCCAATAGATGATGCTGTCCAGACAGAATGTGCTCCTCTACTTTCTCCCTCTGCTCTCTTCCCGATCCGATCCCCCCACTATCTTCCAAGAGTCGTTTCCTTTCTTTCAGTGTTTCCCTGTCGCCAATCCTATCGAACATATTGCACGGGTGCATACAAATGGAAGTTCCGCACGTGAAAATAGCCGTACCCCCTAAAATTAGACTTTTGTCGTAGCCTTAAAAGCAATGGTAACGAGAAGTGAAAACTGATTTCTGGTAGGTCCAATTGTAAACCCAGTATTATACTTAGTGACTTAATCGATCCCTAAACTAACACTCGATCCAGATTTCCGTACAAATTTCATATTTAAACTGGAATCTAGGGGAAAAGAAAACTTATTAGATGCCGGGGATTAACACATGGTGTTTGCGTAAAATAAACTAATAAGTAAATTGAGGGGTACTTATAGAACAGTGCTTGTCCTATTTTTGTTCAATTTGCGTCCTTATTTCTTGTTTTATGATGAATTTGGTCCACAAACTAATATTGGTAATGATTTTAGGATGAAATTCACACTTTCATTGTTATAAATATGCTGACTAACTAATAGAGCACTATATGTGGCGACAATGTATTATATGTAACAATGTGAAAATACATAACCTAAGCATGAAGTTATAATGATACAATTTGATCCATGTAAGACTAATGCAAATAGAGAAAAATTGATAATCCCACTAGCATTCGCATTTGAATGCTAACTAAGAATTGGAGATCAACATGCTACGTCATCTTATTATATATAAACAATGAAAAAATTGATAATCTGAGACACAATGAGATTTCATACACATGTTAGTCAAACTTTTGATATGAGTACTCAAGTAATCTGTTTAGGAATAAGCGACTACTCAAATGTTGGGACATGACTAGAGATTAATCCTGAGAATAAAATCGAATGGTACCAATGGTACAAAATATCATTTTAGTGATTTTTTTTTACACTATTAGTAACTATAGACTAGTATGTAAGATTGATCCTCCTTCAGATATGAGATTGTTTGGAATTGATTAAGAGAGAAACCAAATATTTCTCATGCCTTATCCGTGCACCCAATTGCAGTATATAACATGAGATGTTCGATTATTTGGGATGTGTTGGATCTATATGCGCATCAAGTTCATGTGGTACATGCAATCATGTGATTCCTAGGTCAGGTCTTAGTCTCCCCAGTCCCATGGAACATGTGCATGGACCTTTCAGTGCCCTTAATATTCAACCTATTCGGATGGTTGTACCTCTAGTAATATTCCCTTTTTGGCATTATGCTTGGAATAATTGGAGTTCATTTGTTCTCATTGGAAAAAAGTAACTAAATTTTTTTTGTCCCGAGTAGTTTGTCCTGGAACACAGCAGTCTCCATCTTTCTCTGATAAATATGCGTCTTACTCCTGCTTCTTGGACTCACTTCCATGTGCAGATTGGCAAAAGATACCAAGTGGGAGGTTGCCGACTTCTTTTCCCCCTTATTTTTCTTGTCGCATTAGGGATTCTAAGATAGGATGTAATCTGTCGAGGCAAGACCTTACCTTAATTTTTTTATTGTTAGAAGCAAAATGGAGCGAACGAATATGTGATTTAAGCGTATCAAAACAACATCCGCATTAGGTAGTTTGCATCTCCATATCTACTTAGTCCTGTAAAAGAAAAGTTATGGAAAGATTGTACGAGTAATTCTCGATTTGTAGACCTTTTTTATGGCAGGAACTTAGACTAAGCATAATCTATATGAAAAAAAAAATTGAGATTTGAGGCAACAAAATTTAACAAAATAATCCAACCACGGGCAGCTGCTTTCGTTGAGAGTCTCTCCTTCATCGCTGAGGTCAAGAGTTCGAAACTCACGTTTGCTAATGCGTTGTAAGTGGGGGATCATAGTGTTGGGGTCTTATGCTAGTTTCCCCCAAAATATAGTCGCTGCTAAAGTTTGAAGCTGCTGTCGAGTGCAGTGGAGGACCTTGTGACCCCGAATAGCGTAAACAAAAGGGGGCTCAGGCGAATCTCGGTTCAAAAAAAAAAAATTAACAAAATAAGAAACACTTTTCTTGTGATTATGACAAAATGTAGAGGATCATATCATCATAACACTAACAATCAGACTCAATGTCGCATGAAGGAAGACATTTGAAGTTTCGAAACGAAGATGATATAACTCCCGTTATTCTTATGCAAACTAACGGCAATGAATTTCTATAAGCTTAGTCTTCTCGTAGTAAACATCATCATGTGCAATCGAATTAATCACCCCATTATCGCATATTGACGGAAGCTTGATAGCACTCACCTTATGCTCAATAACATAACAAACGAAGCTCTGAGTAAGAGAAGAATGTGTCTACGTTTAGTTTTGCACATAAACAAGATCACTGGACAAGCACCATCATGGTGGTGGGTTGAATTTTCCAAGATTTGATTTGCAAGAAGTAGGTCATAGGTTCGATTTCCCAGTTTATCCTCGATATCGTGAATTGGACTTAGGCGTTTCATCAATTGTGAGCTCCCACACTTAACATTGTCATAAGGCATGGGTGATGAGCTCGCCAAGTGGACAGTGATGCGTGGGCTAAATTTGCAGCATTGTAATAATGGAAAAAGAAAAAACCTCTATATCGATATAAGGGATTAATCCTGCAAGACTCCGGTCAATCAGACAATTTTACAAATTTCTTGAGAATCAATAATCGATAAATCACCAAAGAGAACACAATCTTACTTGTCCATTAAAAACTTATAAACTTCTGTTATGATATAGGATTATGAATAAGGTATACGATAAAATGTATACGATAAAATGTATTTGAGCATGCCGATTCGAGAATGATGAATTGCTCCCGTCTATCTCTCCGAGACTCCTTACATAAGATTCCAAGAGGACGGGAGGGGACGACAGAGCGTTGGGAGGTTTCATCTTTGGCATTTCCTTTGGGCGAATCTATAATTACTACTTTTATTAAAAAGAAATCTCCCGGTGAGAGGGCAGAAGAAGATAGTACTTTGAAACTGGGGACGACTCAAATTACTCACGTTCCTTTCAAATGGGCACCGGACTTTCCGGGGAAAAAGGGCATGTCGAGTGGTTTATGCACCTTTGTCTTTACAGTCTTTTTAACATCTTCTTTTCATTGAAAGTTGAAACTTTTTATTTTTGTAGTTTGTGGATGATTTATGGATTATTTTCTCTGAAATTACGAACTGATCATTTATAAACGACTAAGACTATGCGATTCATGCATACATCATAAGGAAAATTATAGACTTACAAAATTGCCTTTTTCCGAGCTAATACCATTAAAAACTACAAATTAATATACATGCGATGAATTTATATTAAGCTAATTTTTTAGTCATCAAAAACCTAAAAACCTACCATAGTGACATATTTACCTCTGTTAACTTCCGTCCAATTTTACGGTGAAATTACCGAGCTGGATGACAAACATGGCAAATCCATGTGGAATTTCATATCACTTAAGGGTAAATTTATTACAAGTATACTAGTTTATAATTTTTGGAGAAATTAGTTTGGAGTAAACTTGTTGCAAGAATATTAGTTTTGAATTTTTCATAATATCAACTCTATTTTGTTTTTCATTTTCTAAGCATAATTTGACATAACTATTGGAGGCTGTGGAGTACAAACAACTAACATCAATTAATGATACGATTTTATTCAAATAATCTCACTCAACTTTTCTGGACCATCATCATCATTACAGAATCTTCGATCGCTATGGATAGTGCAAGAATGCTCAAAACATTTAGTCCCTGGGAAACTAAGTAGTTTTGCCTTTTCTTTTTTCAATTATCTAATCTCAACTAGTAATGAAATAAGTGCTTCATTAAATCCTTGTACTTGTCGTACGCATCGTTGATGCTACAAACATTGAAAGCTGCTTGGTCTTTTGCCTGATTGCTATAGTGACACGTCAAAAGTGTAAAAAATATAAATAATGGATGTTTTTATTGACGAGGTCTCCAAAACACTTGTTAAATTTACTTACTAAAGAAATAATTCGAATGCAATGTCCTTAGAAATTAAAAACTTTCTTGTTATATTGCTAGTTTTACATGCATATTTCTTGGCTATGCATAAGGTAAATAAGATTATTAATTGTGGTGCTTGAAATTAAATATATTTACATTCAACAAGTTTCTAAAATTTTGGGTAGGAGCAATTGTAGTAATATTAATTCGAATCAACTAGAAACTGGCAATACTTGCATAGTACTCAACACAAATGGTAGTTGTGTGGCAAGATGGAACTTGTAGAGCCAATAGTTGTTGTGACTGCTGAGTTTAACGATATACAAGTTCAATCTCCTTAAAAGTATGGATGTAACATGGGCTTTACTATATCTGTGATATAGGAGATTGTGTTTAAGAATTCTTGTTGAGTGGTTGAAGATGCAAGCGGAGTTGGCTTTTTGATGAGGTCCATTATCATGGTGAAGTTCAATTGTTGTTTAATTTTGGAAGATGTCTATAGCAATAGAGTCAATGAGAGATTGTGGGATAATCATAGTAAAGTTCAGGTTCCGACGTAACTATAGTAACTTGGTTTCAACATCGAGTTAAGGTGGAGATTCATCAAAATTATGCCTCGAATTTGAGGTTGTGAACAAAACTTGATCCAAGTTGAATTGTGTGGAAGCCTAACCACATGAAAGTCAAAATCAAATGCCATGACAATAATTGTCCAAAAAGTCCTGAACTTATTTCATGATGGCCAATTTAGTCTTAAATCCTTTAATTATGCCAATTTAATCATCAACCTTTTAATGATTTGTCAATTTAATCCTAAACATTTTAATTGTGTCAATTTAGTTTAAACCTTTTTAAGTATTTGCCAGTATAGCTCTTAACCTTTTGTGATTTGTCAATTTAGTCATTTTGACGAATTTTGATTAGAATTCATTGACGTGGACATCGATTGACTATCTTATGTGGCATGGTAGGTACGGACTTGAATGATTTTTGCATTTTTATATTTTTTGAAATTTTTTCTATGTTTTTTCTTTTCTTCCTTTGGCCAGTAATTGGCCATGGCCAACAACCTACCATAAGTGAAAGGAAAAGAAAGGAAAAAAAAAGAAAAAAAAAGGGAAAATTTCATAATTAAAAAAAAAATTGTCTATGTTAGCATCTGTTATGCAACATAGGCTAGTTGGCGTTCATGTTAGCGATATCTGACCAAAATTGATTGAAATAACTACATTAGTAAATCATTAAAAGGTTTTTGGACTAAATTAATAAATAAGGTTTAAGAATTAATTGACATAATTAAAATGTGTAGGACTAAATTAGCGAATTGTCAAAAAGTATAAGACTAAATTGACATAATTGAAAGGTTTAAGACTGATTTGGCTGTATATTATAGGTTTAAGACTTTTTGGATAATTTTTATAATATGGAAATGTTTTTTCTTATGGATAATACCAAGAAGGAAAGTTTAACCGAGACTTTGTAGGGGAAGCTTTTTATGTTGTTTTGGATTGGTGCGGCCGTGAGTAATTTTGCTTGGTACGTAAACCAAGGCAGAGCATCTTGGTGTAATTACATCCTAAAATCACTTAATAAGTATTTGAAGCCCATGATCTAAAAGATATATATATATATATATATATATATATATATATATATATATATATATATATATATATATTGTGTGTGTGTGTGTGTGTGTGTGTTTTTTTTTGGAAATTGGAAAGATTTTTTCGTGAATTATTTGAGGGAAAACAATTGAGTTGTTTGACCACCTGCCACGGTGGCTTTGCTGGATAAGGCTCCGTTGATCCTTGCTCTCAAGGTGAGGGGTTTGAAACCTAGCGGAGGCGCTTGGTGCCTTAATCGCTTGCATGGGGTGGTGGTTCCCTCGTGCGGCCCCAGAGTTTGCCCGCCGGCTGCCGACTGTACGGGTTTCCCTAGGTCATCAAAAAAAAAAAAAACAATTGAGCTGTTTGATATAATTTGGATTTGGAAGTTTGCCCGCCACGGCCGAACTGTACGAGTTTCCCTGGGTCATCAAAAAAAAAAAAAAAACAATTGAGCTGTTTGATATAATTTGGATTTGGAAAACATTGAAGGTTGTAATCTTTATTGCATTACTTGATCTACAGTAAAATCTTGTATTGCTTTTCCCATAGAATAAATCACACCAACTAAACCATGTGATAGTTTTTGCTTATTATTGTAATTGAAGATAGAAGGATATGTGGATTGCACAACTTATACTCAATGAGGACAATAACTAAAGTTCGCACTCAATGGATTACTAAGAATAGCACCCAAAAAAAGAAGAAGTCTTAAACCAATTATGTTGGTGGTAATTCAGTCATGAATCTTTTAATTAGATCAATTGAGTTTTAGAGCGTTGACAAAAATGTCAATCGTCTTATATGAAATGGTCAGCGTTGATGTGGATATTTGTAAATAATATTTTGAATTTTTGAAATTTTATTTCTTATTTTCAAATCTATTCTTCACTTTTCCTTTAATGGCCGAGAGCTAACAAGAGCTGTTGGCCATGACCAAGGGCCACAAAGCTCTCGACCAAATTGAGCGAGGGCATCATGACCCTCACTCATACCTAGTAAGAGCACAAGAATTGGTGGGGGTCATGGCACTCTCACCTAGCCTAGATCTAGCGAGGGCATCATAGCCCTCACCATGCCCTCATTGACTATTGCAAGGTCGTCACAACCCTCACTAAACTTGGGCAAGGGCCGTGAAACACTCGCTGTGCCCATAAAGGGCATCATTGCCTTGTTGTGGCGAGCAAGGGTCGGCCAACGGCCCTTGCTAGGCCCTTAGCCAAAAAGAGAGAGTAAAGAACATAAAAGAAATTAAAAAATAAAAAAGCAAAAATATTATAAAATATTATTAAAAATGCCCACATCAGCATCGATCATATCACATAGGATAACAATGCATCTGTGTCAACGATTTCCAATTAAAATTGATTGGTGGATTGAATTGGTACAAATACAAAAGGTGTAGCAATAAATTGACCCAATTAAAAGGGTTGACACTAAATTTACACAAATGCAATAGTTTTATGACTTTTTCGATACTTTTCCTGAGAATTACCGTTGCAATGAGTAGGAGCTTGATCTAACCAATGACCGACTCATCATCTATATTATTCTTCCTCTCCAAAGATCGCACAGGACATTCCCTTTAGGAGTGATTAGTTTCCAGTTCGGTTCGGTTCTACCAAAGAACTGGTCACTCATTTAACATGAAGATGAAATTAAAAATGAAAGAGTGTGAGAGATTTCGGCTTTTCTTTGGCAAAAAGAAAGAGGTTCAACCAATCAATTAGAGAAATCTTCCATGCTTTTCTCTGGCAAATTTTGGCTAGCATGATTGAAGAAATTAATTCCTTCAGACTGCGTAAAAAGGGGCAACAAATATGGTAGTCATCAAAGAGGGAAAGTAAAGGAAATTGTCTCCATTTTATTTTGGAAAAATCTAGTTGTGAGGGAAAGAGCATATAGAGAGGGATATTCTCTTTAGAAGATAATGGGAAAGGTCAGAGGGAAGGAATTAAAGGAAAATATGAATAAAAAGAAAGAGGCGAGAGATTTAAGAACTAATGAGAGCGAAGCAAATCAGTGAGACTATTCATGCCTAAAATGATGGAAAAGTGGCAAAAGAACTTCTTAAAAGAAACATAAAAAACCCTATCGACTGTCAACTTCACATTTTTCTAACATTTGGATAATTATTCATCTATGAGTTCTCCATGGTTATTTTATTCATCCCACGTTCTTTTAAAAGAAACTATAAGTAGGTTGCAGCCACAATCATGAAAAAATGAAAAGAAAGAGAACAAAGATGAATCTAGGCCCTCTAGACTATCCAAATATCTTATTTAGAAAATAGTTGCTCAGGGAAGAATGATAAAGCAGTGGGAAGACAAAACAAATTTTACTCCTTAACCTAGCTTGTATCTCACTAAATTTCATAACAAGTCATGGGAAATGAACTCAAATTCATCTCTTATTTATTTTTGCAAAGAGCTCACTAAATTGACCTACAAATGTGCACGACTCAATTAAACAAATGGATGGAGTCCATTAGTGTTATGTTCCGTGAATTTGATGATGGAATTCCCATAAGAACCAATATGCATTGGTAAAAGGCAAAATGAAAAGCGAAAAGCAAAAGAAAAGCAAAAGAAAAGCAAAAGGCAAAAAAGAAGAAGCAAAAGGCATAACAATTTTAGGTTTAGGAATCCTAGTTCGGTTCCGATTTTGGTTCCTATAGGAACCTGGAACCAAACTGAGAACCATATACATATGAAGTCCGCTTCGGTCTAGTTTTTCTTTGGAAGTGGGAACCGAACTGTTTGAACACCAGTTTCAATTTTAGGAATCGGAAATCGGACCTAACCGGCCAGTTCGATCTAGTCCGAATGATCCCCAATTCAATTGATCCGTCTTGCTCACTACTAATTTTCTCCTAAGCAATTTCTCGCAAATTCCGATCATCAACAATGTAGGCGAGACACTACAAATTTTGTACCGCAAGAAGTGCGAGGATCAAAACTCCCTTTTAAGTCAGATTATAAGAACAAGATTTGTCGCAAGCCTCCCCAACTACATTACATGTAGTATATCGGAGCTGATCAGAAAGGTGAATTCGCCGTCAAAAACTCGTTCGGCATTCTCCCATCTCCTCCCATTTTGGATAGTATTTCCCCTTCTATCGATAGAGAAAAAGGTGGGGAGCATAGGACGTACTGATAGCTTTCTTGCAGGGTTTTCCATATACGGAGAGACCCAGCAAATGCAAGACTGCGAAGACTTTTCAACGACCCAAGTCGACTGCGTTCACTGATTGAGGCCTATCTCTTTCCATGCAAGACCAGACCCACCATGTCCTTGCTCCCTTTTTGACGCCTAGTTCTCCGTTCACGTGATTTTGCCAGGAGAGCCCCACTCTCATCTCCATAGCTGTAACCAAATATCACCAGCAACCCCCCCAATAAAAAAACGTTAGACACCCACATTTTCTAGTCCTTATTCCCAAACTGATAGGACTGACATAAAAAAGTTTGCACCATCCTTAGTCTTTAATCCTCCCAAAGTTCCTAATGACGTTGGAAATTTGATTTGCTGCTTGGACCAGCGATGAGATGATTTCTCAATAGTGGCCCTGGCCGACACTTTGTCCATATCTGCGAAGCCTCTATTTATAGGTTTCATGACTCCGGCAGGGGCATATCAAACCGTTCTCCTCTTCAGAGGGAGGACCTTCCATCTGTAGCAGTTCATAAGTAGAGAGTCTGCAGCATCTGCTTCGGGTCCCCTTGGTTCATTCGTGGAGTAGCTATGGCCAAAATACCAGGTCCCACCTCATCCGCATTGCTGCTTCTGCCCTTGGTCATCTTCCATTCTTGCCTTGTTCAAGCTTCTGGCGGCACTTCAGCTGCAAAAACAGGCCGAGAGGCAATCGAAATAGTAATCGGTGGTGGCGGCATCTCGATTGGCTCCCCCCCTGCTCCTGGCCCGGAGAGTGGGTATTGCCCTCCTTCTCCCCCTCCCCCGCCCCCTCCAGAGCCTGTATGCCCACCAACACAGGCACCATCGCCTCAACCTCCACCTCCACCGCCACCTCCGCCTCCGCCTCCGCCTCCACCTCCGCCATCACCGTCACCGCCACCACCTCCGCGATCGCCGTCGCCTCCACCTCCACCATCGCCGTCACCACCGCCACCTCCACGATCGCCGCCGCGTCCACCTCCAACTCCACGTCCCCCACCGCCAGAGCCGGCTGGATATGGTGTATCAACCAATACAGGATTTCAAGAAGCTCATAAGCAAGGGCAACTGCGACCCTAAGAAAGTCACTGCGACCTGGAATGGCAAAGGAGAAAAGATCTGCAATTACACGGGCTTCACCTGTGCAACTGTACCCGGCTACAAGATGAAGGGTCTCGCCGGCGCTGACTTCAATGGCTTCGGCTTCTGCAATGACAAGGGACGGCTCCCTATCGACAACTTCATTCAGAAACTACCCGATCTCGTATTCTTTCATACAAACTCCAACAACATTACCGGTCGCATCCCCTCCAATATTTCCAAGCTCAAGTATTTCTACGAACTCGACTTGAGCAACAACAAGCTACGAGGAGCATTCCCACTGACCGTTCTAGGCGCCACCAGGCTCACTTTCTTGGATCTCAGGTTCAACAACTGATTGGACCGATACCACCGCAAGTATTCACTCTGGACCTTGAAGTTCTCTTTCTCAACAACAACAAGTTCAATGGGACAATTCCGGAAAATCTCGGTAAAACACCCGTAAGTTATCTCACCCTAGCCAACAACAGGTTCACAGGCCCAATCCCTCGAAGCATAGGGCAAACTTCAGAGTCGTTGCTAGAGGTGCTGTTCCTGAATAACAAATTATCGGGTTGCCTTCCGTATGAGATAGGACTTCTGAAGAAAACCACTACTTTCGACGCCAGTATCAATCAGTTGACTGGTCCCATACCACTTTCCTTCGGCTGTCTGCAGCAGATGAATCAGCTAAACTTGTCGTATAACCATTTATACGGGCCAGTACCTGAGACGGTGTGCGTGCTGCCGAAGCTGAGTGCACTAACACTGAACAACAATTACTTCACACAGGTTGGGCCGGAATGCCGGAAGTTGATCTTGAAAAAAAAGCTAGATGTAAGGATGAACTGCATTTTAGGTCTTCCATCACAGAGATCTACGGCAGAATGTGATGCCTTCTTCTCCAAGAAGGTAAAGTGCCCAAACGAGGCGTCAATGAGATATGTCCCCTGCAAGATTAGTCAGTCAAATGCCGAGGATGCCTCCAAAGGGTCAGTGACACCTGAGATCGCCCCAGCACCATCACCTTCTTATGCGGCACTCAATAGGAACCGATAGCAAGTAAAGTTATTAGACAGGGCTAAAGTAAATGTCATGTGGCTTCTGCCAGAAAAATAATGGGGCACAGCAGCTTTCTGTACTTAGTTTTTTTAATATTTGCATCATGCATTGTAACTGCAAGCATGTAAGTTCCTCGTGAATTTTAAGTATCATTTGAGTATAGTAAATTAATGCAGTTGAAGTTGTCGATTTGCATAGAGTCGAGTAAACTTTCGTAGATCTATTAACTTGACTATCGAGAGACCTGAAAAGATAATATAATCAAACAAAAGAAAAACACAACCTCTCTGTTATCAAACAAGAGAGTGAATAGAAATGGGGAGGACCTTTGTCTAGAAGGACCCTTTGTCTATTAGTACAGTAGCCACATGGTCAAGTAAATCATGATACACTACAAATTCAAGATCCTGCAAGAGAAAATCCAAAAGCCTAAAGAAAAAAACAGGATAAATGTAGCACCCACAGTCGACCCTGTTATTAAGGACTTCGGAAGAAATACATGCAACTATTATTCCATGACTTTACAAATTCAGTATCCACAGCAGAGAGTACAACATTAAGCAATCAAATGCAAAATACATCATTTATGTCAAGCTTAAACTGACGATGGAAGAGATGGGATTTTGTATTTTACTCCACAAAATTTGTTTGGACTTTGCTAACTAAATGCTCTCCATAGCATGCTCTTCCAAACTTCCTGGTTCCACCGGTTCTCCCCACACAGACATCTAAAGGCTCCACCTGGACATCGAGATTGGGCTGTTTGTAAAACATTAATTAGTGTTCAGAAAAGAGCTGGATTCAACAAAAAGAAATGCACAAAGGAGATTCCAGTCAAGAAATTAACCTCATAAAAGTATGCTACACAGACTCGATATCTTGGGCAACTATTAATTATGCGATGCAATGTTGGGTCATATAAGCCATTGGACCAAATCTGCAGTTGTCCAGACCAAAAATTGATTTGCCAATCCAGCACAAAGTCAGAAATGAACATCAAGGAGTCTTCTTCCCCAAGTTTATACCTTAAGCATGTCGCCTATGTTGCAAACAAATGTTCCTGGAATAGGAACAGCAGAGATCCACTCACCAGAGAGGTTCTTGACCTTCAAAAACTCACCCAGATCAAAATGAACCTAATAGAGGAGCTATGAAGTTTTGATAACCGAAATGCGTGGCAGGTTTTCACTGAAAAGGTGTAATACTGATTGTAATTTATTACAGAATGTGATCTGATACCATTCAAGATTTAAACCTTCTCACTCTTTCTGCATGATCTAACACCAATAGAATGAGATGACAATAACAACAACAAACTAAGCAGAGAATCAATCAAAATGAGTAACATGAGAAATTTATATTGCAGTGGCAACCTATGGGATGACAAAAATGACCATGGTTGTGCAGCTGCTCTGAACATTAAAGAAACTACTTAACAATCGGGATAGATAGACCCAAACATATTCTGATGATCAAATCTAAATCCATTTTTGTCAACGTCAATCATCTATTGAAAGCCTCCTTGGTTTGGTCTAAAGAGGATATTCCAAATTCCACTTGGCCATTATTAAATTGACTGCAATCTTTGTCTTGGTGGGAACTAGCATGGCATCTAATTTTCCTTTAATCCAAACCAAACAACTAAATGTTGCATTTACTGCCAAATTTGATATATTATAAATGTTGTGAAAAGCATTATGGCAACTTGAGATGTTACTTATAAGTTCTAAAGAGTGAAGTGTTCCATAATGAAAAGCTAATATCAATTTCTAAAAGTCAAAAGGAGAAGAAAAACAAAAGTTAAAAGCAAAGCCACACCAAACATACACTGCCATTTGGAATGACCAACAGCCTGGACTAGAAAACGTACTCATGCATGTCATCTTGAAATTCCAAGAACAGACTTCTCTAAGGAATTAGCAGAACAATTTGAATCAATTTAATACTTAACTCAGTCTCACTTGTTCTGTAATTACTCTTTAATGATTAAGAACTCATTTAAAATATCAAAACTAAAACATTAAAAGAAATTGCAACTGTACCTGAAGAGCAGTGATGTCATCCTCCTGATTCACCAGAGTCAACAAACCCGTAACATAGCATCATAACCAATATTTCAAGTATGAAATCCTCTAAAGACTCAGAAAGTTACCATAATCAGTGCGCACTCCGCTGTTTGCTTCATGCACAAGAAGAAAAGAAAAGAAAAACCTCATGAGAGACTACAGTAATGAAGAATTCTAGAGTACAATCATTGACAATGAATTAACTCGCAATGAGAGGACAAATGTATCGCCATCCAATGTCATTTTTCCAAGGCCATTTGCTTTTGATGCACCTGGACAACCGATTATACGCAATACCCAAAATGGATCTCCAGCTCTTTGACCTTCAAATTCATTTGGGGATCTGCCTAATGCTAATGCAATACCTCTCATGATCTTTCTTGAAAGTTCTAGGAACAATCAGAATCATGTGTACAAAAATGATGGATAAGAAAAGTATTGACAGAGAACCACTAATCAAGAGTCTATACCAGTGCAAAGGCTAATGTATTCCTCCATGATTGGCTTTAAATCTGAAGGATTAATTGGCCTGCATTGGGGACAAAAAAAAATGCATTAACACATTCCAGAATAAATCAGAAACATGTAACTCAATCCAAAACAAGCTATCATATACCTGAATGTTAGCAGTGTTAAGAGATGTGCAATGAATTAAATGAAAAGGCTGAGCTTATGGAAGAAATAATATCTATAATTTTCATCTTAGGACTCCATCTCAAGTTTAGTTTGCTAAAACGATGAATTCCAGACATATTTCCTACTCATATGTGCATTTCATTGAACAATCATTATATTAACTAGTGTTGGAATAAAAGAACAAGGAATGGCAAAGTGATTGATCAACATGGGACCTAAGTTTATACATAATGCCACTGCCCAATTGCCACTGTCCATTTGCTCAGTTCAGTTTGATGACATTGACATGATGATGGACCTAAGGAAAACAAGCATGGCAAGTACTGAAGTTTCTTATGATCAATACTTGCTGCTGATGAAGAACAGTTAAAAGGAACAGTGCTCTTGTCAGGGTACAACCTTGATCGCGCCCCCTGATCGCTCCCCCGCATGGCCACTAGACCAAATGTCTAGTGACACGGTTAAAGGGGCTACAAAATAAGAGACGTAGACAATTTATCTTAGGTTAAGAGTTCTTGATTCAACATACCACTGATGACATCCTTCCATGACCTTGCCAAGTTCTCCATACATCCCTTGCCTCACTTCTCTGCAACACTGCTCCAAATATATCACATTTTAAGCCATTGCAGTGGGAGGGAGATAACAGCGTGGGATACAGCAGCAGAATACTATGATAACAGCTCAGTATCATCGTCCCAATACCAGTGCAGGCTCCACATTCAGTGATATGGATCCCCACCTAAAGGACTATATAACTGCACAATTCATAGTGGAATAACATTGACATAATTTGTATGAGTTTCATGCAGAGAAATTCTGTTCGCTTGAATTAAAGATTGCCTAAGACTTTCACAGATTGAACAGTGCTAATCAAAACACTCCACTTCAATGGAGCTAAACAAATTATCCAAGAAAAAAGGCATCCTGGAAAACACGGATGCTTTTAATGATTAGAGAACCCTACCATACAGGGACAAGTCATATGATACCAGGGAACTGTTACTGTCGGATCAACATGATATAATAATCTTGTACTTAATGCAAGTATATCTGAGCAACAAGCAAAACATTGGTGAAGCAACCTACGTCAATGGCCCCGTGCATGTCAGGTACATCTTTTGTGATATTTTCACGAAGTCTCTGGTATCCCCTGCAAAAAAAATGTTAAAGTCACGTTTAAGCTAATTAGCAATTCACCTGGAAACTAGTATAAACTTGCAATATTACATGATTATAATCTTCCTAGGAATGAAAAAGCGGAAAAATCGTAGAAATACGGGTATAGGGAGGTGTAGTGACCAGAATCAGATCATGATGCTGGAGAGAGGTTTTGCATGACCATTTTTTTTTTTTTTTTTTTTTCTGTATACTGGCCAAGCTACTTTACCATCAGTATCATATGGGAATGACAATTGGCAGGTCATTGAATTCCTCGAAGCACCCTTTTTGGAAGCTTATTTTGTTTTGCTAATTAAGTAAAGCTGTGTATTCCTCACCACTCACATGTGGGAGGCAAACGTCTGGGGAGCTTATTTTCTAAAGCTTAACTATAGGACATGATATTCTTTCTGATTTATTTGAATCAGTGTTTTCTTTGTAATTTGATCCCTCTGTTCATGTTCTACAACAAGCCAAAATTATTAACAGTTCATGGACATCTTGCTGCATAGAAAATTTAAGATAAGAGAACACAGCTTGTGATTCTATTTGATGCTTCCATCCCATGTTCTACAATAAAGTAAAACTTATTAACAATTCATGTGCATTTAACTGCATATCAAATTAAAGAGAAGAGAACACAGCTAGTGATCGATCTAAAGTTGACAATCGTCAAAAGGACATTTCAAGAATGCTAGGGAGTCTAACCTGTATCCTGCTGCTGGAGTCATCTTGATCTTCAACTTCTCTTCAAAAGGAAGTTCGAAACTTCGTGCGTCAAGAACCTTTTTAATGAGGGAGTCGGGAATACCATGGCCCTTCTGGTCAATGACAAAGTTTACACACTTCCACATCACTGACAAATAAATGAGGAAGCACGCAATATTCGTGCTTTTTTCCCCCACTGAACTAAAAACACGACAGTTTTTAACAGCAACATGCTTTATTATGTAATTTCTGCGATTGCCATGCCTAAAACTCCATTTGAGTTTTAAGTTCCCATTCCTCACTCTACAAACTCAAGTAAACTGACAAAAACAAGCTCCCGCAATAATATTGTACATATTATCAATGAAAAGGCCTAATTAAACAACCTTTTGCCCTAAAAAAACTCTTAACATGTCAAGAATGGGTCTATCAGGAGACCGACCCACAATGCACATCAAACATACTTCTTAAAAAAGACCAGATGAATCAACAGAGGCAAGACATTCAATACAGCTTATACTGGGATCATTAACAGCTGAACACGAAAACAAGTTCGGATGCAACCACGTGTTCACGCGTTCGGCAAAACAAGATAACAAGCACATATTCGCCGACCTCGATGTTATGGACAGCGACCACATAAATTTCTGCCATCAAATTCAGAATCCCACTGCAAAGCACTCCGATTGATTTGAAAACAGCTTAGTAAGCTCGCGCTTGCGTTTTCAGCAACTGGGTCGACGCTAAGCTACCCGAAGGAGCGAGCGGGGACAAAGTCACTGACCACGTCGAAGAAACCAGCCTCCCTACAAGCGTGATCCAACTGCCTGACAAGTTCAGCCACGCCCGGGTCTTCACCCATGTCCGGATCATCGCACTTGGCCATGAGGGGACCCATAGCTGCAGAACAAGATTGAAACGCCTTATTGTGCCCACAGAGGGCATCGTTCCCTTGTGGTGGGCGAGGGTCGGCCAACGGCCCTTGCCAACGCCTCAACCAAAGAGAGAGAGAGTAAGAACAAAATAGAAAATAAAAAAATGGAAAACAAAAAAAATTGTAAAATATTATTAAAAATGTTTACATCAGCCCCGATTATGTCACATGAGAGAGTTTACGCATTTATATTAGCAATTTTCAATCAAAATTGGTGGATGGATTGAATTGGTATAAAAACAAAAGATGTATAAATAAATTGATCCAATTAAAAGATTTGATACTAAATTGATACGAATGTAATAATATTTGACTTTTTTTATACTTTTTCTATGGATTACCACTACAACGAATAGGAGTTTGATCTAACTAATAACTCGACTTGTCATCTATGTTATTCTTCCTCTCTAGAGATTGCACGAGACATTCCCTTTAAGAGTGATTGGTTTTCGGTCTGGTCTGGTTCTATTCAAGAATTGGTCACTTATTTAATATGAAGATGAAATTATAAAAGAAAGACGGTGAGAGTTCTCATCTTTTCTCCAGCAAAATAAAAAAAGGTTCAACCAATCAATTAGAGAAATCTTCCATGCTTTTCTCTGGCAAATTTCGGCCAGCATGATCGAAGGAATTAATTCCTCCGGACTACGTAAAAAGGGGCAACAAATATGGCAGTGATCAAAGAGGGAATTAAAGGAAATTATCTCCATTTTATTTTGGCAAGAAATTAAAATCTGGTTATGAGGGAAAGAGCATATAGAGAAGGAAATTCTCTTTGGAAGATAATGGGGAAGGTCAATCAACTGGGGGAATAAAAGGAAAACATGAATAAAAAGAAAAAAAAGGGCGAGAGATTTAAGAACTATTGGGAACGAAGCAGATAAGTGAGACCATTCATGCCACTCTCTTCCCTTTGCCGCTCTTTTCCATTAATTTTTTTGAAGAAAATTCATACATGCATACATATATATATTCGGTCCGATTTCCCTTTGAAAATGAGAACCCGACTGCTTGAATACCAATTATACTTTTATAAATCAGTAATCAGACCTAACGGCCGATTCGATTTAGTTCGAGCAGTTCCAATCTAGTTGGTTCATTTGCTCACCCCTAATTCTCTTGACCAATTTCTTGCAAATTCTGATCACCAATAATGTAGGCGAAAGCAATACAAATTTTGTACCGCAAGAAATGTGAGGATTAAAACTCACTCGATATTACCCTTTTGAGTTGGATTATAAGAACAAGATTTGTCGTGAGCCTCCCCAACTGCATTACGTGGAGTATGTCGGAGCTGATCGGAAAGGCGAATTCGCGGTCAAAACTCTCGTTCGGCATTCTCCTATCTCCTTCAATCTGGATAGTGTTTCCCCCTTCTCTCTCGAGAGAAAAGGTGGGAGCATAGGACGTACAGATAGCTTTCTTGCAGGGTTTTCATATACGGAGAGACCCAGCAAATGCAACACTCCGAAGACTTTTCAACGACCCGACTCAACTACGTTCACTGATTGAGGCCTGTCTCTTTTCATGCAGGACCAGACCCACCATGTCCTTGCTTCTCTTTTTGAGGCCTAGCTCTCCATTCACGGGATTCTACCAGGAGAATGTCACCGCGACCTGGAATGGCAAAGGAGTCAAGATCTGCAATTACGCGGGCTTCACCTGTGCAACTGTACCAGGCTACAAGATGTTGGGTCTCGCCGGCGCGGACTTCAATGGCTTCGGCTTCTGCAATGACAAGGGACAGCTCACTATCGATAACTTCATTGAGAAACTACCCGAACTCGTATTCTTTCATGCAAACTCCAACAACATTACCGGTCGCATCCCCTCCAGTATTTCCACGCTCAAGTATTTCTACGAGCTCGACTTGAGCAACAACAAGCTACAAGGAACATTCCCAATGACCGTTCTAGGCGCCACCAGGCTCACTTTCTTGGATCTCAGGTTCAACAACCTAATTGGATCGATACCACCTCAAGTATTCACTGTGGACCTCGAAGTTCGCTTTCTCAACAACAAGTTCAATGGGACAATCCCGGAAAATCTCGGTAAAACACCCGTAAGTTATCTCACCCTAGCCAACAACAAGTTCACAGGCCCAATCCCTCGGAGCATAGGGCAAACTTCAAAGTCGTTGCTAGAGGTGCTGTTCCTGAATGACCGATTATCGTGTTGCCTTCCAAATGAGATAGGACTCCTGAAGAAAACAACAACTTTCGACGCCAGTATCAATCAGTTGACTGGTCCAATACCACATTCCTTCGGCTGTCTGCAGCAGATGAATCAGCTAAACTTGTCGTATAACCATTTATACGGGCCAGTACCTGAGATGGTGTGCATGCTGCCGAAGCTGAGTGCACTAACACTGAACAACAATTACTTCACACAGGTTGGGCCGGAATGCCAGAAGTTGATCTTGAAGAGAAAGCTCGATGTAAGGATGAACTGCATTTTAGGTCTTCCATCACAGAGATCTCCGGCAGAATGTGATGCCTTCTTCTCCAAGAAGGTAAAGTGCCCAAACGAGAAGTCAATGAGATATGTACCCTGCAAGATTAGTCAGTTAAACGCCGAAGATGCCTCCAAAGGGTCATCGACACCTGAGATCGCCCTGGCACCATCACCTTCTTATGCAGCACTCAATAGGCACCGATAGCAAGTAAAGTTATTAGATAGGGCTAAAGCAATTGTAATGTGGCTTCTATCAGAAAAATAATGGGGCACAGCAGCTTTCTGAACATGGTTTTTTTTTTTTTAATATTTGCATCATGCATCGTGATTACAAGCATGTGAGTTTCTCGTGAATTTGAGTATCATCTGAGTATAGTAAAGTAATGCTGTTGAACTTGTCAACTTGCATAGAGTCGAGTAAGCTTTCGTAGATCTATCAACTTGACTATCAAGAGAACTGAAAATATAATCAAACAAAAGAAAACACAACCGCTCTGTTATACAAAAAAAAAAAAGAGTGAATAGAAATGGGGAGGACCTCTGTCTAGTAGTACAGTGGCCACATAGTTAAGTAAAGCATGATACAACCTACAAATTCAAGATCCTGCAAGTGAAAATTCAATAGCCTAAAGAATAAAAAGGGATATGTGTAGCACCCACAGTCTACCCTGTTATTAAGGACTTCGGAAGACATACATGCAACTATTGTTCCAGGGTTTTACAAATTCAGTATCCTCAGCACAGAGTACAACATCAAGCAATCAAATGCCAAATACATCATTTATGTCAAGCTTAAACTGACAATGAAATAGATGGGATTTTGTATTTTACACCACAAAGTTCGTTAGGACTTTGCTAACTAAATGCTCTCCATAGCATGCTCTTCCAAGCTTCTTGGTTCCACCGGTTCTCCTCACACAGACATCTAAAGGCTCCACCAGGACATCGAAATTGGGCTGTTTGTAAAACATTACTTAGTGTTCAGAAAAGAACCGGATTCAACAAAAAGAAATGCTTAAAGGAGATTCCAGTCCAGAAATTTACCTCATAAAAGTATGCTACACAGACTCGATATCTTGGGCAACTATTAATTACGCGATGCACTGTTGCGTCATATAAGCCATTGGACCAAATCTGCAGTAGTCCAGACCAAAAATTGATTTGCGATACCAGTACAAAGTCAGAAATGAACATCAAGGAGTCTTCTTCCCCAAGTTTATACCTTAAGCATGTCGCCTATGTTGCAAACAAATGTTCCGGGAACAGGAACAGCAGAGATCCACTCACCAGAGAGGTTCTTGACCTTCAAAAACTCACCAAGATCAAAATGAACCTAATAGAGGAGCTATAAAGTTTTGATAACCGAAATGCATAGCAGGTCCACTGAATAAAGTGTAATACTGACTGTAATTTATTACATAATGTGATCTGACACCATTCAAGATTTAAACCTTTTCACTCATTCTGCATGATAATTTATTGCAGAAAGTGATATGATACCGTTCAAGATTTAAACCTTTTCACTCATTCTGCATGATCTAACACCAATAAAATGAGACATCATCAACAACAACAAACTAAGGAGAGGATCAATCAAAATGAGAAACATGAGAAATTTACAAAGCACTGGGAACTGAGGCTCAAAACAAGGATCAGGAGCTGTATTTATGACCATGGTTGCACAGCTGCTCTGAACATTAAAGGAACTACTTAACAATCAGTATAGATAGACCCAAACAGATTCTGATGATCAAATCTAAATCCATTTTCATCAACATCAATCATCTGTTAAGGGCCTCCTTGTTTTGGTCTAAAGAGGATATTCCGAATTCCACTTAGCCATTATTAAATTGACTGTAATCTTTGTCTTGGTAGGTGGTTAACAAGACTGCTGGATTTAGTAATAATAAATGAGCCACTCTTTCCAAATGGCAACTAACATGTCATTTAGTTTTCCCGTAAGCCAAACCAAACAACTAACTGTTGCATTTACTGCCAAATTTGATAAATTAAAAATGTTGTGAACAACATTATGGTGACTTGAGATGTTACTTATACGTTCTAAAGAGTGAAGTGTTCCATAGTGAAAAGCTAATATCAATTTCTAATAGTCAAAGGGAGAAGAAAAACAAAAGTTAAAAGCAAAGCGACACCAAACATACACTGCCATTTGGAATGACCAGCAGCCTGAACCAGAAAACGGACTCATACATGTCATCTCGACATTCCAAGAACAGACTTCTCTAAGGAATTAGCAGAACAACTTGAGTTAATTCAATATTTAACTCAGTCTCACTTGTTCTGTAATTACTCTTTAATGATTAAGAACTTATTTAAAATTTTAAAAATAAAACATTAAAAAAAATTACGATTGTACCTGAAGAGCAGTGATGTCATCATCCTGATTCAACAGAGTCAACAAACCTATAATGTAGCATCATGACCAATATATAAACTCATTGTCCCTTCAAGTATAATATCCTCTAAAAGACTCAGAAAGTTACCATAATCAGTGTGCGCTCCGCTGAATGTTTCATGCAAAAGAAGAAAAGAAAGAAAAAACCGCATGAGAGACTGCAGTAATGAAGAATTGTAGAGTACAATCATTGACAATGAATTAACTCGAAATGAGAGGACAAGTGTATCACCATCCGATGTCATTTTCAGGATTTCCAAGGCCATTTGCTTTTGATGCACCTGGATAACCGAGTATACGCAATACCCAAAATGGATCTCCAGCTCTTTGACCTTCAAATTCACTTGGGGATCCGCCTAACGCTAATGCAATGCCTCTCATGATCTTTCTTGAAAGTTCTAGGAACAATCAGAATCACGTGTAGAAAGATGATGGATAAGAAAAGTGTTGACAGAGAACCACCAAAAGTATTGACAGAGAACCACTAATGAAGAGTCTATACCAGTGCAAAGGCTAATGTATTCCTCCATAATTGGCTTTAAATCTGGAGGATTAACTGGCCTGCATTGGGGACAAAAGCAAAATGCGTTAACACACTCCAAATAAATCAGCAACATGTGACTCAATCCAAAACAAGCTATCATGTACCTGAATGTTAGCAATGTTAAGAGATGTGCAATGAATTAAATGAAAAGGCTGAGCTTATGGAAGAAATAATACTTATAATTTTCATCTTAGGACTCCATCTCAAGTTTAGTTTGCAAAAACGATGAATTCCAGACATATTTACTACTCATATGTGTGTTTCATAGAACAATCATTATATTAACTAGTGTTGGAATTAAAGAAGAAGGAAGGGCAAAGTGAGAGATCAACATGGGACCTAAGTTTATACATAATGCCACTGCCCAACTGCCACTGTCCATTTGCTCAGTTCAGTTCGATGACAGTGACATAATGATGGACCTAAGGAAGACAAGCATGACGAGTACTAAAGTTTCTTATGATCAATACTTGCTGCTGATGAAGAACAGTTAAAAGGAACGGTGCTCTTGTCAGGGTACAACCCTGATCGTGCCCCCTGATCGCTCCCCTACATGGCCACTAGACCAAATGTCTAGTGACACGGTTAAAGGGGCTACAAAATAAGAGGCGTAGACAATTATCTTAGGTTAGAGTTCTTGAATCAACATACCACTGATCACATCCTTCCAGGACCTTGCCAAGATCTCCATACATCCCTTGCCTCACTTCTCTGTAACACTGCTCCAAATAATATCACATTTTAAGTCATTGCAGTGGGAGAGAGATAACAGCACGGGAGACAGAAGCGGAATACTGTGATAACATCTCAGTATAATCGTACTAATAACAGTGCAGGCTCCATATTCAGTGATATGGACCCCCACCTAAAGGACTATATAACTGCGCAATTCATAGTGGAAGAACATTGACATAATTTGTTCGAGTTTCATGCAGAGAAATTCTGTTCGCTTGAATTAAAGATTGCCTAAGACTTTCACAGATTGAACAGTGCTAATCAAAATTTCACTTCACTTCAATGGAGCTTAACAAATTATCCAAGAAAAAAGGCATTCGGAAAACACGGATGCTTTTAATGATTAGAGAACCCTACCATACAGGGACAAGTCATATGATACCAGGGAACTGTTACTGTTGGATTAACATGATATAATAGTCTTGTACTTAAGACAAGTATATCTGAACGACAACCAAAACATTGGTGAAGCAACCTACGTCAATGGCCTCGTGCATGTCAGGTACACCTTTTGTGATGTTTTCACGAAGTCTCTGGTATCCCCTGCAAAAATTGTTAAAGTCACTTCTAAGCTAATTAGCAATTCACCTGGAAACCAGTATAAACTTATAATATTACAAGATTATAATTTTCCTAGGAATGAAAAAGTGGAAAAATCCTAGAAATACGGGTATAGGGAGGTCTAATGACCAGAATCAGATCATGATGCTGGAGAGAGGTTTTGCATGACCATTATTTTTCTGTATACTGGCCAATCATTGGGAATGACAATCATTAAATTCCTCGAAGCACCCTTTTCGGAAGTTTATTTTGTTTCACTGACTAAGTAAGCTGTGTGTTCCTCACCACTCACAAGTGGGAGGCAAACATCTGGGGAGCTTATTTTCTAAAGCTTAACTATAGGATATGATATTCTTTCTGATTTATTTGAATCAGTTTTTTCTTCGTAATTTGATCCTTCTGTTCATGTTCTACAACAAGCCAAAAATCATTAACAGTTCACGGACATCTTGCTGCATAGAAAATTTAAGATAAGAGAACACAGCTTGTGATTCTATTTGATCCTTCCATCCCACGTTCTACAATAAAATAAAACTTATGTATAATTCATATGCATTTGACTGCATATCAAATTTAAGAGAAGAGAACACAGCTAGTGATGGATCTAAAATTGACAATCGTCAAAAGGACATTTCAAGAATGCTAGGGGAGTCTAACCTGTATCCTGCCGCTGGAGTCATCTTGATCTTCAACTTCTCTTCATAAGGAAGTTCGAAAAATTCGTGCGTCAAGGTTCTAACCTTTTTAATAAGGGAATCGGGAATACCATGGCCCTTCTGGTCAATGACAAAGTTTACACACTTCCACATCACTGAAGAATGAATAAGGAAGCACACAATATTCGTGCGTTTTCCCCCCACTGAACTAAAAACAAGACAGTTTTTAACAGCAACATGCTTTTTTTTTATGTAATTTCTGCGATTGCCATGCCTAAAACTCCATTTGAGTTTTAAGTTCCCAATCCTCACTCTAGAAACTCAAGTAAACTGACAAAAGAAGCTCCCGCAATAATATTGTACTTATTATCAATGAAAAGGCCTAATTAAACAACCTTTTGCCCTAAAAAACTCAACATGTCAAGAATGGGTCTATCGAGAGTCGACTTATCAAATGGGTGGGTCGGGTCGGGTCGTGTCGGGTTTGGGTTGGGTTGAAAATGGGTGGACCAATATTTGACCCATTTAACCCGTTTTGACCCATATTCATGTAGTGTAAATATAGTGTCTCATACCCGACCCAACCCATATCTAACCCGACCCATATTGCCGAACCCTATTAATATTCTAAGAAAACCTATGCCTACTTTAAGTTATATGCTAATTGGATTAAAACTTCAAATTAAAATAAAAATTAAATAATTTAAAAATAGTTAAAAAAAAAAAAAAAAGTTAAAAAAACCTATAAATTGAAATATTTATAAAGAATTAGACCATCCACATGCTTCTCTTGTCTAAAGTAAACATAAGATTAAGTAATCGAAAACTACAACGTGAAAAACCTTTAACTAAAACTGAAAACATAACATTAAGTTCATTTTTATGATATTATTTTAAAATAATGGTATTGGTAAAACATTTTTATACGATATAAATTCATTAGAAAATTTTTATGATTTCTTTAAAAAAATATTTTAAAAAAATCTAATTTCTAATTATTTTTAAATCAATTTGTAATTATTTTTATTTTTAAAAATCGAATTTTTAATTATTATTATTTTTTCTTTTTCTTCTTCTTCAATGGCTAGCGACCGGCCATAGGCGAGCTTGAGCTCACCTGACGTCGGTGAGATCGAGCCACGCCAAATGTGGTGAGATTGGGCCTCGCTAGCGTTAGGCGAATCACCAACGCAAGACTCAAGCTTGCTTGATGCTAGTGAGCTCAAGTCTTGTTAGATTCGATGCAAGGCTCGAGCCTTGCTAGTCATTGGCGACCATGCTCACATGCCGCCGAGCTCGAGCTTTGCCTGGCCCATCACCATGCCGGCCATAGGCTAAAAAAGGAGGAAGAAGAAAGAAAAAAGAAAAAAAAATGAAAAGGAAATATAAAAAATAATTCAAAATTTGATTTTTTTTATTTAAAAAACATTTTTATAAAGTTAAAAAGAGAAAGATTGTGTGAAGTTTGGATTAGAAACTTGGAAATAGGTTCTAACCCACTTGATAGTTTAAATGAGTTGAAAATGGGTCATAAGTTTTGACCCATTTTCGATCCATTTAAATCATACTCATTTTTTTGACCCATTTTTAGTGTGGTTTTTAAAAGTCTCTGACCCATATACGACCCATATACAACTCATATACAACCCATATAAATAAAATATGAGTCCAAAAATGAATCCATAACTCATTTCGACACCACTAATCAGGAGATCGACCCACAATGCATAATAAACATATTTCTTGAAAAAGACCAGATGTTACCAACAGAGGCAAAAGATTCAGTACAGCTTATACTGGGAACATTAACAGCTGAATACGAAAACAAGTTCAAATGCAACCACGTGTTCACGCGTTCAGCAAAACAAGATAACAAGCACATAATCGCCGACCTCGGTGTTATGGAAGCGACCACATAAATTTCTGCCATCAAATACAGAATCCCACTACAAAGCATTCCGATTGTTTGACCTAGTAAGCTCGCGTTTGCGTTTTCAGCAACTGGGTCGACGCTAAACTACCCGAAGGAGCGAGCGGGGACAAGGTCACTAACCACGTAGAAAAAACCAGCCTCCCTACAAGCCTGATCCAACTGCCTGACAACTTCAGCCACGCCCGGGTCTTCACCCATGTCCGGTTCATCGCCCTTGGCCATGAGGGGACCGATATCTGCAGAACAAGATTGAAACGCACTGGATTGAACATCGGGTCGATCAGGTTTCGCATCCGATCAATGGAAACTAAGGAGAAAGTACCGATTAGAGGGATGGATTTAAAGTTAGTAGACATTCTTTTTTCTTTTTCCTGTGATGTTGATGCGACGGTCTCTCTCAATCAAATCACTCAGATTTGAGCCTTCACACGAGCGCGGGAAGAATGAGGGGCCGGGATGTTTTCCCAGGAAAAATGGAAATCGAAATTAGTGACATTTGCTCTGCATGGCCCAACATTTAAATACTTAAATCTCCATGACCCATCAATTAAATAATTAAATTCGAAAACGTCATTCACTTTATTGATACAGAGGAAAGATTTCAGAACCAACCATCTTTTATCTTTTTTTAAATTGTAGAAATGGTACAAAATAGTTAGCCGGCAGTACCAATAAAAAAGACAAGTCACCAAAGGAATTTATCACAAAATTGTCCCAAAAAGCGTAGTTTGCACATCTTTGAAAATCACTAGCATCCACCGAGTAAATCAGTTCTGAGAATTGCCGTTAGAGGGATGGATTTAAAGTCGGTACACATTCTTTCTTCTTTGTCCCGTAATGCTAATGCGACGGTCGCTCGATGAAAGTTCGGTGAGCTCAATCAAATGGCTCGGATTTGAGCCTACATGCGAGAGCCGGGTAGAATAAGGGGCCAGGATGTCCTCAGGGAAAATGGAAATCGAAATAAGAGACATTTGCTTTCCATGGCCTAACAATTAAATAATTAAATCTCCATGGCCTAGGAATTAAATAATTAAATTCAAAACGATTTGCTGATGCACAGGAAACAACTCAATTTCAGAACCAACCATCTTTTATCTATTTATAAATCATAGAAATGGTACAAAATAGTTAGCCGGCTGTACCGACCTAAAAGACAAGTCACAAAAGTAATTTATCCCAAAATTGTCCCAAAAAGGTAGTTTGCACATCTTTGGAAATCACTAACATCCACTGAGTAAATCAGTTCTAGAAAATACTGTTAGAGGGATGGATTTAAAGTCGGTAGATATTCTTTCTTCTTTTTACCGTGATGTTGATGTGACGGTTGCTTGATAAAAGTTTAGTGGGCTCAATCAAATCGCTCAGATTCGAGCCTACACGCGAGCGACGGGAAGAATGAAGGGCCAGGATGTCCTCGTGGGAAAAATGGAAATCGAAATAAGAGACATTTGCTCTCCATGGCCTAGCAATTAAATAATTAAATTAAAAAATGGCATTCACTTTGCTGATGCACAATAAACAACTCAATTTCATAACCGACCATCTTTTATCTATTTATAAATCGTAGAAATGGTACAAAATAGTTAGCCGGCAATACCAGCCTAAAAGAAAAGTCACAAAAGGAATTTATCCCAAAATCCCAAAATTGTCCCAAAAGGGTAGTATGCACTGCACATCTTTGGAAATCACTAGCATCCACTAAGTAAATCAATTCTAAAAATTACCGTTAGAGGGATGGATTTAAAGTCAGTAGACATTCATTCTTCTTTTTCCTATGATGCTGATGCGACGGTCCCTCGATGAAAGCTCGATGAGCTCAATCAAATTGCTTGGATTCGAGCCTACACATGAGCACCGGGAAGAATGAGGGGCTGGGATGTCCTCAGGGGAAAAATGGAAATTGAAATAAGAGACATTTGCTCTCCATGGCCCAGCAATTAAATAATTAAATTAAAAAAAACGTTATTCACTTTGTTGAACAACTCAATTTCAGAACCAACCATCTTTTATTTATTTATAAATTGTAGAAATGGTACAAAATAGTTAGCCGGCAGTACTAGCCTAAAAAGACAAATCATAAAAGGAATTTATCCCAAAATTGTCCCAAAAAGGGTAGTTTGCACATCTTTGGAAATCACTAGCATCTACCGAGTAAATCAGTTCTAAAATTACCGTTAGAGAGATGGATTTAAAGTCAGTAGACATTCTTTCTTCTTTTTCTCGTGATGCTAATGCGATGGTCGCTTGATGAAAGTTTAGTGAGCTCAATCAAATTGCTTGGATTCATGCCTACATGCGAGTGTTAGGAAGAATAAGGGGCCGGGATGTCCTTGGGGTAAAAATGGAAATCGAAATAAGAGACATTTGCACTCCATGGCCCAATTATTAAATAATTAAATTAAAAAACGTCATTCACTTTGCTGATACACAGGAAATAACTCAATTTCAAAACCAACCATCTTTAATTTATTTGTAAATTGTAGAAATTGTACAAAATAGTTAGCCGGCAGTACCAACCTAAAAGACAAGTCACAAAAGGAATTTATCCCAAAATCCCAAAATTGTCCCAAAAGGGTAATTTGCACATCTTTACAATCACTAGCATCCATTGAGTAAATCAGTTCTAAAAATTGATGTGGATGAGTTCCAGAGGAACGTTTCTTGTGAAGAACTCAAAACCTGGTTCAGCTTGTATAGCCCTCAACAATTCGTGTAATTTGGGCCAAAAACAAGGGCAAAACTAAAACAAAAATGAAAATGGACATTTTGCAAGTTTAATGAGTTTCAAAAATCATGGAGAAATTACACGTTATATTTTAAGATGTAAGCTACAACTTTCATGAAGAACACTCGACTAAATTTCTTGTCGAAAATTCCATGGAAATAAAAACCTTGTAAAGATCCGTAAATTTCCAAGAAAAACTTATTCAAATTCATGTACTTTTCCAAATACAATTTGATCATACAAAGTTCCAAAAATCCGAAATTAAAGTATGTTATAGAACAAGGTATAAGGTGCGACTTTCATGAGTAGAGCCTCACAAAATTCGTACCACATAAATTGGTATAAAACTAACATAATACCGGGTCTATAGTGACCTGAACTTGAAAACAACAACGTCCCAGATTTCGTCCACGACTCGTGTTATTCAACCTCAAATACACATAAATCTCAACAACCAGCATCTCAACAATACATTCATGAACTCAATAAACCATAAACTCAACAATGCTAGTTGCATAAGTGTTGACACCTAAATTTTACAAAAAAATGGGTTAATTTTACCCAAAAAAGAATAAAATAAAATTACATAGCATATAATTTTAGGCGCATTTGATATATTTAATAAATTTTTATATATTCAAACAATATATATCAAGAGGTATATTTCATTGAAAATTGGAAAGTTTCGATGGAGTATTTCACATATGATATATATTTGGCATTAATTTTTGGGTAATATGCATTTTCGACATAATAAAATAAACATTAGATCTTTCATCAGATCTTTCAATTGTCAATGAGCATGAATAAATGATAGAAAATGAAATGAAATCGTGAAGATTACACCTTAGCCACGCGAGATGCAATCGAAAAGAAAAAGGAAATTTTACTTCTTCCACATGTGGGCTCAATTTCGTTGTATATAAAAAAAAGGGGGCTTTTCTCGTGCGATGGGGAGAGAATAAAAAAGTCGTGTGAGAATTTTAAAAGAAATGAAAGAAAAGGCGTGAGAGAGTATGAAGAGAGAAAAAAAGAGAGGAACCTCACCCCCCTCGTCCCAGTCAACAGAAAAAGGTTACTTCTCTTCTTCTTTGACAGGCTGCAGAGAAAAGAAGAGGAAGTCAGCAAGTTGCAGAAAAAGAAAGAAGTCAGCGTCAGAATACAGAGAAAAGGGGAGAGTAAAAGAAGAGGAGAAAAAATAAAAAAAGTCATCTTCTTCCAGGGGAAGCTTCGGCCCTTCCTTTGCATCTCCACAGCCACGAGCGCCGCTCGCTCGCCAGCTACTGCCCCAGCATCCCGCTCGTCTCCGTCGCGCCCGACGCCTGCTGCCCTTCGCCCGAGCATTGCCGTTCCGCCAGCCGCCGAGACTCCGCCATCCGAGTCCCCACTCGCCGTCTCCAAACACCACCGCCACTTTTTTGCCTTCTTCCTTCATCTTCACCGCAATCCTCCCTACCACCTCCACCCTTACTGTCACCATCACCACCGTTCTCACCATCGCCAAACTAAGGAAGAAAACGAGAGAAGTTAAAAATAAATGGAAAAAGAAAAGAAAAAGTAAAATACAATAAGTTAGATATTTTTTATACGTTAGCATTGTTTGCTCTTTTTCTCCGTGTTGGTGGGCATATAAGATTTTTAGAAGGCGTTCGCTAAGAGAATTTTGATAGAGAGTAAATATATCACACATGTACCAATTTGACATGATTTGAGATTAAAAGTAAATGTATCATGCGGATATAATAAAATTTAGGATAAATGTGTCACAATTGACATAATTTAAGATTTTTTGTTGCATTTTCCTTACTTCTAAAGACAAATTAGAGCTCAAGTGTGAGAACCCACATTGACTTCTAGGAGTTTCCTATAGTTCATGGATTATTATAACATAATCAAGGCTCTTTGTAAAAAAGGACAAAAGATAAAGTATTAGATAATAACGGTTTAGTTGATTTCCACCCTATATCTTGGAACTAGACCGAAAAGTGCTGGTTCAAAAATTTGGAATCGGGAACCATCATGACCTCTAGCTATTACATTGAGGGAGAGGGGGTGGGAGCGCTGAAATTTCAGGTGATAACTGTTAGGACGATCATGAGGGCAATCAACGACAAGCGGCAACCACCATCAAGGTGTTTGCTCATGAAACCCATGGTTAGGGGTGAGCATAATCTGAGTGGACGGTTCCCATCTTGGAATCGAAAATCACTCAATAAGGACTGTTTCCGAAAATTTGGAACTAGGAACCATCCGTTGATTTTATGGATCTACTCGAGAACCGGCCAGTCCAATGCTCGGTGGGTCCATGAAATAGGTCGCATCAAGCTTCACACACTTAATGCAACATTTTATGGCAAGCCAAAGTAAAATAAAAAACAAAGAATTTCCCTATTCTTAATTGCAAGATCAATAAAAAGATTGGACTCAAATTAAAAGTTGAAAATCGAGGCCGTGAGTGAGAGATAGAAAGACAACTCAGATGAGATGAGAGTGAGACGAGACAAGCACTCAATTGATGGGTGTTGAGCTTCAAATCTAGGGGTTTTAGGATTTTCATTTTTGTTAAATTTTTATTTGGTCGGAAAATTTTCTTAAAAATTAAATATATATTTATTATCGGTTTGGTCTGAGTAGGCGGTTCCACACCTAGAACTGAGAACCATATAGTTGCCTACTATCTACATGAGCATCTGTCATGCAATATAGGCCGGTTGGCGTCCATATCATCGATTTTTTGCCGAAATTGGTCAGAATAACTACATTGGTAAATCATTAAAAGGTTTTGGACTAAATTAATAAATCCTTAAAAGGTTTAAGACTAAATTAACACAATTGAGATGTTTAGGAATAAATTTGTATAATTGAAAGGTTTAAGATTGAGTTGACTATGATATTATATGTTTAGGACTTTTTGGACAATCTATATAATATGGAAATGTTTTTTTCTTTTGGATGCTACCAAGAAGGAAAGTTTAACTTAAACTTTGTGGGGGATGCTTTTTGTGTTGTTTTGGATTGGTGCAGATGCGAATAAATTTGCTTGGTACGTAATCCAAGGCAGAGCATCTTTGTGTAATTACTATAAACAAGAAATAATAAGGACATTAGAAATTTACGTGGTTTGGTCCGAGTATCGGTACTTACGTTCACGGGAAGAGCTAGCATTAAATAATCTACTATAATAAGAGAATCAGAGTTTACAATCGTTCACACGCTCGAGTGTTTCTCACACCTAGATTTATTTTCAAACTCAAAGTGTTTATAAATAAACAACTCACTTTGACATAAACTCACGGTACAAAATTATCGCACATTCAAGCTCAAAGCAAAATGCTCTACGTATGCCAAAATCAAGAACTCCGCCGTTCGTCTTTGGTCCACGTACGTAAATCTTCACGTTCCTTTGGAAAGCTTCGCGTGGCTTCAAGGACATGCGGCTTCAGAAAACTAGTGAATCGTGGACATCTAGAGGAGTTGGTCTACGTATGCCTTTTATATTGTGTGTGCCCAAAAGTCAAAGTCTTGACTTTTGGGCCCCACGCAAATAATTCAGCTTCTGCAGGCCGCAGATGAGGAAATTCGTATCTATTCTTATATGTGTGCCCACTGGCCCCTTTTGGCAAGCTTCCGTAGATAAAGAAAACTTTGCTCCCCCTTTTTTTTTTTTCCTTTATTCTATTATTTCCTCTTTTGTAAATCTTCAAGAGTCTAGCAAATTTCCTCATCCAATTTGAAATTTACTTGGGAAATCTTTATCAACAAATTCGGGTTTAACAAATTGTTATCCGAATTCAAACTCGAGACATTAATTTAACAATTCTCCACCTTAACTCGATGTTTGAAGCCAAGTTATAGTGCCCATCATCCTTGCTGTTCTCCCAACACCCTGACAAACACTCACTCTCCACAGACGCCAATAGAGCTCAAGCAGAGCTTAAGCTTTGCTAAAGGAACAGTCTTAATCATCATGTCTGCTAGGTTATCTGATGTAGCAATCTTTTTAACAATAACATTACCCTTAGCTAAGACATCTCGGATGAAGTGGTACCTGATGTTGATATGCTTCGTTTGCTCGTGATAAACTAGATTATATGCCAAATAAATCACACATTGGTTATCACAGTATATATCCACACTTTTCTGTTCTAACCTAAAGTCCGAGAGCAAATTTTGTAACCATATCACTTTCTTCGCTACAAAGATTAGTGCCATGTACTCTGCCTCAGTCAAAGACAAGGCAATGTGATCATGTAAGGACGATTTCTAATTAACTACACCATCCGCTAACGTAAGCATGTACCCCGCTAAAGATCTGCGATTATCCAAGTTACCGTTGTGATCCGAATCCATAAAATCAGTGGTCTCACTACTATTGCTTTCCCTCCGATACACTATATCTACGTCTGTTGTCCCCTTTACATATCTGAGGATCCACTTCACAGTTTTCCAATAAACTTTACCATGACACTTCATATAGCGACTAACCACGCTCACAACTTGTGAAATATCAGGCTTAGTGTACACTATAGCATACATAATACTACCCACGACACTAAAAGAAGGAAACGAGACATATGCTCCTCTTTCTCCTCAGTTTGCGGTGATAATTTATCTGAAATTTTAAAGTGCTTCGCTAAAGATGTACTTATAGATTTTGCCGATTGCATATTAAAATGTACCACGATCTTCTTAATATATTTCTTCTGAGATAGACATAAAACTCCTGCAACCCTGTTATGCAAAATCTCCATAACCAATATTTTCTTTGCCACACCTAAATCTTTCATCTCAAATTCAGCATTTAACCGCCTCTTCAGCACATCAATATTAGACATATTCTTAACTACTATCAGCATATCATCAATCTATAAGAGTAGATAAATCAAAGAACCATTCTCCAATCTCCTAAAGTAGACACAGCTACCCATATAACTTTTTGAATAATTTTGACTAGCCATAAAAGCATCAAAGTATTTATACCACTACCTAGGAGACTATTTCAACCCATACAAAGATTTGTTCAACAAGCAAACATGTTCTTTCTTACCTTGAATAACAAATCCCTCCGGTTGCCTCATGTAAATCCGCTCCTCCAACTCACCGTGAAGAAACACAGTTTTTACATTTAGCTGTTCTAACTCGAGATCCTGCGAAGCAATTAAGGCAAGTAAAACACGAATAGAAGTATGTTTTACCATAAGAGAGAACACCTCATTGTAGTCAATACCCTCACGCTGTGTATATCCCTTCGCCACAAGTCTCGCCTTATACCTCGCTGTCTCAACACCAGGAATGCCTTATTTCCGTTTAAAGACCCATTTAATTTCGACAATCTTTTGGCTTTTGGGTACTTTGACTAGCTCTTATGTCTAATTTCGATTGAGTGATTCCATCTCTTCACTCATAGCCCTTAGCCACTGCGACGACTCCGAACTAGCCATCGCCTCAGAGGAAGATGAAGACTCATCTATCTCCACCTCATCACCTACAATCAATGTATAAGCAATATATGTATAACCATAACGTACCGGTGATTTAATTTGTCTTCTTTGTCTATCCGTGGCTATAGTATACTGCAGTTTTGCTAGTTGTTCACTATCACCGACTTTAGAAATTGCAGCTTCATCTGCAGTCTCAACTTTTGTTACCTTCGAGGTCTCCAAAGTCTCCAAAGTCTCACCTCACTAATGACACCATGATCTGTCTTCTCTGCTGGTTGTATCATGGAACTCATTTGTTGAAGCATTGCAGTCTCATCGAAGATCACATCTCTACTGATTAGAAAACCAGGTGATTGAGATTGATGCACCACAGCCGGTAGCCTTTCACCCCATGTGCATATCCTAGAAATATGCACTTTTCGCTCTCGACTCAAGCTTACCACCACTCGCATGAGTATACGCAAGACATCCGAATGTACATAATTAGAAGTAATCAACAGGTTTTCCCGACCATATTCCTCAGGAGTCTTCTACTCGATAGTAGATGATGGAAATCGATTAACAAGATAACATGCCATGTTCACTGCTTTGGCCCAAAATTCTTTGCCAAGTCCTACATGCAAAAACATACATCGAGTTCGCTTAAGCAAAGTTATGTTTTTCCATTCTGCCACGCCATTCTATTGTAATGTCCCAAGTATTATGTGGTGTCTTACAATATCTTCTTTCTCACAAAACTCAATAAAATCTTTATTATAGAACTCCATGCCATTATCGGTTCTTAGGCACTTAATTTGTTTATTTACTGCTTCTCAATCAATGCCTTAAATTTCTTGAACCGATCAAACATATTATATTTTTGCTTTAGAAAGTATACCCATACCTTCCTCGAATAGTCGTCGATAAAAGTTAGCATATATCGGGCACCTCCTTTCAAAGAAACCGAAGACGAGCCCTAGACGTTTGAATGAATATATTTAACTCGTCGTTTGGTCGAATAAATAGCTATAGCAAACTTAACTCAGTGCTACTTCCCAAAGATGCAGTGCTCATATAAGTCCAGCTTTCCTATCTTTTGACCCTTCAACAATCCCCTTTCACTCAACATTGTCCTACCTGCCTCACTCATGTGCTCTAACGCATATGCCATAACTGAGTTAACTTAGAGTCTGACTTACCTAATAAAACTGCAGTGGTTCCAATCACGGTCTCTCTTAGTAGATAATAGAGAGTATTCACTTTCTTCCCTTTCATCACTGTCATGGCACCTCGACATATCTTCAGTATTCCACTTTCAGCGGTGTACCTACACTCGATGTCATCGAGTGTCCCTAAAGAAATAAGGTTCTTCTTGAGCTTTAGTACATGCCTCACATTTGTCAATGTGCACACCACCCCATCGTGCATCCGAATTCGAATTGTCCCTATCCCCACATTCTTATAGACTGCATTATTCCCCAAAAGAACTCTACCACCATCTGCAGTCTGGTAAGTAGTAAACCAGTTCTTATGAGGCATCATATGATAAGAACACCTCGAATCTAGCACCCATTCGTCTCTTAACAAAGTAGTAATTACACATAAAACAACTTCTGCATCACTATTGCTCCCCTCGGCAACGTTTGCCACACTGCTTTTGGCATTCGGCCTATTAGCTTTATTCCTCCGCTTTGGACAATCTCTCCTGATATGCCCCTCCTCGTGACACTCAAAGCACTTCACGCGTCCCTTGGACTTTCTATGGCGTGATTTCAATCTGCTACTAAGCCCTCGATGTTGTTCTCTACCTCAAATCATTAGTGTTTGTGCTACTTCTTGCCCCCACATCGTCATCTTGCAACTTTGCTGCTACTCCTTAGAGAATAAGGCGGACTTTATCTCTTTTGAGGTAATTGTGGTACATCTCTTCAATAATTAATCAGTAAAGTGCTCCCATGACTCTGTTAAATAGGCTAACAACATCATGCTATATTCTTCATCATCAAGTATCTTACTAATGTTCTTCAAATCCATCATGAGTTTATTAAATTCATCTAGGTGGTTCTGATAGATGTACATTCAATATATCTAAATTGAAACATCTTCTTCAACATGTACAAGCGATTGTTCAAATCTTTTTTCACATAGCGTGCTTGAAGTTTTGCCCATAATGCTGCGGCATCCTTCTCCTTAACAACCCCTATTAAGATCTCATCCGATAAATTTAACAAGATTGTGCTGTTTACTCTTTCCATTAGCTCTACCATCTCTGAGACTTTCGTTATAATAGGCAATTCATCTTCACCATCCAATGCCTTGGCTAAATCTTGGGTTGTCAATAAAGCCCGCATCTTGATGCTCCATAACACTCAATTTCAGATTTCTTCTCAGACATAATTGCAATAACATAATTTCTAGATAATAATCAGACAAGCAAAAGCTTCAAATCACAATCAAGAAATCTGATCCCAAGCTCTGATACCAATTGTTGGAATATAATACGCGGAAACGATAGGATTTTACAATTTACGTCAACACGAAATCATCAGATAAATAAATGAGAAATAATAAGGACACCAGAAATTTACGTGGTTTGGTCCGAATATCGGTACTTACGTCCATGGGAAGAGCCAGCATTAAATAATCTACTATAATCGGAAAATCAGAGTTTACAATTTTTCACACGCTCGAGTGTTTCCCACACCTAGATTTAATCACAAATCCAAAGTATTTATAAATAAACAACTCACTTTGACATAAAGTCACGGCATAAAATTATTGCACGTTTAAGCTCAAAGCAAAATGCTCTACGTATGCCAAAATCAAGAACTCCGCCGTTCGTCTTTGGTCCACGTACGTAAATCTTCACGTTCCTTTGGAAAGCTTCGCGTGGCTTCAAGGACATGCGGCTTCAGAAAACTAGCGAATTGTGGACATCTAGAGGAGTTGGTCTACGTAGGCCTTTTATATTGTGTGTGCCCAAAAGTCAAAGTCTTGACTTTGACTTTTGGGCCCACGCAAATAATTCGGCTTCTGCAGTTTTCCGCGGATGAGGAAATTCGTATATATTCTTATATGTGTGCCCACTAAGCCCCTTTCGGCAAGCTCCCGCATATAAAGAAAACTTTGCTCCCTTTTTTTTTTCTTTATCCTATTATTTCCTCTTTTGTAAATCTTCAAGAATCCAACGAATTTCCTCGTCCAAATTTAAAATCTATTTGGGAAATCTTTATCAACAAATTTGGTTTAACAAATCGTTATCCGAATTCAAAATCGATACATTAATTTAACATTCCCAATTATCGTTCTAGGCACCACTACGCTCACTTTCTTGGATCTCAGGTTCAACAACCTGATTTGGACCGATACCACCGCAAGTATTAGCTCTGGACCTTGAAGTTCTCTTTCTCAACAACAAGAAGTTCAATGGGACAATCCCGGAAAATCTCGGTAAAACACCCGTAAGTTATCTCACCCTAGCCAACAAGTTCACAGGCCCAATCCCTCGGAGCGTAGGGCAAACTTCAAAGTCGTTGCTAGAGGTGCTGTTCCTGAATAACCAATTATCGGGTTGCCTTCCGTATGAGATAGGACTTCTGAAGAAAACCACTACTTTCGATGCCAGTATCAATCAGTTGACTGGTCCCATACCAGATTCCTTCGGCTGTCTGCAGCAGATGAATCAGCTAAACTTGTTGCATAACCATTTATACGGGCCACTACCTGAGGCAGTGTGCGTGCTGCCGAAGCTGAGTGCACTAACACTGAACAACAATTACTTCACACAGGTTGGGCCGGAATGCAGGAAGTTGATCTTGAAGAAAAAGCTCGACGTAAGGATGAACTGCATTTTAGGTCTTCCATCACAGAGATCTTTGGCAGAATGTGATGCCTTCTTCTCCAAGAAGGTAAAGTGCCCAAACGAGAGATCAATGAGATATGTCCCCTGCAAGATTAGTCAGTTAAATGCTGAGGATACCTACAAAGGGTTAGTGACGCCTGAGATCGCCCCAGCACCATCACCTTCTTATGCGGCACTCAATAGGAACCGATAGCAAGTGAAGTTATTAGACAGGGCTAAAGCAATTGTCATGTGGCTTCTGCCAGAAAAATAATGGGGCACAGCAGCTTTCTGTACTTAGTTTTTTAATGTTTGCATCATGCATTGTAACTGCAAGCATGTAAGTTTCTCGTGAATTTAAAGTATCATTTGAGTATAGTAAATTAATGTTGTTGAAGTTGTTGATTTGCATAGAGTCGAGTAAAACTTTCGTAGATCTATTAACTTGACTATCAAGAGACCTGAAAAGATAATATAATCAAACAAAAGAAAAACACAACCTCTCTGTTATAAAACAAGAGAGTGAATAGAAATGGGAAGGACCTTTGTCTAGAAGGACCCTTTATCTATTAGTACAGTAGCCTCATGGTCAAGTAAACCATGATACACTACAAATTCAAGATCCTGCAAGTGAAAATCCAATAGCCTAAAGAATAAAAACAGGATAAATGTAGCACCCACAGTCCACCCCGTTATTAAGGACTTCGGAAGAAATACGTGCAACTATTATTCCATGACTTTACAAATTCAGTATCCACAGCAGAGAGTACAACATTAAGCAATCAAATGCAAAATACATCATTTATGTCAAGCTTAAACTGACAATGGAAGAGATGGGATTTTGTATTTTACTCCACAAAATTTGTTTGGACTTTGCTAACTAAATGCTCTCCATAGCATGCTCTTCCAAACTTCCTGGTTCCACCGGTTCTCCTCACACAGACATCTAAAGGCTCCACCGGGACATCGAAATTCGGCTGTTTGTAAAACATTAATTAGCGTTGAGAAAAGAACTGGATTCAACAAAAAGAAATGCATAAAGAAGATTCCAGTCAAGAAACTAACCTCATAAAAGTATGCTACACAGACTCGATATCTTGGGCAACTATTAATTACGCGATGCAATGTTGAGTCATATAGGCCATTGGACCAAATCTGCAGTTGTCCAGACCAAAAATTGATTTGCCAATCCAGCACAAAGTCAGAAATGAACATCAAGGAGTCTTCTTCCCCAAGTTCATACCTTAAGCATGTCGCCTATGTTGCAAACAAATGTTCCGGGAATAGGAACAGCAGAGATCCACTCACCAGAGAGGTTCTTGACCTTCAAAAACTCACCAAGATCAAAATGAACCTAATAGAGGAGCTATGAAGTTTTGATAAGCAAAATGCATGGCAGGTTTTCACTGAATAATGTGTAATACTGATTGTAATTTATTACAGAATGTGATCTGATACCATTCAAGATTTAAACCTTCTCACTCATTCTGCATGATCCAACACCAATAGAATGAGATGACAATAACAACAACAAACTAAGCAGAGGATCAATCAAAATGAGTAACATGAGAAATTTATATTGCTGTGGCAACCTATGGGATGACAAAAATTAAGGGCTGTATTTATGACCATGGTTGTGCAGCTGCTCTGAACATTAAAGAAAGTACTTAACAATCAGGATAGATAGACCCAAACATATTCTGATGATCAGATCTAAATCCATTTTCATCAATGTCAATCATCTATTGAGGGCCTCCTTGGTTTGGTCTAAAGAGGATATTCCAAATTCCACTTGGCCATTATTAAATTGACTGCAATCTTTGTCTTGGTAGGAACTAGCATGGCATCTAGTTTTCCTTTAATCTAAACCAAACAACTAACTGTTGCATTTACTGCCAAATTCAATATATTAAAAATGTTGTGAAAAATATTATGGCGACTTGAGATGTTACTTATACGTTCTAAAGAGTGAAGTGTTCCATAATGAAAAGCTAATATCAATTTCTAAAAGTCAAAAGGATAAGAAAAACAAAAGTTAAAAGCAAAGCCACACCAAACATACACTGCCCTCTGGAATGACCGACAGCCTGGACTAGAAAATGTACTCATACATGTCATCTCGAAATTCCAAGAACAGACTTCTCTAAGGAATTAGCAGAACAATTTGAATCAATTTAATACTTAACTCAGTCTCACTGCTTCTGTAATTACTCTTTAATGATTAAGAACTCATTTAAAATATCAAAACTAAAACATTAAAAAAAATTGCGACTGTACCTGAAGAGCAGTGATGTCATCATCCTGATTCACCAGAGTCAACAAACCTGTAACATAGCATCATAACCAATATATAAACTCACGGTCCTTTATTTCAAGTATTTCCTCTAAAGACTCAGAAAGTTACCATAATCAGTGTGCGCTCCGCTGTTTGTTTCATGCACAAGAAGAAAAGAAAGAAAAAACCGCATGAGAGACTACAGTAATGAAGAATTCTAGAGTACAATCATTGACAATAAATTAACTCGCGATGAAAGGACAAATGTATCACCATCCAATGTCATTTTCAGGAGTTCCAAGGCCATTTGCTTTTGATGCACCTGGATAACCAATTATACGCAATACCCAAAATGGATCTCCAGCTCTTTGACCTTCAAATTCATTTGGGGATCCACCTAATGCTAATGCAATACCTCTCATGATCTTTCTTGAAAGTTCTAGGAACAATCAGAATCGTGTGTACAAAGATGATGGATAAGAAAAGTATTGACAGAAAACCACCAAAAGTACTGACAGAGAACCACTAATCAAGAGTCTTTACCAGTGCAAAGGCTAACATATTCCTCCATGATTGGCTTTAAATCTGGAGGATTAACTGGCCTGCATTGGGGACAAAAGCAAAATGCGTTAACACATTCTAGAATAAATCAGCAACATGTAACTCAAATAAAAAACAAGGTATCATATACCTGAATGTTAGCAGTGTTAAGAATTTGCAATGAATTAAATGAAAAGGCTGAGCTTATGGAAAAAATAATATTTATAATTTTCATCTTAGGACTCCATCTCAAGTTTAGTTTGTTAAAAAGTTGAATTCCAGACATATTTACTACTCATATGTGTGTTTCATAGAACAATCTTTATATTACACACTCTTAGAATAAAAGAACAAGGAACAGCAAAGTGATTTATCAACAAGGGACCTAAGTCTATACATAATGGCACTGCCCAAGGCCACTGCCCATTTGCCCAGTTCAGTTTGATGACATTGATATAATGATGAACCTAAGGAAAACAAGTATGACGAGTACTAAAGTTTCTTATGATCAATACTTGCTGCTGATGAAGAACAGTTAAAATGGTGCTCTTGTCAGGGTACAACCCTGATCACGCCCCTGATCAGTCACCAACAAGGCCACCAGACCAAATGTCTGGTGACATGGCTAAAGGGGCTACAATATAAGAGACAGACATGTATCTTAGGTCAGAGTTCTTGATTCAACATACCACTGATTACATCCTTCCATGACCTTGCCAAGATCTCCATACATCCCTTGCCTCACTTCTCTGTAACACTGTTCCATGCACATCACATTTTAAGTCATTTCAATGGGAGGGAGATAATAACGCAGGAGACAGCAGTGGAATACTATGATAACATCTCAGCATTATCATGCTAATACTTGTGCAGACTCCATATTCAGTGATATGGACCCCCACCTAAAGGACTATATAACTGTGCAATTCGTTGTGGAATAACATTGGCATAATTTGTACAAGTTTCATGCGGAGAAACTCTGTTCACTTGAATTAAGGATTGCCTAAAACTTTTACAGATTGAACAGTGCTAATCACAATTTCACTCCACTTCAACGGAGCTTAACAAATTATCCAAGAAAAAAGACACCCCAGAAAACACGGATTCTTATAGTGATTACAGAACCCTACCATACAGGGACAAGTCATATGATACTAACTGCTACCATTCGATCAACATAAAATATTAATCTAGTACTTAGGGCAAGCATATCCAAACAATAACCAATACATTGGTGAAGCAACCTACGTCAATGGCCTCGTGCATGTCAGGTACACCTTTTGTAATATTTTCACCAACTCTCTGGTATCCCCTGCAAAAAAATGTTAAAAGTCACTTTTAAGCTAATTAGCAATTCACTTGAAAACCAGTATAAACTTGCAATATTACAAGATTATAATTTTCCTAGGAATGAGAAAGTGGAAAAATCCTAGAAATACATGTATAGGGAGGTCTACCAACCAGAATCAGATCATGATGCTGAAGAGAGGTTTTGCATGACCATTTGTTTCTGTATACTGCCCAAGCTACTTTACCATCAGAGAGAAATATCATATGGGAATGACAATTGGCAGGTCATTAAATTCCTTGAAGCACCCTTTCCGGAAGCTTATTTTGTTTCACTAATTAAGTAAGCTCTGTATTCTCACCGCTCACATGTGGAAGGCAAACATTTAGGGCGCTTATTTTTCTACAGGTTTACTATAGGACACGATATTCTTTCTGATTTATTTGAATCAGTGTTTTCTTTGTAATTTGATCCTTCTGTTCATGTTCTACAACAAGCCAAAAATTACTGACAGTTCATGGACAACTTGCTGCATAGAAAATCTAAGACAAGAGAACACAGCTTGTCATTCTATTTGATGCTTCCATCCCATGTTATACAATAAAGTAAAACTTATTAATAATTCATATGCATTTCTGCATATCAAATTTAAGAGAAGAAAACACAGCTAGTGATCAATCTAAAATTGACAATTGCCAAGAGGACACTTCAAGAATGCCAGGGGAGTCTAACCTGTATCCTGCCACTGGAGTCATCTTGATCTTCGACTTCTCTTCATAAGGAAGTTCGAAAAATTCGCGCGTCAAGGTTCTAACCTTTTTAATGAGGGAGTCAGGAATACCATGGCCCTTCTGGTCAATGACAAAGTTTACACATTCCCACATCAATGAAGAATGAATAAGGAAACACACGCTTTTCTCCCCCCGCTGAACTTAAAACAAGATAGTTTTTAACAGCCACATGCTTTTATGTAATTTCTGCAATTGCCATGCCTAAAACTCCATTTGAGTTTTAAGTTCCCATTCCTCACTCTACAAACTCAAGCAAACTCACAAAAACAAGGTCCCGCATTAATGTTGTACTTATTAGCAATAGGGGCCTAATTAAACGAACTTTCACCCTAGAAAACTCAACGTGTCAAGACTGGGTCTATCAGGAGACCAACCCACAATGCATACCAAACATATTTCTTAAAAAAATACCAAATGAACCAACGGAGGCAAGAGATTCAGTACAGCTTATACTGAGATCATTAACAGCCGAATATGAAAACAAGTTTAGACGCAATCAGGAGTTCACGCGTTCGGCAAAACAAGATAACAAGCGCATATTCGCCGACCTTGACGTTGGGACAGCGACCACATAATTTCTGCCATCAAATACAGAACCCCACTACAAAGCACTCAAATTGACTTGAAACCAGCTTAGTAAGTCGCGCTCCATTTTCAGCTACTGGGTCGACGCTAAACTACCCGAAGGAGGGAGCGGGGACAAAGTCACTAACCACGTAGAAGAAACCAGCCTCCCTACAAGCCCGATCCAACTGCCGGACGACTTCAGCCACGCCCGGGTCTTCACCCATGTCCGGATCATCGCACTTGGCCAAGAGGGGACCGATATCTGCAGAACGAGATCGAAACGCAACGGAATGAACGTCGGGTCGATGAGGTTTCGCATCCGATCGATGGAAAGTGAAGAGAAAGTACCGATTAGAGGGATGGATTTAAAGTCGGTAGACATCCTTTCCTATTTTTTCTGTGATGCTGATGCGACAAGTTCCGCGAGCTCAATCAAATCATTCGGATTCGAGCGTACACGGGCGCGCCTGGAAGAAAGAGGGGCCGGGATATCTTGGGGAAAAAATGAAAATCAAGTGAGAGGAAAATGACGAGGCATGTGCTTTCCTCGTTTGTCATGATGCGTGCCCAAACAAATTTGACGGAGGCGGCGCTATTTCCATTTCCTACGTGACTATCATCTAATTTTTATCAAAAATAAAAATAAAATTACTCTCGATCATTCAATTGTAATTTAAAGTGATGATTCTAAATTTATTTATTTTTTTTTTTTTAGTTTTTCCGTTTTTATATAGGATTTAGTTACTAAAAAAAGTTTCCATGTATATCAAAAGACACTATATTTTTTATTGTTAGATTTTACTTTTATCAAATTAGTTATGTCGAAAAGAAATAATTTCCTAAAAACCTAATTCTTTCTAAATTGTTGAATTTATGGATAAATTGTTGAGTAGAATCTAGAAATAATTTTTTTAGCATAATAATATGTTTATGAATTTTTCTCTTTTGTTGTGCATATATCGCTATCAAATCCCATCTTATTGGTATTCTTATATATATTGTGATGATAAGATGATGCAAAAAAAAAAAAAAATCCTTCAAGATTAATAAAATCACAATTAAATTCTTCAATGTGAGACTTTAAGATAAAATTTAGTTAGTGAAATCAAAATGTTGCATGAAATAAGATTTTTTTAGCATATGGCTATATCCAATCCTATAGAGTATGTTGTGAACCTAGATTATGATTGAATAAAAATAAAAATTTAATTAAAAATAAAAAAAATGTAAAATGTAAAGTTATTACTAGAGGTGATCGGTTTCCGAATGGATTGGTTCTAGTCTTGGCTTGGAACTGGGAACCCAACCCTTTGGCTTCTGGTTCTAAAACTTTGAATTGAGAATGGACCAATAAGGATTGGTTTGATTCAATTGCAGAACTAATCGGTCCAGTCCTTGAGAATAAGGACTAAGCATAGCTCTCTATCTTTTGCTCTCTAAATGCTTTAAAAGTAAAAAAGGCAGCATTTTTTTTCCTTGCAAATCAATATGGGGCATCTTTTTAAGATGACTAAAACTGAAAAGAACAAAATAGAGCTCAAGTGTGAGATCCCACATCGATTTGCAAGGAAAAAGATAGGCCATGCTGTGTTTTTACTATTAGGCAAAAGTCAACAAAAATCTCAAATTATACTCATTATAATATATTTACCCTAAATTTTTTTATGTTATAAAAAATCTTATATTTAACCCAAACTTCTAACCATGTGAGTCATTTATCCTAAACTTTTTTTTTTTATGATACAAAAAACTCTAGACTTGTATCCATATGATAAATTTATCATAAATTATTTTATGAAACTAAAATTCTCAAATTTAGACTGGTGCCACATAGTTAGGCTCCGTCAAGATTTTTTTTTTCCTTTTTTTTAATCTTTTTTTCCTTCCTTCATATTCATCGCCATCCTCCCCCATCGCCTTCACCCTTACTATCACCATCACCACCGTCCTCACCATTGCCAAACCAAGGAAGAAAACAAAAGAGGAAGTTAAAAAAAAAAAAAATCAATAAGTTACATATTTTTGACACATTAACACTATTTGTTTTTCATCTCCATATTGGTAGCTACATAAGATTTTTAAAAAGCATTCATTAACAAAATTTTGACGGAGAGTGAATATGTCACATGACTAATAGTTTGACATAATTTGAGGTTTAGGGTAGATGTGTTATACATGTATAATAAAGCTTGTGATAAATGTGTCACAATTAACATAATTTGAGATTTTTAATGGCATTTTCCCTACTTTTAAGACAAATAGAGCTCAAGTGTGACAACCCACGTCAACTGATAAGAGGATTATTATAACATAATCAGGGCTCTTTGTAAAAAAAGACAAAAGTTAGAGTTTAATAATGCTAACTCAGTCAGGTTGCACCCTATATGTTGGAACTAGATCAAAGAATGCTGGTTCCAAAAAATTGGAACTAAGAATTGCCTAGACCTCTGGCTATTACATTGAGGGAGGGTGGTGGGGTGAAATTTCTGGTGACCATTGTTAGGACAATCATGAGGGAAATCAATGACAAGCGACAACCACCATCAAGGTGTTTGCTCAAGAAGCCCATGATTAGGGTTGAGCATGGTGCAAGTGGGTAGTTCCCACCCTAGAATTGAGAACCACTCAATAAGGATCAATTCCGAAAAATTAAAACCCATAACCACTCGTGGTTTTATGGATCTACGAGGAACTACACCCCTAGTCTAGTTTGGTTCTTGGATGGGTCCATGGAACTAATCGCACCAAGTTTCACACACTCAATTCAACATTTAATAGCAAGCCAAGGTAAAACAAAAAACAAAGAACTTCCATATTCTTAATTGTAAGATCAGTAAAAAGATTGGGCTCATATTAAAAGTTGAGAGTCGAGGTTGTGAGTCGATAGACATTAAGCTTAAGAGTCGAGGCTATGACTAAGAGATAGAGAGAAAACTCAAACGAGGTGAGAGTGAGACGAGACAAGCACCCATTTGATGGATGTTAAGCTTCAAATTTAGGGATTTTAGGATTTTCATTTTCTTAAAATTTTATTTTCTTCCGAAATTTTTTTAAAAATTGAATATATATTTATAAATTACCGGTCCGATTTGAGTGGTGGTTCCACACCTACAATCGAGAATCAGATAGATACCCACTAATTCCAATAAATTGGAACCAAGAATTAGATTGATTCCGAGCAATTCTCAATTCTTTTGCATACCACCACCCATGAGAGCGATGTGGCACTAATTTTAAATTCATGCAATTTGATCCCTTAAGTTTTTTATTCTGCCCTCAGTTACTAAAAAAAACTTACTAGTAATCTAAATTTCTGAAATGAAGTCTTTCCTCCAAACATTATGAATATGATCGTCAAATAGCTGATAGGGCATCGTTGATTTAACCAAAAAAATGAACACATAGTGTTAGTGCCACATCTGCAAACACAAGAATAAAATAAATAAATAAATAACCTAGAAGATATATAGGGGAAGGGGAGGGGGGGGGGAATTACACTCTTTGTTGGTAAGTAGCCACTAGAATTACACTCTTTGTTGGTAAGTAGCCACTAACGACCCTCGTTAGGCATAACTAAGTTATCGCGAACCCTGTGCTAGCTAGAAAGAGTTATAAGTGATTTTTTTCAATTTTATATCCTATTAGATATACTTCAACTTCCACTTTGATCGAATTACGCTTTCCTTTGGTAACTAATGAATATCTCATCGCTTGTTTTATTAGAGATAATTAGGATATTTCTCTTGATTCTCCATATCTCTTGGAATTATATTATATTATATTATATATATTTCCTTTGATTGTGCATGTCCCTCGGTGATTATAAACGATGTCATCATTATCATATTTCTTTAATCATAAAAAAAGTTTAGGCTCATGCACTTTTAGTTATAACACATTGGAATGTAATGAAATTACACATTTTCTTCTTCTTCATTATTCTTATCTTGGTATCTGCGCTCAGTGCGCACTTGAGTGCACACTTAGAAGACACTTCTTATCTCATGTCTTTTTTTCAATAACCATTAACATCTTTGTCAACATTGTCCACATAGTCCGATAGCCACCTTAGCTTGTTCAGTTGTCTTGTAGTCTACACAACAGCCACGACAACACGCAACAATCACGTAAACAGCCACGCAACGTCAGCCGATTCTTTCTTTAGCATACCAAATTGCTTTGGCGTTCCATCTAGGATTTTTCGTTTTGGATCTTTTCTCCAAACTCTAGTTGATTTCTTCTGAGTCACCATGAGCTTGGGCGATGTTAGAATTGATTATGATTTCCCCTTGATTCTCCACACCTCTCAAGATTGCACATACATCTCCCTTAATTGTGTATATCCCTAGTTAACTATATAAATAAGCCCATATACTCTCCATTATAGCATATCAAAATACATAGAAATTACACAAATTGCATTACTCTTGTCTCAGTATCAAAGTCAATTGTTGATTAGTGGTCCATTCCCAATGTAACTAAAAGGATTGAGCCGAATACAAAGATTCTATTTATTCTATCTATCTCATATCTAGATCCTCTCCTCCAAGAAAATGCTTGAGCTCCCCAAGTTCCTTTATTTGGAAGCGTACTAATAGATTTTCCAGAATAAGAATTGGCTTTGCATCATTTGGAACTTCATAAGCTTCAGGTTTTTGATTTCAATACTAGGCTCCGAGAGTTTAGCCTTCCTCTAGCAGTCTTTCATCCGATTTTTCAACGTATTTGACGAATATCTCAAAGAAGAAATCTTGTGACGGGAAAATAGACCAAGGATGAAGGTAGATATAATGGTATGGTAACATGGTCCCACTGGCAATTTTCATGATTTGGTCTGGAGAAAAAGACCAAAGATGAAGATGAGCTTTGGAGATTCAGCTTGTAAAATGTTGGTGCAGAAGGATACTTAAATTAGAAGAAAGTAGACCTAACAATGAGCTCCCAAGTGAGGGGAAATTGTTAAGATGAATGTGTAAATTATGTGATAAAAGTTTTATATCGTAAAGTGTAGTGTAGAATAGTTAATATATTATAATTGGCACATAATTCATTGGCTTAAGTTTTTTGAGTGAAAGGGTCCTACTAAATATTTTGGCGGGCTCACTAGTACTTTTGCTCGGCAATTTCCCTTGATGAAGGGATTAGATATTTGTTGTGCCATACATTGCTTGATCATGAGGTTTGTATGCTCTTTATATTCAGGTAATCTCTTTATACCCATTAGCTTAAGTTTTTGGGTTGAACTTTCTGGCATATATTAATATATATCGTAAAGACATTTTATGATATCTTGAAAAAAAAAAATATGCAACATTCACCTCATGCTTTGAAGAAATTTTCATCTCTAGAATTCTCTTGATTTGTTATCAAAAGAAATATGGTCGAATATCTTTTTCTATGAAAATTTCCGTACCAACAACCAACATTTTGAAAATCAAAATCTGACATCTAGTGTGTTGAGTGTTGTGGCTAGTGATATAACCTAAAGAGAAAAAGTTTTCTAGTGAAGTTGGCTACTTTTTGCAAAATTGAGTAGAAGCAAGTTTTTATGTGCAAGAACAGTCTAGATATGAGCTAAAACCACGTGTGTTGCTTTTATCAAGTAAATAAAATAGCAAGTAGAATGAGATAAAAATAAATCCATGCAGGTTGATAGCGATTTAGACTGTGATAAGACTACGTCCAACCTTCCAAACTAACAAGCATAAAAAAAAAAAAAAAAAAAAAAAAAAAAAAAAAAAAAAAGAAGAAGCTAGAATTTACTAGTAGCTCTTGAGATGTTAGATAAGTAACTTGGATTGCTTGTACCCAAAGTTGGTGGATCACACTACCATAAATATAGTTATGTCGCAACCTACCTTGTCCATCTGAAGACGAAAAGATATAGGCTTAGGGGTAATACCTAAAAGGCAAGTATACAACCCTTGATTGGACACAGGCTCTCTAAAGTCCATATCTCACGCGATATTAAGGAATCCAAATGTCAAGTCAAATTTTTGACGCTTTAAGGATTTTCTAATGAGTCACCACTAGTCTACTAGGATCTATTAGAAATCAAGAGGCATGGGAGTATACCTTACCTCATACACAACAAGAGAATACAGGGTCGGAGATTTGACTACATTAATTGATCATCTAGCACCTTTTCGATACCTAGGGGGAGCAAAAGGAACCACCTAGACTAGACCAAACTGGCTAGTTCAGTCGATCCCAAGGGGCACTCTTCCAATTTTATGAATTTTTGTAAAATACTCTTTTCTTGAATATTTGTCAAAAAAGTTTCAAATTGCCTAATATTCCGCCAATTAGTAATCCAAATTTCAAGACTTTTATTAAATGAGAGAGAGAGAGATCCACCAAGGTAAAACTCCTATAGATGCAACATATAAAAGAGGAAGAAATGCTTTCTTTTTTACCATTATCTCATTCAGCCTTAGTTTTTTCTTTTTTCGGCAAAGCCTTATGTGCCTAGTATATTATTTTTTTATACCTATACCTTTCCTTTTTCATGGATATAAATTCCTCATATTTTCATACCTAGGATTTGCTAGTCTGGTTCTCAATTCACTAAAATTGGGATCGGTGAAATCGATCCAATTCTTGATTCTAAGGATGGAACCGCCTGGATCGACCGACTCAATTATTTTTTTAAAGTTTAATTTTCTTTATTTAAAATTATTGAAGATATATTTTAACCTTTAATTTTTAAGAGTGTTCTAAATATTATTGAGATGCAAATATTTAGACAAAAAGCCAAGAGAGGCATGATTTGGCTAGACATTCTTTGTGTGCTCATTCAATGTGGAACTATTGGCATACACTAGACACAACAACAAAGACAAACTAAGACTCATACACTGAAGGCATTTGCATAGGAGGCTTGATACCACAAGAGACTAGAAAGACAAGCCATACACTAAAAGTCCTACATTGAATAGGCATGCAAAGACCATGAGAGAAGTTGTGCATAAAAGTGAAGTCATGCTCCAACTAAAGCATGCCTTCCTTGGCCTTTTGGCTAAGATAAAGTATAATATTTGCTAAGTATGTGAAGTTCACACAATTTTTGTAGCATTTTGATCTTTTCATGGGTAAAGAGCAAATACCTTTTAAGGGATGGAAAGTATATTTATCATTGGTTTCCTTGAGCCACCTAGGAATCGGAACCGAATCAGACCAGGAATCGATCACCCCTATCATTACCTAAGCTTCTTTATTTAAATGGGAAAAGCCACACAAAAACCCCCAAATTTTGCTCAGAGTGACACATTTACCTTAAACTATTTTTTGTGATACAAAAATCCTAAATTTTGCCCATTGTGATACATTTATCCTAAAAAAATTTCTGTAACACCAAAAACCCCAAACTTTTACTCATGTGACACATTTACTCCAAACTTTTTTTAAAGACACCAAAAACCCAAAATTTTTCCTTTAAAATCAAAATTTTGGGTTAAACCACACAGATACAAATTTAGGTTTTTTTTTTTTTTTTTTGTATTATTGAAAAAAATAGAGTTTTTGCTGTCATAAAAAATAAGTTTGGGTAAATATGTTATATTGTACAAGTTTTGGGTAAATGTGTCACATAGATATAAGTTTAGGGTTTATCCGTATCACAACAAAAAGTATGGGTAAATGTATCACGGTGAAAAAAGTTTGGGGTTTTTTGTTGCTTTTACCCATATTTGAAAAAGATATTTGTCAGGCAGTTTGGATTGATTTTGAACCTATCCACTATCGTACAAGGTAATCATGCGAGTGCGCAATTATTAAAATAACTATGAGCAATCAAGGAAGCATTAAATAAATCGCAAGGGAAAACAAGCATTTAATGCTAAGAAATAAGTAAAATGCCATTCCTAATTAGGCTAAAGGGAAACCATGATAATCATATTGAAGGTGCGCGATCAAAGGTATTCGTCTCAAGAAAAAAAGAAACATTCAAACCTTATCGTAAAGCCTTAAGAGTTTGTTTAATTTTGAGCACGATTTTTCATTGAAGATTTTCGCACATTTTTAATAAATAAAAAAAAACTACTCAAAAACTAATTTTTAAGCTTTTTCATAAAAAAATAAAAAATAAATTATTTCCCATACTTTAGGAGAAAAAAATTCAAAAAAATTTTTTTAAAGCATTTTCTAATTTTTAGATAAAAATTCTGAGTTTTAAAATTTTTAAAATTTTTAATCCGAAAATGGGACCTGTGCCCGGCCCCCAGGGCCTGGTCCGAATATGGGTTGGGTAAGGACTCATGGGTTTGGGTCATGAACACTAAAAGCCTAATTGAAGAAGTGGGCTCAATGAATCGAACCCATTCGGACAAGGGTCGAGATCAAGGCCCAAGTTCATCAAAGGAAAACACTTAAGCCCACTTACACTAAGATCACTCAAAACCAACTTCCAGCAAGTCCCAAATAAGCCCGGCTCCGAAATTAGCCCACTTACTTGACCTATCCACGAACTCCGTCCTATACGTGAAAAAAACCTTAAAAACCAAATAAACTAACCGGAGCCCAACGACAAAATCCAGCCCATTCGAAACACAAGGCCCCCACGCCTTGAGTCCAAGTTGGACTGATCCCATCCCCCGAACGGCAGCGTAGGAAACATATTACTGAAGCGAGAAAATTGAATAACTATTAATATCTTTGTCAACATTGTCCATATAGTCCGATAGCCACCTTAGCTCGTTCAGTTGTCCCGTAATCTACACATCAACCACAGTAGCCTCTTACGTAGATAGCCTCTTGCCATGATGACAACCTCTTATCGTGTAGTCTACACAATAGCCACGACAACACACAACAATCGCGTAAATAGCCACAACAACGTCAGCCGATTCTTTCTTCAACACACCAAATTGCTTTGGCGTTCCATCTAGGATTTTTCGTTTTGGATCTTTTCTCGAAACTCTAGTTGATTTCTTTTGAGTCACCTTGAGTTTAAGCGATGTTAGAATTAATTATGATTTGCCCTTGATTCTCCACACCTCTCAAGATTGCACATACATCTCCCTTAATTGTGTATATCCCTAATTAACTACAATCAATATTATGATTATTTTGTTACCTTAGATAGTCATCTAATGAAGCATATAAGTAAGCTCATATATCCATTCTAGCAAATCAAAATACATAGAAATTACATAAATTGCATTATTCTTGTCTTGGTATCAAAGTCGATTGCTAATTAGTGGTCCATTCCCAATGTATGGGTATTTGACGAATATCTCAAAGAAGAAATCTTGTGACGGGAAAATAGACTGAGGATGAAGGTAGACATTATGGTATGGTAACATGGTCCCAATGGCAATTTTCATGGTTTGGTCCGGAGAAAAAGACCAAAGATGAAGATGAGCTTTGGAGATTCAAGTTGTAAAATGTTGGTGCAGAAGGATACTTAAATTGGAAAAAAGTAGACCTAACAATGAGCTCACAGGTGAGGGGGAAATTGTTAAGATGAATGTGTAAATTATGTAATAAAAGTCTTATATCAAAAAATTAGTGTAGTGCAGAATAATTTTTATTTTTATTTTTGGTAAAAGGTAAGAAATGTAGTGTAGAATAATTGATATATTATAGTTGGCACATAATTCATTAGCTTAAGTTTTTTGAGTGAAGGGGTCTTACTAGATATTTTGAGGGGCTCACTTGCGCCGTCACTCAGCGATTTCCCTTGATGAAGGGATTAGATATTTGTTGTGCCGTACATCATTTGATCATGAGGTTTGTTTGCTCTTTATATTCTGGTAATCTCTCTATACCTATTAGTTTTAATTTTTGGGTTGGACTTTCTAACACATATTAACATATATCGCAAACATATTTTCCGATATCTTGAAAAAAAAAAACATATGCAACATTCAGCTTGTGCTTTGAAGAAATTTTTATCTCTAGAATTCTCTTGATTTGTTATCAAAAGAAATATAGTCAAATATCATTTTCTATGAGAATTTCCACACCAACGACCAACATTTTGAAAATCAAAATCTCACATCTAGTGTGTTGAGTGTTGTTGCTAGTAATATAACCTAGAGGGAATAAGTTTCTTAGCGAACTTGGCTACATTTGCAAAATTGAGTAGCAGCAAATTTTTATGTGCAGGAACAGTCTAGATATGAGCAAAAACTATGTGTGTGTTGCTTTTATCAAATAAATTACATAGCAAATAGAATGAGATAAAAATAAATCCAACCTTCCAAACTAATAGGCATAGAAAAAGCTAGAATTTACTAGTAGCTCTTGAGACGTTACATATGTAACTTGCATTGCTTGTATTAAAAGTTGGTGAATCACACTACATGAATATAGTTCTGTCGCGACCTACCTTTTCCATCCAGAGATGAAAAGATATAGGTTTAGGAGTAGTACCAAAAAGGCGAGTGTATAGCCTTTGATTGGGCACAAGCACGACAAAAAAAAAAAAGAAAAAAAGATTGGGCACAAGCTCTCCCAAGCTCATACCTTACACGTTAGTAGGGAATTCAAATGTCAGGTCAAATTAACACGGATTTTCCAATGAGTCACCACTAATCTACTAGAGCCTATTAGAAATCAAGTAAGGCATGGGAGTATACTTCATTTTTTACACAACGAGAAAATCTAGGGCCAGAGACTTGATTACACTAATTGATCAACTTGTGCCCTTTCGATACCTAGGGAGAGCAAAAGGAAACACCTGGACTAGACCAAACTAGCTAAATCGGTCAATCCCAAGGGGCGCTCTTCTGATACTATGAATTTTTCTAGAATACTCTTTTCTTGAATCAAAAAAGTTTCGGATTAGCTAGTATTTAGCCAATTAGTATCCAAAATTCAAGACTTTTTATTAAATGAGAGAGAGATCCACTAGGGCAAAAATACTATAGATACAATATATAGAAGAAGAAGAAATGCTTTCTTTTTTACCATTATCTCATTGGGCCTTATTTTATCTTTTTTCAGCAAAACCTTATGTGCCTAGTCTATTTTTTTTTTTTAATATCTATACCCTTTCCTTTTTTCATGGATATAAATTCCTCATATTTTTATATCTAGGATTTGTTGGTATGGTTCTCAATTCACTAAAATTGGGACTGGTGAAATTGGTCCTTTCTCGATTTTAAGGATGGAACCGCCTAGAACAAATCGAATTGATTATTTTTTAAAAATTTAATTTTCTTTCTTTAAAATTATTAACGAAATATTTTAAATTTTAGTAATTAAGAGTTTTCTAAATATTATTGAGATGCAAATATTTAGACAAAAAGCCAAGAGAGGCATGATTTGGCTAGAGCAAGGCTTGGTGGGTTTTATGCATAACTCCTCTCACATTCTTTGTGTGCTCATTCGATGTGGAACCTTGACATTCACTAGACACAACAACAAAGACAAATTAAGAGTCATACATTGAAGGCATTTGCATCGAAGGCCAGATACCATAAGAGACTAGAAAGACAAGCCATACACTAAAAGTTCTACATCAAATAGGCACACAAAGACTGTGAGAGAAGTTACTCATAAAAGCGAAGTCATGCTCTAGCTAAAGCATGCCTTCCTTGGCCTTTTGGCTAAGATTAAGTATAATATTTGTTAAGTATGTGAAGTTCACACAATTGTTGTAGCATTTTCATTTTTTCATGGGTAAAGAGCAAATACATTTAAAAAAAAAAAAGTATGGAAAACAGATTTATGATTGGTTTCCTTGAGCCACCTGAGAACAAGAACCGGATCAAACCAGGAACCGACTACCCCTATCATTAACTAATCTTCTTTATTTCAAGGAGAAAAGCCACAACAAATCCCAAACTTTGCTTAGAGTTACACATTTACTCTAAACTATTTTTTGTGACACCTAAAATCTTAAATTTTGTCCATCGTGACATATTTACTTCAAACTTTTTTCCGTGACATCAAAAACCCCAAACTGTTATTTGTGTGATACATTTACTCTAAACTTCTTTTAATGACACTAGAAACCCCAAACTTTTTTCTGTAAGTGTCATAGGGGTCTTTTTTGTGTCACTGAAAAAAGTTTAGGATTTTTGGTGTCATAAAAAATAAGTTTGGGGTAAATATATCACACTGTGTAAGTTTAGAGTAAATGTGTCATGTGGATATAATTTTAGAATTTTTTATATCACAAAAATATGTTTGGGTAAATGTGTCACAATGAGAAAAGTTTGGGATTTTTTTATTGCTTTTACCCTTATTTGAAAAAGATGTTTGTCGAGCAGTTTTGATTGATTTTGAACTTATCTACTTTCATACAAGGTGATTATGCGGATGTGTAGTCATTAAAATAACTATGATCAATCAATGAAGCATAAAATAAATCGCAAGGAAAAATAGGCATTTAACTCTAAGAAATAAGTAAAATGCCATTCCTAATTAGGATAAAGGAAGACCGTGATCATCATATTGAAGGTGCATGATCAAGGGTATTCATTTCAAGAAAAAAGAAACATTCAAACTCTATTGTAAAGCCATAATAGTTTGTTTAATTTTGACAAGATTTTTCATCAAAGATTTTCGCACATTTTTAAGAAAAAAGCTACTCAAAAACTAAATTTTAAGCTTTTTCATAACCTTTTTTTAAATAAATAAATGGGATTTCCCATACTTTAAGAGAAAAATACCCAAAAAAATATTTTTTTAAAATATTTTTCTTATATTTAGAAAAAAATCTGAATTTTCTGAATTTTTTAATTTTTTAATCCGAAAATGGGACCTGTGCCCGGCTCCCAGGGCCTGGTCCGAATATGGGTCGGGTAGGGACTCATGGGTTTGGGTCGTGAACACTAAAAGCCTAATTGAAGAGGTGGGCTCAGTGACTCGAACCCATTCGGACAAGGGCCAAGATCAAGGCCCAAGTTCATCAAAGGAAAACACTTAAGCCCACTTACACTAAGATCACTCAAAACCAACTTCCAGCAAGTCCCAAATAAGCCCGGCTCCGAAATTAGCCCACTCACTTGACCTATCCATGAACTCCGTCCTATATGTGAAAAAAAACCTTCAAAACCAAATAAACTAACCGGAGCCCAACGACAAAATCCAGCCCATTCGAAACACAAGGCCCCCACACCTTGAGTCCAAGTTGGACTGATCCAATCCCCCGAACAGCAGCTTATCTCCCACGCCCGAGCTGACGTTGATCTCCGAGAATGTAGGAAACATATATTTAAGCGAGAAAATTGACCCACGCTAACCATTCTATGTGGCACGGCCGGCATTGACCTAGACCATTTGTTTTAAAATTTTTAAATATTTTATTTATTTATTTATTTATTTGTTTATTTATTTTTTATTGTGGCCGGCGACACAAGCAAGGGTCGCGGCCCTCATCCAGATTTGGGCAAGGCCATCATGGCCACAAGTGAGGCTAGCCTCCCTAGATTTGGGCAAGTCCCATCAACCTTGGCCGACTATGGCAAGAAAAAGGAAAGAAGGAAAAGAGAAAGGAAAAAGAAAAGACAAAAATAAAAAATAAATAAAATTTTGGGGAAAATATCTAAATATCATTAAAAATTATCCACGTTAGCATTAGTCGTATTATATAGGACGGTCGTTATCTATGTTAGCGATTTCGAACCAAAATTAATCGGATAGACTAAATTGACAAAACATGAAATTGTTTGTGGCTCAATTAACATAATTCAAAAATTTATGGTTGAATTGTTAAATGCAATAAGTTGAAGACTTTTTGGATAATGATCATCTCCATATTTTTTCAATACAAACTTGAACTTGAGCTCTAAGAAATTTGGAAAGATGGTTTTTTGGAGCCCAGTTCTTATGTCAGACTTGAATTTAAGCTCATTTTACACACCGCCTTTAATTTGAAGCACACACCTCATGTCCGGCCACTTATTGAGTTCATCTCGGCTCCCTGCAACACGCTTAATGCAAATGAATTAGCCATAAATGCTATTAAAACCTAAATGCAATGTGAAACGTAAAAATTGATATTTTTGTTTAGGTAGTAGGTTTGGTCCCTAATCTTTTCTCTGCTATAGTCGGATAGATGAGGGATTGAGCTCGATGCCGTGATGAAACCCAACAAAACATGGGTTGAGCTCGACCAGATCAGGTCCATGCCGGGGTAGAATTGGACCCAGATTTGGGACTTGAGGTCGATGCCCATGACGGAGCTCGAGCTTATCAGATCGAGTGCTTGAGCTCGACGCTGAGGCAAAGCACGAGCCCCTCAAATGGCTCTTAGATTGACACTACAACGGAGCTCGAGGTGGCCAGACTCAGCCGAGATCTTGGCTGCCTAAAGGGACAGTCGATTTCCGCAAAGGACGTGATAGGGTCGAGGGATCCCCGACCATGGGTGACAGGTGGTAGCTTTATTAAGAGCGACGGCCAAGAGTGGCGACGCCACGACGAGCGGAGACTCTAAGATAGGCGCGACTCCACTAAGGGCATCAGCTGTATCGGAGAGGAAAGAGGCTAGGCAATGGGTGGCTAGATAATTTAGGGTTTTAGATAAGTGAGCATTCATTGTTGGTGGATCTGGAATGGCAGAAAGGGCAAAGTATCAAGCGAAATGCCTAATCCGCAAATAAGATCTAATGTCAGACGCAATTTGGAATGGAATGACAAAAGTGAGGACGGTAGTTGTAGTTTTTTAAAAGTGAGGGTGGAAATGTATGAGATTTTATCATAATCAATTATGTTAAAAACTTAAATTGTTAGATAAAGATGTTTATTATTTAAATATTCTAACAGCTTCCCCTCATTTTTAGTCTGGTCTTTTGTCTAGTACTAAGCATGGGAATTTAATTGGGAGACAAATGAGATTTAAAAATATTCAAACTTAGGACCTTCAACTCTAAAAAGATTTTATAGGACCACAGTCAATTATTTTAAAAACTTAAGTTGTTAAATTAAAGACTGATTTATTATTTAAATATTTTAACAAAATGGATACTTGAACCCAATGCGAGGATAAAATACGTTGCCGGCATATGCTAGAGAATGTAATCCAGCTTTTGACCCATTTTCTCAATCACATGAAGCAAGGGTTAACAAATAAGAATTATAAAAAACATACTTGAAAGGAAACATACAAACTAGAGAGCTAAAGATGGATTAATTTGATCATTGCGTCGCACATTGGGGGTTGACTGAGTTTTGTCGCCATTTGGTTTCTCACAATGAAACGAAATGCAAATACGTCGGTCGCGTGTTTCGCGATTAATCATGACTTGCATCGAATTTCCACGCGGTTTGCTGGTCAATTCTCAACCAATTAAGAGACATTAAGCTGTACCTGCTACTGCAGAATACAACTGGTGGCAACGATCCTTCCGTGTTCACTTTGAACTTGGAAGCTGGATCAGCACAAGAACCCAACACATGAATTGATGTTTCATCGTCCGCGTATGTCTTCTTGTCTTCGTGTTGAGTTTGAGATATTTTCAATTTCTTTTCTGACTGAATGCAGTTGGTGGTAGATGCTAGATGGTGGGCTGAACCGTACTTGGACTTACCGACCCAAAAAAAAAAGGGTACTTGGACTTGGATTGGACCTCACATCAAAATACAACTTTATTATTATTATTTCAATTTTCAGACATTCCTGATTAAAATTGACTGACTCCCCTCTCGACTTTTACTCTTACCCAACTATTTTGCATTGAGAAAATTGTTCAAAAAGTCCTTTTATTGTATTTTTGTCGATTGAATCTAGAATTTTTAAATTTTGTTAATTAAGTTCTAGATCATTTCACGTTTTGCCAATATAATTCATCCAATCAATTTTGGTAGAAAATTACCGACATTAATGTTGCCATTCTACGTGGCACAATCGGGCTAATGTGGATCATTTTTAATATTATTTAAAATTTTCTCAATTTCTTTTTTTAAAAATTTTCTTTTTCCTTTTTTTATTTCTTCTTCACTTTTTCTTCTACTATGGCCGGCGAGGGCCATGGGTGAGGGTCGTGATCTTGGGCTAGGAAGGATTGGAACTACGGGGTGGGGCAAGGGTAGATACGGGAGCCGTAACGGGTGAGGAGTTTGCGGAGAAGCATGGCGAACATGGCGCTAAGTGGGGGCAATTGTGGAGGAGGTGGGCGAGCTTAAGGGAGAGGGACTTGGGATCGGTCTGCTTGGCGAGGCTGAAGAGGGAATTGGCTTCGGATCGGAGCTCATTGTAGGAGGACATGGGGTGGGAGATTAGGGTTTCGAAGTTGGACGGGTTGGGGCCAAGGACCACTGCGAGTTGTGCTTGCTGGAGCTAGGTGGATTGGGGATCCGGGGCGATGGTGAATTATTAGTGTTTCCCTTGGTTGTGATGGCGGATGATGAAGGACGGAGAAAAAGGAGGAGGAGGAGAAGGAGGGTCTTGAAGCAGGTTGATCCCAACTCACTCTGCCTCAAGCTCGCCCACCTCTTACACAGCCACCCCCACCTTGAGCTCCGGACCATGTCTGCCATCCTCTTCGCAAGCTCCTCACCTCCGGCGACTCCTACATCAACCCCCGGCCTCACCCCCATAGACCTAGTTCTCTCTTGCCTACAGCTGATGACGGCATCCTAGCCCTCGTCCGCAACTGGCAAGGGCTAAGGGGGTGCATGACAACCAATAATTTCTATTCCAAAAATAATTTTCTATTCCATAAACAATTTTTCTAATCTAGACCTGTTTCTGGAATAGAAATCCGTCTGATAAACTTATTCCGTTTTTCTATTTCTGAAATAGATTTATATTTTAGAAATAGGTTTGGAATAGAAATCAGAAGTATAAATTTTCTACTTCTCTATTTCTGAAACAAAAATGAGAAATAAAAAATCTTCTCATCGTTCGTTAATGGTCCTTCATTCATTGCTGTCGACCATCATGCATGGGTCGCCCGCTGCTCGCCAGCCCCCACTGCCCTCCGGCCCCCGCCGTCGCTGGTTGTCGACCACCGCCACCTGTCGCCGCTGCCACCGCCGGCTGCTAGTCGCTGGCCGCTCACCGCCACCGCCACCACTGCCACTACCGCCGGTCACCGATCGCCGGTTGCCGGTCATCGGCCACCGCCGCCGATTGCCGACTGTGGCCATGGCCGCCATCGCCGCTGTCGTCTGTCACCACCATCCGCTGGTCCGCCGTTGTCCGAAAGGAATAAATTTTGTATCGTTATCAAACGGTTATTTTTGCTTAGAAACTCTTCTAAAAATAGAAATAGAAAAATCTATTTCTGTTCCAGAAACTATTTAACGGAACATAATGGTTGTTATGCGCACCTTAAGCGACCCAAAAAAAAGTGAAGAAGAAAAGAAGAAATGAAAAGAAATATTAAACTATTAATAAAATTGTTAATGTCAGTTATTTTCATTCAAAATTGGCCGAATGAACTCATTTGATAGAATATGAAAAAGTTGATAACTCAATCGATAAAATTAAAAGGTTTAGATTTAAATTGATAAAAATATAATAAGTTTAAAATTTTATGGACAATTTTTCCATTTTACATTGGACAAAGTGATTATTGACATTTCAATGCTTTTCGTATGATAAGTGTGTTGCATTAGATTGCCATTTTCAAGAAATTTTATAAGCAGGATAACTTGCTGTAAAGTTGGAAATTTCTTATTTGGTTCACTTTTTGATTAATGTTGATAGAGTTGACATTGGAATATTTATGCAATGCACAATGTTATATTGTAAAAGATACTTGTATTCATGTTATTATCTATATCCCAAAAAGATTGCTCGAACTATATAGAGAGGAAACTCAACCTTCCTCACACGATTTTAAGTCCAACAAGCTCCCATGCCATGGAAAACATGAACATGAAAGCCTAAGAGGAATGGATTTTTGCAACCTTCTTATGCTTAAGTCAGTGTGATTTTTGGACGAAATTGGTAGAATAACAGCTAATGAGCGGAAAAGGTCTCATACCTCAAATGATCACTTCCAATATACTTATACTTCCTTTAGTAGCCTAAGGTTCCTTAATTTTTGTAACAAGGGGATCGCCAGATGATCCTTCCTAAATGTGGGTGAAACTACCCATTTAGGGCTTGTTCGGTAATGTATCAAACGACCCCAGATTTTATTCTTTTATTCCTTGGAATAATAATTAAAAAAAAACAAAAATCCATTTGGTAACTTTTTTATTCTCAAGAATAAGTTTGGAACATAATCAAAAAGGAAAAAAAATTACTTTTTTGTTCTTAGGAACAATTCTAGAATCAAGGTTTTTTTTTTTCCCCTTTCCTTTTTGCTAGTGATTGGCTAAAGGGAGAAGAAGACAAAAAAAAAAATGAATAAATTAAAAAGAAGAAGAAAAAGAGAAAAATGTAATAAAATTATTAAAAAATTAAAAAAATTCGAAGTCACAAAAAAAAAATTGAGGGTTATACCAAACGTATTTATATTCCAAAAATAGATATTTTGAATAGGAAACAAACGTTTCCAAATGTTCAGAAACTTGTATAGGGAACATAATTAGAAAAAAATTATTTTTGAACATAAATTGTTTATATGAACAAAATGATTACTAAACACGCTCTTATTATCCATTTTCCATCTCTCTTCGTGAAGAAATTGAGGATGTGATAGTCAAACCCACTCACTTGCGTCTAATCTGCCTTCTCTCCTATGTTTCCCTTCCAAGTAGGATTGAGCCTTTGATTTATGAACTAGCTTTCCTCATTTCCTCAGCTCGTGGCTCATCTTTGACCATCATTGGGTTTTGTGCAAAATTTATGTCCTCGTTTGCACTCTAATGATGAGGGAAAAGCTTTGTCATAAATTCATCCTTTATTTTTATTTTATTTTTCTTTATGACCGTGGAACTACCTTGCTACCAACAACAGTTACGCATAAACCGTGGGGGGTGCTAGCCAGGGACCCACCTCCCACGGCTACCCACTTTAGTCGCCATCATGACGAGTTGGGGAATCAAACCCTGGCCTTACGTGTGGCCAACATGCGACTCCACCAACTCGGCCACCACGGGGTGGGTATTATTGAGTTATTGAGTTAGATTACATGCGGCAGTTGAGGAGTATATTAGTTTGAGGTTTTACTCTTCATTTATCAAAAGTATATTGGTTTGTGATTTTTTGTTATATTAATCCAATTTAATGAAAGTTAATATTGGATAAATTTATTACAAATATACTAATTTAGAACTTCTCGTGATACAAAGAAATTAGGATAAATTTATTGGAAGTGTATCAATTTCAAATTTTTCATGATCAAAAAAATTAATTTTTTATTGTCATAGATATACTAATTTGGAGTTTTCAAGATATTAGCTCTATTTTTAACCTGATGAGTTCCTTCGTATTTTTTTCAGATCGACGGAATGTGAATCTCTTACGCTTGTCCGACACAGGTCTCTTCTCGTTATCACATTTTTTATTCATTCCTCCTCTTTCCGCCATTTGGTTCAGTCGTCCTCCTCGAGTTCTCCCACGAAGCATCCCTTCGTCCCGTTTTCATCGAGCTCAATCTCGTCCCCTTCCTCGAAATTCCTTCCCGACCTCTTCCTCGTTTGGTAGGATTCCTACTTCTTCTCCCTTTAACTTTTGGAATAATCGCTCAAACTCCTGCATTTCCGGGGGGGCATGATCACTTCATGTACCTTCTAAGGATCAATCTTCATACGAGTAGTAAAACTTCTTTTCACACCGCCGCCCCTTGTTTTTATTCGCATATTCGCCCTTTTTTCTGCATCGTCGGGTCTTTTAATGGATTTTATTTTTCCATCTGAATACCTTAATGTAATATTCTCTTATCCGAAAAGACTTAAAACCTTTCGTCAACCTTTGTCGAAGACCCTAATTACTCCGATTGAGCAATCCTCGAACTGAGGTCATTGATAGTAGCTACGATTCTATCTGGAAAGCTTATATTAAAGTTACCACTTTCTTAATCGAGAAGATCTCAATCCCAGTCCCAAGGAAATTGGTTTTGTTGTCAATCAATTGTTGCCTTTGAGTTAAGTCGACGTACTTTTAAAATTTTTCCAATCAAATCGTCCAACTTAAACTTCATCTAAAGGTGCCCCTTTTATGGGCTAGTAATGAAATTATTGTCCTTCGACAAAAAAAAAAATCACGAAACAGTCATTTTATTTCAAAGTTTTCCTGGGGAAATCGAAAAAAATGCCATTATTAATATCGAAATCGAACTTAAAAAAGTTTATCCTTATTGCAATAGGCGTGGGATCCTTGGAGGAACGCCCAGAGAGATTAGCGAAGTTAATTCCGTGAGTGATTTCTCGACTTCGATCACGTCCTAAAGAAATTAAACCAAAAAAAATAACTCAACCCTTTGTAGAGAAAAAGAAATATCCTAAACTTAAATGGACCCCACTCCGATTAGCGGTGCACACCACGCATAGGACGATTGCACATGCTTCTTCTTCTTCTTCCATGTTTTGTGCCTAGTGTTCAGGTTTCTACTTTGCTTCCTTAGATCCCGAGGCACGAGACAATAAGAATTAAAGTAAGTCAGCAGGTCAACTTAGAGAATTGTAAACCATGGAAATTTTAGTCATGGCAATTCTTTCTTCCTCCTCCTTAGGGTTCAACTTCTTTTGTCGATATTACGGGTAATGTAGTACTGCATAGAGAGCGATTTTGCAAAAAAACTTCGTGAAATTTTATGAATTATAGCATCTACTTCTTGAAATTACACGAAACACTAGACGGTCGGGGAAGAGCGACGGTCCCTACTAGACCCTCTTCATTGCATTATTGGCCTAGGACGAGTCTGTCGTTGAGAGGGAGATACCCAGTACACGTGTACGGCGAATTAGCGAAAGAAACTATCTTTAAAAATTCAAATAATTAGGTGGCAGCTCAATTGAAGTGCTTTATTCGTGCTTAATGGACCACATTCCTGAAATAATCCTTCAATAATTAGCTCATCAAAAAGAGCTCTGATATCTTCATTTCATCTTCCTATGATATGGTCAGACCATGCCGGTTCATCTCCATTGCAATCTGTTGACTTATTCTCCGCTTGAGGCCGCGGATATCTTCTCCTAACAAAGGGCTGAAGTGGCGTAGGAACAACTAAACGCATGATTGCCAAATGATTAGCCTTTTTCCATGTTTCGGTGCAGGCATCAAATCGCGTTGACCTTGTTCACCCACCACAGAAGAATTGGAAAGAAAAGAAAAATGATGATAGCATGATTAAAGCCCCAAAAAATTTACAATACGAAATTTCTTTTGACCAGAGATGACAATTCGTGTAGGATGAAAGGTTTCGTTATTCCCAAACTCCACAAGTGGAAAAGGCAAAAAGAAAAAAATGAAGGAAGGAAAGAAAAAGAAGAGGATAGAAAAAAAAAAAAAAAACCCAAAATGCCTAAGTTTTCATACAATCGAATGAGGATAAATAGCCAGCTTTGCCTTCGCATCTGCTCTCTCTTGAGTGGACTGCACCAAACAAATGACTGTTGTCTGTGGCTATGCTTCATGAATGATGATGCCAATGAAAGACTATGATGACGAACTTACTTTTTTTTTTTTTTTTTTTGGTTCTTTTGCCCTTTTTTGACAAAATTCAGGACGATGATGTAGTCTTATGAAGCTGTCCGATTGTGGCCGCAGAACTGGAAGCTGTTGGCGTTAATCCTCTCCAGCACGAAATGGCCGATCATGTCCGTTGACTCGACCCTGTTCTCTCTGCACAAGAACTCGTCCCCGCAGATCTTCTCCACGTTCCTGTAGTAATCGTGCAGGATCACGTGGGTCTTCGGGTTCCCGCCCTTCTTGCTCCGGGCGAGCACCCCCGCCGTGAATATCGCTGACATCCTCCCGGGTGCGTCTGGCCCGTCCCCGCGTGGCCCATCGACCAGGATCACGTCCCAGCTGACCTCATACACGTGGTTTGGGAGATCATTGATCCCGAGCCGGCACTCCGAGAAGAGCAGGTTCTGCACGGGCCGGCACTCGCCCCGGACCTGCTCCTTGGCCGACGCGATCAGCTCCGTCATCTCGCTCATCTTCGTCGTGTACTGCACATCGTACGCATCGATCTCCGGGTGCCGCTCCTCGACATAGGCCGCATAGTACCGGTTCTCATCAACGAATACGGTGCGACCACCGTGGTTCAGGGCCTTCCACAGGAGGGTCTCGTGGGTGAGCCCAAAGACAAGGAGGTTGCATGGGGTGGCACACTTCCGGAGCACATCCGATATGAGCTTAATGTCCTTGTGGGACATGTGGTAGGTGGCGTTTGATCTTGAGGCGTAGTGGATGAGGGCATTGATGACCGTGGTCGGCAAGGGCTCGTTGGCGGCGGCGGTGGCGGAGGAGCTGGCTGGGTTGTTAACCGAGGCGACCCGCGAGGCCGCACCAGCGACGATGGATTCCCGGGAGTAGATTAGTGTTCCAAGGAAGGCGAGCGTGAAGAAGGAGACGAGGGCGAGGAGCCATAGCCGGTTCGAGCTGCCTTGCTTCTGGATGTAAGGATGGAGGAGGATGAGCTTTGTGTTGTTGTTGCTGTTGCTCTTCATTCTTACAGACAGACAGAGAGAAAGATGCGACAAGGTTGGTCGAGCTAGTTGATCCCTCTCGAGGACTTAGGATGGAGGAGAATCTTGAATCCTGGAGAGGTAATGGCTCGAGAAAGCTGGGGTTTGATTTAAAGAATGAGGTGGAAAGCTAGGAACCAGAGAAAGTGTGGAAGCAATGTGGAAATGAAAAAACATATGTGAAGGTGACACCACAATCACCTTCCATATTATATTATTCATGAATGATCATGCGCCATTTAATATGATTTCTTTTGATACGTTTTAAATTTCCCCGGAATAATCAAGATTAGCTTGGCAAGGGGCGGATTTTACTTTATTTTTGTATTTTTTTTGTATTTATGTTTGGAACAGGGGGGAATCAATGATCTTGCCCTAGAAAAATTGAGAAAGTGAAAAAGAAAAATTTGGCAGGTGGGGCCAAAAGGGTGGGTTGGGAGAAGACCACAAAGGGGTGGTTGGACCGGAGCTGGTGGTGGCATATGTGTTCGAGCGACCCAATAACTAATTACAGGCCACGGGTCGCTTTTCCTTGTTCATTTGAGCTTCATTACACGCGAAAACCAAATGGAACACATTTTTATATGCTCGAAAAAATTTATAAATAGAAAAATAAAGGAAACGAACGAGAAGGTTTCCCATCTTTTTTTTTTCAGATATATATTGGGTGGTTGCATTCGGAGAGGGACGAGCCACCTACAGCTGATTCCAATTGGCAACACCCGGATTGACTAGTGTCAATCATTACAGCGATAACTTAGCATCATTGCATGGACTTGGTTTTCCGGAAAGAACAAATTGGTGAGGTCTGCTTTTGGGAGCCGAAGGAGTCCGACCAAGTCTCCAGATCAAGACCTGCGAAATAATTTATTTCGTTTGTCGTCGGCCGTGGTAATAATTGGCGATGTGTCGGCTTGATTTTTGCTCTCTTTTTCTTTCTCTGTTTCTTTTTCTTTTTCCCCCACCGTTGAAGGCGAGACCTTTTCCTATGACACCTTTTTACACAGTTCGTGTGAAATCTGATGGTGCAGACTCATTCATTGGAGACGAAATCAGCAGAATTGTAACAGTTTCGAGGTGACTTTCGATTACTTAAATTCTTTTTAGATCCGGAAGCATCTTGCGTAAATTCTTGCATTGACACCCTTAAAGTTTAAGTAACCCTTTTCAAGCTTCATACACTTATCCTTAGAGGACCAATTGATTGTTTTAGCTTCTTTTAGGTAGGGCATATAGCTCAGGCCCCTCCAAAAAATTATTTATTGGGTTTCTTAATCATTTTAGTATTTTTTTTTGTTTTCTTTTTTACTTCTTTTCCACTCAATTCATTTGTTATTCTTTTCCTTTTATATGCAAGTTGATAAAATAGTTAATTACTTTTTGTGATGAGGACTAGAGAGAGAACAATCGTAATATGATCTTTTATAATTGGCACCAAGAAGAAGTCGAAGCATGTAATGAATTACTTTCTTGTTTTTGAGCTAAATATTACTATCAAAACTATCTCTTGAGGTCTTTAAAAGGATTGAAATTTGCAAAACTGCTTAGTTGATCTCACCTATTAGATTATGTGAGCCCCATGAGGCCTACATGATCCAACTAGTCGATATAGTTCAAGCTCAAATGCATTGGGCACATATGTGTGCTTCTCATTAGATTGTCTCATTTGTGCAAGAATTATGATCATGTGAAAAGTAAATGTAAAGTCCCAAATTACATAATAGTTTTATCCATTATTAGGAAGATTGAGGATTGACATAGGGTGTTTTTAAGGAAACATAAGGAATGGACATCCAATCCTTCGAGGGCCATAGGATAAAAGAATAAGTAAATTATGCCTGGATCACAAAAGTAAGTTTGTGGGTGTTACGACATTTTGTATAAGAGTTATAAAAAAAAAATTATAAGAAGTTGTGACATGTTACAATTGAAGGACCCTAGAAATGTTGAAAAATAAAAGACATTTGAGTGTGTGATCTAGAGTTCAGTCGGTCTATAGATTTTGGAGGAGGAAAGAGAAGGCTTATAAAGAGATGAAATCACTTGGACTAGAGCATCACTTAGGAATGCTCTGAACCCCCTCGGAAGAGAGTGAATCAAAGAGAAGAAAACAATTTCTTTTTTTTCTTTTTTTGGTGTCAAATTTTGTCATTACTCGAACGAGAAAAGGTCAGAGAACTAATGACCACAAGACATAGCGAAACACGGAAGGTAAGAAGGACGAATACGACACAACCTCATTCTCCATAGACTATTCGGACAAGGGTTGCACCGACGGGGGATGAAAGAGAAGTAGAGAAGTTAATCCTCATATTACTAGTCAAAGCACGCACCAAACGTGAGAAAACTCCCCCTCCTTCTCGAAACCACCAACCTCGGGTTCGCTTAGTCAGCAAGAAGCAGACACGTGCTTGGGCTTGCAGAGGATGACGTCATATTTCTGAATTATTATAGGGTGGTTCCACAATTAGGTGACTTGTCCTTCTCATCAATGTGGACCCTTCGAAGGAGAAGGTTTTAACTGTGCAATAAACAGGAATTTCTTTTATTGCTAACTTTGTTCTTTGAAAGTGAAAGTCTCGGGATTACTACCTGCCCCTAGTGGCAAGAGTCAAGTATTCTTATCCAGCAGTTATCCAAAGACTTTATATCCAAAGACTTTTTCTACCGACAGCAACATCAATGCGTCACAATTCATCCTAAGTGTATTAAGGTTTTATGACTATAATTTCAGGGCTCTATTCAATGGACAACCTATGAAATTTTAATTTATTTAATTCAGAATAATAATCACAATGCACAGTAACTTAATATCAACTCGAGCTTGTGCTCCAACCCTGATTTCTTAGAAATTTGATCACACTAATGCCGAAACTTAGAGGACTAAAACATTGTGAGTACCACCACACAAACAAAAACCGAATGTGCTTAAGATTGTGCTTTCAGTTTGCGAAGTTTTAATACTAAGGAAAAAGGCATTGAAATTCCTCGAACTATTAAGAAACATTCAATCAAGTATTTTTATAAACATTACTTCTCCAAACTATCTACTTTTCAAGGCTTCATTAGCATACTCTACCAACATGTTACCGATGTGGAATATAAAAGAAATATAAGGAAAAAAATGTCCACATCAACCTAGCACGCTTCCATGAAGTAATCTCTACTGGAATTCTACTAGCACCAGAATCCAAGAACAAAATCAGAAAGCACAACTATTAAATACTATTAATGAATGCGTAAGCTTAAGTATAAAAGAGTCGTATCATATTTTACAAGATTATAAGTTTAAGTCATGAGCAAATTTTTAACTAGTTTATGTCTTGGACATTTGTTACTTTACATATAAAAACTTCCCGGCTTCTAATATATTGGTGGGCTGCATCAAAGATCGGATAATTATTATTCAATCCAAGCATCTTATAATAAGCGCGAGACCTTACAACTAAATGTCCTGGGCATCCCCAACCTTTTGCTAATGAAAGAACAACAATATATTCCAATCATGAGCTAGAATTTAAACCTATGAGGTACGTACAACGATCAGGGCACAAAATCCGACGCATCATGAACCAGAGTTGATTTGATAACTTTACAGGGACAAAGAAAACCTGTAAATTATAATCTGCCCATCTCTTCCTTCTCCGTCTGTAATCGGACTGAAATTGAAACCAAACATCACAATGCGAATTTAACAAATTGAGCCTTCAGAATCCCCGAAACCAGAAGAAAATTGACGCCTCATTCAAGCGAGGGCAGACCGCACGGCTCCGATCTATACGACTGGAAATTGAGCAGATCGCCACCGTAGGTTTGCGTGAGGGCTTCCGCCCTTGTGAGGAGTGGCGAGGCCAACGAAGGTCGTTGCGTCGCCTGCCTCGCTTGATAGGTCACTGAGAATCCCCTTCTCTCATTGCTCGTGTTTGGTAGCTGAGGTGGCAGCGGCGGCGGCTGCCATGCCCGGTTCGTTGAGCAAACGACGGATGCTAGCTCCTTGTCGGTGTTGCCGCCTCAGCTGCAGTACCCTACCCCTCTGTGATTTCTATTTTTTTTTCCAAATTGTTATTTTAAAGAACTATTGTTAACTTTTTGTCACATAAGATGACATGTCAACATTTAGCAATAACTTAAGGGTCATGTTACGAAATCTGTTTATTTTATAATCTCAGGACTAACTTGAATATAATAGTATATGATTTAAAGATACAACTGCAAGAAAACATCAAAGGATCCTTTTGAACATTCCGCAATTACTCAGACTTGGTGCCTTTATTTATGTATTTGATACTCTAGTAGTGAATGTCGAATGGGTTCTCACCTTGAACGTCCATAGTACAAATCAGCACATTCACATTTATGATCTCTTAAATTCCACATTGGCATACTTATCTTTATGCAACAAAACTTCAACGAATTCGAGACACAAACAAAAAAAGAAAGGCGATGACTATAAGATTGGAGAGAATCTTGAAGGATGACCAACTCTTTAACGAACATTTGGAGGAAGGAGTTCAGCTACTCACAACTTCCGGCACTTTCCTGGGGAATAATTCCAAAAATAGTTTGCAAAACGGACAGTCGTACTTCAAAATCTACATTGAAATAAACGAGTTTAAAATGATTTTCCGGTCAAGTAGCCACGATTCTGCATAAACAAGCGTACAGGAGCTTTAACTTTCTTGAGAAGCGTTAATGCACTCAACACAGTGTTGGGTTCGGCTTCAAGCTTTTTACCATCCTTTTGGTTTTCGTATAGGTAAGAGTTTTGACTTTTGTTAAAGAGATCCGCTCCCGAACTTTGTTAATCTTGCGAAAGTTAGCGTGGCGCAGGAGTAACATTGATAGCTAGGAAAAATAGAGAGGACGTGAGAGTTGGAATAAATAATTATAATGTACTCAAGTGCTCCGTGATAGATAAGGGGTGTAGTGTCACGAGAGGCTTGCTATGTGAGTTTTTAATTGATCCGCCACCGACGTCTTTGAAGTATGAAGATACCGAAGTCGATAGACTCGGTAATGTCTAGATGACCCTCAATCCAAAAGTCTCCCAAATAAGTAAAATGATGGGGTATATAGAGTGAGAGGATTAATTTGGTTTGCAAACAAGATTGTGCCATGTGGCAACCTAGTGTAGGGAATGGATAGCTGTTTCACCAATAGGTCGAAGAAATATTTTTCAAATATAATGGATCAATTAGTGAGTCATCAAAGAGTGTGTAAGGTCCTTTGTTAATTTTTGGGCTGAAAATGTCAATGTGAAGAAATTTAAAGGCGTGTTTGGTAACGTTTCTATTTATTTATTTTTCTGTGAACATAAATCCATCTGTATGTATCAATTAATTTTTCTATTTCCAGTCAAAGAATATATTTGAAACAAAAAAAAGTAAAAAAAAAAATATAATGTTTGTTCCTAAGACCTGGAAATAAAAAGAGAAACAAGGTCATTTTATAGAAAAAGGTTCAATGTAACATAATGCTCATCTTCACACAATTGACTCAAGATCCATGTGGAACCCACATCCAAGCTAGGTATCCCAACTCGATATGAGTCCCCTTTTTCCAAATAAAAATATAAAAAAATTCATAAATTTATAAAAAAAAAATTTACAAATTAGATTTCAAGTAGTTTTACTGTATTTTAGTGTTAATTCTGATTTAAAAGTAGTTTAGCATATAAAAAAGTAAAAATATTGTGATGAATATTGGATTCAAAATTGAATAAACTCTTAGGACTTCACTATATGGATTTTTAATTGTCATTTTCTTTTAGAGATAATATTAGGTTGCGAAAGCTTGGCGACTCCACTGAAAGAAGACGTCTTCTTCCTTTAATATTCTATTAGAGACATCTTTTAAGATCATATGCAATTTTATTTTAATAGAAAATTAGATGGTTCTGAACAAGTGTCTCATTTTCATAGCAGTTGAATAAGCCTATGTTCCATGAATTTCCAATGTCATTTGCTTGAAAGTTTAATGAGTTTGTGCAAACTAGTGCACCAACTTTAGGATTGCCTCCACTCTGTTGTTCCGTCCATGCCCAATTCACTAGGCAAAAGTTTGCTCTTCTTCTTACAGCTTAAAAAGCTCAAAAGGTTTATACACATGTTTATTGCGATGCCTAAAAATTTATTGTCAATCTCCTAATATTGTGAGTTATAAACTAGTGGGACTCTTTATTGTCATTTCCAGCCATATGTCTTTGATTAACTATTACGTTGGATTTTCTAAAGCTATTTTAGAATATTTTGATATTTAAATCCTCACCAAAGTCCAATTTTATCCAAACACGAATTGTTAAGTCTTCACTAATATTTTTATAATTTAGTAAAAAGAAATTGGGAATAGAAATTTTTAGTCATACCAAATGCACTTTTGTTTTTATTTCTATTCCAAGTAGAAATTTTGTGCAGTTACTAAATACATTCTTTTGCTTAGAAACTCCTTCAAGAAATTGAAAATACTATTTTTGAACAGAAATATTGCTATACATACCCTAAATGTCTTAAAAATATTGTCAACCATTTAAAAGTACTGGAAATGTAAAGATAAACTAAAAGTAAAGAAGAAGAGTGTGTCTTCTTGGATCGATTGACAGTCCATTACAAAAAGTATATTTGGGGTACTTATAACCACAATTGACAATTACAAAAGTATTTAAATATGAGAATAACTTTGTAATCCTATCTACGGTTACAAGAAGTTGCAATATATCCACTACCTTGACGATTATATCTACTCCACTACATCGACGGTTACATGTTCATGTCAATCTTCCATCTTTGCTCCCAATGGACAGGTTTACAAACTCACATTTAGCCAAAGGCAGATAGTTATCGATGACATCATCAATCAACTCTAGTCTTGGCAAGGACTCTTATCAATAAATTTCACTGTACATCATTTATTTCCTTTGCTATCGATAAGATCAACTTGACCGCTAGTTGACTAATTTCATTCTTTTGACCAAGACGATTACTCATTAATTTTGAGTTGATTATTTTTTTGTGTCAATATATGTCCCCTCGTAAAAGAATGAATAATTCATCAATTATTTGATTATTTTAAATTAAATTATTGAGATTCATCAATCATTTGACAAATTTGATTTTTCCTTACCAAATTGCCTCCTCTAATGTTTCCTTGATAATTATACAACTAATTGTGTTATGGTGCCACTTGGAAATATTTTGGGAAAATTCCAAGTAAGGGCCTAAAATGCCAAAATTTTCTCAAAAAAGAGCCCAAAGTGGACATTATTTCAAATAATAACTTGAAGTGCTCAACTTTATTTCAAATGAGAGCTTAAGCTCGCTGGCTAGTGAGCAAGTGATATTTTCGATGATCGAAATAAGGGCATTTTTGTCCAAAATTTCTTAAAATAAAAATAAAAGCTATACTCTAAAATTAAAAATCCCAAAACTCCATTCCTTTCTTCTCTTCTCCACGTTCTTTGCTTCTCCTCCAACCCATGTTCATCAACAAAACTAAAAGAAAGGAAAAACAAGGAAGTGTTGCCGGAGCAAGCACCGATGGGCATTAGTGGTGGGCGACCCAGTGGCAATGTGAATCGAGTGGCGGTGACAACGATGACAGTCAAAGACTGACGGACATTGAAAGAAAGTAAAAGGAGAAAAGTCCCCTCCCTAGGGTTCATCCAAAGCCTTTGCCCTCCTAATGCAAAATCATTTTGATTATGCCTTTCATTATGCTTCCATAATTTGGCCAAAGTTAGTTTTCTGAAATAGAGCTATGAATCGAAACCCTATTTTCCTTAATCCTCTAATTTCTTTTGTTTATGTGAAGGTTTGTTTCCTAAGTTGCTTCGTTCGTCCAAGACAAAGCGATTACACCGATTGAAGTAATATGTCGATAAGTCATGGGAATGTGGTGAAATCTAACATTGATGGCAGCAACGATGGCAGTAAGTTTCTTTTTCTAATGACAAGTTGCTATTGCATATGTTTTGTCGTTAATGTTTTCATTTTGCTTTTTGCGTTCATGGTCCATGCTTCTCAAATAGTCGTTCATGGTTCAAATATTACATTGTAATGGCAGCTTGTGTTTGTCAATATAAAGATTTAAGTTAGTGTGATTTTATTGAATTTATATAAGCTCTGAAAACATATTAATGTTTTTTTGCTTCCATCTGCACTAGATGACGGATGTGAAGAAGTGAATTATGCCTAGTAGGTGTCTTGAGGGTGTTGAAGAGGATGGATTTGCCACTATTGATCTTGATGAGTTATGTAGTAGAAATGTACAATGTATGGAAGGTAGTTCAATGCAGAATGATACAGGGATTAGAGACATTAGCTTGCATGTAAAAACACTAGCTGATAATGTAGATTTCTTGAATATAGGTAGTCAATTTGAGTATACAAATCCTGATTTCAATGCTAAAGTGGACATAGAGAATCCTACCTTCAAGTTGGGGATGTGTTTTAGCAATACTAAGGAGTTTAAAGAAGTAGTTAGGAATTATGCCATAAAAAATGGGAGACAAATGAGGTTCTTTGAGAATACGCCAAATGGGTTAAGGGCAATGTGTTCTAATGTCTGTGATTGGCTCATATATGCTTTCAAAGTGCATAGGGAGCATACTTTATAAGTCAGAACCTTCAACCCCGTACATACATGTAATAGCACTCTACATATTCATTAAGTAAGCTCTAAATGGTTGGCAAACAAGTATTGTGATCGGTTGAGAAATAATATAACATGGCCAAGTACTTCAACAAAGAAAACAATAGAGTTTGAAAATGTTTTGAAACTGTCCAAGACAATGATCTATAGAGCTAAGGTTACAGCACTGAGTATGATCATAGGGAATGAGGAAAAACAATTTTGGATGCTTAGACGTTATTGTCAAGCATTTTTTTTTTTTTTATTCTAACCCAATATCCACTTGTGTAATTTAGAGTGAGCAATGTTAAGATTAATTCAAGTTTAAAGGAATCTACATATGTTTAGATGCATTGAGGGGCTTTCTATAAGGATGTAGGAATTTCGTGGGTTTTGATGGTTGTCATTTATTAGTAGGTTACAAGGGTATACTTTTAGCAGCTATGGGCTTAGAGGGAAACAATCAAATATATCCATTTGCATAGGTAGTTGTGGGACAAGAAACATACGAGACATAACATTGGTTTATTAGTATGATTACAGGAGATTTAAGGATTACAGACCCTGCAAATTCAAAATATTGGACTTTCTTGTGTGATAAGCAAAAGGAATGGTGCAAGCACTAGAAATTTGATGTCTAAAGCGGAACATAAATTTTGCTTGAGGCATCTTTATCAGAATTTCAGGCTACATCTCAAAAGACTAGAACTTAAACTTTTGCTTTGGAAGACTGCCATGGCAATAAGGGTATGTGATTTCAACTTTGCAATGGAAGAGTTTAAGATAGTTAATGAAAAAGCTTATGACTAGTTGTCCTGAAGCCTCCAGTGCAATGGAGTGAGTCTCAGAACAAGTTCAAAATGCGATGTTGCCTTGAACAACTAACATGAAAGCTTTAACAAGAGCATCATTGACGCCAAAGACAAGCCTATCGTTATCTTGCTTGAAGCTATAAGAGTGCAACTCATGGAAATGATTCATAAGTAAGGAGATGGGTTGGCTAACTACAATAGTATGATTTATCCTAAGATCCAGGAGATATTGGATCTTCAGAAAAAAAAAAAAAAATCAGCATTATGGATTGCATGAAATGGGGAAGATAAGTTTAAATTAAGTGGGCCATATGGAGACAAAACAGTAGTTAATAAAAGAGACTGAACTTGTAGTTGTAGAAAATGGGACATTAATGGAATCCCTTGTTATCACGTTATGGCAGCTCTTGTATACCTGAGGGAACAACCTAAAAAATGGATTCACACATGTTTCGGTATAGAAATATTCAAGTAGCCTTATAGCCATGTTGTGCATGCTATAGATTTTAAGGACACATGGCTTGCTAAATAGCATTTACTCCCACCAAACGTGCCTAAGGAAGTTGGTAGAAGGAAGAAACAAAAAACAAAATCAGTTAATGAAATAGCTGACAATAATATAAAGACAAGGAAAAAGAAAGTTGTGCAAGAGTCTATGGGAACTAAAGTGAAGCAGCAGAATGATACAATCACTTGTGAGACATGTGATAGTCTAGGCCATAACAAGTGTTATTGCAAGAATTCATTGGTAGCATCAACAACAATAATAGCAATATCATCAACTACAACAACTTTTACATCTACCTCATGCTCATAAGACGTGGTAGAAAGTACTCCTTCAAGCCCAACGTCACAACATGAGATAGTTGAACTACTTGCATCAATTTTTGGCAACAACTTAAGCTCAATATCATTTGTAGAAAGAAATAAGATGCAAGTATCCATCTATACTTAATTTTGTCATATAACTTTTCTTACTTGTACTTGACTTTGATTTGACTATGATTTATTTTATGATTCAATCAAAGGTAAAGAGGAGGATGTAAGGACCTCAACATGAAAGTGGTTGAACACGAGCAACTTTTCGAGATATGCAAGAGTAACAAGACTAACAGTACAAACTTTTTTTGTTTTACTATTGTTGATATAAATGGTTTTATTTTGGAAGAGACGAGCAACTTTTTGAGATATGCAAGAGTAACAAGACCAATAACACAAACTTTTTTTATTTTGCTAATGTTGATATAGATGGGTTTATTTTGGAAGAGACGAGCAACTTTTGAGATATGCAAGAGTAAAAAGACTAACAAAACAAATTCTTTCTACTTTACTGTTAGTTGATATAGATGGGTCTCTTTTGTAAGCATCTTAAAGTTAATGTGTGCATAGGCCTACTGTGTTGAGAAGATTTCTTGTGTTTGGAGGTTTATCTCTTCTAGCATACAATGTGGATCAATTCAAGTTAATATAATATTATTTAGTTTGTTGAGAATACTCTCTTAGCAAAATGCTCAACATTTTGCATAATGCTTGTTTTTTGTTGTCAACAATAGATCTACAATCATCGTCATCAAGCTCAGCATAATAAGCATTATCAAGCAACCATCATCAATGATCATCAACAACACATCTATAAACACTTCAATTTGTTGTGATATTTGCATTATAAAAAGAAACAACATATAAGTTTTCAACTTCAATATGTGTGCACCGCACAACACTTAATCGAAAGCTCTATTGATCATAACCCATTCTAGCACGGGCATTCTAAAGCTCCAAAAGACACCTACAAATAACAACTAATCACAGCCCTCTCACATCTTGTTAAAGGTAATACATTATCAAAACACGTAATAAAATCTTCTCTCTTTTTGCCATAGCCATCAAGGGATATGCAACACAATTGTTGATTAACAACTAGCAATTGGGTTTGTACTATAAGAGATAGTGAGGCAAACTCATTTTAGCATTCCCTTAACGAACTTTATTGCACCTTAATTCTATGGCTAATGCTAGGGAACTTTAAGCCTATTGTCACAACCTTAACTCTATCTTCAGGGTCTTAAACTACAGGAGTTATTTTTGTGATGTCTTAGGCTCGTCACCATCCTGATTCTTTTTATCTTATTATCATGCACATGCGAAAACATGAATAAACAACTCCCTGAATAAATAATAGCTAAAAGACTGAGACATATATCACACAGAGCACACTAGTTTATATTGTAATAGTACTTTTACAAACCTTTTATTCTATGGGCTTGCTTTCTCTTTTTCATCACACTACAAGTTTCTATATAGGCTAGGGAAATTCATATCTCCTCTAGCATGACTGCAGCTCCCAAAAACGGACTTGAGACTTTCATGCCTACAAGACTAAAAGATGAGGGAGTGAGTCATAGGAACTCAATAAATAAACTTCCTAGTTCTTTACTAGGAAAACATCTCATCATCAAAGCCTAATAAGTACAACACTCGCAAACAGTGTCAATAACAGATCAATAACAAATTACTTGCCATGCTTTGACTCAACCCATGATGTCAATGTAAGATACCTTCAGCTTAACAATGAACACATCAACATATCATGCTTATGCATAACCAGCATTCATGCAAATTAATTTACCGTTGTCCTGGCTTGACTTAAGCCCTCTCGGCTCGACCGAGACTTTCAGCTTCTTGCTAGGTTTCCTAGCTCAACTAGGGTATTTCAGCTCAACCAAGACTTCTTGGGACTAACTTTCTGAAGGCTTCCAGGTTCATAACACAGGCATCTTGACTCAATCAAAGCATCACAGCTCAACTGAGGCATCCTGTTCAATGAACAAGGCATCGTTCCCAATGATGTGTGGTATCGTTCCCAATGCTGCGTGGTAACGAATGCTTTTTCCTCTTAATATGCATGCATGTATGCATCATATAAGCCGGTTCTTATCTTTTTTCTTAACTGACACATGCATGGCCTGAAGGCATGCTCATTCATATTATGTCATGAATTCTTATACTTCACTAATAAATATGTTAGGAACAATCCTTGGTCCATAACTTGAATCAATCACTTGACACCAATCTCCGTATCGAACAAGGCTTGGAAACGGCATGCCTCAATGCCAATCCAAGACCCTGAAGCTTGGGTACACCTCGCTTTAGTGAAAATCCTAAGCTTGACGGACCTTGGTTCCAACTCATGAATACACTTGTGCCGCAAATGACCCTTGGCTCGTGGTTTGATTCAATGCCAAGCGCAAAGTCCCTGCACCAATATGAACTATAGAATTGGATATGCTATGGTGCCTTACCAAGACCTCATGAATTTGGGTGATCCCCGTACTGATCAAGGTATAGAATCAATAAGCCTCAATGCCAATTTAGGACCTCATGGTCTTGGGTGATCCCCGCACCACGCGAGACTTGGACCCGGCATCCTATTTATACCAAGTAAAGGCCTTATGGCTTGCGCGACTTTGTCTTGCGATGAACTCAACCCAAACAAACCTCGGTTTCATTCCAAACGTAAAGGACTCGAGCACACGGCCATGTACAATTGTAAAAAAAATCAAACAAAAGATATCTCATATCACCCGAGGCTTAATGGGTGAGCACTTAGCTAGTCTCAACAATAGGATCTAGCTTCTTAGAGTAGAAAAAGAAACCTTACTTACCTTGGCAAACCTCAATAATTAGCTTGGATAGCTTGATGAATTGGTGGTGCGAGGGTAGGCGTAATGGCAAGAGAGCTTAGAATGATGGGAATGAATGGGAGCCCCTCCTATTTATAGGTACTAAACTTATTATTACTCATCCAAGTAGTCCAATCATATTTCTTAAAGTGGCATGGCTATGACCTTGAGGTGACAAGCCTAGGTCATAAAGTGGCACACCTATTTGGAAAGGTGGCACACCTAATTTTATGAGGTGGAGATCTAATAGCTTAGTGTAATTATTTAAAGATTTGTTTGTCTCCTTTTTATTGGGCCACATGAGCACTTAGCTCATTATTAAGGGACAATTCATATTGGATAGGTGGCATCCTAAAAAAATAAGGTAACACTAAGGCTATAAGATAGCCATAACTTGTTCCAAGGTGTCTTATTTTTATTAGGACATTTGGCCTAGATTCTTTGCTTAATCTCTAAGGTGAATCCTTGGTAATCATGGCCAAATCTAGAAGGATCTAGGTGAAATGGTTAGTCACCCTCCTTCATGAAGAAGCTAGGGTATTCTAGAGATTCATATTTTGTCCATTTCCAAGCAACATGGCAACCATGGAAAAATAGGCCATTGGAAATGCAATCGGGACTAGGCAAGGGCTTGTTGTATACATCCCCTAATGACCATTCCGACACTCCCGAGGTTCGTGGCTGAGCCTCCCTCGGTGTGGTTGTCGTAGGCAAAGTTTGCCTTTATTGGCTAGATTAGTGGCCTAGGGCACAGGCTCAATGATTGACCCTTAGATCAACTCCACCTAATCGGATCGAATCCTAGATTAGTTGTAGGCTTCATCCAGATTGACTCCCTATTGTCATATGACCTTTTGAGATCGGTTAGATTCATGCCCGACACACGATCATTCCGAGTCAAATCATGGTCATCCACAATTGGTGCATGACTGATGGAATCATTCACAGCTAGAACATGACCATTTGGACGGATTCATGATCATTGATTGATCCGTGGTGGGTGTGACCATCCCTTGATCAACCCTGACGATCGGGTAGTCATCCATTGACTGAACTGCTCGAGTCCATGATCGTGGTCATGGAATTGGTCCATGACCGTTCCCTTGATCAATCCATGATCATTACATGGTCAAATCTTGGAACAATCCATAACCTATCCTTACCATTGGCACACCAGATTCATAGCCATTTCTCGTTGGTCGAAAATCGGGATGTTACACCTATGCTGTAAGCAAAACTTTGCTTACACTAATTACAGCACCACCTTTAGTAGTTTTTAGATACAAAAGCTGCATACCATTTCCACTAAGTTACTATCCAAGGCACAGTCTCAATGCAGAAAGTCTTAATTGTTACTACGCACGAACATGACAAGCTACCAGAGCTAGTTGTAACCATTTGATAGCTTCCTAAGATTTAAAGGTTCAACTACTAGCATCAAAGTAATCATAAGAAAATGGATAACAAACTTCAACAGTTGAACCACAAGAGAAGTCATAATTTTAAAGCGATAAAAGGGAAAAAAAAAAGAGCAAATCATGAGCAGAATGTACAACACAAAATCCACTATAAAGTCTGCCAACATACACTAAGAACTGAGCGGGAGGTGATTGTTCTTTAGAAATCCTCAATAACTCATGAACTAGCAGACATACATATGGAGAAGCATAAACTTGAGCTGTGTAAGAGACAAGTGCAAATCGGAGAGCATCTGCACCACATTCAGCAATACCATCGAGGAAGTCTTTGACCTATCCTGCTTTTTGCAACCGCCAATTCATTAAGGGCCAAATTACCCTTCTCCAATCTCTTATGAAGACCTTCAAGGTTCATGCCATTAATTACTTCAAGTAGATCAATGAAATTTTTTAAAGACTCTCAACATCTTTTGTCTATGTAAATCACGAATGCAGATTAACTTGCAAAGACAAATCATGAATGAAGCCGCATTTATAGCAAAAAAGAATTCTATAACACAGACAAAGACTCTTCATTTTCCAGAACCATTTAGATGTAGACAATCGACATTCAACAATTTAGTTACAAAAGTAAAGTCACATTGACATTTGAATCCATCTACGCAACATATAAATATGAAGACAAATTTTCTAAGTATATATGACAATAAAGAAATAAATTCATCACTATGAATACTATATATTGATATCACTTGCAATTCTTATGTAGTTCAAGTTATGCCAAATCCTTTCAAGGAAGTTAATCTAGAAATTTGCCTTACAAATGTAGTTAATTCATCAATAGAATACCCATTTTGAAAGACTTGAATTTTTTGTAAGATGAGGATCCGAAGCTATTGATCCTCCATTGAGCAAGTCACACACCATCTCCACCTTCGAATCGGCCATGGTCGGGTTGGTTGTTAGAGATTTCTTTTGGATTATAGAGCCGTGGTCTGATCACACGTCGCCAGTGCCACCGAGCCTCTGCCGAATCATGGAAGACACAAATGAAATAATTTTTGAATTAGGGGCGAAGGCTTTGCGTGACCTTAAGAGGTGGAATCTTTTAGTTTCTTTTAAAATACCTCACCTTTGAAGGTTGTCACTGTTGCTGCCACCGCCTGGTCATACACCCCTAGCGTCATCGCCATTGCCATCGCCATCGCCATCCCTATCATTACCGCCGCTGCCCGGTTGCACGATTCAAGCATTGTCATCGTCCAATCACACACTCCCAACACTACTGTCGCTTGATCGCATGTTGCCACCTGGTCGCATGCTGCCAGCTCCCTATCGATTGATGAACAGGGGTTGGAGAATATAAGAAGAGAATGGGGTTTTTGGGGTTTTAATGTTAGAATTGGGCCCTTTTTCATTTAAATTTTTTTGGACAAAAATGCCCTTCTTCTGATCATCGAAAATATCACATGCTCTTCAATCGGTGAGCTCAGGCCCTCATTTTAAACGAAGTTGAGTACTTCAAGCTCTCATTTGAAATAAAGTCCACTTTGGGTCATTTTATGAGAAAATGATGGTACTTCAAGCACTTTTTTGGATTTTCCCCAAATATTTTTGGTTTACTCAATCTTCTTCATTTGGAATTACTTGGCCTTCAACTAATTTAGTTAGGCAACCTTTGAAAAGTAAATTGAAAATTTCATCTGATTTATTAATATGAAACGAGTAAACAGTAATTTTTATCCTTAACCATTATTGTTTCTTTTATTTTGGTACGCTTTAAGGATCAACTAGGCTTAATCTCCATTTTTGCCACAACTATTTTAATATTTTGATCTTAGTCAAATTCATCCTCTAACTCATACTTTCCTTCTAAGTCATGTTTTGTGTAAAGTTTTAATGTGGTCATCTATCTCTGTCTTTAAGTAGTTGTCCATACTTAGACGCTTTTGTTGCCAACCGAAATAAATCACCAAAGTCATCACCTTCGAATCTTTCTCGTAGGTTAAAACCCATTGAGCCAAATTCACGAATTTTTTTTTTTTTTTTTTTTTTTTAGAATGAAGTGATGCATCTAAAGTGTGGCCAAGTCAATAAATGAAACCTCAAGTATCATTGTATAACACAAATAACGAAGTTGTCTCTTCGTCTCTGCCAATTATAGACCAAATTAGGTGGTAATTTAGTGTACCAAATGAAAACAGTTTTCCACAAACACAAAATAAAATAATCTAAGTCTCAAATCTTATTTATCCATGCTTCACCCCATTGAGCTATGAATCGAATAAATTGCTCGATAGTCGGATTGTTCATCTTCGCTAGTGAAAAAAAAGCTAAAGTCGAAAATTTTAAAACCTAGGAAAAGGCTAATTATCAACACGTGCATAATAAGGTTTCCTATGAACATGCTTAATAATTCCTTAATTAAACCCAATACTATCGAACCTCTTCAGCAAAGTGGGTTGCATGGAATGGAAGGTTAAATTGGCCATCTTAACACCTAGGCAGAGATACCTATGTTACTAAATAATATATGTTGAAGTTAATAGGGAAGTTAGGCTTAACAGGGACGTTTGCAATTTGAGGTTCTACAACAAATACTAACCTCTCATTTTATGAAAGAAGAACATTAAAAGTGCCAAAAGTTTTTCGAATCACTTAAGTACCACTTAAAAAAAAAAAAAAACAATAACTTAAGTGTCGACTCCAATTTGGGTCATCAGAAACCCAACGTAACTATATTTTATTATTTTTTAGTCCTATATGACTCGCCAGCATGTCTAGACAGCATATAACCTCTAAACAACGTCGTTTAAAAATTGTAAGTAGTGATCATTTGAGTGCCAAATTTTATTTGAAATAATCACTTCAATGCCAATTGTTAAAAAGTAATCACTTTAGTGCAAAGCACACCACGTGGACTAGATTATTTAAACTATATATGAAGTCATATAAATTTTTTAATTATAAAAACCATGTATTGTTGTAATTTCTCATGTTGGCACTTAAGTGATCGGTTTTCTCCAATTTGGCACTTAGCACTAAAGTGAGCGTTGTGTACAACTTTTGACACTTCTAGTATTCTTTTATTAACATTTTCCACTTCTAGCATTTGGCCAATCTATCAACTAGTCTGGCCTGCCAAATTATTACTATTGACTTGATTATTTTGGGTAACATCTCCATTCTACAAGATTCTTACAGGGGGTTAATTAGCCTAATTGACATTACTATATGAAAAAAGATTAGGAAGATACTGCAGTGGCTTAGAGTTCTCCTACAATGAATGGTTGGAAGATTGTGACCTTGACAAGGCAACATTCATAAGGGTTTTGTTGGCATAATAGTCTTTAGGCCACTGTAAGAATAATAATTTGTTGTGAATTACAAATTCTCGAATGAGTGAACCCAGAACAATTTATAATTATTTGTTATTTCATTTTTTAATGGTCCAGAATACATTGTTACTCTCATAATAGATTAAAAACTGTCGCACAATCATTTCTGCATTCATAACATTAACGATTGTTAGCTTGATCATATTGGATGTGTGAGTCACAATGTAATTAGCCATCTCACTCTGCTATTCCTAGAGTAACCTCCTCATAGTCGCCATCACACTAGGATTTGGTGCTATCTTTCTTAATTGCTCTTGAGTAAGATGCCTGGCTAGATCAATTCCCTCATGTCAGCCTTCTTTTGCCGCTCTGTTAGCAATTGAAGATTCGGAATGTGCAACAATTTCATTTCCAATATGTAATACTAGATTGTTGTTTCCAATAGCATTGTCTATCTCTTGTTGGTTTTTGGTCCTCACCATCAAAGCTTCCTCATATCAACAAAATATGTCTCGTCAAGCGTATTCAAAAAGATATTACACCGAAAAATTGATTAAATATCTTTGAAGTGTAATGGATAGATGAGTAAATTAACAAAGGGTTTGTATGGTCGTTTGTTGATTCTTGGACAAGAGATGTAAATGATTAGAAATCAAATAGTACTAAAACTAATAATATTGCTAGCATGTAAAAGTATTGGTAATATAAAGATGAATTGAAAGTAAAGATGAACAACATGTCTTGTTGACTAGTTTGGCAATCCTTTACAAAAAACACACTTAGGATATGTATAACCCATAGTCTATAGTTACACAAACATTACCGAATTTTAATCCATGAATAACTTCCCAATGCTATCTACGGCTACAAAAAGTACACTATATCCACCATCTTGATAGTTATATTGGCTTCACTGCCTTAACGGTTACATGATAGTGGTGATCTTGCATCTTGGCTTCCAATTGAGAGGTTTGCAGACTCACACTTAGCTGAAATTTGGAACAGCTTGTTGTTGATCACTTCAGCTATCAACCTCTAGTCCCGGCGATGACTCTTGTCGACAACTTTCACTCTTTATTGTTGATGTCCTTTGCTATCAATAAGATCAAGTTCAATTCTGCTTGACAAAATTCCATTCTGACCCACTATGCCTATTACTCATCCATTCCAAAAGTTAGTCATTTTTTAGTATCAACGATAAGGGATACGCTTTCGTGCATATAAAGAAGAAAACTAGAGTTACTCGGTATTGTGTTGGGCAATGCTCCTACATGCTGGGCTTTCCAAAACCTGATATTATATCGAATAGGCTGAAAAGGCCCTACGTCCTTTTCAGGCCCAACTAAGCCCAATACTGAAAATAGCTTCATCATTTCAAAACTTCCCGTCAAGCTATAAACATCGAGCTAGGAGGAGTGCATCCATGTCGCCATTCAACATCTTGTGACACGACAAATAATCCCGTGGTATGTCCACATGCAACACAACGCGTCACTACACTACACATTGCAATACATGTGAGCTATTATGACACAATCTTACATTACATGTTGCATGTGCCCCATCATTATTATGCTCACACGCGGAGTCATTACCTTGACGTAGTAAGATGCAAACCTTTTTCCTGATTACCTTTCTTGATAAATAAAAACCCCTTACATGTTTCCAAAGATTATATGATAAGGGAATTTAAAGAACTTAAATGCAAATGTGGCACATCCTAACCCCTGCCCAAGTAACCATTAATCTCTGAATTCGGACCCAGTGGCCGTACCAAGACGGTTACTTTTCCTTCCTTTTCAGACTCGCAGACGATTTCACTACACGTCGGTGGAGAAACTGGAGCTTCTTTGCCGGGGCTTGTTGGTGCTTTGAGGATGGGAGGTCCTATTACGCTTTCACGAAGTGGAGCTGGCAATTTGTAACCAAGAGCTTGCAGTTTTACCCAGGTTCATGTTGTCCAGTTCATACGTTCTTGAGTTTGTTCGGGTTTGAATTCAAAGCAAAAATTTCTCTTGCCTTTTCCCTCCACCATTGAAAATTTTTCCAGAGCTCTCTCATGGCGTCCGAGAATTCCACCGGCAAGAACGCTGTTCTCCAGAAATTGAGGCAAAATCAGAGAATGAGGTTTTGCTATCCGCCTTCCTCTCCTTGCGTTTTATCGTGCCTCTGAGTGGTGAGTCAACTTGTTTTCTGGATCTGTTGAATTGATGTGGTAAGCCGTTTCTCATACTTTGACATGTTGGTGGCATTCTTTAAAGTGGTATTGGATTTAACATGTGATTCAGTTTCTTGCAATGCTAAAATCCGACTTCAAGGAATATGACAGTAGAAGATCCAAACGGATACCCAGTTTTGTGTTGGCATTTTTTCCTATCTTTGTTTGGTGCATTGCCGCTGTTGGAGTTGGTAAAATCCTTCTTCAAGCATGTTCCACATGCTAATTCGATCTTTCTTCATTCTTTACTCTCCAAAAATTCATGTGGGTACAGTTTGTCCTCTGAAACAATCAAGTTTCCTAATAACTATATTTGCTAAAACTCTTGGGAGATTTTATTCCCCGTTTTCTCGGGTATGTTACCGAATTATTTTTCTGAAACTATAGGTTGCAGATGCAGACAAACATTAGCATGTTTATCTTCCACATAAGAACATGATAAATAAACACTGATGAGCAAACGTAGCATATTAATATTATTAAATTATATACCATCAATACATTACATGATGTCATAACTTATGGAATGTCACAGAGATCCCCGCCAGAGCATCATCCTTCTAATTTCCAACATCGCTTATACATAGTGCATATTCATATCTAATTACGTCTAGGCCATAGTATTATCAAGACAACACCATAGCTAGCTGCAATCCCTTCATCAACTTCTACAGTCCAACATGCTTAGTCATCAAAGTTCTCATCCTTTGAGGAGCTGCTATTGCTGGCATGGTTTCTCTTAAGTTCTTCATTCAGTACTTGGAGTCTGTACACGTTTAGGCTATAAAGAGGGTGGCTTCAGCTTGAGCTTGACCTGACTTTTGATATTTGGCCTTTCGCTTGCATGGAAAAATCCCTGAAGTCTTTAAAGACTTACAAAAGGTTTACAATGAAGTTTTGCTATTTATTCTCTTTGATTAATCAGGAATCTTCTTAATTGAATGGAAGGGTTTTAATATGTTTCTCTTCCTAGTGGGACTTGGATTTATTGTTTCCTAGTTTTGTTAGGATATATATTAGGTTTCCTACTTTGACTTGCAGTAGTACTTTAGAGAGTCTATAAATATGGTTGTAATTCTTTCTTTTGACAAGAGTTGATGATTATTTGAATTTGGCAATTTTTTGCTTTGGGATTATGTGATGCAATACTTCACTCAGTGTGACGCTTGGGAAGCTTTAGCTATGAAGCCTAAAGATTTATTCTTTGTTGCGGGAGTCGTCGTCTACATCACAAAGCATGTTGGACTATAATAGTTGATGAAGTGATTATACTGTGGCACGGAGGTCATGAGATGTCAATACGCACTGTGAATAAGTGGTGATGGAAATTAGAAGGATGATGTCCTTTTGGTGATGGTATGACATCATGTAATGTAGATACCGTATGCATTTAGGTTAATCAATATGTTATGTTCGCTTATCAATGTTTATTTATCATGTAGTTACAGAATAAACAAACATCGGATTGAATTGCAAAATGGAAAGATTTGTACAAGTTAGCCCTTTCATCACGTTTAATGCCCGCAACTCAATTGGTGAAATAGAATGTATGTCTTCATCTACAAGATATAAGAGCGACTTCAGCTTGAGACCTGACTTTAGATATTCTAGTCCTCACTTCCATGAAAAATCCCAGAAGCAGTTAATATCCTCTTCAGTTTCACGATGAAGGCCTCGGTTGTTCTTGTTCCTTCCTTTCAGTTTAATTCTGATTATTCGTTTGTTTTACTCATGGGAGTTTTCATGCCCACCGGGTTTGTTGTATCACGTACACCGATTTTGTTTGTACATGTTTGTAACAGTTGCAACTTTGGAATCAACTATGCTGTAACACTGAAATTGCGAAAGGGATGTTCACCCAATAGAAAAAGAAAGATACATGTGAAACATTCTTTGAACCCACCGGAAAGCGCGTAGGTTCTGGAGTGAGAATGCAAGCCTTTCTTTTGTCACATTGCTCTATTTACCAGATAAGGTCTATTATTGGGTTTCTGAAAAAGAATAACTAAATTTAATTTGGACATCTCATAGCACCTCTGTTGTCTTTTCTTTTGTAGCGTTTCTCATTTGCACTCACCTGTGCATATTGCCGATGACGATAATGTGCATCATAATAAGTTCCAACTATTAGAGGCTTCATTCTGTTCAAACGTGACTTCTTTGTCGTTGGATCTATAACAGGGCCTGAAAAGCAGTCTTGGTTGGATGGACGCATGATCACGAGGCATATTGACACTCCGTGCTCATCACAATTGTGCAAAATTAGTGTTTTGTAGAAGTGAACTTCTGGTCTGGCAATTTGTTTCTTTCTTGCTGATATGCTAAAGGGGGAAAATATTGTAGCATAACAGAGGTATGAAAGCGTTTGATGCCCGTTGCCACTTGCAAGACTCAAGGATCTTGCGTATGGCACCAAAATTAATTGAGTCAGCCCTTCAGTCTGGTGAAGTAGGTGAGCGGGGATTATCCTTGTGCCATTCCGAACTTCGGACTCCACCCGTAGTTTGTTGCAGATAGAAGCCCTAATTCATTCGAGACATGAAGAGAATTTTATGAGGCAACTCCTTACGCTGTGGTTGGAGAGATTGGTTTGGACGAAGGGTCTCTTGGAAGGAAGATAGATTTCAATGATCAGGTCAAAGTGTTCCAGAACCAGCTCGAACTCACGAAAGAGTTGAAAAAGCCGGCATCTATCCACTGTGTCCGTGCATTTGGTGATCTTCTTCAGATATTAAAACAGACGGGGCCTTTTCCTCCCGATGTCATTCTCCACTCCTATTGAGGTTCAGCTGAAATGGTTCCTCAGTTTGTCGAAATAGGAGCTCATTTTTCAATTTCAGGATTTCTCATGTCAATGCATTAGTAGAAAGCAAAGAAGACGTTGAAAACAATTCCTGTTGATAGAATTTTATTGGAAGCAGATGCTCTGGATGCGTTGCCAATGAACCTCACATTTGTTATCGATTAGGGTGCCCATTCTAGTGTGAGTCCCACTGATGAAGGAAGCTCCTAGTCTACATCTCCAACTGAATCTCTGAATCATCCGGAAAACATTCATGCAGTGCTTAATTATGTTGTGTCTTTGCTAGACATGCCTCCAGAAGATCTTGTGGAGTTCAGCTGTAAAAATGCAGTCTGTTTGTTCTCTTATGAAGGTTCAAAGATACTCTTGGACAAGTTATAGTTAATTGCTGAGTTGATGGTGAGTTAGACGAGATAATTGTTCTTGAGTGAATTCAGTTAGTTGGTATATTTGTATCTAAATATAGATTATCCACGATAGTTTATGTGTTTTATGCGTGATATGCAGGTGTTTCGTTTAATAATGATTATGATTAACACCATGTTCTTTTAGCGCGTCTCTGTGCTTTAAATTTTGCTGCCGTTTCTGATTGACTCAATGATGTAGTCTGTAGTTTGTCGAGCAGTTCAAGTTAGCATATGCGGAAGTTTCTCTCTGAGTATTTGATTAAAACAAATGTCAATTTTGGAAGGATTCGTGTGTGAAAAAATGGATTTTATACAAGAGCTCGTCGCAAAATCTGAGAAGCTCTTAAAATTAGTTTAGCATTAAATTAAATTGGTATCGGGACACCAAAATCTAATCGCTTTCTGGTTATGTTATCTATTGGCCAAGTTACAAAGTTAGCTTCTGAATGGTTACCAACCTTTGGTTTCTGTTTCCCGTTCTGGTTTGACAAACTTGTAAGTGAAACAATTGAATGATCTTTATTATCATGGGCCTTGCCCCGGATATATGAGCAGCAGTGCCATCAGAAGAAGTGGCGGCTAAACTCTACTTGAGAATGTTGTAAACAGTATACTGAGCAGTTGAATTTCTCAATGTACAGTTTTCGTAATTGTCAAGGCACAGGGATTTCTTACAGTGAAAATATGTTGCGAATGTGCAGAGCCGAAATTTTTTTGTTCTGGATGTACTGCAGATGTTGGTGATGAATTCCTTCAAGTCTGCTTGGATTAGCTTGTATACTTCATCCATATCTGAAGAAGAAAAGCCAAGTGTGGCAGCAATTTAATGGTAGATAAGTGACATCATATGCCATTGTCGAAAAGCAAAGACCTTTCTTTAGATGCGGTCTTGTGGATGCCTCGAGAGTCGCTCGTGCTGGCGGGGCAGGGCACTAGGCCGACTTACATCTTGTTCATGGCTCTATGTAGAGATGATGCTCATTAGTCTTCTAGCAGAGGCCATTAATTGTAGGAACATTTGCTCTGCCCTCCGACTAGGCGAAGAAATATGAAGGAACACTAGAAGTGCTTGGAGTGCACTGTAGTCCCCATAGAGGGCGTGTCTTATCTGTGCTTGGGATCGTACTGGGAGCACTTTTCCCGTTTAGCCTCCACGCACCTAGGCACAGGATTTGTCCCCGAATGCCGCCATATGAATAAAGTCAATTAAGCTCAGCTCAAGTGGCTTCTTGGTTCATGCACCGGGAACAAATTAGTCTCAGGTTTTCACTGCAAGTCGCTGGTCAAGAGAGGTTAGGTACCAGTCGAGGAGGCTGATGGCGACCGTTAAGAAGAAGGGTGAAACGAAGTGAAAGGCCGAGCGGAGAAAGAGGACGGCTCTCTATCAGAGTAGATTTCTCTTCTCTAGGGCAGGGCGTGGAATCTTTTCGTAATCATTACAAGTTCCTGTGTACCCACCCTGGTGTCTCTAAATTCTGAACTCCATTCTTACCGCTGCAACTCCAGAGGATCCAGCGCCTGTACCGTAAAAGCGATTTTCAACTTTCGCCACCAATGGCATGCGTCGCTAGGTTGCAATTGTAATGGAGCGATGTAAATCTCGATCACGAATCGGGCTGGCTACTAGGTTGTCCAAGGGGCTCGTGGCTCCAATGGCAATCAAGTTGCTCCCAATTCATATCTTACCATACGATATCTCAAAAGTACATATTTATCATATGAATTTGTAATTTCTCTAACCGCAAGCAACTCCATATATTCACCAGCAAAATTGCAATTGGATACATGTTTATTGATCCAACTAACTTGCAGATTCTTATATGTTTTTACCGAGATAGTTATGAATTCATCCTAAATCTATTATACTAATTGGGGGTGAACATGGTTCCAAAATGAAATTGCAAATTAAAGAACCGAGTGTTAGACTTTGGTTTGATCCTAGGTTTTGGTGAGACATAGTTTGACTTTCAGTTCCATACTTTTAGGACTGGAGAATATACCATTAAGTTCCCAGTTCCTCATGGAACCAAGATTCAAGATTCGAGAACCGAGGACTGGGAATTGGATCGAGAATCAAACTAAGAACCTAGTCAGATTGTTTAAGTGATGAAAAGTTGGAGTTGGGTAAAGTGATGTTTATATATTTTTATACTATAATTCATTTATATATAAGTGAATATTTTATTTAATCTCTTCGTCGTCTTCTTTTTTTTTCTTTTTAAGATATGGATTATTTTAAGGAGGAGATTATCATCACTAAATAGATTTTATGAGTTGAAGTGGATTGAATATATGTTGCGAGGCTTTGTAATAATTATTTTAGTTTAATTAATAGTGATTTTAGTTTGAAAAATTATTAAGTCATTAATTATGTTTAATTTAGGTTTTATATTATGTATTTTAAAATTTGTATTATTTATTTTATTTTACGTATTCATCTTTTATGAATTGTTATTATTGACAAATGAGAAACTTCTATTTTTATTGTTACATTCACTTTCATTTTGCTTAGCTAAAATAAAACAAAAAAAAGAAGAAATTGTCAGTTCTCAAGTAGAATTAAGAACTGACCATAAAACTTGTGATATGATAGGTTCAAAGATATGTAACGTAGGTTTTAAATTCCACAAAATGAAGAACTAATTATGATCAATAGGTTTCGGATTCCATATGGCACTTGATTGGAACTTGAAATCGCTCTCCCTTAATTTAGAGCCAATTTGGTCCTAAATTTTTTTAATTTTGTAAATGTAGTCTCAATACAATTATTAATGGCTCTAAAGGGTCCTCTTCTTACGCCACAACCTTACGCTGCCCTCTTTGGGAAAACAGTCCTTTTCTATTTAACTCCTTGCACCTCATTTCAGAGTGGACGAGACTTGGAGAAGGGGTAACTTTGACTTTTGCCCTCGTGGTACTTGGTCCTGATCTAACATCATCTCAAGCTGTCCAACATTGGTCTGACGAAAAATCATGACTTTCTAGAGTCCGCTGGGGTTGGCTCATAAACGTCACTTGCCGGCATTTCTCGTTCTTAACTAATTTTGACTTTTCGATGCGTTTTGTTTTATTTTAACCAAGTGACTGGTCGGCGAAGTTTACGAATTCACGGTGTCCTTTCTGCAGTCGAGAATACGACAGCAAGCACAGCCCAACAGATGCCGTGGACATAAAACACTTTGACAATGACACCGATCGATCCCCACATTTTCCACTGCCATTCATGACTTAACTTCCTCGTCAGTCTTCACATGAACCGACCCAGTGCTTTGTCAATTCGTCCCAATCTGTATGTACGACTGTTCAAAAGTTCTTAACGTTTCGACATGTGCAAGCTCTCAAAACATCAGTTGGCCACAAGAAAAAAGGAGCTGAACTCTCGATCATTTTTTTGCGCCCCATCTGGAGTATCTCCCTTTTGGCAACTTAAAAAGAGAAAAGTCAGTTTTTTTTGCCTCCAATCCTGGATGCTTACTCATCCGATGAGATACTCAATATATCTTGTTAACGCATGCCTCAAGACTATTGGTTTCCTAATGCATCCCTCAAGCCTATCGGTTTCCTAAATTAAAATCTCGGATTCTAAAGGAATGAGATTTTTTTTTTCGAGTTACTTTCTAAAGCGGAACGAGAATATTTCCATGAAGTTTATGGGTTGTCGTATGCTTCTTCCTTTTTTATTATGTACTCAGATTATGATATTAGTATTGTTAATACACACCTTGAGATCACTAGTTATCTTAAAGTCTTTTAAAAGGATCAAAATTTGTATCGATGTACTTTGGAAATTGGAAAGATGACATTTTTCAAGAAAGAACCTACTTTGGAGATGAATGTCCATGTTTCCCTAATAAAATCAATGAGGGCTAATAGGTGCTCTGTGGGCACTCTTTTATGTTTTGCTATAGGGTCTTGATAACAAGTGGCACTTTATATTTCATAAGTAAAATATTTAAATCCCCAATCCAAGTCTGCCGCCACCCTCCTCGACCACCGACCACTGCCCTTGCCACGTTGGACTAACTCGCCGACACCAATGATACCACTTGTTGCCATCTCACGTTGCCTCGGTCCCATCTTTTCTTCCCCAAGTCGAGTCCCTTGCTTGTTGCACGCCCCATGCTCAAGCGCCTATGGCCGTGAACCCATGTCGTATCATAGAGTTTAGCCCAGATCTAGTGGGCATGTCCATGAGCCACCAGATTTGGTGGTTGTGGCCGTGATATCAAAGCTTAAGCGGCCACGGTGGTAAACTTGAGATCTGGGGACCATAGTCGCGAGCTTGAAGCCAAGCGGCCATGAGAGAGAAACAGAGAGAGAGAGAGAGAGAGAGAGAGATGTGGTTCGTGTGGGTGTGTGAGAGAGGAGATAAGGATATTTTGATAAGTGAGGGTGCAAAACTCAAGGAGTTGATTCACCATAGCCTTCCTAGACCTATCAACATGGGTCATAAACCCACTTATTAACCCGTATATAATGAGGTGAGCTGTTATATTGGTTAGTTGTATTGAGTAAATAGGTTTAAAGAGTGGGTTGTAAATAGGTTTACAACTACTTAGACCTAACTTACTTTTCTCAATTTTTACTCGATCTCGCGATTGATCTCACTTTGCATTCTCATTTTAGTTTAGATATGGTTTTTCCTATATGGGGTTAAATATGGAAGTGTTTTAGTAATATGAGTTGAATTAGGTATGGATAAATAGATTTGCATTAAGAATAAATTAGCCATAAACGAATTCATGGGTCAATTTGGATTAGACTATATATGATCTGAACCAAACCCAACCCATCCCGTTTGATAGGTCTAGGCCTTCCTTCCCCTACCCAACCCACTCTTAACCTTTCTCATTGGGAGATACTACTAGTGTTCATTTTACACAGACTATTGCTGAAGGTATGTCCATTGTACCTAGATAAAAATTCAGTATGATTGTAATCTTGTGTACAAGTAAAATAATGAAAATGCTATTCCTTTGCTTTTACTTGCTAACTTGGAAATTGGAACCTTCACCCAATGACCATAAGGTACGTTGGACTCAATGCGATAATTATTTCATGCATAGATAGAGGTAAAGAAGACTAGCTTATCATTAAACTAATCAATAATCAATCCTCGGGTTGCTTAACAAACGTGAAGGGAAATCCAGTGATTGGTTGTCCATTACCTTGGAGACCATTAGTTTTCACAACTATCGACGACTTCGGGAGTCAATATCATTTATAATAAAAATTCTATATCATTCTCTACTATTTTATACCTGTTTGGCAATTCTCTTTTGATAAATTAAACAAAAAAAAATCAATCCATGTTCATGCCTGCACTAACAAAGTTTGCAACTTGGTGTATTTAACCACTAGAATCATACCTTAGTGGGAATATGCGCGTCTCACCAAGATTTCAATATGGAATTGCTACACTATACCTGTCCTAGATTCCCTTTATCAATGCCAAATTGCATATTATAATTGGTAATAGTTTTTTTTAATGACCATGCTATGATTTATGTCTCTAGAGTTTAGTTAATGCATGCATCAACTGGCAAAATTTCATCATAGATAGACATGTTAAAAATCCATGCCTATGGCCTTAAAAGTAGGCATAGGACTTACGAGGCTGCCCAAAAATAGGTAGCCCTCCTTTCATCAGTTGTGAGTTTTCTAACTATAGTCACTTATTAGGTTTACTAGTTGTACTTTCTTTCTCCACTTTTGTAGAATCAATTAGTTGGAACATCTAAAAGGGTCAGAAACAGGCCCTAACTAGATATGACAAGCCAATTTTTTTTTGGAAAACTCGATGTGTTTAGGAATACATACTTGGAAGCATCAAAATATAAAAAAAGAACATAACTTTTTGTCACTAAAACGAATTCAATATGATCTTTTAAACACATAAAAAAAAAGCACAACATTTTAAATGGAAATAACAAAATTCTAAATAGATGGAAAATTTTGCTAAATTAAGGGTGCAAAAACATTATTTCAAAAAGTAAAGGTAAGTAAGTGATAATAAATTATGAGCTATTTTATTATTGATTATCCTCATTCGGAGCAGGGCTGGGTGTGTGGTGGCAACTCTTGTCCCTTGATTCAGATGCTCGACAAGAGTTACATCGGTCGTTCCAATCAACCTTAACTTTATGCCAACATGTTTTTCCTATTTATATGAAACTACCATATGCATAAGAAAATTTTATAACTTAGGGACTCGATGGAAGGAAAAAAAAAATCTAAAAAACCATGATGACTGCTATAAAGTAAAATTCAGAGATGCATGATATCTTTATTGATAATATTTTTTATCGCCAGAAAGCAATAAAGATAAAGTTCATGCAAGACAAGAAAAGCTGAAGGGAAAGTAGACAGATTTTGGGAAGATTCTCACATGACACCTTCGGGAGTTTCAAGGTTAAAAGGCATGAGAAATAGAAAACAATTTGACTCATCAACAGAAAGAGCATGCCATGGTCGCGCTTTAATCATTCCACAATTTTCTTTGCTATTTTCTTTTTATGTACTACTGGCTTCATCTTATGTTATTACAACCAGTTTTCATTCTACGACCAAAAAAAAAAAAAAAAAAACCGTTTGCATTCTTTATTCAAATAAACATATATAGCTGTTCTATCGATGGTTGAAAATAGAAATTCAAAAATGATTATGGCATGATCATTTTTCATTCTTTATACAACATATATGGCCATTCTTTCTATAATTAAAATTAAATATTTGTTCCATTTTCCACAAAGAAAAATGAAAGAAGCTTTCTAAGTTTTCTCACGTACGATGCAAGGATGAAGTTGGTTAGGGAAAATGGCATTACTAGTCACATGTCATAACTTTTAATTCGTTTAATTGTTCTAAAATGCTCATAAATGTTCAAAGTAATTTTTTCATTTGATTTAATAATGAAGAAAGTCATCACAAGTCCCTAAACTTTACAAAATGTGCAATCTAGTTCATAAAATTTTAATTTATTTAATATATAGTCCCTCGACTTTTGTTGACTATTATATTATAGGGGCAATAGTGAAAGTTCATCACATGCACTTTCTTGGCGGAAAGTGCGCGGTTAGTAGTATCTAACGTTTATCTTTTTGTCTCCTTTTCTTTGGCCAATTTTACCTTTTTGTTCTCCTTCAACCTAAACTGTTTTACAATTGAAAGTAATAAGTACATGAGGCAAAACGGGAAACATTAAAAAACAAAAGTGACAAAATTTGGATTTCAACTTAATATATAGAAGATATGACATAAGTTACTACGAAAATACAGTAATAAGCTATTCCATTATATGTTCTACCCAACTATAGCTAAATAATTTCTATGATAAGTTGGGCTAATAAGTTTACATCGATCAACTCGGCTAGTAAAAAGCAAGAATTTTATTAAGTCCACTATCGGCATAGAAAATGAATTGTTGACACATAGAACAATTTACGTTACGGAACTAACTCCAAAAACTTATGTCACACTTTCTATGATAGAAGTATCTTTTTGCATTATCGGTGGATCTAATAGTAATGTGAAAAAGAAAAAGCTATCGTAGTTATATTCATTTGAATAAAAAATGAATTTCTAACCATCCTAATAATTTCTTAGTCTCGGCCTTTGCCCTTTCTTTTCCTCCATGACGTTTTCCCTAATTTTGTTTTTTCCTCTTTTCAGTAGGAAAAGGGTCATTTTCTCCACTAGTTTCCCTCCCTTCGATTTACGCTATCCACGGTTGGTAAAAAAATTAAAGAAAGAAAAGAAAGACGGAATGTTGTCCCAGGACACGAAAGAGGAACAACACAAAATCTTGTTGGATCCTATGTTTTTGCCCCATTTATTAGGCCGCCCCCGAAGGCATGTTCTTTTCCCTCTCCGCATTTAGGGAGCGCCCCAGTGGGGCGCGAAATCCCGAATCCGCCCCTCGCGTTGTGGCCGCCGGGCAGGCGTCGCGCCGAGGGCAATAAAGTCCGACCGCGCCCCACGCATCGTTGTAGCGTGGTGGGAAAGTCAATTCCTAACGGTATCCCATTCACCGACTACCGACCTAACCCTTTCGCAATTGCCGACCTCCCTTTTTCCAAATCATGAACAGATCATTTTCTTCAATCTGGTTATTACTATATTGGGATAGGTATTAAGCCAATAAAATAATAATTACACCTAATACTAATGACAAGCCGTTCACATTATATTTCTCCCTTTTTATATGTGCTCGGCAAATTGATTTGATAGGATTCAATTCCATTTTCCTTTCTGATACAAGTCTAGACAATAGCGGATTTGATTTCTTTTGTTCTTTTAGGTAGATATAATAAGTTTGAGTCTCGAGTATTTTACTGCCTTTTTTTTTTTTTTTACGAGGGAAAATATTGATCTTAGAATGCTTAGTTAGCTCACTAAGCATTCGAAGGGAACTCTTAAAAAAAGGACATTTTTCCAATAAGGCCTCTGGGGATAGAGGTGTATATTATATCAAGAATATTTATTGAGTATTTTATAAGTTGGGTTTCGAAATTAAAAAAATACCCATTATATGGTTCTTAAATACTCATTGGGGAGCGACCGTCGAAGGTATAAATTAAAAGAGGAGCGGAATTAATTAACCTAACCCACCATTAATTAAAGCTCCTATATACCTGGCTACAGCATTCCAAGTGACATTTTTCTTTTATCGGCATTTGAATTTTTGCCCACTTCACTTGCCCACGCACCGCCACCACCCCCACCACCACCACCACCACCATCATCCACCACCATCGCCATCACTTTTTTTTTTTTTTTTTGCCTTCTCCCCTTTAAATTCCATTAAATTATTTTCCTCCTATTCTTCGAATTAATTAATTAATATATAAATATAATCCCTAAAGGCCTTGTTTTTCTCACTTTGCCAAACAGAGCCCCAACAAGAGACCCTAGATGCAAACCCTGGAATTCTCTTCCCCTACCTCCATCATCGTCGTCATCATCACACCCCAGTAGCCACCATAATTGAGGAAGTAAGCACCAACCCTCTTCTTCTTCTTCATCATAGATTTGTCGGTGAATTTGGATTTCTCCGCTCTCTCTTTCTCTCTTCTTCCTCTTCCGTGGAATTCAACGATGGAGTTCGCAAAAGGTGACGCCTTTCCTCTCCCTTCTCTTCCCTGAAACCTTTTTTGCCCAGATTAGATGAACCCTCAATCAGCCCGAGACCCTTTCTGATTCGAACTCCGTCACTTCCTCTGGAGGATAGAGAGAAAGATTTGTTGTGCCTCCCCTTTTTTTCTTGGTGGGTTAAGATGATGGTGGAGGAGGAAGCGGTTTCGGGGGTCGCCGGCCAAGAGAGCCCGGCGGCGGCGAAGAAGAGGGGGTTGAACGGCAGGGAGAGGCCGTACAAGGGGATAAGAATGAGGAAATGGGGCAAGTGGGTGGCCGAGATTCGGGAGCCCAACAAGAGGTCGAGGATTTGGCTGGGGTCTTACTCGACGCCGGTCGCGGCGGCGAGGGCCTACGACACGGCGGTGTTCTACCTCCGCGGACCCTCGGCTCGGCTCAACTTCCCGGAGTTCCTGGGGGCGGCGGCGACGGAAGGCGGCGGCGGCGGCGGCGGCGGCAGCTGCGGCGACATGACGGCCGCTTTCATAAGGAAGAAGGCGACCGAGGTCGGCGCGAGCGTGGACGCGGCGCTCAACGGTGGAGGCCACGGATCGGTGCTCAAGAACGGCGGGTCGGGTTTGGGTCACGAGTACAAGGGCTGCGGTGGGTTCTTGCAGAGGGTGGTGGATTTGAACAAGGTGCCGGAGCCCGAGGACTCGGATGGTGAATTCGAGAAAGCTTAGGGGGGGAAATTGGGAAAAAAAAAGAAAAGAAGAAGAAGAAGAAGAAGAAAAAGGTGGTCCTGATCTCTCCCTGTTTCTCTCTTTCCCTCTGGCGGTGTTTGAAGGAGGGTGGTGGTCTTGGTGGTGGTGGTGGCTGAAGATATGATGAGGCCTAAGTGGGGTTAGTCTTTTACTGTCTCTTTTTGTTTAGTTTTTGATTTGTTCCTTTTTTTTTCTCTTTCCCCTTTCGAATTTTTGGATTTGGATCAAGAAATTTTGATGCTGTACAAAAAGGGCCAATAGCTAATTAAATTGAATTATTAACAAAAAAGAGACCTTTCCCCGCCTTGCTCCATAGAAATCTTGCCTTTTCCTCTGGCTCAATCCGTTCGAACCAAGAGAACCAAGAAACGAGCAAGAAAGGATGACGCTGCTTGTCTTGTTTGGGGAGAGAGCTCTCTTTTGAATTTTGTTCTATGGATAATGTCATTTCAATTTTTCCAGAGAGAGAGAGAGAGAGAGGGGCGGAGGAGGACGAGGAGGGAACAGGGATGGCCTACAAGGCCAGCAGTTGGTGCAAATGGCCAAGTGAACCAACTAAAGTTATAACTACTAAAGTGATAAGATCTTGATTAGGTATTTTTTCCCTGGGTCACTGTTCCTGATCCTGAGCTGTGGGCACCCAGTGGGAGAGGGGCAGGGCTGTGTGTCTTGTGTCTTGTACTACAGTGAGTGAGTGCTTGATGATGAGTGATCATGATGGAGGCCGCAAGGTGGGGTGATAATCCTCAGTTCCTTTTGGTGTCCCCTGAGATTCCCCCCTACCTCCTTGTCAAATCCATCGCGCCCTTTGTCTCGCGACACGGCACCGGCACGTTATCTGTCCGCACTTCAGCACCAGGGCCGAACGAGTCCCCCCCCCTAGGGCAATACGAGAGATCCAATGGGGGGGAAGGTGGGGAGGGAGCTTTGACTCTAGTAATTGTTTTTCGCAGCTCCCCATGTCGAGGATCGGCAATTCCTATGCACATTTCATGTAGCGGGACAAAATATCGGTCCCGAATTAACTGGAAACCAAAGAGAAAAACGATGTTAGGTGAGAGATCACCTGTCTGTCACAGTGAACCCCCCCCTTTCATTTTTTTAAGATCATCGGTAAGTGTGAGGAGAAGGGAAAGACATTCTTAAACAAATGATTTTAGCAAATATCAAGGGTGAAATGTCCAAAGAGATTTGTGTTTTAGCTATGTTTGTTTCCTCTTGGGACAATGAATCGAATCGGTACCCTCGGCGGACTCTTCCAAGCCCTCCTCTGCAGTCCGCACAGTTCTCATCATCGATTGTTTCTTGTCCTATTTATGTGTTGTTTTTTGTCCCTGGATCATGACAGATGATGCTGCTCACGCTTTTTATCTTATTGGCGAGAGGATAAGTAGTTTTCGACTTGAGCTATGTATTGGTCTCTTGTACAATTGAGATTGCTAACCAATGGGACCGCAGTCATTATGCTGCTAGAGGGTTTGCTTCTTCTTTTCATGAGGTTACATGTAAAATTCGATGCGAACAGTGTTGGGCAAGACAACATTTTCAAGGGTATGTCGATTGCGCGCACTAGGCAGGCTATGAACGTGCCATAAGATTAGATTCGATAGAAGTGACCACACCTATAACACTAGCCATGATAGCTTGTTCGGAGCACGCTCTACCTAATCTAAATCAAGGAATCTATTTGAAAGTCTCGACAGTCTAATTGAGAATTCTAATTGAGTTCATTTTGATAGTGCTATCTCTTGAAGAATTGTAAAAATTGGACTCAATCCTTATGTTACTAGAGGGTTTGCTTCTTCTTTTCATGAAGTTACATTTAGACAATGCTAACATCGTCGTGCAAGAAAACATTTTCAAGGTGGAGAAGTCAAATGGATGAGTTGAGATGTTGGTTGTATGCATTGGACAGGCATTAACATGCCATAAGTTTAGATTTGATTGGAGCAACCGCACCTGTAATGCTAGCCCCGATAGCTGGTTCAGAGTGCGCTCTACCTAATCTAAATCGAGGAATCTATTCGAAAGTCTCAACAGTCTTATCGAGTTTATATCAACAGTATTATCTCTTGAAGAATCGTACGGAAAAATCAGACTTGGTCTCGAATCTCGTGCTTCGGTGTGTGGCCGACAGTACTTTGCGTAAGTTTAGTGTCATTTTGATCCATTTTTTTTCCTTTTTCAATCCCACAGTGTGGCCCTTTCGAAAAAGATAGATCAATTTTCGGACAAGGATTTGACTCACCATTGAGTTTAACAAATGAATGTTGTCATGTCTAAGATTGGTGCTTTTTACATCAAGGAACAAACCCGCTCTCTTTTTGCATGTGATTACACAGTGATCTTTTACACGCAGTGTGTGGAAAATGTGCGGGCCACGACATAATTAATTCAGATGTTAAGATCTAATTTCTTAATTCAAGAGGAATCTAAAGAAACCAAAAAGAAACAAATAAAAGGGAGAGAGATTTTTCTGATGCGAGATTTGTCGGCACTTTCTCAAGCCAATAATATGGTGGGAAAAATAGTAGAAAAAGAAAGAAAAAGAAAATGAAAAATCCCACCCCCGGCAATGAAAGAAAGTCAGTAGACAGACTCCGAATAAATTCAGTGCCAGGGTACGAATTTCACTTCAGGGACCATCGTGGAAGTTCCCCCATTTAAGATTTCGCAGTCGCAGTAGACTGCCGACGAATTGGTTATAGCTTCCCCCTGGAAAACAGAAAAAAAAAAATCTAGTTTCGTACGTTGCTTTTTGTTTAAGAGTCTATGTGAAAATTTGACATTGGTAGCTCCGCCGCATTTTTTTAAAAATTATTTTTTGTCGTAAAAGAAAATGCTAAATTAATAGTTAGGGACATAATTACCCTCAACTATATTTTGCCTCATAAAAATCCAAATTGACACTCCTGATCTAGATCTACCATCGATCAACATTTCATTAGATATCTCGTAAGAAATTGTTTACATATCAATATATGTGATAGATGGTTGTAAACGGATCTACTACAGATAATAACGGATTGAAAATTAGGTCTAGTTATATGCGTCGCTGCAGGATTGTCGGTTCAAGATTTTTTATGAAATGACGTGTCAAGGCGAATGGGTGGGATTCCATTTTAGTAGTCCGGGGCGTTTACTTTGTGGATGGCCATGAGAGGTCGCGTGTGGCAGTGATGGATGGTAAGAGATGAAAAGAGAAGGATAAATAGGAAGTGGCAGTGGGATTAGTTCAACCACCCGTGCGACGAAGATCGATAACGACAGTGATTTTCTCTTTCCCTCTCCTCCTCCTTGAAGGATGGCCTTTGGATGCCCAAGAGATCAAAAAGCTCCTTAGAACTTAGAGATCGGCTTGAGGAATTGAGATTAATGTGGAACGAAATAGTAGCCTTTCTAAGATGGGCTTTTACCCATTTGAGCTTTTTTTTCTTGGGCCCTGAGGTCCATTGCTTTTCAAGTTTGAGGCTACTTTTTATTGGGTTTATTATTGTTTTGGGCCTAGCAAAATCAAATCAAAGGCATGGGAGCGCAGATATCCGCGTCTTTTAGGTGGATTGATCGCGTGGATGCGGGCGAACAGTTGTGCTCACGCGCTGGAGTGGCCTTCAAGGTTGATATAAGTGGGAGATGCTACGATTCCATACGTATATTCATATCCATTGTCATCTTCTAAGAAGAAAGCACGATGTGAGTTTAATGCACCACATGACATTGATGGGTAGAGAAGCAAGCTAATCATGGGAGAGAATTTTCACAATTCAAACACCCTGCAAATTAATGAATACCACATATAGCACTATGATTGGTTGATTACACCACTTCACATACTGGCCATGTAAATGATTGATTAAGAACTTTCTTTTGCAAGACATTCCACCTCAATCTCCATTCTTTTGTAATACTAATTATCTCAATCTTCATTCCTTACCCTTGAGATCATGCATGATTGTGTTCATTGTACTTGCAACTTTATTGAGTGAGTTTTAGTGCTCAAACTTGGCAATTTATCAAATATGCATACTTGGATGAGGCAATTCAATAGAAGAATATTTGGTTCATCATGCCTCAAAGAAGTGATATTCATAGTAGTTACAACAGATGGTAGAGACTAAGGTCATTATAAGAGAATTGACATTTTGCAGGAAAAATGATGCGGGGACATTGAGTTCTATCGATCAACTCTCAAACTCAACCTAGACTTCATCGATTGATCCGGAACAATCCTTAGTATTGCAAGCATAGACCAACTTTAAATATAGTGTAATTCGCTGGATCCAAGGTTCAAGATGTCGATTCTACAAGTTTGTTGTTGATTCAATGGATTAGTTGTCAATTTCATGGTTGCTAATCGACTATAGATATGTCAAATTACTAGTTTGTTGTCGATTTCGAGACACTCAATCAACTACCTTGCAATTAGAGGTTGTTTCATTGAAGCAAAAGTTGTTGCCAAAGACCTCATGAAGCGACCTTAGTACCTTGCAACATCTTTGCGCTTGGTCCGGTCAATGGACGTTTCTCACTCTCTCTTTTATTTTCTTATGTTGGCCATCTTTGATACTTCTTCGCCAACAGCGGCTAACTAAGAATTGTGTATTGTAAGGTAATCTTAACTGAAGCCACGGTCGCCTCAGTGATTTCAGAAGCCCCCGTCGATACAACAAGCCCGTCATCTGCACCGCCTCCCTTTACGAGCTCGAGCTTGGCTGTCTATGATGGTCCAGATATCGACGGTCCTAGAGCTTCATGGCCTTCGACTCAAGCTCGGCATTGGAGGAGCTCCACATGTGGCTACAGAACTCTTTCGTGACAGAGATTGAGTTGAGTTCCACACTTGAAGAGAGGTCATGTTTTTGGTATACAATGAAAGTCGAGTTTTGTTGCAATTTCGTGCTAGTTAAAATGAAATCAAAAGAGCTATATTCAATTGTCCGAAAATGATATGGTATAGTCATATTTTACTTTATAGATTATAACTGACTTGTTTAATAATTAAAGAATGATAAGATTTAAGTTGATAAATTAAACTACTTTCACCGAATATATTCTGGCATGCAATTTTTTTTTTTTTGATATCCAAAAACCCCGTACGATCGATCGGCATGGCGGGTAAACCCTGGAGTGACGCTAGTGGAGGACTTACCACCCCGACGTCACACTTAATATATTCTGGCATGCATTTTATGCGTGTATAATTCATTTTACTTCAAAAGAATGAGTACCCTTTTGTAAGTTCATCAAATGTGTGAGTGACAGAAATTGTGTTGAAAATGACATTATAAGTAGGGGTGATTGGTTCTCGATTCCAAAAAAATTGGAATTGGGGACCGGAGCGATTGGTCATAGGATTGGGACCAAACCAAACTATGAGTCCGGTCCGGTCAAATGGAATCGATCAATTATTTTTTTCCACTACTTTTTTTCTATTATTTTTTTTCCCACTACTTGGAATTAGACCGAGATAGTATTTTACTTTACATTTTACTATTTTTTTTTGAAGAAATAATAACATAAAAATGTATATTTAGTTGGTCCAATCCGATTCTCCCTTGAACTTGGGAACCGGACCGCTTGGACCCCGATTCCATTTTTAGGAATTGGGAATCGGATCGACACTCTCGGGAATCAGACCAAACTAGTCGGTCCGGTCTGGTCTGGGCAGTCTTTGGTTCGGGCGGTCCATTTTGCACACCCCTACTTGTAAGAATATAGTATATGAAGTAGAATTGGTTAGTTTACTAACAAAGAAAAACATAAAAAAAAAAAAAAAAAAAAAAAAATCACCAACATGTGTCAATACCTCTCTTGTTTTACACTGGAACATGGGCCACAACAAGACAGGCCCAACCTAAAAACCCATATCACCAACATGGGTCAATACCTCTCTTGTTGCAGTTTAGAGTTTCTACTTGGGGTTGCATTCTGTACTAGACTCGGACGACCCGAACCAGCCTCAGTTTTTCTGTTCGGGTTTTGGTCCGGGTCAAAAGAAGTCATGCATTCCCCGAGCCGAACCGTCGACACTCTTATTTTTTGGTATTGTAATGATGTGCCACAAGGAGAACCCTCGGGTTTACTCAAAGGGAGGTTCAGTCTGCTGCCTCGTTCGTCATGCAATTTGCTGATATTGCAAAGGTCAGTGTTTTTAAAGATTTTCCCCACAAGAATTTATGCATATCTTTGTTCACTGGGGTTTTGGCATGCTTAAAAAGGAACCTGCTGATGTTTTTCAGCTGCTGTTTTGTTGTATGTTTAGTTAGTGGGATTCATAAACATTTATGATAGATCCCATAGAAGCGTCTAATCCCATTCATATGCAAGAGCTTCTTTTGCATATGCTGAGGGCTCACCCTATAAGTTGTTCATTTAAATTGTCTTTGGAAGTTCCATAATCAATTTGATATGTAACGCACTAATAAAGTAATTGGGAAAAAAAATTAGGTTCTCTCAAGGAACAACAACATTTTTTGGTGCATTAAAGTGTTACATTTATTAGTGATTTTGACTGTTTCTTAATAGACTTTTACTTTAAATTTTTGCTTAATTTAACCTTTGTGGAAAATACACTTTGACTATTCTCATAGCCCAATAAACTTAAAATCTCATAATGTATTAATATTGACACATAGATTTTACATTTTTTTTTTTCAAAATTTCAATAACAATGTGGATTTGTACTTTTCATAGCACAAACAAACAGGTCCTTCATAATTTGGAGAATTAATACTATAAAAAACTCCAAACTAGTACACTACATTTGAAATGAATAATAAGCTCGAAAAATTATTTGCACACATCAAATCAAATAATATAAGGCTTAATACCACCAAAAATCCTAAATTGATACATTCTTGCTATATATACCTCAAAGTAATTTTCGTGTTACAAAAAATTCTCTGGTATACTAGTGTCACATTTATCCCAAACTAATTTTTATATCATAAAAAATCCTAGATCACCAATATCTTATATTGAGAAATATACTAATTCTACGCTCCGGGCTCCCTTAAATTTTGAAGATATGCTATGATCCCTAATTTTTTGTGACACGAAAATTAACTTGGGGCAAATGTGGTGGAGGTATACCAATTTGAGATTTTATGTGACATAAAAATTATTTAGGGATAAATGTGGCATAGGTATAATAATAATTTGAGATTTCTTTTATAGTATTAGCCATAAATATAATACGTTTGATGACATGAGTTCAAGGTAAAAAAATCGAATCATTACAAGTGCTTAAAGCCAGTGGATGAAGACACTCGACTACAACAAAATGCACAAATTAAAATCATTAGGATTTTGTTCATTACTTGTATATAGTTTAAATATTAAACCCAACATATAATTAACATAATTTAAAATAAATTTGAAAAATCATAATCAACAATGCATATAGCCAATATAAATAGACGAAATGGTTATATTGTTATCCCACTACTATAATGCTCATTTTTTTAGCATAAAATGTCCTTTCACAATTTCTGTGTTAGTTGGTGGAAATTTTAGAAATATCGCTCAATTTGTTTGTGCAAAATATTTTGTCAGAATATATTTTCCTCATTTTCTGATTTGGGTGGCTTATCAAAATGAGTAGACGTTTTTACCAAAAAAAAAAATAAAAAAAATGAGTAGACGAAAAATCTTTTCATAGCTAGTGGAAAACGTATGCTTAAATTTAGCAAAATGGTTTTAGTTTCTTGCAAGGATGAATTTTATTTAAATGGTTCACCAAACAGTAATTTGGAGATCAATTTTTAAATGCACATGAAAAGGTTGCTTCTAAAAGTTAAAATCTTAAATTGCATGTAAATTTTCAATGTGTAAATTTTTAATTTTCACAGAAAATTTTAACCTTTTCTCCCTAGATATTAGGACTGTCAAATAGGCAGGTTGTTTTGGGCTTGGGTTGGGTAAAAAAGGGTTTAACCCAGAGACCTATTAAACCCATTTTAACTCATTTATATGTGTCATAGATTTAGTGACACATATCCAATTTGAACTATACCTGACCTAGCTCATTTACTAAAATAATTTCATATTTAATCCAACCTATGAAAATCCGTATCCACTTTGTTAACATACTATAAGCTCTTCATGTATATATCTTATTTGGATAAAATTGATCTTTTGACTATAAGATGCTAAAGAATTGGTTTTTAACATGGGATAGAATTTTATCTTTTGTATTGATTCATAATAAAATATAAGAAAAAGTTAGTATTTAGTAGTGAATTTATAAAGTCACAGCAACAAATAATGTGAATGAATTGAAATCTTAATGCAATGGAATGTAAGATATTGAAGAGAATGATTGATGCTAACCATGGAGTGCAGTGACAAGAATTAGGATTACAATATTATGTAAAATAACAATGCAAAATGCAACCAATGAAAGATATACTTCAATGACTAACAAATAAAACTTACAATACTAATAAAAATAAATAATATGGGAAAAAAAGAAGCTGTTTTGGCATTTTTTATGCAAGTAAAGTCGACTTTTCGGGCCCACCAATACTTCATTGAATTTGGAATGGCTCGGGGAGTTCATTGTTTTCTAATAGAGGGTGAAGGGAGAGTCACAAATATGGTTTGGATTTGGACAAACCAAATTAAACATGACTAACTCATATAATGATTTTGTTTATCAAATATGGGTTAAGAAATGGGTCTTTAACGTAGATCGACTAAATGCGTGATTGAAAGACTTAAGTAATTGAAGATTATGAACTCAATCTCAATCAAAGAGCAGAAAGGCAAATGTAATGGTATTTGTATTGTCTTTTGTTTTATTTTGATAATTGTGGGGTGGGGTGAATTACATGGACAGTGGGCAAACGTTTCTGATTATCGCCTTCTTCGTTCCACCCAGGCTACATTGGGAAGGCCACCTCGAGACGGTGGGACAAAGCGACGACACATCTAGGATCGCCAGGTTACGGCCGTGACCATATTTGAGCGACAAAATATGTTTGTCAATGGCACGAAACTTATTTTTGTTGCCTAGGTGACAGAAACGAGACCTGTCACCTTAGCCTAAACCTAAGGTGATAAAATTTCGTATAAATTGCACTGTGTAGCACTTTTGCCTCAATCATTGGCGACGCAGTTCGCTCTGGTTGCCTTAAGTGACAAAAACATTTTTGTCACATTAGATGTTAAATAATTTTGTTGCCATAGATTTCAATCAAAGGCAACAAGTTAGGTTATTTGTCGCTCTATATCTGACAATCAGTAAGCCTTTTCTTGAACAACTTACAATTTGTCACTTTTAGTTGGATGTAATGCGAAAAATTTGACGTTTTGTCACCTTAGATTACACACTTGAGCGACGTGAAAGCATTATTATTATTATTATTATTTTGGTTTAATACCATGAAAAATATCAAATTGATACACTTATGACATATTTATCCAAAATTAATTTTTTGATTGTAAAAACTTTAAATTGATATACTTGCGACATATTTACTCAAAATTAATTTTTTGACTGTAAAAAACCTAAATTGGTACATTTGCAATAAATTTATCTTCCGTTAATTTCTATTAAATTTTATTATCAAATTGCTGAGTTAGATGATACGTGATAGTTGATGGGCATACCGGTTTGAGATTTTACCCTCAGTTTGTCAAATGTATACTAGTTTTGTGATTTTTCTTGATATTAATCCAATTTAAAGTAAACTAATATAGGTATAATTGTCACCAAGGTATCAATTTGGGGTTTTTAATAGTCAAAAAATTAATTTACAGTAAATTTATCACATATGTACTAGTTTGATTTTTTTTTTTTTGGTCAAAAAATTACTTTGGAATAGATTTGTCATAGGGTACAAGTTTGGGATTTTTCATGATATGAACCTTTTTTTTGTTCCCTTGTAACAGCTCACTTCCTCTAAGGTAACAAAACTAACATTTGTTGCCATAGCTCAACTTACGGGAATAATTTTTCCTTTCACCTTTGCCATACCTACGATGACAAAATCAAATTTCTGTTGCCTTTTGTTCCCTTTAGATAGTCTCTCTTGTTGTGAGTTATGGTTATACCAAGGTTTGTCTTGATGCATGATACATGTATGATTGAATGATTATCTCTGTTTTCATTAGTTCTATGGTATCAAGGGTCTGAAGCCATTTGTCTTGGAAGAAATCTCAACGCTTGGTGTCCGTCTTGGGCATGGCGGTAAGTCAACGCATATCTCAAGGGCGGCCGGCACTATACAATATTGGTGAGATTTCGACTAAATTAACATTCAAACAATGTAATAATCTTTTTGACCAATTTTCATTAGAAATGACTGACATGACGGTGTACCACATGTAGAGTAACTGGCGATAATTGAACTGCCACGTCAGTAATTTATACCTACATATATCCGTGAATGAAGAAAAAAAATACTCCATTGTTTGTAAAAGATACAACAATCATTTCAAAAAAATATTTTTTTAAGTTGTTAATTTTTTTTTTTTCGAAATAACTGCACCCTTAAATTCGGGTGATAGCAGTTTATTGTATCAAGCCACTTGGATCAAGACCACCTAAAGCAACAGAGCACAATATGCAGCATTTTTAGATCATAGAGTTGCTTTTTCGTGGTCAACATTTTTTTCTTATGAAACTCGCTGTGTGAGAGGACAAAATGCAAATTCGAGAGACAGAAAAAAAGAAAAAGAAAAGGAAATTGCCAATCACAACAATTTTCAACCAAAAACAGAACAGAAAGCAGAAGATTACGTGCCCTTTTATCATATTAAAAGTCCGTTGTCTTTCTTTTACCTATTTACAGTCTAGAAGTATGAGCACAAGGGATTCGGCTATCTGGAGAGTTTATGAAACAATTTGTAAATACAATGAGTAGGTTAAGTTCACGACTTTGGTTTGTGCATATGGCCTGACCCATATGTAATTGGCGGGAATTAAATTATTGATATCTAGTCTTCATGTTGGAATCTCCTACTGCCCTAACCAAATATGCCAACCCTATAAAATTTATCCTCCCTTTCTCTTTTTGGGAGAAACAAATGTTACCCCTGATAAATAATTGTCTGAATACCAACATTTTGCCCTCACCAGCGTCTATTGAGGTGTTACAGAACAGCATAAGTCATGCAAAACTGCCAAAATACTGAGAGATTGTCTTTCTACAAGCTTCTGAAGATCGTATCCATGTAGTTAATGACTCGTTACTAATACAGAACCCCAAAGCTTATTATGTGGGACTTGCTGGGGTCCCATTAAGTTAAAAAAAACGCCGAGTCGGGATTTTTCAGAAGTCTGGCAAGCCTCTTTTGGAAACGTGTCTCGCAGACCCAATACCCTTCTCAGGTCCCCCCCCCAAAAAGTGCCCAAAAATCTCTCTTTCTCTCTCTCTCTCTGAACTAAAGAGAAGTGGATTTTGATCAATCAGGGGTCATGTCTGTTTGAAGGGGAAAAAAGGTTGGATGCGCTGTTGTTTTGGGGGGGGGGTCAAAGAAATGGCGGACAGGTGGACCGTCGATTGCCCAACTCGGTTGCCCTGCGTTGTACTCTCTCTCTCCATCTCCCCCCCTCTCTCTCTCTCTCTCTCTGTGTTTTGGCTAATTGGCAATTGTGTACTTTCGTAGTGGAAAGTGCTACTGCAATCAGTTCCTTCACGTGCGACTCCTCCTTCTTCTTTTTCTTCTTCTCCTTCACGGTGGCAGTTGCACTTGAACCCACTGACATGATGAAGGGTTGGTTAATTCTTTGCTTGGACTGGTGGTAGCGATGATGACGATGGGGGTGGTTGAGACTTGAAAGAGTTCTAATTGATGTGTTGAACCCAAGTAGTATGGAAGAAAAATTGTGTTGGAACCATTTGAGATTTCGCACAATTGCACACGAGAGCTTGATTTCTCTTGTGGAATTATGAACATGTTTCTTGGGAGTTGAGTAGTTCACAAATTATGTAAACAAGGTCCATATGGACTGTTGATCATTTGAATAGGTGCACATTGTGTTCCCATTTACTCTCTCAGACGAGCAAAGAGGATAGAATGGGACCTATGAAGGAAAGACTAGTGTCTACCAGAAATTCTTGAACTCGTTATACATAATAGAGATGAGTCCCACAACTTTTTCATTAATCAATTAAGCCACACGCCTGAACCAAAAAAAATAAAAAATTAAGCTACACACGAATCTTAATGAGAGATTTCACGAGAATTTGTACTTATTTAAATAGTTTCAAGAACTTTTTGTACTTCAATAGTTAACAAAAGGTTTCCGTACTCATCATGCTTTCTAAAAGGTTTTTGGATTCTTAGGATTCGTTTGCTTAAAGAAAAATTGTTTTCAAAAAATTATTTTTCGACTTTTGATATTTGTATGATAGAAAATTAATCGATTTATGAAAACTTTTTTCATAATTTGAAGACAATAATATTGGATAGGGAGAAAATGATTTCTGCTTTTAGCAAAAAATAAATCACTTTCCTTAAACCACCCAATTGAAGGGTATTAACTATTTTCCTTAATAATGATTTTCATGAAAATATCTTCTTCTTTTTTTTAATCATTGAGTTCTCGATGAAACAAATATATCTTTAGTGTACTTTTCCAAACTTATTGGATTGTCTACTTGTTGGGAAATAAATGTCAGGAGAATGTCAAATGATTGGCTCAATTTCTTAGTTATTCAAGTTTCTTAACTGCATATTCGGTTATCAAGAGTAGCTATTCTATTCTCAGCCTATTTCTGATGCAACAGTCACTCCTTCCTTTATATTATTAAGAAATACATTAACAATAACTAATAGTTCATGATCGGCAATAACTATTCTCTCTTTCTTTCTCAGTTTTCTTTTTCATGCAGTTAGGCATAGTTTCAATTTTTATATTTCAAAATTGACCTTGCCTTTTTAGTCGTTATTAAAATTTTGTAAAATCAGAAACTATACAAAAATTATTTATCTTTATTATATCCATAACTATTTGTCATAAGACTATATCAGTATATTGTTATGTAAGTATTGTGTAACTATAAAATAATATGTTGATATACTCATTATGATTTATCTTTGGTAGTTAAACAGTAAATATAATACTATTCATAATAGCTCATTAATATAATTAAATACTAATTGTAATATAATTAATTAAAAAATAGATAAATTATTTGTAATTAGATAATGAAATGATAAATGATATATTAGTCTCTAATTACATAATAATTAAACAATATGAGATAGCATATACAATGAAATGACAAAATATGCATGATGTAGTATGACATGATGAATTAGATGCAAAACATGACACTGTAATGACATGACATGAGAAATCAAGTACAAAACATGATAGCCAAATTGGTTTGATATGGTAATAATCATGTGCAACATGAAATGAAAAAAATATTAAAAAACATGACACGGGAATATTCACATGCGGCATGACATAACTAATTAATTGTAAAACATGATCAAAAAATGACATGGCATGGCAATAATCACATGCAATATGACATGACAAACTAGTTGCAAAACATTATAGAAAATATTTACATGTAGCATGATATGACAAAATTATATGACAGTAAAATGTTATGACAATAATTGCATGTAACATGATATGATAAATTTACGAAATGACATGATGTGACAATATTCATATTATAATATGACATGACATGGCATGGCATGAGATTACCTACACACAGCATGACATAATAAGTTGTGCTGTGTGGGGAGTCATATTCATTAAGCTTGCGGCCTCACTTGGAAACAGTAACGTTTTTGTAGACATATCTTTTCCTTTCAACCAAGTCAAAATAAATTCAAAATTCAATGCCGAATCATCAAATTAGTAACAGCATGCGCGGGGCCTCTGCTCATGGGTTTGAATCATGGCTATTAGCTATTGGATTTCGACTTCCAGCCGTATTGCCGCAGCCTATCGTACACCCGAGTTTAATCCCTCCGGCACATGTCTTGCAGGTTCGCTTATAGATAAAGGGGTGTCCTGTAATGCAGCACCACAATATATTCACGGCTTTGTATTCCCTCCAAATTGCGTAGTTCATTCAGCTTATATAGCACGAAGTTCACAACAACTAGAATCAAAACGGCCTAATTTCAGATTTACAATTCAAAAAAATTAAATTATGCATAATATCTAGTAGAACTTCGATAGCATGACAACGTATTGTAAGACTAAAGATTTCATTTTGACATTACGACGATCTAGAAACATGTGTTTTTAATTTTCTAAATGGACAGCATAACGGCGTATTTTAGATCTTGAGATTTCATTTTCTAAGAACATGCTTTTTCGAATATTTAAATGGGTAGTATAATCATGTATTCTAGACTGCAACATTTCATTTCTTGGTCGTGAAGACCTAAGAACATGCATTTGTCGATTAATCATATGGGTAAGATATTGAAGTATTCTTTAAAACATAAGATTTTAAATGTATATTACTACTTTCCAGTGCCTGTGCCAAGGACCCCATTACCTAGAACCGGGTTCTTAGCATTTGGGCCTAAGTCCATCAAGGTTGAGCCTGGGACTCCTATGCTTGTACTCAGGACCTTAGTGCCCGACTTGGGTCCATCTAGGCCTTGCATGAGATCCCAGTTGCCACGCTAGGGTCCGACAAGGCAGGGCCAAAGACATCGGTGATGGTGTGTGCACCCTGAATGCCAGGCACAATAACATAAAGGCTAGGTTTGAGTCCTTGACGCTCGTGCCTGAGTCCATCGAGGCTGGGCCTTAGCACTCGTGCCTAAGTCTCTAGCTCTCAAGCTTGGGGCTAGGACTTTCATGCCCATGCCCACATACTCGATGCCTATGCCCCAATCCATCAAGGTAGTGCTTGGACCACAACGCCTGTGTCCATCGAGGTTGGGGTCATGCCCGGGATGCCTTTGCCTAGGTCGATTAAGGCCCGGCCTACGCGTTGGGGTCCCGGGCATGGGCTCAACCTCAATGGACACGGGTTTGTGCACTTAAGACTTAGGCTTGGTCCTCAAGGTTGAGCCCATGCTCAGGACCCCAACACCTCGGCTAGGTCTCAATGGACCTGGATGCAGGAGCCAAGGATCCGAGTACTAGCACTTGGGTCTTGGGTGTGGCTTCAATGTACCTAGGCCTGGGCACACAGGATTCTTAATCTGGTTTGATAATTCCGCAAGCATTACAATAATCCAAACTAATAGGTTCTCCATATTAGTCATTCTTGTGTTCGTATCTTCATTCTCCATTCTTCTGGCTATCTTTTAACTACCTTGATTTTGCGAAATAAAATCAAATGAGATGAAGTTAGTATACGGGAGAGAAGTGGAAAGAATACAACCCTTCATTTTTTTTTTTAATAATGAAATAGAGATAAAAGACTTTTATAAAAGCCCAACATCTTATACATAACCCCTTATAAAAAAATTTATAAGAAATTTTAAGTTTGAAGGGCTCACATATGGTGATTATCAAAATGCCCATTACATATTCCTTCATAACTTCATAAAAAGACATGAAAGGGAAACTTCACTAATTACGTCAAAATTTGTGAAGATAAATCCCTATACATTCTCTAGAAATTGAATAGAAATCCTTATACATCATTTTAAAAATGGTTAATACCACAAAAAATCATAAACTAAACCTATAACAAATTTACTCAAAACTAATAATTTAACCATAAAAAGCTCCAAACTAATATAATTATGACAAATTTACAATCCGTTAGTTTCTGTTAAATTTTACTATCAATTTACCGAGTTGAATTACATATAGCAGTTGACGTGTGACATCCTGAAATTTCAATTCTATTTTCAATTAGATAAATCGGGCCTTTTATCGACACGTCTATAGTGCTATTCTCTGAGTTGATCGTTCATGAGATAACTAGACTATCTGGGGAAGTTATTAAGGGATTTTAATGCAATAGACTTGAGGATTTGACTTGGAATCGACTACTCGACTGTGCTTATCTGCAGAGATCATTATGGCATAGTTAAAAGTTGATTAGAGATCAGAGATAGGTTGGTTCGATAGAGATGTGTGGCTAAACGTGGGTGATTCCACCAAATTGTAAAATTCTCGTTAATCGGCACTGGACTGATTTTTTTGTTGTTTTGGTATCCTGTGTTCGTATTTGAAGCCTCGAGATTTTCACGACCACCGAGAGTCACCAATGTGTCAAAGAGGTTCATTGTGGCTCGAAGAAAATCGACCACGGGTCATTTGCATTAAAAATTTCTAAAAGTTACTCGATGGGTTAAGTCACGCTAGATTAAAATTAACTGCGAATTTGAATCTGATTTAAAAAATTGAAAGTTCTATCACGTCATAAGTCATTTTAGGAACGTCGATTCATCTTCCGAAGATTTTTCTGCAAACCGAGATTTTTGGTGAAAATTCGACATAGGGTCGTTTTCGACCGGAAAATTCAGGGGACCATTTTTTATCGCTTTTTTGGGATGCAAGTTGGTTCTATTGGCGATGAAAAATGCCAATTTGATCAAGGACACGTTGGTGGATTTTATGAGACCGAAATTGGGTCCGATCAAAGAAGAATCGATCCAATTTAAGGAAAAAATGTTGCAAATTCGTATGCCCCTTGGTCCATGACTTTTTGGACCACTTCAATAGCTTGTTATGGAAGTCTTGAAGGCTGCAAGAGACTATGGGAGCTAGCCGGCCATGGTGGGCCTTGGTCTAGGGGACAAGAAGATAGAAGTGAAGCAAGTGGCCCTCTCCAAGCCAAAGTTGTCCCCCTTCTCCTTCCTTCCGTCAACCCCCCATTCCCAGCAAGCTTGAAACCTCAAGAAACCGTAGAAACCCAGGGAGATCAGCCAACAGCCGTCCGAGCAAATCGCACGCCCCTCGGACTACTAGCATGCCGCCGTTGCGCGCGAGCCCTTGCTGCCTCTCCCACTCGCGTGCCTGAACCCACGTGTCACTGCCATCCTAGCTACGACATCGGCCTTTGTCTGCTAGTCTCGCAGGTTCCCTGGCTGTCATGGTGGTTGCCGAAGCTTGTCTCGCCGTTGTTCAGCAACCGCCTCTACCTGTCTGGCCTTGTCTCAACGTATGCAGCCAACCGAGTAGCCGATTTTGCTTCCTCGACCAGCAAATAGAAGTAGAGGTTTGAGCAAGATTTGGAACTTCGAGGCCCACTTTGGAGCCCTTTCGGACCTCGTTTGGTGCACCCACTTTGGAGTTTGTCGATCATCTTAGCTTCACTGTCGCTGTGGTCCCGTCGGATTGCTAATCCAATGAGTTTACTCACTAATCTCCGCTTAGAGATTTAATTATGCTTAATAGTTGATTAGTTTAGGTTAAGTATGGTTTATGTGGTTAATTAGAATGGATTAGCAATTTAATTGTTCGATATTGCATGTTAGGTGGTTAGAGTAGCGCGATTAGCAAGTAGATAAGTCGTAATATTTATTTAAATATGTTTGGAATATTTCGGGCCCCGATATTTAATTAGGCTTTTCCGGCCTAAGTTGCATTTATTAATATTTATTAATTAATTTTAGTAATTATTTAATTAATTATTATTTTTCGAAAATTAGACCGGGATAGCCGGTGACCGGAATTTTGTGCTAATCGCAATGATATGATTAGTTTATTTAATTGAGTGATGGTTTGTGCAATTTGAGTGTGAATTGTAATTTTGGCTATTTATCCCAAAATTTAATAATTTCAATATTTAATTAGAAAATTATCGGGCATCGGTTTACAGTACCAAAAATGTTTTCATCGACTATATAATTAGTGGAATTTTATAAAGTAAAGATATTATATTTTGACTGAGGCCGATGATGGACCCACACACGATTATTTTCATCGGGTATATTTTATCATAATGAAATTGGGCCAAGTTCGTTATGTAATTGAGCGATTGGTGTGCAAGGCACAAAGTTCTTGGCTGGGATGGGTTTATCGTAGTTCAGCTTGTGTGAGCATTGGGTTTTCAGTTTGTGAGAGCAATATGCTATATCAGCCTATAAGTGTTTGATATGTCAGCTTGTGAGAGCAGTATACTATATCAGCTTATGTGAGCAATGATCGTTTATCAGCTTGTGAGAGTAATGATCCATATATCAGCTTGTGGGAGCTATTATCTATCTATATCAGCTTGTGCGAGCTACTATCTATCATTTTCAGCTTGTGTGAGCATAGTCGGTGTTGATAGTATCGGATATATAGTATTGAATTGATAGATAGTATCGATTGGATGGATTGATGAATAATATCGTGGGGGTTGAATTGATTGGTTGAGAGTGTGAACTATACTGACTTGCAGGAAGGAACGGAAGCAAAGGTAAGTCCTCTAACTTGTGCTTGTACTTAGGCAGCTCTTGAGGTGTATTTTCTTCCTAGTCGAGACTTAGGGGGTGAACTTACTAAGACGCCGTCTCACTCTGTTGTGGGATAATATTTTCAGGTCCTTAGATGGCAGCTCCTCCCGACCATTTTGGCCAACCGAAGAAGGTCACCGAGCAGAGGTGTTATATTCCGCTTCATGGGAACCCGAGGGGATGGGTCTATGAACTCGTGAGGTTTGTGGTCTGGGTTGATATGGGTCTACTCTATAAGGTTCCCCATCTATACTGATCATGGCATCGTTGTGAGTGTAATGGATAGAATGAAGGTCCCATACCGGAGTTTGAGGTCCCGATGTTGGTGCTGGAGGTTGCTTTTGGGAAAGGCACGGCCGACCCACCAGGGGGTTCAGTGGTAGACCTAGATCTTTCGGATCCAGGGATCTCAGAGTATTCAGTTGAAGACTCCAATGAGTAGAGGATCTATAGCCTCTCCCCCCCTCTTTTTGCAAACCCTGTATATAGTCGGCTAATATTGTATATGACATAGCTTGATATGTATATAAAGGTGTGGGTTGGTTTTCGAAAATTGTGGCCCTATTTTTATATCCCATCCTGTTGTTGTTTGGGGATTAATTATTCGCTTCTACATGCGCATTAAATTGAATGGGTCGGCAATGCGTCCGGGCACGTCGCTATTTAATCGACCACGAAGGGATGAGCACATGCTCAGAGGATCGGGGCGTGACATCCCCATTTAGTGATATTAGAGCAAGGTTAGTGGTTGGAGTGATAAGGTGTGAGGGTCTTTGAGATAGTTAGTAGGAATGGCCTTTATTTCATGCTGGTGCATGTCTGTGATTGTTGTTTGGTAGAATTGTTTGTGGTGATCGCTCAACTTTTAATTCTATGTGGAATTGGAAGGCAGGTTTCTTTGGCTGCGCATGGTAACCTTCCCCAGCCCAAGAATTTTTATTATTTTCTTCCCTAGAACAAAAAAAGAATAGAAACCTGTTTTATAACGGCAAGTTAGTTTTTTGTTCCTGGGAACAAAAAGTTAGCCCGGGAATGGTTTTGGAATAGAAATGAGAAGTAAAAAAAAGTTGCTTCTTGTTCCCGGGAACAAGTTTAAGAAATAAGTGAATTTTTTTTTCTTTTATTCTTCTCTTGCTGATCGCCATTGATCGCCGCCTCCGCCGGTCGCCGGAGGCCAACCAACCGTCGTCGTCATCGGCCGACCGACTGTCGCCGCCGCTGGTCGCCGCCAGCCGACCGTTGCCATCGGATGGCCGCCGCCGCCGGTCGCCGGAGGCCAACCAACCGTTGCCGCAGCCGGTCGCCGGAGGTCGACCGACCGTTGCCGCCGCCGGAGGCTGACCGACCGTCGTCGCCGCCGGTCGCCACCGGTCGTCGCCGAAGGCGACCGACCGTCGTTGCTGCCGGTCGCCGGAGGCCGACCGACCGCCGCCGCCCGGTCGCCGCCGTCGGACGACCGCCGCCGCCGCCGGTCGCCGGAGGCCGATGCACCGCCCCGCCGCCGCCGCCGCCGATCGTCGGCGGATGGTGGCGGCGACGTCCGGCGGCGGCGGCGGTCTACCAGCAAAAATAAAAACAAATAAATATAAAAAGAAACTGTTTTTTACCAAACACATTTCTATTCTTTTTCTATTTCTAAAGTAAAAATTTTATGTAGTTACCAAACGGGTTTTTTTACATAGAAATTGTTCCCGAGAATAGAAATAGAAAAGAACTATTTCTGAAAAAAAATTATTCGTCGGCCAAGAAATGTTGCCATGCGCAGCCTTTAAAGACCCTGCTAGATGAGTGATCAGGAGCAAATGACTCCTAGGAAGAGGACTATAGGGCGTATTACTTAGGGTAGGACATCGACGAGGTTCGGTACCCAAGGAGGCCGTGGTAGAGTGCTAGCATATGCTAGCGCTAGTGGAATAGCACCGCCGCCTGTTGGTGCTGGGGTAGTAGCCCCTGAGGATCCAAGGTTTGCTAGGATCAAACAAGCGCTCGAGATGCTGGGAAACATGATGGATTAGCAAGCTCAGATTTAAGCTGCTAGTGCCGCCGCTTCAGTGCCGCTACCACAGTTGCCGCTAATGTTGCCACGGATGCTGCTGCTGCTGCCGCACTTGTCACCACACCTGTTGAGATTCCACTAGGGAATGTGATCGCTAGGAGATCGATGCATAGGCTGGTGAAATAGTTTCTAAAATTGAACCCGCTAAGGTTCACTTGGGTAGGAGACCCCGAAGCTACAACTCTATGGATCCAAGGCTTGGAGAAGGCCTTTGCACTGCTAATGTGCACCGAGATGGAGAAGGTAGTCCTTGCAACCTACCGATTGTAGGAAATTACGAGTACTTGGTGGAGAGCCACCCAAGGAATAGTGTTCCCTGAAGGTATAGTCCTAGAGTGGAATACTTTTGTCGAAGTCTTCAACAATGAGTACTTCTCTGATAGTGCTAGAGAACTAAAGATGGCAAAATTTTAGCGCCTTCGCCAAGGTTCGATGATTGTAGATTAGTATGAAGCGAAGTTCGCTGAACTATCACAGTACGCCCCAGAACTGGTTGGGAATCGGGTAAATCGAGCCAGAAGGTTTAGAGATGGGCTCAGACCGGAAGTGAGAAGCTCGTTGGAACCATTCAATTTGAAGGACTACAATGACCTTTACGAACGAGCCCGGCTAATAGAGAGAGATCAAAACGAGCGAGTTTCCTTATCTGATCAAGGTTCATTTCAAACAGAGACAGAAACCGGTATGGGAAGAGGCCCATGATTTGAGGAAGATTTCAGGTTCTGCCCAATAGGAAGGGTGGAGTTAGTAAGCCAGCGCCATATCAGAATGACGTGTGTCACTTCTGCAGAAGAAAACATGGTTCAGCCCCATGCCATTTAAGGGTGGGCGCATGTTTTGAGTGTGGCCAATAGGGTCACATGGCTAGGGATTGTCCTAGAAGACCAAGGGTACAACCATAGTTACCGTCGTCGCCACCGATGGGTCAGATCAGAGGATTCGCGCCGTAGAATGCACCGCAAGGTGGACATAATAGACCCCCAGCTCAAGGGATAGTATACGCCATCACAAGAGGTCAGGTTGAGGATGCGCCTGATGTGATTACATGTATGGTTTCGATGAAAGACCATGCTGCTTATGCTTTGTTTGACCTTGGAGCAAGTCATTCTTTTATTACCGAGCGATATGTTAAGTTGATAGGATTAAGTACTGAGTTGCTAGAGTTAGTGGTTAGCATATCTACACCTTGAAAGGATAAGAGATTGTTTGCATTGGTTTGTGCTGGTTGCAAATTAGTGATTAGTGAGCAAGAGGGGAGGATAGACCTACTAGTCCTAGCCATGTATGACTTTGATTTGATAATTGGCATGGATTGACTCACCAAGCAATGAGCTAAGATGAACTGTTATCGTAAAGTGATTCAATTTAACTCGTTAGATGGTGAAAGTTTTGAGTTTGTTGGGAATCGAGGAGGACCCTCGATTACATTAATCTTGTCGCTAAAGGCAACTCGTTTGTTAGACGGGGGTTGTCAAGGTTACCCGGCGACTGTCGTGGATACGACAGTTGAGGAGCTGAAGATCGAAGATATCTCAATGGTGCAAGAATATCCAAATGTATTTTCGAAGGAATTGCCAGGCTTATCGCTAGAGAGAGAGATCGAATTTGTGATTGAGTTAGCACCCGGGACAGAGCCAATCTCTAAGACTCCTTACTGGATGGTGTTATCTGAGTTGAAGGAATTGAATGTGCAGATGTAGGAATTGTTGGATAAGGGATTCATACGTTCTAGTGCATCACCTTGGGGAGCACTAGTTCTATTCATGAAAAAGAAAGATGGTTTGTTGTATTTGTGCATCGACTATCGTCAACTCAATCAGGTGACGATCAAGAAAAAATATCCACTCCCAAGGATCGACGACTTGTTTGATCAGTTATAAGGAGCGTCAATATTTTCAAAAATCGACTTGAGGACAAGATATCATCAGCTGAGGATTAGAAAGGAGGAGATTCCAAAGTTAGTATTTCGTACCCAATACGGCCATTATGAGTTTACTGTAATGTCGTTTGGATTGACGAACGCCTCAGCTGCTTTTATGGATCTAATGAACCGAATGTTCAAAGACTATCTAGATTGGTTCGTGATTGTGTTCATCGATGATATTCTAGTGTATTCGAGGAGTGACGAAGAGCATGAGAATTATCTGAGAATAGTACTTTAGACCTTGAAGATTCACGAGTTGTATGCTAAGTTCAGCAAGTGTGAGTTTTGGTTTACTCGTGTTGCTTTCCTAGGTCACGTGATTTCAGGCAAAGGAATCTCCGTGGACCCGATCAAGATTGAAGCAGTGATCAACTGGCCAAGATCGACTACAGTGACAGAGATCAGAAGTTTTCCGAGTTTGGCAGGTTACTACAGAAGGTTCGTGGAAGGATTTTCAGCTTTGGCGTCGCCATTGACCCGACTCTTGAAGAAAAAAGAGAAGTTTGTGTGGATGGATAAGTGCGAGTGTAGTTTCCAAGAGCTTAAACAGAAGCTGACTACAGCACTTGTGCTGACCATTTCATCTGGTCCTGGAGGATACGAGATCTATAGTGATGTGTTATTCAAAGGATTGGCTTGTGTGCTAATGCAACATGGTAGGGTTGTTGCATATGCCTCCCGTCAGTTGAGGCCTCATGAGTAGAATTACCCGACGCATGACTTAGAACTCGCAGTAATCATTTTGCTTTGAAGATTTGGAGACATTACTTATGTGGAGAAAGATTCCAGATCTTCACTGACCATCAAAGTCTCAAGTATTTATTTTCTCAGAAGGAGTTGAATATGAGACAGTGTTGCTGGATGGAACTTCTGAAGGACTTTGATTGTGATATCTTATATCACCTCGGGAAGGCAAATAAGGTCGCCGACGCCTTGAATCAGAAGTCTTCAGTTGCACATATGCTAGTTAAAGAGTGGAATTTACTCGAGAGAGCTCGAGATTCGGTGTTCAAGTTTGAGGTAGGCCACATTTCAAATCATATGGCCACCCTCAGAATTGAGCCAGATGTTCAGATCATGATTAAATTACTTCAGCCGATAGACCCAGATGTTCAGAAGATTTTGCAAGAGGATATCAATAAGAGGAAGGATGACTTTCAAATTTATGAGGAGGGAACATTAAGGTTCCGAGGACGATTGTGTGTACTTGACGATGCAGAGCTTAGAGAGGAGATCTTATTAGATGCTCATCGTAGCAGTTACAGCATTCATCCTAGCAGTATGAAGATGTATCGGAATCTACGTCAACACTACTGGTGGTTTGGTATGAAGGCGGACATCGCCAAGCATGTTGCCAACTGTCTGACGTGTCAGCAAGTGAAGGCACATCATTGTAAACCGAGAGGACTTCTGCAACCTCTTGAGATTTCAGAGTGAAAATGGGAACACATCACGATGGACTTCGTGACAGATTTACCAAGGAGTCAGAGAAGTAATGATTCCATTTGGGTAGTGGTCGATAGACTGACGAAGTCGGCTCACTTCATTGCAGTACGAAAGGACCTTGATTTGGATAGGCACGCAGGGTTGTACGTGCGTCAGATTGTTCATTTGCATGGAGTGCTGGTGATGATTACTTCAGATCGAGACTCGAGATTCATAGCTGCATTTTGGAAGAGCTTACAGGCTGTCTTAGGAACCAAGCTGCAGTATAGTACAACCTATCATCCTTAGATGGATGGCCAGTCTGAGAGGACAATTCAAATCCTTAAAGACATGCTGTGAGCTTGCGTGTTGGATTTCAAGGGAAGCTGGGAGGAATAGCTTCATATTGTTGAGTTCGCCTACAACAACTACAATAGAGCATTCAGATGGTTCATTTTGAGGTGTTGCATGGCAGAGCGTGCATAACGCCAGTTTGTTGGGATGAAGTTGGGGAAGGAAAGATCACAGGCCCAAAGTTAGTTCAGCAATTAGTGGATGCTGTTGCCGTCATCAGAAACAGATTAAAGACCGCTTAGAGCCACCAAAAAAGCTACGCAGATAAGCGCCGGAGACCATTGAAATTCCAAGTTGGTGATCATGTTTTTTTGAAGGTGTCCAATGAGAGGTACTTCGCGCTTTGGCAAGAAAGGAAAACTGAGTCTGAGGTATGTAGGTCCCTTCGAGATTCTTGAAAGAATCAGGATCTTAGCGTATTGTCTTGCGTTGCTGCCAAGATTGGCGCAAGTGCATGACGTCTTTCAAGTGTCGATGATGAGGAAGTATGAGCCTAACCCGACCCACGTGCTTAATTTTGAGGAATTAGATGTGGACGATAGAATGTCGTATGTGAAAAGACCGGTTCAAATTGTGGATCGAAAAGAACAAATTTTGCGTATCAAGACCATCCCATTGGTCAAAGTGGTCTGGCAACACCACGGCACTGAAAGAGCAACTTGGGAGAGTGAAGAGTCGATGAGACAATTGTACCCCCACCTTTTTGCTTAAAGTGTTGTAATGATTTAAATTTCGAGAACGAAATTTTTATAAGAGAGGAAGAGTTGTGACATCCTGAAATTTCAATTCTATTTTCAATTAGATAAATCAAGCATTTCATTGACGCGCCTATAGTGCTATTCTATGAGCTAATACTTATGAGATAACTAGACTATCTGGGGAAGTCATTATGGGATTTTAATGCAATAGACTTGAGGATTCGACCAGGAATCGACTACTCGACCGTGCTCATCTGCAGAGATCATTACAGCATAGTTAAAAGTCAATTAGAGATTAGAGATAGGTCGGTTCGATAAAGATGTGTGGCTAAACGTGGGTGATTCCACCAAATTGTAAAATTATCATCGATCGGCACTAGACTGATTTTTCTGTGGTTTTGGTATCCTGTGTCTGTATTTGAAGTTTCGAGATTTTCACGACCACCGAGAGTCGCTAATGTGTCGAAGAAGTTTTGTCATGCCCCGATCCTTGAGCGCGTGCCTTTCCCTCGGCGGTCGATAAAATTTTACGACTTCCCAGGACGAGTTGCCGACCCTTTCATTTTATTACACATATGAAAGAGAATAACAAATCCATTGACAGTAACCATCTTAAGATAGAAAAGCAGGACAATAGATTCACAAACATAATATGCTTTTATATACACACTGAGTCATGTACAAAAGTCTACAACTAAAATACTTCAAAAGACCGACTCTCAAAAGAAGTTGTCTTAATTGACTTACACTTCAGATCCTCTCAGATCGGCTCTAGATTCACCACTTTACGGTCCTAAAAAGAATTGAGCCCACAATGAGATGAGATATAAATCTTAGCGAGTTCACGCTCTAAACTCGATTAGGAGGGTAATATGCCTAAAGGCGTCCTAACGACACAATCACACAACCATGAGGAATTACTTTGCCTCAGTTCCCTCCTGCACGTCAGTACAATTCATATAACACATAAGTGCCGTAATAACACTCGATTTGATGGAGTGCCTCCAATTTCATCTCCGTTAATCACCACTTCTCAATCAATCAATCAATCCATCAAGTCTATCACAGAAATCCCGATTATGAGACCAAATTATTATGACACGTTCCATACCATGCCACACAATTTCGTCCCATAATCCGGCATCTTTAACTCATTCAATAATTCACTCCAATTGATCACAGTCACACAGGCACGACCTATCATGTGTTTTAATTGATTACAGTCACACCTGTACAATCTAACCGTCACACAGTGGTTCTATCTGTCACACAGCGGATCTATCCGTCACACAACGGATTTAACTGACACGCAACTGATTTATCCGTCACATAGTGGATCCATCTGTCACACAGCTAGGCGTCGTCTCGTTCCATCGAGCATAACAACGTCTACCTCAAGACAGCTTTCCACATAAAAGCATCGTTCACCCGATACATAGCGGGTGACGAATTCTCTTAACCAGCACACGATTATCCAATCCTGGCCAAAGACATTGTGCTTCGCACTTAAATTCCTCAATTAAAATAATATCTTGGCCTATTTTCTTCGTGTTAAAAATACCCATTTAAAATAATCGTGTGTGGGTACACAGTCAGCTTGAACCAAAAATATAATATCTTTATTTTGGAAAATCTCACTATTTAATATAGTCCATAAGAACATTTTTAGCATTGTAAACTAATGCCCGGTATTTTTTAATTAATTATTGAAATTACTTAATTTTTGGATAATTACCCAAAATTCCAACTTTCACTTAATTTGCATAATGCAGCATTCGATTAAATAAACCAAGCACACCATTGCAATTAGCACAAAATTCTGATCACCGGCTATTCTAGTCTAATTTCCGGGAAATAATAAATGCAAACTTAGGTCAGAAAAACCTAATTAAATACCGAGATAGGCCCGGAAAATTTTCGAACCAATCTAGATAAATACTACAACTTATCTAATCTCTAATTATGCTACTCTAACCACCTAACATGCATACATGAATAATTAAATTGCTAATCCATTCTAACTAACCACCTAAACCTTAATTAGACTAATCTAAATATCCCTTAAACGTCATTAGCCTACTAATTAGAGTTTAGTGCATAAACTCACCGGTTTAGTGTGAAAATTGGTTCACCGCAATGGCGGTGCAATGACGACCGATAAACTCCAAAGTGGCGACGCCAAAGGGGGCTTAGACTGGGCCGAAATCGGCCATAAAGCTGGCTGGAAATTTGCGGGCTGAACGCGCGGAGAGGTGCGGCTTCAAATGGGCTCGGGGACGTGGAGAGGGCGTTGATTCGGCAGCAAAGGGTAGCAAAGAGTCAATGTGGGGGCTTCGTTGGAGGCAGTAATTGAATGGTGGGGTTTGAAGCGTGGACGTGTGGCAGAGGAAGCAAATCCGTGGAACTGCAAGGGTGTTTTAGTGGCTGCGGTGGACGCTTGAGGGACGCGTGTGAAAGTGGAAGTGAAGTAGTAGCTTCGGTTGGAGAGAAGACAAACGATGGTGGAGGACTAGGAGTGGGTGTCGACTGCTGGCAGCTGGGGAAGAATTCGGTGGAACGACAGACTCGTGGGGGCGTGAGGAGGTATGCTGGTGGCAGTCAATGAGAGGGAGAGAGAGTCAGCGTCGGTGGAATCTGGCTAGGGTTTGACTTGATGGGGGAGACATGCAAAGGAGCTAGGGGTGGCAGTGAGGGAAAGAGAAAAATGGAGGGATTCAGCCATGTGGCAATGGATGAACGATTAAGTAGAAGGAAAAATGAAAATGATGAAGTTGCAGGAGAAAGAAGATCAAAGTTGAGGACTTCGGTGAAGGGAGACGATTGCGCGAAGAAGATGGGGACCAGCTGGTCTTGGCATGCGCAAGAAGCCTTGGAGGGAAGAAAAGGTCAAACAAACTTATCCCTTCATTAAAGCTTGGTTCCCTATTACTTTCTTGCAAAGTAATTACCCAAATAATCAATTTTTGATGCCAAAATTGCAGCCCTCAACCTAAGCTCCGAATTTCCTCAATTTGAGCTTCAATCCTCCATCAAATTCCCCAATTTGAGGTCCAATTTTGCTAAGGAAGAAGCCTACAAAATTTCTGCAAGTTCCCATCACCAAATAGCTCGGTTTGGAAGCCACAAATCCCTTCAATTTGGCCCATCCGAATTTCTGTTCTTTTCCGAAATGTCCGAATCGATTTTTCGTAAAAAAGTCTCGGACTCGCTGAAAATTCTTTGAAGAATGAGTCGACGTTCTTAAAATGAATTGTGACATAACAGAACTTTCAATTTCTGAAATCGAGTTCAAATTCACGATTAATTTCAATCGAACATGATTTTAGCATGACCTAACCTACCGGGTAGCTTTTAGAAATTTTTAGTGCAATTGACCCGTGGTCGATTATTTTCGAGCCACAATGTACATTTTCAACTTATAGTGACTCTCGGTTGTCATGAAAATCTCGAGATTTTAAATACAGACACAGGGCACCAAAATGACAGAAAAATCGGTCTAGTGCCGATTGATGAAAATTTTATAATCTGGTGGAATCACTCAAACTCTGATCACCTATGTTAGTCGAATCGACCTATCTCCGGTCTCTGATACATTTTTGACTGTGCCATAATGGCCCTTGCAGATTAGCACAGTCGAGTCGTCGATTCTTGGTTGAATTCTCAAGTCTATTGCGTTAAAATCCCTTAATAGCTTCCCCAGATACTCTAGTTATCTCACGATTGATCATGTTAGAGAATAGTATTATAGGCGGATTGATGAAAGGCCCGATTCATTCAATTGAAAACAGAACTGAATTTTTAGGATGTCATAGGTTTATTGTGGCTCGAAGAAAATCGACCACGGGTCATTTGCACTAAATTTTTTTGAAAGCTACCTAGTAGGCTAGGTCACGATAAAATCGCACCATATTGAAATTAACCACGAATTTGAATCCGATTTCAGAAATTGAAAATTCTATCATGTCACAAGTCATTTTAGGAACGTCAACTCATCTTCCAAAGATTTTTCTATAAACTTAGATTTTTGGTGAAAATTCGACATAAGGCTGTTTTCGATTAGAAAATTCAGGGGACCGTTTTTTATCGCGTTTTTTGGATACAAGTTGGTTATATTGGTGGGAAAAAATTCTAATTTGATCAAGGGTATGTCAGTGGATTTTATGGGACCGAAATTATGTCCAATTGAAGAAGAATCAATCCAATTTAAGGGAAAAATGTTGCAAATTCGTATGTCCCTTGGTCCATGACTTTTTGGATCACTTCAATAGCTTGTTATGGAAGTCTTGAAGGTTGCAAGAGACTGTGGGAGCCAGCCGGCCATGGTCGGCCTTGATCAGTGGATGTAGTTGTAGTTATCAGGAACAGATTAAAGATCGCTCAGAGTCGCCAGAAAAGTTATGCAGATAAGCATCAAAGACCATTGAAATTCCAAGTTGGTGAACAAGTCTTTCTGAAGGTGTCACCGATGAGGGGTACTTCGCACTTCGGCAAGAAAGGGAAGCTGAGTCCGAGGTACGTAGGTCTCTTTGAAATTATGGAGAGAATAGGGACTCTAGCGTATTGTCTTACATTACCGCCAAGACTAGCTCAAGTTTATGATGTATTTCACGTGTTGATGTTGAGAAAGTATGAGCCTGACCGACCCACATGCTGAATTTCGAAGACTTAGATTTGGACGATAGAGTGTCAGAGGAACCCTTAAGTTTTCGGGGCATTGGATTCTCACCAATGTTTGCGTTACTCAAGCCGACATTCTCACTTCCGCTTCGTCCACCCCTGCTCTCGCGGGTGCTTCCCTCTAAGGCAGAATGCTCCCCTACTGATGTATTTTTACATCCCACAACTTCGGCAGATCGCTTAGCCCCATTCATCTTCGGCGCAAGGGCGCTCGATCAGTGAGCTATTATGCACTCTTTCAAGGGTGGCTGCTTCTAGGCAAACCTCCTAGCTGTCTCTGCACCTTTATCACTAAGCGGTCATTTAGGGGCCTTAGTTGGTGATCCGGGCTGTTTCCCTCTCGACGATGAAGCTTATCCCCCATCGTCTCACTGGCCGACCTTGACCCCTATTATTTGGAGGTCATATCTAGTATTCAGAGTTTGCCTCGATTTGGTACCGCTCTCGCGGCCCGCACCGAAACAATGCTTTACCCCTAGATGTCCGGTCAACCTGCCGTGCCTCAACGCATTTCGGGGAGAACCAGCTAGCTCGGGTTCGAGTGGCATTTCACCCCTAACCACAACTCATCCGCCGATTCTTCAACATCGGTCGGTTCGGACCTCCACTTAGTTTCACCCAAGCTTCATCCTGGTCATGGATAGATCACCCAGGTTCGGGTCCATAAGCAGTGACAATTGCCCTATGAAGACTCGCTTTCGCTACGGCTCGGTGGGTTCCCTTAACCAAGCCACTGCCTATCGTATGTGGAGAGACCAGTTTAGATTGTAGATCGGAAGGAGCAGGTTCTGTGTACCAAGACGATCTCGTTAGTCAAAGTGGTATGGCAATACCACGGGACAGAAGGAGCAACCTAGGAAAGTGAAGACTTGAAGAGATGACAATACCCCCACCTTTTTGTTTAAGAATTATAATGGTTTAAATTTCGAGTACGAAATTTTTATAAGAGGGGAAGAGTTGTAACATCCTGATTTTCAACATTTTATTGATTATATGAAATGGGTTTTTCATCGATGCGCCTATAGTCTTTTTCTTTGAATTGGCCACTCATGAGATAACTAGTCTATCAGGTGAAGCCGTTAAGGAATCTAAACGTGACAGACTTGAGAATTCGACCATAAATCAACTGCTTGATTGTGCTAATCTGCAAGGGTCAATACGGCATCGTTAAAATCGGCTAGAGACCGGAGATATGTTGATTCAACAGAGGCATGTAATTAAAGTATGGGTGATTCCACATAATTGCAAAATTCATGTCGAACAACACTAAACCGATAATTTTGTCGTTTCCATACCCTATGCTCGTATTTGAAACTTTGAGATTTTTCCGACAACCGAGAGTCGCCAATTTATCGAAGATGCACAATGTGGATCGAAAATAATCGACCACCGGTCAATTGCGCTAAAAATTCCTAAAAGCTACATAGTAGGTTAGGTTACGCTAAAATCACGTCCGGTTAAAATTAACCATGAAATTGAACCCAGTTTCAGGAATCGAAAGTTCTAGTATGTCACGATTTATTTTAGGAACGTCGACTCATCCTCCGAAGAATTTTCGGCAAGCTCCGGATTTTCGGCGAAAGATCAAGATTCGACGAAATTTATTCAATAATTCGGATGGACCAAATTGAGAGCATTTTTGGCATTCAAGATGGATCAATTATTGAGGAAATTATGGGATTTGATGTGGGAACCTTAGCTGGTATTTTTGGGGACCAAATTGGATTGAATTGAAGAGGATTGTGAAGAAATTGAAGTGGAAAGCTTGAAATTCGTAGCCTCTTTGTCCCCTCTCATCTAGTAGTAGCTCATCTTCTTCTTCCTCCTTGCTTCACCGTCCATTGTTGCTGTTGTAGAACTAGAGAAGACCAGCCAAGCCAGCAACAGTTGAGCCAGCCACCGCCAAACCACCTCACGCTCGTCCAAGCCGTGCTCGAGCTCGCTGGTCGCCCGCAAGTCGTTTGCCAGCCTTGTGCGTTGTCCCACATGTTCCCGTGTCCTAAGCCCGAGCCCACCTGGTCGCGCATCGCCGTCTACCTGGCTGCCATCGTAGCCATCCCTGAGCCATCGTTGACTCGCCTAGTCCCGCACCATCCTAGCTCCCTTGATCAACCCTTCCAACCAACCACCAAACCAAAGTTCCAACTCAGGATGTGGGCTGTGTGGGCCTTTTCTGGGCCCTTCCAAGCCTCATTGGATGTCGTCGTAGGCCCATGTCTCACTCACCTCCACGTTGCCGTGAACTCATCGGTTTGCTAATTCGGTGAATTTACTTGCTAAACCTTGCTTAAGAGGTTAATTATGCTTAGGGAAGGTTTAGATTAACTTAAGAGAGATTATGGTATTTATTTAGCTTGTTTAGTTATTTAGATTAATTAGTTAAGCTAATTAGGTGGTTAGATTAGTTTAATTAAAGGTTAATTGGATTATGTGATTTAGTTAGCATAGTAGAGTATTTAATTAAGTCCAATTAGGTGATTAGATTAGTGTATATAGCTTAATTAGTCATTTATTTAATTATTTTGCATTTATTTAATTATTTGATTATTTCCGAAAATTATATTGAGATAGCTAGTCGTCAAAATTTTGTGCTGATTGTCGTGGTGTAATTGGTTTGTGCAATTGAGTGTTAAATTGTGCAATTGAATGATGATTGGTGAATTTTGATTTATTATTCCAAAATTATGAATTTTTGGTATTTAATTAGAAAATACCGTATCAAATTTTGACACCAAAAAAAAATGTTTTTTAGTACTATATCAAATAGTGGGATTTTTAAAAGGAAGGATATCACTTTTTTTTGGCTCAATCTGACCGTGTACCCCCACATGATTATTTTATCGGATGTTTTTAATATGAAGAAAATAAGCCAAGCACATTATTTAAATTGAGGCATTTGAGTGCAAAGCACAATATCCTTGGCCAAGATTGGATGTGCGTGTGAACGTTATGAGAACCTGTCGCGAGCGTTTATGCTGGGCGATACTCCTATATGGAATGCTTTTGTCAACAAACGTCGGTCGCAGTAGAGGTTGGGCCGATACTCCTTCGGGAATACCGTTTAGAGGTAGACGTTGCCGTGCTCAACGGGCGAGATGATGCCCAGTACGTTGAGTAGGCCGTGCTTGTGGGGTTGCAATTAAGTGGAACACTTGTCTGAGTAAGATATAACCGTGCCTGATTATGGGACAAAAATGTATGGCATGGAATGGGATAATGCCATAATGATTTGGCCTTATAATCTGAACTCCTGTGATTGATTGATTTGAAAGTGAGGCGTTCTAGTTATTAATTGCATCTATTGTATTTATAAATGTTATGTGAGTCGTACTAACGTGCAGGGAGGTGTTGAGGCGAGGTAAGTCTTCTGTGATGTGTGATTAGACTGCCTTTAGGTGTGTTACCTTCCTAATCGGGGTTTAGGGCATGAACTCGCTAAGACATTGTCTCACCCCGTCGTAGGTTTCATTTTCACAAGTCCCTAGATGGAAGTCCATCTAGTTTGTTTTGGGCAGCTGCGAGGGTATAGCGAGCAGAGTACCGTCTTCCCTGCCTCGGGAATCCTTGGACCCGTGAGCTCATCATGACCATGATCTTAGTCGATGAGGGTCTACCTTAGTTGGTACCTCATCGATTCAAGGCATGGTTTCGTCACGGGCCTAACGGGGAACGGGAAGGTCCCGTTGATGGTTTCGACGGACCCGCGGTCGAGAGTGAGGGTGAGGTGGTACTTGACCCCGTTGTGGACACCGATATTATCGCAAATATCGAGGCGAACCAATTGCATATGATAACTCTATAAAAATAGAGTTATTTTACCTATTTTAGGCAATAATTAATATATTATCTATGAGAAAATATTTGGATTTCCTTTTGATTATTTGAATTTTCCTTATTTATGCAGAGTAATGAGATATGGAGAGGATAAGGAAAAGAATGGCAACTATCAGGAATTCAAATAAAAGCAGCAGTGGAAGATAGATATCAAATTAGGAAATTCTTGATTTTGTTCCCTAATGTTATCTGCAAGCGTCGAGAGATAGATATTTTGGATCTCCTATAAATAGGAAAGAGAGAGAGAGCAACTAGGTTTTGGAGGGTTTTTTTTGGGGTTAAATCGTTTTTCATTGTTCTGAGAGTTTTTCAAGTATTTTGGAGAGAAGACAAAAGTGGTGACAGAATTCTTGTTCTTTGATTCAAGATGTTGGGTTTGATCTATATTTTTATTGTTTCTTCTACTATGTTCTAATTTTCTTTTGTTAGGGCTACGATATAGCCTAACCATGATGATATGAATTTCATGATTTTTGTGTTTTACATTTGATTTCATTCATGTGAGTTATATATTATTGTGTTTAATGCTTTTGAGTGACTGACCACCACTTGAATGATCTGATGTGTGTGTTTGAGACTGAGAAGTGATAATATGTAATTACTCATTATAATGTATAACCATGAATTAAACGTGGATAGAGATATACCGCATTATTTGTGTAGCTTTCGGTGATAAGGTGATCCAAAAGACTCATTGTAAGTCGGGAATATTCATAGTTTTTAATGCACTCATGTTTATTTTAATTCACATAGAGATATAGTGGATTAATAAGCTAAGTAGATTTGCTATGCCTAGAGATAGGATAGTAAATAGGTTAGGAAATTCCGCTATTACATGTTTGATATTGTTCTTGTATTCACAACAATCTGAAATTCATATATAGTGGTTATGGTGAAATCGGATGCTCTAACATATTTATCTGATCGATTTACTGCATTTAGTCTACAAATTTCATTTTTAATTTATTCTTAATTATATTTTGATCTGTTAGATAAATTTTAGAATTAGTCTATTTTAGTATTTAATTGGTTTATTAATCATCGATCTCCGTGGGACGATACTTTTTCTCATCATTATATTACTTGTTCCATACGTGCATTTGCGTTTAGAATTTTGCGAACGAGTTTTTGGCGCCGTTGCTGGGGATCATTTGTTTAATACTAATTAATATTGATACCAGATAATTCTAAGTTTAATCTAGCTTTCGTTTTGTTTTATTTTTCAGGGTGTACATCAGTTTATGACACGTAGCCAACAAGGGAAACTTGTTGAGCTTGATCCAGAAATCGAGCGTACATTCAAAAGGCGACTGAGAGAACAGAGAAATCACGCTAAGATGGCAGACGGTGATAATGAAAATCCACGTAGACTCTTAAGAGATTATGTTGCGCCAACAGTTCAAGGCGCCACATCAAGTATCAGAAGACCTGCAATTCAAGCAAACAACTTTGAGATCAAGCCGTCACTCATTTAGATGCTTTAACAATCAGTGCAATTCAGTGGGCTACCAAGCGATGATCCAAACGTTCACATCGATGCTTTTCTTGAAATCTGTGACACCATTAAATATAATGGAGTTACAGATGATGCTATTAGATTGAAATTATTTCCATTCTCTCTTAGAGATAAAGCTAAGAGTTGGCTTTCTTCTCTTCCTGCAGGATCAATTACTACATGGAATGATATGGCTCAGAAATTTCTTGGTAAGTTCTTTTCACCAGCAAAGTCTGCAAAGATGCATAACGATATTACTAATTTTATGCAGATGGATAATGAATCATTATATGAAGCATGGGAAAGATTCAAAGAATTTCTTAGGAGATGCCCACATCACAGACTACCTGTATGGATGCAGGTACAAACTTTTTATAATGGCTCTAGTACAAATCTTCGTTCTATGATTGATGCAGCTGCGGGGGGAACTTTAAATAATAAAATACAAGAAGAAGCCTACAATCTATTAGAGGAGATGTCATCCAATAGTTATCAATGGCCTACTGAGAGACTACCAATGCGAAAAGTTAGCGGAGTTCATGAAGTGGATGCTTTTGCTGCAATTGCTGCACAATTTGAAACACTCAACAAAAAGCTTGATAATATGAGTATTTCAGTCATGAAAATTCAGAATTTAACATGTGATTTTTGTGGTGGAGGACATGTTAGCACAGAGTGTCAGGTAGGTAATACTTTCAAACAATCTAGTGAAAATTCTAACTTTGTTGGGAATTTTAACAGGTCACAGAATAATCCCTACTCCAACACATACAATCCGGGATGGCGCGACCATCCAAATTTTTCATGGAACAATCAGAATGTGACGAGACCACCGGGATTCAAACAATCAGAAGAGACAAAGTCAAATTTGGAAGACATAGTCACCAAACTTGCTAACACAACTCATGACTTCATCAAAAGCACGGATGTGAGATTTCAAAACCAAGAGGCTTCAATCAGAAATCTGGAGATGCAAGTGGGTCAGTTAGCAAGCATGATGTCAGGGAGACAACAAGGTTTTTTGCCGAGCAACACAGAGAAAAATCCAATTGAAAACATAAAGGCTATTACCCTGAGAAGTGGTAAACAAGTGGGAGAAGAAGAGAATTTCAAAGATAAGGAAGAGGTGGTTAACAAACAATCAAATGAGACAAGCAAGAGTAAACTTTTTCTAGATAATCCCAAGCCATATGTGCCGCCAATTCCATTCCCTCAGCGACTCCAGCAGCACAAAATAGATAAGCAATTTTCTAAATTTCTTGATGTATTTAAAAAATTGCACATTAACATTCCTTTTGCAGATGCCCTAGCGCAAATGCCTAGTTATGCAAAATCTTTGAAGGAGATTTTGGTAAACAAAAGGAAACTGGAGGATTATGAAACTGTGAAGTTAAATGAGGAGTGTTCAGCCATCCTACAAAACAAATTGCCTCCAAAATTAAAAGATCTAGGGAGTTTTACTATTCCTTGCACTATTGGGGATTCTTACTTTGAAAAAGCATTATGTGATTTAGGTGCAAGTATTAATCTGATGCCTTATTCAGTTTTCAAGAAATTAGGATTGGGCGAGGTAAAAACAACCACAGTGTCACTTCAACTAGTTGATCGATCAATTAAATATCCGAGAGGTATTGTGGAAGATGTTTTGGTAAAAGTTGACAAATTTATCTTTTTTGCAGATTTCATAGTTCTTGACATGGAAGAAGATTTTGAGGTACCACTTATCTTAGGTCGATCTTTTCTAGTAACAGGAAGAGCTCTTATTGATGTACAACAAGGGAAGTTGATCCTTAGAGTTCAAGATGATCTTGTTTCATTTAATGTTTTTAAAGCAATGAAATATCCATCTGATGATAATTCTTGAGACAGTTGACAAGTTGGTGAATAAGGTTTTTCAGGAAAATATTTTTAAAGATCCACTTGAAGCATGTCTGATTCAACCAAAGGACAAAGATATTCAGGATGAGGAGATAAAGGAGTATGCAAATTTCATGGAGGCAATTCCACCATATTCAAGGCAAAAGGCAATTAAATTTGAGGAGTTTGGACAACACATTACAAAGCCTAAACCATCAATTGAAGAGCCTCCAATTCTTGAACTCAAACCCTTACCTTCTCATTTGAAATATGCTTATTTAGATGAAGTTTCTTCTTTACCGGTAATTATATCTTCTTCTTTGACAAATTTGACGGAGGAGAAATTGCTCAGAGTATTAAGAGAGCATAAGGGTGCAATTGGATGGAAAATAGCTGATATCAAGGGAATTAGTCCTTCAATTTGCATGCACAAAATTTTAATGAAGGAACAATATAAAAGCACTATCCAATCTCAGAGGTGTTTGAAGCCCTACTTTGAAGGTGGTTACAATAAGCAGAAGACCACCTTTGAACTTTATCCTCCAGATTAGTGACATCTGAAATAGTTTGGCTAAAAACTATAAAGAGAGCGCTTCTACCCAAGCATTTTAATTATGTTTTTATTTATTTTTATGTTTATGTTTTGCAAAAAAAAAAAAGATTTAACTTTTCTTCGTTTTATCCAGGTTATTTTTTAGGGATCATCTTTCAAGAGTTTAATAATCAAGATCATCTATGGACTTATCCTACAACCAGGGAAGTTTTCTTCTTCCTATTCTAATTTTCGCATTGAGGACACTGCTTCATTCAAGTTTGGGGGAGACAAGTTTTTTTGGATAATTTTTTTTTTTATTATGATTGCATTCTTGGTTGTGAATTTTTGCGATTCTTAGGAAAATTTAAATTTTATTTAAACTTGCAATTGGTGTGTGAGTTAATCTTAATTCTGATTATGTTGATCCACTTACTAAGCACTAAAAGTCCTTAATTTTTTGAATAATGTGTAAATCTAGAGAACATTCATGTGAAGTATGTGATTTTCTTAGATTTCACCCAAATCTTATAATTTGTTTGATTTTCTCTTGAGGCGAAATCCTAAGCTAAATCTAACTGAGAAAATGATTTAGGCAATTTTTGGATCGATTGAGCCTTTCAAGCTAACCCTGTTTATTTATCCCTAGTCACACCGTTGAGCCTTAATTATTACCCAATTTTTCATTGGCACCCATATATGTTTAGCCTAGCTGTGATCAAATTATATCCTTATCCCATGCCCTATGAACACGTTGATTTTCTTTTGGGATAAAAAAATTATTTGAGCTTGATAGAAATTTGGGAGGAATGATGGAATATGAAAAAAAAAAAAAAAGAAAAAAAAAAAAAAAAAAAGGAAGTGATTGCTATGGTTGTTTGGGGTGTATTGTCAAAAAAGAAAAAAAATTGCTTTTATGGTTTCCTATCCAACTTTCAATTGAGTGAGCTTTTTGGATATTCAATGGGTTGGAAATTTTCATGTTATATTAGGAGGGACTTTGGGAGAAACTCCACCATAAAACAATTCAAAAAAAAAGGAATGATGATATATGGTGGCAGAAAAATTATCTTGAATGAGTGAAATTGGACAATGACATTGGCTCTAATTAGATCCTAGAAATCAACGTGTTAATAGGTGATTTGAGCTTAAAATTACTATTATGTCACCTTTAGCCCAGCCTTACATTACAACAAGAGAAAAGTCCTATTGATTTTTGGTTGGATGATTAGCTTACATTAGTGGAGAGAGGAATGAAAAGCAAACTTATGAGATTTGGTCATAATTATTGAGAATTTTTGATAGGTTACATATCAATGTGAATTTATTTGGATTGCATATAATTCGAAAAAGATGAGGACTCTCACACACACACTTGGATCACATAGTTAGAATTGGTCTTAACTTATAAATCGATTTCAATGTTTGGATGAAATTTGTATTTTTCTTTGAATTGTGAATTTGAGCAATTATGGAAAGATGTCATGGAGAAGGTTGTTAGGTTGAGTATGTGTTATGTCTTACTTTTGCTTGAGGACTAGCAAAATGTTAAGTTTGGAGGTTTGATAACTCTATAAAAATAGAGTTATTTTACCTATTTTAGGCAATAATTAATGCATTATCTATGAGAAAATATTTGGATTTCCTTCTGATTATTTGAATTTTCCTTATTTATGCAGAATAATGAGATATGGAGAGGATAAAGAAAAGAATTGCAACTATCAGGAATTCAAATAAAAGCAGTAGTGGAAGATGGATATCAAATTAGAAAATTCTTGATTTTGTTCCCTAATGTTATTTGCAAGCGTTGAGAGATAGATATTTTAGATCTCCTATAAATAGGAAAGAGAGAGAGTAGCTAGGTTTTGGAGGGTTTTTTTTTTTGGGTTAAATCGTTTTTCATTGTTCTGAGAGTTTTTCAAGTATTTTGGAGAGAAGACAAAAGTGGTGACAGAATTCTTGTTCTTTGATTCAAGATACTGGGTTTGATCTATATTTTTATAGTTTCTTCTACTATGTTCTAATTTTGTTTTGTTAGGGCTACGATGTAGCCTAACCATGATGATGTGAATTTCATGATTTTTATGTTTTACAATTGATTTCATTAATGTGAGTTATATATTATTGTGTTTAATGCTTTTGAGTGACTGACCACCACTTGAATGATCTGATGTGTATGTTTGAGACTGAGAAGTGATAATATGCAATTGCTCATTATAATATATAACCATGAATTAAACGTGGATAGAAATAAACCGCGTTATTTGTGTAGCTTTTGGTGATAAGGTGATCCAAAAGACTCATTGTAGGCCGGGAATATTCATAGTTTTTAATGCACTAATGTTTATTTTAATTCACATAGAGATATAGTGGATTAATAAGCTAAGTATATTTGCTATGCCTAGAGATAGGATAGTAAATATGTTAGGAAATTCCGCTATTACATGTTTGATATTGTTCTTGTATTCACAACAATATGAAATTCATATCTAGTGGTTATGGTGAAGTCGGATGCTCTAACATATTTTATCGATCGATTTACTGCATTTAGTCTACAAATTTCATTTTTAATTTATTCTTAATTATATTTTGATTTGTTAGATAAATTTTAGAATTAGTCTATTTTAGTATTTAATTGGTTTATTAATCATCAATATCCGTGGGACGATACTTTTTCTCATCATTATATTACTTGTTCGACACGTGCACTTGCGTTTAGAATTTTGCGAATAGCATGAGGATGAGCAGGAGCCCAAAGTTGTGGAGGCAGTTGACCCATAAGACATCGATATCCCCGACGGTGTCATGGTAGACCCGGATCCCAAGTAGATAGGGTCCGGGGTAGGGTTAGCTAGGTAGTCCTTTTTGGGGCCTTGACTTTTGTACATAACTTGCAGGCTGACCTGGTTGGTTTATAAAAGTGTGGCTTGTTTAAATTGATTGTCCTGCTTTTCTATTCTATGTTGATTGTTGTGTAGGGATTGTTTATTTTGCTTCCGCTTGTGCATGAATTGATTGGGTCAGCGACGCGTCCTGGGAACATCGCAATTTAGTCAACCACCGAGGGATGTGCGCGTACTTAAGGTTCGGGGCATGACATATTTTCTTTGGTACCCACATAAACTTGGGTCCTTCTTGGTTAGGCTTTGATTTGATATCAAACATCCTATGAATATTTTTGGGCTTCATATGCTTTTTTGGTCAATCCATTTTGAAGTAACCATATTCATTGTAGATTGTGCAATTAGGAAATTACTTGCTAGTAGATTTTGTGAAGCGCCCATCATAATGATATATAAGTGCATAGGAGGTCTATGTTTCAATCTATCCTTGGTTTTTGGAAAATGATTCTTCGCATATTCATTTTCTCGTGCCCAAGACCACATTTGTTGTAGTGAGGAATTTGAATTGAGAGGATGTACTTCAAGGTTTTTGAACCTAGTGATTACTTGGTGTAAATGTTTGAAATTTCATTCTTGAGAAAATCATTTTTAGCTCGATAAATTCTTGTTTTTCCTGCAAAATAGTCACAATCCTTTTTCAAATCATCAATAAGAATTTTGTAGGAAAGATTTTTAGTGGTGAGATCATAAACTTCCTTTTTCAAAATAGAAATTCATTTTGGAGGCTTTTTGTGTTCATCAAATATTTCTTTCAAGAAATCCCGTAGTTCTTCATAAGTCATTTCAAAATTACTTACCCCATTTTGTTCTTGATCCAAATCAGCTATCAGACAAAGATTTGCTTCTTCTTCATCGCTTGATTCACATTGGTGTCACTTCATGTTACAACCTTCAATGCTTTCTTTTTCTTTTCATATTTTCCCGTCTTTTTCTTGAGAGATGGGCATTCTAGCTTTATGTGACCCCGGTTTCCTATATTTATAGCCAGCGATATTTTTTCCTCTAGATTCTTCTTTGTTTTTGTAGGGCTTTATGTCATATGGGGACTTCATTTGCCTTTTCCCTTTATAGTTTCCTCCTCCTCTCATGAAGCTTTTGAATCTTTTAGTGAGCAGTGCCATATCTTCATCACCGTCTTCTCCTCCTAAAGATATTTGTTCACCTACATTATCCTAGTCAACTTTAAATGCAATAGGTTTCTTACCTTTTGAGTTACCTTCATCATTCAAGTATTAAATTTCATAGGACATAAATATTCCTATTAGCTCATCCATTGTGATTGGTTAAATCCTCATTGTTTCTCATAGAGATGTTTTCATCGTGCTCCATTCTTTACAATACTCTTAAAAGCTTGTTCACTTTTTCATCATCATTGAACACTCTTCCTTGATGTGCAAGACCATTCACTATCTCAGTGAATCGAGTGAACATCTATGTCATTGTTTAATCTGATTCAATTTTGAATAGCTCGAAATTTCCAAGTAGGATGTTCATCTTTTTTTTTTTTTTTTTTTTCACCCTATATGTTCCTTTAAATGTTAGTGGGAGATGATCCCAAATTTCCTTGACCGTAACACAAGAAGAAACTCTATTAAATTCAGATGGTGACAAAGCACAATATAACAAGTGTTTAGCTTTGGCATTAAGAGTAACTTTTCTTCATGATTCTTTTGTGTTATTAATAGTAGCTATTGCAACTTGAGCTTTCTATTGAGTAGGAGCAGGTGCTAGCCTGGTACATCTAGACCACTTTCAATTACACTCCACATTTCAAGATCCGTGGCTTCAATGTATGATTGCATTCTTTACTTCGAGTATCCATAGTTGCTTCCATTGAAGGAAGGTGGCTTGTTAAGAGCTTGAACATCGTCGGTAAAGAAGTTGCCAAAGTTAGTCATAAGAGAAGATCTTTATACTTAGAAGTGATCAAACTAGCATGAACACTTAGAGAGAGTGAATAGGTGTTTAAAAGAAATTTTGACAAATAAATGCGGAATAAAATAAATTGTGAGCAAAGTCTGAATAAGGATCGGAGTTTGATAAACGAGCTACCATACTTCTAGTTGATGTTCAGAATTTGTTATGCGATGGAATTGATTTCTGAAATAACCTGTAAGTGTGCAACAGACTTAAATAAGGAGAGTTAAGGAAAGATAATGTTATACACGAAATTTATAGTGGTGTAGGTTAGATCAATTCTACGTTCACTCTCCTACAGTGATAGCCTACTAGCTGGAATCCACTATATGATCAATAAGAAATTAAAACCTTGAGTACAAACACTTAGTAATGGATCACACTATCTCACTAAGTCACTCTTTTAGTATTTCTCTCACGATCACAAACGTTTAAGCTCATGAAAAATAATTGTATGACCAAAGTTCGCTCAGACTTTGAAATTAGATTATATGCTTAATCTCTTTTTTGCTCCTCTATCATTGGTCTCCTTAAATACTCTTCTACTTTCAAACTAGCTGTTGGACAATATCTAGAAGATCGTCTTCCAATCTACCAGTTGAATAGATGTGTATCAAGTGTTGGAGAAATCTTCGTGGAGTGTTTTAAAGCTGACAAAACGTTTTCATCAGTCTAGTCTGAAGATTTGCAGACTCTTCTATTTAAAGTCTGAAGACCTCCTTTGCGGACTCAAGACTCAAAGCCTATTCTCATTGATAGTTTCTAGTCCGTCGAAGAAGGCCTATCCAGGACTAGATGTTTCGTCAAGGATTTGACCTTATCGACTGAAGAAGATCTCTGGGCTGGATATGACATAACAAAATCATTTATTCGGATCAAGATTGATTTTGAGATTGAGGATTTGATGATTGGCAAAGTATACTTGGAAGGTTCTACTTATGGAAACCGAGGTCCTGATTGTATGGGCGAGCAGGATTGATGGGCTATCGTCATGTTCCTTAAATAGCTCAAATGATCTTTCTAATTGATTCTGTCCAACGGGAAGATTGGAAGAATTTCTTTGGTAAGTGCCAACGGGTATGATGGCATAAATGAGTATATAAGGAAGACGTTCCAGTTGTTCGAGTGCGTGCACGATAGAAGAATTGCAAAGTCTGAAGCTCTTTGTTCTTAGTCAATTCATTTACTAAGCGAAATCTTGTACGCAAAAGAGAGTCTATACTCTTGAGAAACCTTGAGGAAGTGTGGTAGAGTATCTACACTGTGGAATCAAGGGAGAGCTTTGCTGTAACAACTCTTTTGTTCATAGTGAAATCCAGCCGATGGGCTGTCAGTGCGGAAGAGTGGATGTAGGCTTGGAATAAGGTGAACCACTATAATTTCTGTGTTCATTTTCTCTTCCCTACTCTCTTTTACTTTGATCATAATTCGTTGTGGTAACAAAAGGCGAACTTCCTTTCTATTGTTTGTTTAATATTGCTCACTTATCACGAGAAACTGTTTTTACACCTATTCACCCCCTCTAGGTGCTTATACTAGCTATCTCAATTGGTATCAGAGCCTATGTACTCACTTTGTTTGAAGTATTTTACTGTAGAGTTAAAGATCCATGGCTAGTATGTTGGCTCCAGGGCTAGTAGAAGGGCAAAGTAATACCAGACCGCCTTACTTTGATGGAAATGAATACAACATATGGAAAAATAAGATGAAGGCGTTCCTAAGATCAAAGGATCCTCTGGAATGGGACGTGGTAGACAAAGGAATCATTCCTAAAGCCGCACCTGTCTCAGAGAGAGGAAAAGAAGCTGTTGAGTCTAGTGAAATGACTCAGGAAGAGATAACCAAGAGACAAGCTCTTGATGCAAAAGTAATTCATTCTTTATATTGCGCTTTGTCACCTACTGAATATAACAGAATATCTTCGTGTGTTACAACCAAAGAAGTTTGGGATAAATTGCACATCACCTATGACGGAACTGATCGAGTGAAAGAAACCAGAATCAACATTCTCCTCGGTCAATACGAAGCCTTTAAAATGAAATCAGGAGAATCTATAACTGACATATTTAGTCGTTTTACAGAAATCGTGAATGGTCTTGAAAATCAAGGTCAACCAATTTTTGATCCCATGAAAGTAAACAAGCTACTGCGTGGACTCTCCAAGGATTGGAATCACATAAAGACCTCAATAAGGGAGACACAAATAATTATGCCACTATCTGTCGATGAGTTGGTTGTGACTCTTCAGTCTTATGAAGTGGAGCGAATCAATGAAGACGAAGATCCTAAAGGTAACAAATCCATTGCATTAAAATCCAATGATGATTTTGATGTTACAGATTCTGAAAATGATATGGATGATGAGGAGCTTGTTTTCATGATAAAAAGATTCAAAAAGTTGAACAGAAAAGGAAGAAAATTCAATCCAAAGAAACAGAGTTTTCAAAAGCAACAAACTAAGTCTGTTGAGGATGATGAATCCAATAGAGATGTAGTCTGCTTTGAATGTAAGAGAAAGGGACACGTTAGACCCAACTGTCCCCTTCTGAGGAAGAAAAAAGGAAAAGCTGAAAAGTATCGAAAGGCTCTCAAAGCAGAAACCTGGAGTGATACAGAATGTGAAGAAAGTGATGATGATTATGCCAATATATGTCTAATGGCACAATCGGATTCATATTCAAACTCCGAGACAAACTTAGATTCAAACAGTGAATTTGAGGTGAGTAACTTTAAAATCCCTATTAAAGTTTCTAAATACATTGATAAGTTGTGTTTTAGTCTCAAGACTTCTCTTAAAAGGATTTTCAAACTTAAAAAAGAAAATTCTGCACTAAAACTACAGGAAAATGTTTTGAAAGAAAATGTTAAATGTTTAGACATGAATGTCTCTACTCTTAAAGAAAGTGAAGACAACCTTTGAAAGAAAATGCATTTTTAAAAAATGACATATCAAATATTTCCAAAAGATTTTCTATAGGATCGAGAAACTTGAGAAAATTCTTTCAAAGCACAAAGACCTTATTTCAATAAATATGGTTTGGGAATGACTGTGGAAACCATTCCTTTAATTGATTTTCCTAAAGTGAAGGAAAGAATTAAGCAAAACCCACAAGAGATGCTTACAAAAATCATTTCAAAAGGTTTTTGTAAAACCAAGAGGTCGCAATGCTCTCAGATGTTCTAAGTGCAATAGTTCAGATCATTTTGAGAAAGAATGTCCTATGGTTTGGAAACCTGTTAAGAAAGTATGGGCAAAGACCGCATATCATACTAACACCAATGGACCCAAGAAAATATGGGTACCAAAGAAAGTTTGAGTCTCTTTTTTAATGCAGGTCACTATCAAGAAGAAGCTAAAATGGTATCTGGATAGTGGATGCTCAAGACATATGACAGGAGATTCAAATTGCTTCATAAAGCTCGTTCAAGTAAATGGTGGAAAAGTTTCATTTGGAGGAAACAACAAAGGAAGAATTGTGGGATTTGGAACTGTAAAGATTGGAAATCTCACAATCAGTAATGTTTCCTTAGTGGAAGGGCTCAACTACAATTTGCTTAGTATCAGTCAATTGTGCGATACTTGTTTCAAAATCAACTTTCAAGAGGGAATATGTTCAAGAACCAGTAAAGATTCTACTCAGTCATTCATGGGTCGAAGATATGGAAATATCTACCTCTTGGATGTAAAACCAGATGAATCGCAATGTCTAATCTCAATTCAAGACGAAGCAAACTTATAGCATAGAAAACTTGGGCACATCAATATGAAGCAAATAGCCAAAATTTCAGCAAAAAAGCTTGTTCGTGGTCTACCCAATCTGTCATACCAAAAGACTGATCTATGTACACCATGTGTTTTGGGAAAACAGGTAAGAAACTCCTTTAAACTAATAAATCAAGTTTCCACTAATCGTGTACTGCAGCTTCTACATATGGATCTCTTTGGACCAACCAGAACTCAGAGCATTGGAGGTAAGAAATATTGCCTAGTAATTGTGGATGACTACTCTTGATTTACTTGGGTATATTTCCTGGCAAGTAAGTCTGAAACCTTTTCTTACTTTGAAAAGTTTGCTAAAAAGGTCTAAAATGAGAAAGTGTATGTTATTTCAAGTATACGAACAGACCATGGAGGTGAATTTGAAAATCAAGATTTTACAAAATTCTTTGATGAATCTGGTTTTCAGCATGTGTTCTCCTCTCCATATACTCCAGAGCAAAACGGAGTTGTGGAAAGAAAGAATAGGTCGCTTCAAGAAATGGCTAGAACTCTTTTAATTGAAAGTAATATCTCTTCACGTTTTTGGGCTGAAGTAGTTTCTACAGCATGTTATATCATTAATAGAGTTTTTCTAAGGCCTATTCTCGGAAAAAAACCCCTATGAGTTATTCAAAGAAAAGAAGCCTATTGTTTCATATTTTCATGTGTTTGGATGCAAATGCTTTATATTGAAAAATGCAAATGATCGAGTTGGCAAGTTTGAAGAAAAATCAGACGAAGGCATCTTCCTTGGATATTCAACCATAAGCAAAGCCTACAGAGTCTACAACAAAAAGACTCAATCTGTGGAAGAATCAATGAATGTCAAATTCCAAGATTCTATGCAAAATGAATCTATTCAAACTCATCTTAAAGAATCTGAACTTACTCCATACTCTACAAAGTCTAAATCTCAAGAAGCAGCTTAGACTTCAAAAGACCAACAACAAATGATTGTCGAAGATTCAAATGAAGAAAAAGATCAACAATCTGACAAATCAACCAGCAACTGGAAGCATAAGTCCAGTCATCCCAAAGATCTCATTATTGGTGACATTAATGAAGGAATTCGCACAAGATCCAAAAGGCGCGAAGAGTCTAGTGTCTTTGTGGCTCTTATTTCTGAAATAGAACCCAAAAGCATAGAAGAAGCTTTATCTGATGGAAAGCTGGATTGAAGTTATGCAAGAAGAACTCAGGCAATTCAGTATTAATGATGTTTGGGAATTGACTCCTAAATCGAAATGTAAATCTATTATTGGAGCTAAATGGGTTTTCAGGAACAAGATGGACGAGAAAGGAAAGGTCATAAGAAACAAAGCAAGACTCGTGGCCAAGGGATATACGCAAGAAGAAGGGATAGACTATGATGAGACTTACGCACCAATAGCGAGGTTAGAAGCAATTAGATTATTACTTGCTTTTGCTTGTTATAAGAATTTCAAGTTAAATGGACGTCAAAAGTGCTTTCCTGAATGGATTTATCCATGAGGAAGTCTATGTGGAACAACCACCGGGTTTGAAAACCCAAGGAAACCGGACTCGTATTCGACCGAAAAAAGGCTTTATATGGTTTAAAGCAAGCACCTTGAGCTTGGTACAACAGGCTGAGTAAGTTTTTAATTCAAAACGGCTTTGTTAAAGGTAAAGTAGACACTACTCTGTTTTTTTTTTTTGGTAAAGTAGACACTACTCTGTTTATCAAAAGAGAAAGCAAAAGTTTTCTGCTTGTTCAAATATATGTAGATGATATTATTTTTGGATCCTCTAATGAAAGTCTATGCAAGAAATTCTCTAAGTCTATGCAGGATGAATTTGAAATGAGCATGATGGGTGAACTAATCTTCTTTCTTGGGCTTCAAGTGAAACAATTGAAGGAATGAACTTTTATTCATCAAGAAAAATATGCTAATGATCTTGTCAAAAAGTTTGGATTGGAAAATTGCAAAAAGACTGATATACCAATATTAAGTTCCTTGAAGATAGACAAAGATGAATGAGGAAAGAAAGTTGACCAGAAGTTATACAGGAGTATTATTGATTCACTTCTTTATCTTATTGCTTCTAGACCTGACATTTTGTTTAGTGTTTGCATTTGTGCCAGATTTCAAGCAGACCCTAAAGAATCTCATCTAAGTGCTGCAAAGCGTATTATCAAATACATTGCATCTACTTCAAATTTTGGTCTTTGGTATCCTAAAAAGGGAGACTTTACTCTTCTTGGATACTCAGACGTAGACCTAGCCGGATGCGAGTTGATAGAAAGAGCACCTCGGGTACTGTCAACTACTTGGAAGCGGGGCCGGTGTCTTGGTTTTCAATGAAGCAAAATACAGTAGCTCTTTCTACAGCAGAAGCAGAGTATGTAGCTCTTGGAAGTTGTTGTTCACAAATTCTGTGGATAAAACAATAGTTAAGAGACTTTGGAATTGAATATTCATGCACGAAGATTAAGTGTGACTACACCAGCACAATCAATCTCACCAAGAATCCAATTCTTCACTCAAGAGCAAAGCATATAGAGATTTGACATCACTTCATTAGAGATCATGTTCAAAATGGAGAAGTTTCGATTCAGTTTGTTGACTCAAAGAATCAACTGGCAGATATATTTACAAAGCCTTTGGAGAAAAATCAATTTGAAATTATTCGTTCTAGACTCAACATCTTGAGGTTTGAAGAAGTAAAAGTCTAAAGACTCTCAGACTCAGAAAATCAAGATTTTTGACTGTAAGTTATTTTATTCTTTTTCAGATTAAATCTCGAAAAGGTACGATCATCTGTCCATAATTGATTTTTGCCATTTTCAATTTACGTGATTATTGCAATCTTTCTTTTTCGAAAATGGAGTTAATTTTAAATGACATTTATCTAATTTTTGAAAAATGCAGTTATTTTTTTTTAAAAGGCATCTTTTTACTTTCCTTTATGACGTTTTGTATGCCTCTCTTCGACTGTCCTATATACAGTCGGTTCCTCTTCGTTTTACTCTGAAAACCCTAAAAAGCATTGATCTTCCACTTCTGTCTTCTTCTCTTGTTTAATCTTCGAAAAGTTGTCATCTTTCTTGGGAAAAACAAGTTTGGAATCTTTTAAAGACTATGAAAGATGTCGTCTCAAAGGAAGTCTTCGAGGATCGCAAACAGGGGACCGCAGCAAATGCGTGAGGGGGCCTTTGACGAGGAAGAGTCTCCTAGTTAGCAGCAGAGCCCACAATATTCTCAGCAGCGTCCATCTCCTCCATCTAGACCACAGGATGTTGCTCATCGAGAAGAGGAAGAAATCATCGAAGGCGCATAACCCGTAAGAATTCATAAGCCCTCTTTTACTTATAAGCTTTACCGTGCTTTGAAGAGGAGCGGTACTCTATTGAACTACATCGATGAGTTTCTTAAGGACAAATGGTATAGTATTGAATACTTCTTCTTACGAAATATGGAACGGTTGGGAATTGCCCCTGCGGGGTCGGCAGAAGAAGCCTTTGCTAATATCCCAAGTGATCCACGTGTTAGAGGGCTGAATCAGCCAGATGTGAATCATGATGACAAGTTGTATAGTTAGTTTCAACCGAGAATGGGTGTTGCGGCAAAAATTCGGAGCAAAAGGACAGACTTGTTTCGATCGGAAGAACACAAGCATCTATACTCTAAGTTGTTGAAGCGTGGGGTGATAAACCCTAGAAGTGTGGATTTTGATTTCCTTGACTCTGTGAACGTCCATTTGAGGGAAAAATTCAATCTTCTTCAACTTGAACAGTTTTGTTTTGAATCTACAGAAGCCTATGCTGAACTCACTGCATATTTCTATTCGAATATCAGTTTCTTGGATGCGAATAGATTCTCTTTTAGTGTCCGAGATCAGGACTATGTGGTGGATGTAGATATGTTGGCTGATGTGATTGGGGTTGAAAGAGGGAGATATCAACCTATCAATGTGTCTATTGCTCGTGCTACATTGGAACTTGTTAAGGATAGAAGGACAGAGGGAAAGATTTCCTACTTGAGGATGAGTGCATTCAACATTCTACTTCACAAGATTGTGATTAACTGCCTCAGACCAAAATCTACTTCAAAGACTGATGTTTCAAACTCAGAGGCAAAGCTGATGTATGCCATTAATGCTAGGAAAAAGTTTTCTCTTCCTCACACTATTATATTCCACATGTATAGAGCAGTGGTGAAGGACAAGGGTCAACTTCCTTATCCAGCTCTTGTGACCAAGTTATTCAGACATTTGAATGTTCAGCCTCCCCGGATTCTCTGTGTTGGAACGTGTGATCAAATGGTAGTGGGACTGAAAATGGTGTCTAAAATGCGTCTGAAAGAACTCAACAAGGCATTGGAGAAATTCAAGGAGAAAACCCCTGCTAAGACTCATCAAATCTCTTCGGCAGCAAAAAGAAAAGGGAAGGAGCCCATGGTTACTCCATCCAAGAAAAGAAGAGCTCTCATCGTTGAGGATGAAGAAGATGAGGATGACATCACCATTTCTGCAATGGCATTGAAGAACCTAAGTTGTTCTGTTCCAGAATCAACGGTACGACAAGAGAAAGATACGAGATGAGATAGAACGAGAGGACTGGAGAAAGAGAAAATTTGGAAGCGAGAGGAGAAAGAAACGAGAGGAGAGAGAAGCGAAGAAAGAGATGCAGAGGAGGAAAGAATTGAAGAAGAAGAAGAAGAGGAGAGAGGAGATCAAGAGGAAGTAGAGCATGAGGAACACTCTTCTCCACTTGAAGGCATGGAAACAGGAGGAAATTGTGAGAAAAGAGGAATGTCCTCATATCCTGCTACCAGTGAAGGAGTAAGCCGCTCTCCAGCAGATCTAGAGGACATCTATGCCTCCCAATTTCCTGAGGAGGGACATGATGTTTCATCGCCCAATCTGCGTGCCTATGTTAATTTGCCATCGTTTGCCTCGTGCAGAAGCCAGTACGCAGACTGATAATTCAGCAAATTTTCGCAGAATTCTTGATGTTCTCTTAGAGTTGTGGGGTCAGATATATGCTCTGGGATGCGAGGTACAGAATTTGCAGAATGCAGGTCAAGCTTCTTTAGCTTTTTGTATGATCAAATCCAAGCCCTTGCTCTTCAGATTCAAGCAAATGCTAAGGGTGAAGATGTGGCTCAACTGAAGGAGGAATTGAAAAAGCTGGAAGGCATTGTCCAGTCAATGGGAGATTTCTAGCTTGTTTGTGTTCCCAAGCAATCTTAATTCTATTCTCTTTCTATCTCTACCTTTTTAATGATGACAAAAAGGGGGAGAGATGTGATGCAGATTTGAACTTTGAACTTTTTGAACTCTTGATTTGTTTTGATGTTTGACTTGACTTTTGTGTCTGGCTATGGACTGGATTTGGGATTGACTGGATTGACTGTTTATCTTAAGTACTATTGATATCTTATGGCTTTACTCATCTACAAGACTAACCTATTTTCTGTGGTTGCAGATTCTAGTGTTATCATTAAGCCATTTATCTTTATGAGATATCCATATTTGCTTGAGTAATGTTTTGTAGGTCAAAGTTATCCAAATCTGAAGGAAAGTTTTGTCACCATAAAAAATGGGGAGATTGTTGGAGAAATCTTCGTGGAGTGTTTTGAAGCTGACAAAATGTTTCCATCAGTCTAGTCTGAAGATTTGCAGACTCTTCTATTTAAAGTCTGAAGACCTCCGGACTGCCAGACTCAAGACTCAAAGTTTATTCTCAATGACAGTTTCTAGTTCGTCGAAGAAGGCCTATCCAGGACTGGATGTTTCGTCAAGGATTTGACTTTATCGACTAAAGAAGATCTCTTGGCTGGATATGACATAACGGAATCCTTTATTCGGATCAAGATTGATTATGAGATTGAGGATCCGATGATTGGCAAAGTATACTTGGAAGGTTCTACTTATGGAAACCGAGATCCTGATTGTATGGGCGGCGGGATTGATGGGCTATCGTCATGTTCCTTAAATAGCTCGAATGATCTTTCTAATTGATCGTCTAACGGGAAGATTGGAAGAATTCCTTTGGTAAGTTCCAACGGGTATGATGGCATAAAGGAGTATATAAGGAAGACGTTCCAGTTGTTCGAGTGTGTGCGTGATAGAAGAATTCTAAAGTCTGAAGCTCTTTGTTCTTAGTCAATTCATTTACTGAGCGAAATCTTGTACACAAAAGAGAGTCTATACTCTTGAGAAACCTTGAGGAAGTGTGGTAGAGTATCTACACTATGGAATCAAGGGAGAGCTTTGTTGTAACAACTCTTTTGTTCATAGTGAAATCCAGCCGGTGGGCTGTCAATGCGGAAGAGTGGACGTAGGCTTGGAATAAGCCGAACCACTATAATTTCTGTGTTCATTTTCTCTTCCCTACTCTCTTTTATTTTGATCATAATTTGTTGTGGTAACAAAAGGCGAACTTCTTTTTATTGTCTGTTTAATATTGCTCACTTATCATGATAAACTGTTTTTACACCTATTCACCCCCTCTAGGTGCTTATACTAGCTATCTCATCAAGAAGATTAAGCAGCTGTTGAGTGACATAAATAGAATCCTTAGTTGTTTCTAATTGTCCATACAAATAGAATCTTGGTTTTCCTAAGTAGAGCTTCTCTATTTAAAAAATTATTGTCTTCAGGATCCAATTGTTAATAAATTAGATTAAGTCGATCAAATTTATCTTGATATAGAATCCAAACCAGATCACTAGCTATTATATGTTTTAGGCTTTTGTCATATTCTGTCAAGTTGTCTCATTCTGAATTTGCTTCATTATGAACTTGTCACATATGGATGTAAAGTCTTGTGTTCCATTTGTATGTAAAGTCTGAGTGTCCTCCATTTAAAGTAGACTTTACAATTTAAACGTAAGTCTGAATATATCCTGCTTCTGAATATATTTAGCTTTAAGGTTTAAACACAATCTGAATAAGTTCAGCTTTAGCATAGAGTCTATCTTTTCATTCTTTCAAGTATAATCCTTGATAATATCCTTTACATGTCTATCATCTGCATAGTCTTTTACTCAATCATTAAACACATTAGTAGCATTTGATATGTTTTTCATCTTCAAAACAACATAAATGATTTCCCTAACAAGAAGACATACACTTCAAATAACAAATAACAGGCTTTGATACCAATTGTCGGGGGCTAACAATATAAATTAGAGGGGCTAATTGGTTGTTATAGAAAACTTGACAATCTTTCATGGAAATTAGCTGATGCTAAGTAAAGATCAGGTTAAGTGATATTTCAAAGCTCATGATCGTAATGTGTGCTTGTGAGAATAAGGAGAGTGAACTAGTAGAACACAACAATATATAATGGTTTGACTTTATCCCTAAGTCTGCATCCACTCTTCAGATTAACAACAAGAAGTCGGACTAAATTCCACTAGTAATATACTCATAAAGTTACAATAGGCAAGCACTGATCATATTACAAGATAGATCACACTATCAAGACTTACTCGCTACTCTTACTCTTGTACACTTAATCTAGAGCATAACTACTCAGCCAACACGAATATAATACTTAGTGAAACACGAATATAATACTTAGATCTTGAGGTATGTAGCTCTCTCTCTCTAACATTTGGCATTTGCGATCTTCTCTTTTATAATCATCTTCAATTTATCCATTGGAAGTGGATTGGAGAAGTAGAGAGCTTAGAGTTACTGTTAAGCTATTGTCTAGAGATAAAATTGCCCATACAGTTCTTTTTTCTAAACGTTTGTAGGCTATCTAAAAATAGCACATCCGCTGTCCCTTCGCTACAGTTTCAAATAGACCTGTCAGACTACTTAATTACTCGATTACTGGTTCCACATGAATTATGCTATAGTGCGAATCCTTAGCCAACGATTATATGAATTGAATCAATGAACATTATCAACATGTACATTGTTGCCATAGCACTAGTGACTTGATATTAATAGCATCAACATGGACATCGTCATTAGTGATCCTTTAGGTCGATCAGTACTGTTCACGGAAAATCTTGTATCAAGATATAATGCAATCTTTTGTCCACTGGATCATACCATTTTTCTTGCTTGGTCTTTCTAACAAAAATCTATATATACCATAGTAAACATTATACTAAGGAAAGTTTGAACATCATCAAAATCACTTGGAGATGTTTCTCCAACACTTTGGACCAAAGAGGAAAATGGCATTGATTGCTGCTCTCTAGCTAGTGGTACCAACGACAAGACTTGCGATTGGCGAGAGGGTAGCCTAAAGATGATTGACAAACAAGTGGATCATCGAAAGGAAGGTTGGCAATCGTCGAATTGGGTGGCTGAAATTATCGGTTGGATCGTCGGTGTGCAACACAGTCATTGAATTGAAGAGAAATTGGTTGATGATCAGATCGAAGCTCTTTGTCGATGGATTGGCGCTGCTAAAGTTGCAAGCAGCTTGGGGGATGTCTAGTGGTCATCGATGATGAGGTGGCTCATTGGTGAACGACCGAGAAAGCTTCCCCCCCAACATCAGAGAGAGAGAGAGAGAGAGAGAGAGAGAGAGAGAGAGAGAGAGTTCTTGCAAGAATGAGCCCCCTTTCAAATTCTGGAGAGAAAGAGCTTATATATCTCCCTCAAGTTTAAATCCTTTCAATGACTAGGATATGATCTCTTAAGAATGAAGTAAATCCCTAATGGCTAAGCAACTATGTGATTGGCTAAAAATTTGTCACATGGATTGTTAAGGTGTATCATTTAATGGCCAAGATGATGAGTCTAATGGATGGCCAAGATTGGGTCTCTTGAATTGATAACTCAACAAGGGCATTTTGGTAATTTCATCCTAAAGGGGCATTTTTGTAATTTTGATTCAAGATGAAGGGCTAGTCATCGGCTAGGCAATGGTTGGTTGAGAATGGCCGCCAACCATTGGAAATTGGTTGCTAGTCAACAACGATTAAAATTGGGTCGAACTAGTTGGATCCTAGTCTTAATTTTGTTCAAATTTTTTGATTTTGTCCAATTAAGATAAAATTAAAATTGTCTTATGTGAATTGAATCAAATTGAACACAATTGAATTATCCTAGGTGTTGACAGCTAATTTTTAGTCGATGCATTATTAAAAGTAAAAACTCAAGATTAGTGTTTCTGATCATGATTATGTGTGAGCGGTTTCAAGTTTCTTACGAGTTCCACTTGGAACTTTGAACCTGCTCTCAAGTATAGGTTCCTCATTTTTTAGAACTTGAACCTACCCTATCATAGGTTCCAAGTTTTAATAGGTTTTTTTTTTTTTTTTTTTTTGTACGATCACGTTCAACCTTCTATTGCATTCAAATCATGCTATACTTGAGCTTTTTTGTGCTTTTTTGGGTAGATACACTAGTTTTCAACACTAGCATAAGTATGGACTATCACAAATATCACTTTAATGCCGTCTAAGCCTCTGGACACAAAACCCATGAGTAAGTGTAAGCAAAGTAAGGATGGCAACAATATGATATGCAATTATTGGAAAACCTGAAGCCAAAATCAATACTTCCAGTCATTCTAAAATTCAAATATGAGATTGTTGACATCAAACAAAAAAAATCGAGAGAACCAAAAAGGATTAAAATATGCTAAAAGTATGAAGTTTGGAAATCAAAATTGCAAATATTTAATATTACTCTTCATCATCGTTGTCGTCTTCTCCGACAGTTGAGCCAGGTGCCCCATCAATGTATGTTTCCTTTCTCATAGGTTAGCTTCTTCAAGTTAAATCCATTCACATATCGAAAGGGAAGTGTTAGAAGGCTAGTTAGAAAAACAAATAAAAGATCCATTCAAATATCCAATTGGCACTCATGAACAATTTGCAAAATCATAGATAACATGACCTTAGCTGCTCCTTCAACATTGGACAAAAATAAAAATAAAGAAAACCGAAGTATTAAGACAATCTATATTTATTTGTTGGTAAACTAAAATAAGTATTATAAAGCCTTACCACATATATTCATTCCGCTTTAACCGGTAAACTCTATTTACCGGCGATAATCTTTTTATTAAGACAATTCATATCTAACAAAAAAAAATGAGAGATTAAATAAATATTCACTTATTAGATATATAAAAGGAATTACAATATATAAAGATATAAACATCACTTACTTAACTCAAATTTTTCTACATTCTCAATGCACTCTTCAACATTAATTGGCATACAAATGGCTCTTAACCAATCTTTCAATGCAAATCAAAGCTTCTATTACTTTGGGTGTTAAAGAATTTTTAAAGTCATCAAGCACACGACTTGATGTATTAAAAGTTGACTCTAAAGCAACATTAGTTGCGAGAATAGACAAAACATCTCGAGTCATCAAAGAGAGGATCTTATATTTTGATTTACTAATCTTTCACCACATCAAAAGGTCAAGATCAAGAATATGTTTACTTTTTTCTTGAAGATACTGATCAAGTTGGGATTTGTTGTCAGCGCACCCTTGTTGGTTTAAGTGTATAAACATTTTTCGCCAAGCTTGGGTGTCATACTTCTTTATACCTTCACTACCACCTGCATCGGCATTGAAACCACTACTATTTGCACTCAAATTGTGGCTACCAAAATTTCGATCACTTAGAGCAAAAGAAGATTGCTCATAAAATTCATATAAATGCTCCAATGTGTCTTTCACTTTGTAATGCATCTCATTAATTTTCGATTCATCATCATAAATTTGTTCGTACAAAAAATTCACATAATTCAATCTGGCTCTAAGATCTAATACAATCGCAATCAACATCATCATATTCACTTTATCCAAATTTCCATTATCACGCTCTCGCCCCACCTTTGGTACGAGAGCGTGACTCGACGGGTCAGCATCAACGTCCTAGGCACATCGATCGTCCCAAATTTTTTTTGTATCTTTGATTAAACATATGCGGAAGCAAATTAAAAACAATCCCCGTACACAAACAAACATGTAAGTCAGGCAACATGTACACAAGCTAATCAAACAAATGCAACATATATTCATACATATATACACATATCAAAAGTTATTATGATTACATGCCCATCTTAGTCTTGGACTACTTATCTTCATTACCATACATTGACAATTAAAAGGCTGGGGTAGCCTAGCTCATCTATCGAGCTCCTCCAAAAAATGGCCCCTATCCTAGGCCCTTCTTCTACAATGCTCCCGTAGGATCAACCAGAAGGATGAGGCCTTGGATGAGACCTAAAACATCCCCATCAAAAATGAGGGATTAAGCCTCCTATACATGGGGAACCAAGGTGTCTACCCCTTATTGGACTTGTACAATGGTAATATACTTCCGGTAAGTGATATCCTCTTCTAAGTCTACTATATCCATCATGGTAGTAACCATATTAATTGGAAGACCGAGACAGACGGGCGGTAGGGTTGGCTCACCCATCCCACACCTAAAATGGTGAAACAACAAAAGTGAGTTGATGACTCAACAAGTAAAAATCCCTAATTCTTCTATAAGAGGACGTCCCGCCATCGATCCTCGGATACAATATCAACACCCACTTGTCGATGGCAAATCAATAGCAAGGTTCGTGCCTTACCTTGCTTATGCATATGAAAGGCTCTTAATTAGCTATGTGTTTTCAAACATCAAAGACAAGGAGTTAGTGCATAAAAACAAGCCCTCTAAAGATCCGTGGCTTACGATCATTCCAGTCACTAAGAGGGATGCGTACCTCACATAAAACTCATTCAAGCATTAAGTGACCCAATGCAAACATATGCTTAAATTGATGCAAGGACTCAACAATACATATCAAACAAACCCAGCTTTTGCAAGCCTTAATTTTGATATCGATGCAAGCCTCAATTCCGGTATCAATGCAACGCATCAATTCAAGCATTACACATGCATCAGTCATGGACCACATGTGGACTTCTAGTTTATTTCAATCAGTTTAGTTAGTCGAAATCCATCGACTCTTTCGATATCAACCAAGCATCGGTCCCCACTTGGCAATCGGCATCATCCCAATCTCATTATCAGGATGTCATCTAAGGTGACCCCTAGGCATCGGCCTCACTCGGGCCGGCATCATCCACGATTTCGATATCAGAACAACATTTAGGGCTTTATGTAACATTCTCAATTTCGACCCTTATTTTGGTCTCAACTAGGAGGCTAAGATAAGGCCTTTGGTTAGTCAAACCTTTCTAGAAAATAAGTGTGAACAAGTGTGAACAAGTGTGAAAAGCATTAAATGAGGATGGTGAATGTAAAGGCTTATGTGTCCCAATAGCCTAGCTTAGTTATAACCTTTAAACTGAGTAGGAGACATTGGAGGCCAAAAAATGGACTACACATCCATTGGAAAGAAGAGCAAGCAAGTAAACCTTCTTAGACAAGCCAAAAGCATATTAATTACATTTAGCTTCTAGTTATTCAATGCCAAGATGAAGTGTCCAAGCTAACCTAGAACCTAGTTGGAAACTTAGGAGATAAGGATGCCTGATAATTAATATTTCTTGACCAAGTGGGATGCCTCCTTTTTCCAACTAAGACTGCCACCTTTAATTTTCGAAATTACTGGACCTGCGCTATTTACTAATTTTACATAGATTTTTGTGGTGGGAATTTAAAGAAACTTCCTTCATGAAAGTTGTTCTAAACATCTTGATCTAAAACATACTTAAATTTTATATTTTTCTAAGGTGAAATGGTAGGGACAAAGGCTCAATCATTCACCGTTTGGAACCTGTCCCGTGTAGTGAAAACAATAACCAAGTTGCTTTCTTGAATTCTTATAAAATCTTCCTTTCGAATTTAGACATGCTTCCTTCACAAAAGTTTTAAATGACATCCGTATCGATAACATATTAAAATTTCAAAGAGTTTTATGAAGATTTGGATTTCGAAATGAATCTCTCTCTCTCTCTCTCTCTGACCGTTGAATTTGCTCGACGGACGAATTTTTGGGTTGTGTTCAGTGAATTTTTGCTCTTTCCATAGCACAAATTTAGCTAAGTTTCCTTCATGAAATTTTTTTCTTAAGGTCTTCTCTAAACATATAAAAATTTCGTAAGTTTTCGATCCCGTTTGATAAGATAAAGACATTGATTTCAGAAATTGTTCAAAACTGTTTTCACACCCAAGAGGTATGAGTCACGCCTAAGCTTGGACTCAAGTCCTTAAATGCCATGTTGAGGTGTACCTAATGATCTCTTCCTCAGCCCCGGAATCAACTTGGATGATACACTTTTCTAGATTGCCTTATCGAGGAAGGAAAATTTGCCTTCTTAAAGAAGGAAATGAAAGTAGAAAGAAAACTCTAGAATTCCTTCATGAAGAAGGTGAGGTGTCCATTGACTTTTCAAATGTCATGATTGTGGTCTAAAATATCTTAGATATTCTAGAAAAGTGGCATACACATGGACCAATAGCCTTGTCACCCAAGGAATTTTGGCGGGATACTTGGAAACATTGGAATGGACCACTTGGCATGGTAATGATGGCTCCAAGGGCTATAAATATGAGGAGCTCTAGTCATTTTCCTCACTCTGCTCCCATTTTATCCACCCTCCACCTCACATCTCTCTTTCTCGGCCTCCAAAGTAAGCCGCCCTTCCTTTTTAGTTCGTGTCTGAGCTCAAGGTTCATCGCAGCTAAATAGATTTTCCTAACTCTTCGATAGGGCGATATGCTACGCTTATCGATTTTAGGATCATGTCATCGTTTGCTTGTGTCGGCTTTGTCTTGTTATGCTTGTTGTGTTTTTGTTGCTTGTTGTTGCATTAAGTAAGTTAATGATCTTACATGAGTGTCGAGCACACCTGGATGTTGAGGAGAGGTCTCGGTGACAATGGACAATGCTAAAGCCTGAGCAAATGGTTCCAAGTCAAGGTCACGAGCTCAAATGACATCTATCATGAGTTTGATTTAATAAAACACAAGAGTCGTTCATTAGTTTACCTTGCATGGCATGCCTTCGGGCCTTTTATTCGGCTAAGAGTTTAAACATGACAAGAATCAATTGATGCTTGAAATGCATGGACACACAATGGACCTATATGCTGACACTGGGGGATGCCGGGTTGTTGTCTAGGGTAAATCCCCAGATGCCATCCTGATATTGAGATTGTGAACGATGCTAGCCCAGGTGAGGCCAATGCCTAGGGGTTGCCTTAGATGTTGTCCTGATAATGAGATCGGGATGATGCCGGTTGCGAAGGGGGGGACTGATGCTCGGTTGTTACAGGAAGAGTCGATTAATTTCGGCTATTATGATATTGAAAAGAAAAATGAAAGTCCATGTGTGGTCCATGACTAATACACATGTGATGCTTGCAAAAGCTGGGTTTGTTTGATATGTATTATTAAGTCCTCGTAACAATTTGAGCATATATTTGAATTGGGTTACTTAGTGCTTGAATGAGTTTTATGAGATGCGAGCATCCCTTTTTATGACTGAAATTATAATAAGCCATGGATCTTTGGAAAGCTTGTTCATATGCACTAACTCCTTGTCTTTGATTCTTTAAAGTACATAGACGGTTGATAGCCTCTCATATGCATAAGTAAGGCAAGGCATAAACCTTGCTATTGATTTGCCATCGACAAGTAGGTGGTGACCTTGTATCCGACAATCGATGGTGAGACGTCCTCCTATAGGAAAATTAGGGATTTCTACTTATTGAATCATTACTCACTTTTGTTGTTCTCACAATTTTAGGTGTGTGATGGGTGAACCTCGGTCCAAGAAGGGAATGAATCTAGCATGGGGGGCCACTTTTGGGAGCAGCTCGGTAGAGGAGTTAGGTTACCCTAGCCTTTTGATTAACTATATATGGAAACGAAAATAAGTAGCTCAAGACTAGGGTGGGCATGTAATCAAAACAGCTTTTGATGTGTGAATACGTATAGGTATGTTGCTTTTATATTGCTTGACTTGCATCCCGGCTTCCATGTTTGTACGGGGATTGTTTATGATCACTTCCGCACATACTTAACTAAAGATAAAAGACTTTCGGGACGTTTGATGTTGCTTGGGGCGTCAATGCTAACCCGCTGGGTCATGCTTTCGTGCTAGAGATGGGGCAGGGGTGTGACACTTTACCTTAGACAATGACTCAGCATACCCAGTGTTGGCAGTAAAAGTCCATTGTGTATCCATGCATTCACACATCAATCAATTAATTTTTATCTTGAATTATTAGCCGAATGAAAGGCCTGAAGGGGTGCCATAGAAAGTGAATCAATGATTTTTGTTCCCTATTAAACTAGACTCATGCCGGATGCGATTCGAGTTCGTGGTTTGGACTTGGAAACATTCGCTTCAGCTTTGGCATAAACCCGATGCTTGTCCCAAGTGACAACACGCTTCAATGTTGTCCCGAGATCAAGTGTGGGTTGTGCACCCACCTCGGCACACGTCCAAATTGTTGAGACCTTTCCTCGCTATATGGGTGTGCTCGACACCTACTCGAGACCATGAACTTACTTGATGTAACAACAAACAAATAGAACACAACAAGCATAACAATACAAATCCAACACAAGTAAATGATAAGATGATCCTAAAATCGATATGCATAGCACATCGCCCCATCGAAGAGTTAGGAAAGTCTACTTACAACTTTTGAACCTAGCTCCAAGATGCTCCTTTGATGATCGGACGGCTCCTAAGGTGGCTTGGCTAGCAAGGCGTGAAAGAGAGGAGAGAAAGGGAGAGGAAATGAGAGAATGGCTAACCCTTAAAATGTGAGGATGCCTTTTTTTTATTTAGAAGCCTCTTCCTCTTAGATTTTTATTGCAAGCTCATGACTACACTTAAGAGGCAAGTTGGCCCAGCTATCCTCTTGAGTTGGCGCCTAAGTCCCTTGGTATTCACTTGTGATTGATTCACATATTGACTTGTTCTCCAAGGCTCATTTTAGGTTCGTTACTGCCTATAGTGCCTAAGAAGACACATAATCCTTTTGATGCATCATGTCCTCTTCTATTTGGCTAGTTCTTGACTTGTTCACCAATACTATAATTTAGGGCCACCATACCCTAAGATTTACCTAAGATTTTAGAGGACACCTAAGTTGATGATTCATCATGGTCATAATGAACTAATGTCCAAAATCATTAAATGAGGCCTAGATATTTTTGCTGAGCTACTTAAGAAGTAAGTTTTCTCCTTCTCTCTTGAAGTGGACATGTGGCACTTAAATGGATAAGGATGGATTAGGTCAAAAGGCTATGGAAGTTCTAGAACTTCAATTATCTCTTGACACTTGTCCAATGATTTATCCCCACATTAATTGATTTGTGTTAAAATTTCATCCAAGGCAATCATGAGACTAACATAGGGTGTCGTCTAATTGGGGAAGTCATTCATATTTGTACACGATTGATTGTTCTATGAGAACCGAGGTTTATGCCAAAATTTACTAAACTTTAATCAAATGAGTGCGCCTTCATAAACTTGTCAATGACCATTTTCAATTTAAAGTGATCCATTGGATGTCTTAAAATAAACCTTGTGGTTGGTCTTGGTTATTTGTCTTAATCGAGTCTCAGTTGGGTGGACCGGGTCCATGGCCAAACATGCCATGTCTTGGTCTATCCAAGGTTTATGTCATTGATTCCCATGATTGACCCTCATACCTTGTTATTATGGCATGAAATCAAGGATGTTACACCTATAATATTTTTCGAATTTTTCTTTTATTTTCATACCCATAGCTTGTAGCTTAGGATTTGACGCATTTGCTGAATCTATTAAAAATCTATACAAAAGAGCTATCATTTCAAAAATAATCATTTGAAGTAACATATGAACTCCTTGAGATCCGATCGGTGGTATCATAGAATACTTTTAGAAATTCTTAAAAAATAATATCATTTTCCTAATCATCATCTTTAGGAAGATCATAGTTAAGCACTTGCAAAAGAGATATAATTTTTTTCATCTTTTGAAAAGCTTTTTTGAACTTTATAGTGGTGTCTAACATGAGATAAGTGGAGTCCCATCTAATGGCAATGCCAAGAATAAATGAACCCTTAGAAGTGATCATTTCACTCTCAATGCAAACTATCCTTAGTATATTGTTTACTATGATATATGCAAATGTTTATTACAAAGGACCAAGCAAGATCCATAATGTTATCCGGAAGATTGCATTACGTCTCGATACAGATTTTCCATAAATAGTACCAATAGATTTAAAAGATTAGCTAATGTCGATGTTGTTAATATCAAGTCATTGGTGCTGTGACAATAGCGTACATGTTGATAATGTTCATTGATTCAATTAATATAGCCATTATGGTTGTGGATTCACACAACAGTAAAATTCAAGTGGAAACAGTAATCGAGTAGCTAGGTAATATGACAAGTCTATTAGAAACTGCAATGAATGGATAGTAGTGATGTTATTTTTAGGTAACCTACAAATGTTCAGGATAAAGGATTATATGGGTAATTTTATCTGTAGACAGCAGCTTAATGATAACTATAACGGCCTTTTGCTTCTCCAATCCACCTCTAACAAATAGATTGAAGATGGTTATACAAAAGAAGATTGTAGATGCCAAATGTTAGAGATAGCTACATACCTTAAGATTTGGAAATTTGCTTTAAGCTATAGCTATAAGCTCTCTTTCGATCGTTTCACTTAGTATTGTATTCATGTTATCTGAGTAATTGTGCTCTACATTAAGTATATATGAGTGAGAGTATCAACTAAGTTTTGATAATGTTATCTATCTTATAATAGGATTAGTACTTGCCTACTATAATTTTTGGAGCAGGTTATTGGTAGAATCTAGCCCGACTTATGGTTGTTAGTTTGAAGAGTGGATGTAAGCTTGGGGATAAAGCCAAACCACTATATATCGTTATGTGCTACTGTGTGATGCCCCAAATTTCATCCGACTAATTAATTAGTCGAGATGAATCTTATTAGTATAGATGGTTTAATTTAATGAATGAACGTAGGATCCAAGGCAATTAAATTATACCTTATATGATTATTATATGTACCTAAGTCTTATATAGTACCTAATTTAATCTCTAATATGCATGGAATGATATGGTCGGCTACCTAGGCCTTATTTGCATGAAAGTAGGACATATTTACTAATTAGATTTGATTTTTCCGCTCCTAGCCAATCCCAAACCATGCAAAATTGCCAATATTGCAAAAAATGAACCTAAATAACCTAAATAAGATGCCATGATAGAGGGCTTCTCTCTTGCCCACTAGAATTTCATGCAAGAGGAGTCTTGCATAAGCCAATTTCCTCTCATCATTTCCCCTTAAGTCGGTAGCCCCCTCTTCCTCTTATTCTTCATTTTTTTCTCTCTCTCTCTCTCTCTCTCTCTCTCTCTCTCTCTCTCTCTCTCTCTCTTTGAAGCAAGCTCCCTCTCCCTCTCTCTTTTTCCTCTCACCTCGAGCTCTCTCCTTCTCTTTCTCGTTCCTTTCTTCTCACCAAAGTTTGCCAGCACACTTAGGACATCCTCAAGCTCACCGTGAGCCTAGAACGAGGAAACCAAAATGCAAGATCATCAAGGCAAGGGAAACAACATTCTCCTAATCCCTTTAACTTTTTTTGGTGCTTGATTTTGTAGAATAGGATGAGTGTTGCTGTTCTTAGTGTTTGTTTTTTTTTTGGTGAAAATTATAACTGTGGTAAGAAAGGTCAGTTCTTAGTGTTTGTTTGTGTTCAAAGCTTTGCATGTGTGCTATCCTGATGAGAGATGGTTGTGGAGATGCTGTGGTGATGGAATTCAAAGAAAATATGGACATGCATGTTGGTTTTGTAGCTCAGATTGTGTTGCACGTGGATTTGGCACTCATACTTAGCTTGGAAGAGCTTCTATGATCTATGATTGATGATATATGATGCATGTGATCTAATATGCTTTTAGTGTATTCTTAGGCTATGAACTTATGTGATTCGAATTTAAAATCAATTGAGAAAAGTATACTACATGTGCCATAACTTACGAAAGGTACACTTAAGTGCCACATTTGAAGAAAAGTGGGACATTTGAGAGCCACCTCTGGCGAAGCCAGCTGGAAATCATACGTGGCATTTAAATGTTAATATTTCTCGCCGAGGTGGCACACTAGAGAGCTGAGTTGGCTCTAATTCACCAAAAACGACGTCACTTTGGCATAATTTGAATCTTAATATAATATAAAAATTAATTAAATTAAATTTAAAATGAAATAATAAAATAATTTATATTTCTTAAAAAAAAAAAAAACGAAAACGGAGGAGGAGGAAGGCGGCTAGCGGTTGAGGGCTAAGCCCTCGCCGCTACCACCTCCCCGTCGTCGCCGGAAGGTAGGGGAGGGTCGGCCCTGATTGGCCGACCGCAGCGAGGGCCTGTGCATGCCCCGTCCAGATCTAGGGCGAGGGCACACAGGCCCTCACCGCCGATCGGCTGGGGCCGCTAGCCCTTGGCTAGGGCTTGGCGGCCCCAACCCTCGCCGCCGGTTGCCTCCCTCCTCCTCCTCCCCCTTTTCTTCCTCTTCCTTTGCCGCCGGTTGCTTCCCTCCTCCTCCTCCCCCGGTGGATGCGGGCGAGGGTCGGGGCCCTCGCTCGGCCAAGCCAAGGGTCGCCGCCCGCCGAGGTGACCCCCAACGGGCGGTGGCCCTTGGCCCGGTCGGATGAGGGCCGCCGACCCTCGTTCGGATCCGGGGTGAGGGCTGCAAACCTCGCCCCAATCGGGGCGAGGGCTCATGAGCCCTCACCGCCGGTCGATCGGGGTCGCCGGCCCCGGCCGTGGCTCGGCGACCCCAACCGAGCCTCCTCCTCTGTCGCCGGCCTTTCCCGGCAATGACGGGAGGTGGTGGCGGTGGCTAAGGGCCGAGCCCTCGGCCCGCCTCCCCCATTTTTTTTTTAAAAAATCTTTTAATTTTGAAATTATTAATTTTAAATATTTTAACTAAATTTAATTTTAAATTTATTTAATTAATTTTTATATTATTTTTTACCACGTCAGCCTAAAATGATGCCATTTTTGCATTATTTGGCCATGTCGGCGTGCAAAACGGTGTCGTTTTGCACTTGCTTCACCGGAAAAATGCCACGTATACAATTTGGCCGGATTTTGGCCGGATTTGCTCTCAAGTGAACCATTTTGCTCCGATTATGGCACTTAAGTGTACCTTTCATAAGTTATGGCACTTAAGTGTCCCTTTCTGCAAAGTTATGGCACTTCAGAGGTCCGCATTTCAAAATCAATCTAGACCTTTAGCTTTGATTTCTAGTTTGTTAATTTTGTGGATTTTTGGGTGGTTCGAATTTACGGAGACTTTTGCATGAAAATTGTACAAAACATCTTGAAGTATGACATACTTTAATTTTGGAATTTTCTAAGGTGATATGGATGGTACTATGGACTTCTCCTTTACCATGTTTGACCTGTCCAGTATAGTAGGAATAGTGACCCGATTGTTTTCTTGAATTTTCATAAGACTTTCCTTTTAGATTTCAGATTGATTCCTTCATAAAAGTTGTAGAGAACATTTTGATTTATAACATATCCAAAATTTAAGATGTTAATATGTTTAGGGCTGTGAAATGAGTATAATTTTATGATTGGTTGCTCTTTCCATTGCACAAGAGACTTTTTTGCTGCTCTTTATACAAGTTGTTTTGGACTTAGTCTCCTAATCAAAAATGGTTTTTGAGGTCTTCTCTATAACATATTACAATTTTAGAATTTTTCAAGTTCATTTACTATGGTTTTGGCTTTGATTTCCATGACTATACAATTCTAGTCAGTTTTACCTTTGGTCTTAATTTTGTTAAATTCTATAGGAAGATGATGAAATCTTGAATTGTGGTCTACTAATGATAGAATTACAATCATTGGCTACCCACTAGTCTATATTTGGTTTTAATCTAATATCATATGCTTGTGGAAATTGAGCTAAAACATGAGGGCAGAATCTAGATTTTTCTATATACTCTATTTTCAATGTGCCCTTGTGTCAATAATTGGTTGTGGTGACTTAGTGCTCATCCTGGTGTCATGTGCACCGCATGAAGTACAATCTATGGTGTTTGATTGCTATGTCAGTGCATATGTGTGATGTGCTTACAATGCATGAGATGGGATTGGTATATATGATGCCCAAAGCCGAAGGACGTTGAATGCCTAACGATAGCCCATAAGAGATGTTGGAGGTGAATGTCTTGGCTAACAAACAAGATGCCCCGGTAGTTAGTAGGGATGCCCGGGCTAATGACAAATCCTAGAAGTCTTGATGTTCAACTCAAGAGCTTGACAATGGCCTGGAGTGGATGTTGAAGGAGAATGCCTTGGCTAGCAAACAGATGCCCCAGATTATAGTAGGGATGCCTACGGTACAAGAGCCATGGATGCCCAATTTGTGAAGCAAAAGTCACTACTAGAGCTGCCTACATGGATTGGTAAAGCACTTGAAATGGGGTTAAACCCCGATGACATTGTACTTGAAAAGTGTGAATTGTGACGCATCCGTTGCATAGTATTGTGATCCATGTGATTAAATATGATGCTTTCGCATTAGATGCATACCAGCACTACTTGTGTGACTAGAAATGGCTTGAGGTATGTCATGTGCTCATACTCATGTACTAGCTTACTTGGATATTCGTTATGTCCTAAGAATCAAGAGTCAATTAGATCAAGTGGTTTATGAGTTTACTGTTACTTCTGCTAAGCATCAACTCATTCCTATTGTTACATTTTTCATATTGATAGTCAAGCCACCAATCCCTACGTCCCCCATTTCCTAATATGGAGCTCCCATGGTATTAAAGGGTGAACATCATGAGTTCACTAACCTTGATTTTCCAGGCACCATGTTTGTATGCTACACAGCTGTGTTATTGGTAGATATAGGACAACTCAACTTGATCTCGTATCATTTTGTGGCCATATTCGTGTTGGCGAATGGTCGACTGATAGGGTCGATCTCATTTCCTCATACCCTTGGTGCAAGTAGTGGGAGTGATGTAGAGGACTAGGTGTTGGTGTATGTCGAAGCACAGTAGAGGGGTCATGTTTGTTGTTTGACACTATCGAAACTTTTTGGGGATGTAGGATCATGTAGTTGGGTTTGATGAATAAATTAAATGGCAGTAAGGAGTTTGTTGGGGCAAGGTTAGGGAGATGGGGACTTCTTGGAGTTATCCTAGTTAGGTTCTTTCTTTTGATGTACTTTTCGTCACCCAATGTAAATAGAAGTATGGTAAACAATGGAAGCATGGTCCCCCCTACTATTGATTCTTTTGTGGTGCATGTATAATTCATGTTATAAATGCTAACCTTCATAAAGGCTTCCGCTTGCATAATAACTAAAAGTAATCACTAGAATAAGGATTAGTGAAGTGACAGACCAAGACATCACATAATGTTTCACTCTCTTTACTCTCATAAGTACACATTATGATCACGAGCTTTAAAACATCACCTTGACTTGATCTTTACTTAGTGTCAGCTAATTTCCGCGAAAGATTATCAAGTTTTTTAAAATAACTATTCACCCCTCTAGGTTGAATTTGTTAGCCCCCAACATTATGTTCACCTGATCATGTCAAATATTTTGTTTATGGAAATTGTGTTTCATGCCTACTATTTGTAGTGAAGTTGTGCAAAAATGACTAGAATTCCATTTACATTATTAGCATGTTTTTGTTATGACAAAAATGGAGAGAGGTTAGATGAAATTTGCATATGTGTTTGGGGAAGTAATAGTTTATATTATAAATGTTCATGAATGTTCATTCCTCATGTGATTTAGTGATTTTTGCAAAAGTTTGAGCTGTTGATAATCCATATTCTTTGCTCATAATGTTTCTACTTGCTAGCTCGTAATTATATTCATTGAATATCTTGATGTATAGAGTTACAATACATTCTTATTATGCCCTGAATTGAATTCCTATTTTTGGCAAGATAAGTAGATTTGTTTACTTTTCACGCATACAAAATTTAAATTGTTTTATTGTGTGTGAGATGTATGCATATTTAGAGACTATTTTATCAAAACCAGAAAAAGGGGAAATTATTGGGAAAATCCCTTATATTGTTCTAAAAATGACAAAATAATCAAATGCTACTAATGCATGTACTGGTTAAGTAGTACCTAGTGATATATGCACAAACCAATATACATATGATGTCATAATCAGCACAAGATGAGCTAATATGAAAAGTGCTCACCACTATCAAGAGTCTACCGTTATCAAGGAATCACTACTTATTTCAAGGATGAACAAAGAATTGGATGTCAAGATGTCCATAAGTTGGAAGGATTTTAAGATAAGGTGAATATCTAGAAGGACCTTGATCGAGGATAAACAAATCAGGAAGAATGGGGATGCTAGTAATGACTTGAAGGTAGTAACATTGAGTGAACAATTAGATGGACCTTGTGATGGTGAACACGCCTAGAATAAGGATGTTCGAAAAAGCTAAAAAAAGACCATGAAAGTGAGCAGTTAGGTATTGTTATAATCACCAATATACTTGGAAGGACCAAAAGATAGAATATCTAATTGTTTTTCAAAATAGCAGATCGTAACCAAAAGCAGCGAATTAATTGGCAGGAGTAGCTCTCTTTATCAGATGAGGTGGAAGAGTATGATGATATTGATGACCTATGTGAAGACTATGATAATATAATGACCTACATGAGTTCGGGTAAAACTAATGAAGATATCGATAAAAGAAGAACAAGTCTAATATGATTAAGATTTCATGAAAACTTGGAGGTACCATGGTCATGCTTTCATCAACTATAAGTCTTTAGAACCTGATATGGTCAAAAGGATCATTAGATGATTGATTGCAAGTCATTTTATTAGGTTTGATTATGGACAGCACCAATAGACTAATAATAATGAGCATTCCCCATCTTGATTATGGGTAATGGATCGTGTAGATATTGAGTTGGAAAGTGCTAGTCACTTGTTCATCTGATTGTAAAGTTGATCAAAACGAAAATAATTGTCACAAATATTTGAAAATCGTAAAGGAGCACTAGAATTGATCGGGAGTAGTTCGGTAATTTTGAGCAAGCGATAGACTCTAAAAAAAGTAGATTGATGATATTTTGGGAAATTGACTCTATCATAGAGACGTTCTAATGATTATGAGCATCAAAGAAATGTTTTGTTGCTGATAGTGGAGAACCATCGGCTATTTGATGGAGTTGAATTTAAAATGGACATCTAATGTTGGAAGCTATATATTTAATCCAAGAGCAATTATAACAACCTGATTTTTGAGTCTGTTTTCGATTGAAGAAGTTGGGCTTTTCATGACGCGCCTATAGTCTTTTTCTCTAAGCTGATCACTTACGAGATAATTAATTTATCAAGTGAAGCCGTTAAGGCGTTTTAACGTAATTAACTTGAGAATTCGACCAGAAATCGACTACTCGACTATACTAATCTGTAAGAGTCAATACGACACTGTTAAAATCGATCAAAAATTGGAGATAGGTCGTTTCAACAGAGGCATGTGATTAGAGTGTGGGTAATTCCATCTGATTACAAAATTCTTGTCAATCGGCACTAGACCTATTTTTCTGTTATTTCTATACCTTATGCCTGTATTTGAAACCTTGAGATTTTCAAGACAACCGAGGGTCACCAATGAGTCGAAGATGTACAATGTGGCTCGAAAATAATCGATCACGGGTCAAATGCGCTAAAAATTCCTAAAAACTACCTGGTAGGTTAGGTTACGCTAAAATCGCATCCGGTTGAAATTAACCACGAAATTGAACCTGATTTCAGATATTGAAAGTTCTGTCATGTCATGATTTATTTTAGGAACATCAACACATCCTCCGAAGATTTTTCGGCAAACCCGAGTTTTTGGCGAAAATTCAAGTTTGGGCGTTTTTGGATCGATAAATTAAGAGGGCCGTTTTGGTGTGGATTTGGTGTTCAAGATGGATCCATTGGTGAGGAAAATCATGGATATGAGGTGGATGCCTGGCATCCTAGAATTTCTTGTCAATCCTTGGAGGTGCTTTAATTCATGTTTTGCATTGAGATTTTGGCCAAGCCTTTGGTGGGTAATTATTTGATAGGAAAATTCTATTTTTGGCCATGTGATTTAGGGTTGGAATTTATTAAATTAGGTCACAAAGTTTTGTGAATTATAAATTTCAATTAGGTGATTATATAATTAAGGTTTAAGGTGGATTATTAGGATGAGGGTGGGCTAGACATTTAAAGACCAAACCAGCCCATAACCCCACCCCTTTCTCAACCGGCCCACGAAGCCCAAGGAGGAGAAGCTGCCGTCGGCCCAAGGTTGGCCCAAGCCCATGAAGGGCTGTTGTCGCACGAAGAGGGGGGGATCCGGTTTGCATGCCCTCCCCCATTTGTCCCATGGAGATGGCCAAGTGTCACCCATGCACATCTAATGATGGCTAATGATGATGGGAAGAAAATTAGGGGAAATGATGGCCGGCTTAAGCGAGAAAGAGAGAGAGAGGAGGGGAGTTCATCCGAGAGAGAGAGAGGAGAGAAAGAGAAGGAAGAAAAGAAGAAGAAGGAGGCTGTGCGTGCGCAAGAGGAAGGAGAAGGGCAGTCCACCGTCGTCCGTTCACCACCGTCGAGTCTGCCTCGCCCTCCATTCGTGGTTGCTGTGTTCACTCGGTCTAGAGGCAAGTGGGATCTCTTAATTTACTCTTGCATGCTGTGCTTAGTGTGTGTGATTGAATGATAAAATTTCGGAGGTTTAGAATGTGGAAGATTGAAGTTATAAGGGTGGTGCTCTAGCCTAGTGTACTGTTCTTGAGAAAACAGCTCGACCTTGGATGTTCTAGTGACTTGCATGTGATGTTCGAGTTGGATTTTGGCTTTGACTTCTAAATGAAAGTTGTTAAGGACTTCTTGGAGTATAACATACTCAAATTTGGGACAAAAAAAAACAAGTATAAGTGGGTGAAATCGTTATTCTTTGGAAAGACTGGATCTGGAGATTTTGGTACCCACCTTTGACGAATGCATGGACTGTAAGGCAACCTTTTTGTTGAAATTTCACTTCTATTTCTTAACAAAAGATGTAAAGGACATCCTAAGGTTTAACATATAAAAAATTTAGAGAAAAAAAACAAGAATAGGTAGGTGAAATCGTGGTCTTTCAGAGATGGTTAGATCTGGAAATTTCGGTATTAGGAACAGAAGTTTCAACCGCCTATATTTCAGCTAGGACGAATCTGACTTTGATGTCTTCATAAAGTATTTACCTTATGGTCTTGGCTATCACATAGTTGAATTTCATAATTTTTGAAGGTCATTTGGGTATTTAATCGAAAAATTTTCTAAAACTGTGTAATCTGATGTGTTCTGACTTGGTAATGTTGCAATGCGTGGTCTATATCGTTTTGTAAGAGATTATTTTGGAAAAGTGTTCTGCATGAAATATCTTTTTTTATGTCTTTTTAACAACATATTAAAATTTCGTAATTTTTTAAGTTCATTTGCCTATCTAACCAAAAATGTTTCAAAAACTGTGCAAGTGGAATGGACAGAATTAGTAGTGCTGTGATGCGTGTTCTGTATTGAGCTATATGGGAATCTTTTGGTGTAGTGTTCTTCATGAAGTATCTGCCCTTATGTCTTGACTATCACATGTTCGAATTTTATAATTTTTGAATGTCATTTGGGTATTTAATGAAAATGTTTTCAAAAACTGTGCAAGCTGGATTGTGCGAATTTCAAAAGCTGAAATTGACCTTGTTGCCATTGCATCATGTGCCATGTTGATATTGAGACACAAATGTGAATATGAATTATGATAAATGAGGATACCGTCGAAGGTGTGAGCCAACGATGCCCAAGGAGTGTCGGGATGCCCGTAGGTGGGTGCCGGATGCCCGGAGGTGTGTGCCGGATGCTCAGAGGTGTGTGCCAGAGGCCTCGTGACGCCAAGTTGGGTGCGAGCGATAAAACGTGGGATGCAAATTACTAGTCCTAGGAAAGAAAAATGTGGTGACCCAATTGAAAGATAAAAAGTTGAAATTGAATCATGCATGGTGTGGTGATATGTATGCATGGCCGTATGATATAATATGGATAAGTGCATGGTGGTATGTGCACATAAGGCATGGATATGTATGAATGCTTGATGATGAGTGCATGGTTGTATATGCACCTATGACATGATGGTATATGCATGAATGATATGTACTCTACTATGATTGTTATGATTGTTTTGTTTGATGTATTGAGTAGTTTAATAGATCTTTTACCTGTTGAGTGGTTGTACCCAACCCTTTGGGGACCAACATTTCAGATTAGATAGATGCCTCTCGCTCCGGTCATGCGGGGTACCTTTTATAGCATTCCATCTGATGTGGAGGTCGATTGTATGGAGCTTGATTCTGTCACCATCCCTGGTTTGACGTTCGTACGGGTTCGGGTGCTGGTTATGTATGATGTGGGCCTAGCTAGGGGCCCGGTCGTCTAGGAGTTCTTGTCTATCCACATCCACCGTGACGGAGTGATGCAGGGGATGTTACGCTGCCACTGCCCGATGCACCTGGATGGGTGTGATGGCCCGCGTGAGGAGAGAGAGCTGATTTTTTGGGATAGCCGACACTTGTAGATGGAGGGTTATACATGATCAATATAGGGGGTCGAGATCTCTTTTTGAGATGTAGCCAAGTTTAGCTAAAAGTCTTTGCTTTTTGGTTATACCGACCCAAAGATGTCCATCTTAAAAATGTAAATAAAAGCGGCTCGGCTTATGTTTTCCTTCAATGTGTAGTAAGTGTGCATTGTACCATCATTAAGAGAGTAGAGGAATAGTGAGACTCGTCTTTAATTTCACTATGAGCTGCGCTAAACTCTTTAAAAAAAAAAATGCCTATGGACCTTGGTCCTTCTTTAAATCCCTTTATATAAAAGATATGTAACTGGGATTCATTAGGTGAATCGATAGGTAGCTGTGGCGACCTTAGCCGGATCGGGGTGCCATAATGCCTTAGCTAGAATTTATGGGCACCAAATTGGATTAATTTGAAGTGGAATTATATTGAATTGGAAGGGAAATGGCAAATTCGTAGCTATGGTGGTGTGCAACATTTTGGACCACATAAACTGGCTTCTTGGAGAAGTTTTGGTGTGGATAATGGCTAAGGATGAGGCAGCAACAAGTGGGGGCCAAGTGATGAGTAATAGAGATATTTTCCTTGGACTTTTGAGGCTTGTGGTCCCCCTCCAGTTGCAGCCTTTCATCTTCTTCTTCCTTGCCCCTCTTGTGCTCCATTGTTGCTGTTGTGAGCTCAAGAAAACTAGCAGAAGAACCAGAGGAAGCCATCTAAGCCAGACCTGCCATCGGCCACCCATAATCCAAGCAACTGCTACCACCTAAGCCACCACAGCTCGGTTTGGGAGCTGGAATGTGAGCAACTCAAGTTCAATTCCTTTGCACTAGACTAAGGAATTCTTTTGGTTACTGGGTGAGGTGCTGTCACACGTTATCCAGTGGGTCTTCCTATCCTTCGGTTCTATTTTGGTTCGACTTCACTGATGGTATGCTTTTTGTAAGTTACCTGTCGGATTAATGGCCACCATAGGTGTAGAAACTTTGCAAGGAGGCTATGATACGTTATTTTACTTGGTAGAAGGCCATGCGTATTATGAACATTTGCTTTGTACTGAGTTGTGGAATACTTCTTTATAAGTAAGGACCCACTATGACTATTTTTAGATGCTGTAGAAGAGTGTCAAGATGCTGTAAAAGACATTGGTAGAGAAATTAATGGTTTGGTTGAGCTCGAAAAGAAGAAAATAGTTCAAAATGTTTCTGTTCTAGAGAAATTTGTGTCGCCTTGATTTCTAATGATGAAGATAAGGAAAAGAACATCCATTAGATTGAGTTCAACTTCTAGTTATAGCAATATGGATGCAAAAACGTGTAGGTAGGAGTAGTTTTCTTGAAACAGTAAACTGTATTGTAGAAAACAGAAAGACCTTTGATGATTCCGTGAATTTTCTGTAATTTTCTAGATAGAATTGGACTTTGAAACCTTATGGAAGTTGTAAGACACATCCTTAGAAATAACATATTAAAATTTGAGAACAAATTAACAAGGTTTGGTTAGTGAAACGATTTTTCTTCTGTAGGTACTAAATCTGGAAGTTGCTGCAGAATTTTAGAAAGAAGACCGATATTACTGCTCTTAATACATTGAGATACAGACTTAGATTTCTTCAAGGAAAATGTTAATCTATGTCTCTTCTATAACATACTGAAATTTCGTAACATTCCGATAAGGTTAGATATACTTTATGTGTCTGTGATTGAAACTACTCATTTCAGTCCATAGACTGCTTTGATCCGAGAATGTGCAATAGTTGTTGTGTCATCTTTAATGAGAGTTCCTATATACCTTGAAGTATTTAATGATGTGTGTTTAGACCTATTTGTGGTTGTTCACATGCTGAAGTTGTTGGTGCTACAACAAGGGGAATTGTGAATGTGTGAAGTTGGCTAAGAGCCAATGTGAGATCCTAGGTGTCGGGATGCTTGGAGAGGGTGATGAAGAGTAGCGATATTCTCTCCAGAGGTCTGAGAAGGGCTAAATAACTTCTCAGGGGACCTTGTGATGCCAGGTTGGGTGCGAGGGGTTTAGGGCGGAGTGTCGTCTCCCCCTGCGTGATTGTTGCAGCTAGATTTCTGTGGATTCAGCAAATTGATGATTTGTTTACCTATTTGTCTTGTTATTGGCTAAATCCCAGTTAGGACTAACCGCTCACTTGCTGAGTTTTTATTTTAAAAACTCACACTTGTTTATTATGTCGTTTCTTCATAGTAGAAGATGTCTTTTGCACCGCCTATACCGCCTGCTGCCACGACGACCATCCTATATGGCTCCCCCGCCGATTTTGTATGGCGACAAGAGGACATCCATGACCGCCACTTCCCGGGCGTAGTCTTCGTCAAATGCACATCCTATTTGACGGTAGATATGGGGGCGCTTACTGGGCCGGCATACATGGCCTTGTAGCCCTTTATACTAAGGTAGATGGTCGTCTGGTGGGACCCTTGGCACTGTACGATGATAGACCGAGGCAGGGTAGTAGTCCCGTGAGGTAAGAGGTGGCTGAGGAGTGCTCGATGCGTGGGAGAATTTTGTTTTTGGTTGTCTGACAATATGTACATACTCGATAGGAGGCGGGATGTTTAGTGTTTATGGATCTTAGTGTTTTTTGTAGAAACCCCCATCTTAACCTCATCTCCCTGCGTGTAAAGAAACAAAGTGTTATGATAAATAGAACCGAGTGTGGTTCAGTTTCTTATGATTTAGCTTGACTGAAATTTACTTTATAATTCTTGAAATACAAGCAAGTCAAGTGATATCAACGTGAGATCCTGGGAGTTACACAAAATTTTGTGCTAATTGTCGGGGCGTGATTAGTTTATGCAATTTAGTGGTAATTTGTGCAATTGAGTGATGATTGTGATTTTTTTTATTATTTCAAAATTCTGGATTCTCGATATTTAATCAGAAAATACCGGGTGTCGATTTTTGACACTAAAAATGTTTTTAAGTACTATATCAAATAGTGAGATTTTTAAAAGAGATGATCTCAATTTTTATGGTTCGATCTAACCGTGTACCCACACACGATTATTTTACCGAGTGTCTTTAATAAGAAGAAAATAGGCCAAATCATTATTTTAATTGAGGCATTTAAGTGCAAAGCACAATGTCCTCGGCCCGGATTGGATGTGTGTGTGAACATTATGAGAACCCGTCACAAGCATTTACACCGGGCGATACTTCTATATGGAATGCCCCTGAACAACGGATTCCGGTTACAGTAGATGCTGGACCGATGCTCCTTCGGGATTGCCATCTTGTGGTAGACGTTGCGATACTCAATGGGGTGAGACGATGCCTAGTTACGCCAAAAGACTGTCGAACATCGAGTAGGCCATGCCCATTGGGTCGTGATTAAAATTGGAACGTGTGTTTGAGTGAGATATAACCGTGCTTGATTATGGGACAAAATTGTGTGGCACGGAATGAGACGTGTCATATCGATTTGGCCTTATAATCGGGACCCCTACTATTGATTGAGTTATGAAGTGAGGCATTCCAATTGTTGAGTTTTATTAGTGCATATATCTGTTATATGAACTATACTGACGTGCAAGGAGGAAATGAGGCGAGGTGAGTCTCTGTAGTTGTGTGGTTAGGCCTCCCCTAGGTGTATTACCTTCCTAATTGGGGTTTAGGGTATAGACTTGCTGAGACATTGTCTCACCTTGTCGTGGTTTTAACTTTGCAGGTCCTTGATGGAGGCACGTCATGTGCGTTATGCGGTTCCAAGGGAGGTAGATTTCCAGCGCTCCTATTTCCCAATTTTCGGGACCAATCTAACTCATGAGCTTGTGGAGTCCACCGTTTGGGTCGATGAGGGCCTACCTCACTTGGTACCTCATCATTTCAAAGCGTAGTACCTTCACAAGCCCAGCGAGAGTTGGCAGAGTCCTTTAGGTGGTTTTGACGGGCCTCCTGTCAGAACCAGGGAATGGGAGATAGGGCACCCTTTGGACATTGACATTCCGAATGGTGCTGTGGAAGACTCGGAGCTGGGGTCTGGAGAGCCCAGAGTTTAGATGGCTTCATAACCCTTTTTGATATAGACTCCTATACATAAACCCTAGAGTTGGCCCTTGTGTATAAACTTGCTTGTTTATAAAAGTATGTTTTAAGTAATTTGACTGTTCTACTTTATTATTCTATGTTTGTATTGTTTGGGGATTGTTTTATTATATGCTTCCGCATGTGTAATAAAATGAATGAGTTGGCGACATATGATATCCTGAAATTCGAGCCCTCTAAGGGATGAATGAATGTGAATTTTGTCAATGCATTATTAATTGATTTCACTTGGAATTGATCACTACTGAGATATGGACCTTGAGGGAAAAGGCTAAAGATGACAGAACTCGTACGACTAAAGAACTTGACCTGGGAAAACGACTTGACTGTGATATTTGCGTGAGGACGATCCTGTATATAGGCAGGCCGATTTCAAGGTCGACTAGAAGTCGATTCGCAGACAGTTAATAATGGAATGACGGGTGATTCCGTTTATTGTTATTGAGCCCGCGAACGACTCTATTCGATCCTCAGTAATCGTGTAGTTTGAAATAAGGATCCACCCTCTGCAATTTCATGTAATTAAGGATGTCCATGTGTCGAGATGTCTTGAACATGGTTTGGCACGAGTCGGTTACGCGTGAATCCTAAAAGTCACCTGTCAGTCTGAGTTGTACCCAAAATAGGCATTGGGCGAAATTGGCATGGCATGAAAACTAAAGATTGGACTTTGAATTATTAGGAACGTTCGGGACGAACTTTGGATGATGCTACTTCAACAGTCGACCAGCGACGGTTAAGGCGAGTACTTGGAAAAGGGATTTTGGACCAAGGAAGCGAGCCCATGAGGACGTGGGCCTAGCCAGGCCAGTGTGGGTCAGGTGGGGTTCGGGGGTGAAATGACGTGTCCTGGGACGTCGCAATTTTATCGACCACTGAGAGATATGTGCATGCTCGAGGTTCGGGGCGTGACTGTAATGATAGGGTTTAGTGGAAACAAACAAAACTATTCTAGTGTTTTGAGAGTTCTTCTTTACTTTATTTTTGTTGATAGTAGTTGTACATTACTAATTATTCGACGTAAGCATATTTAAAGTGCTAAAAGTTATGTCGACACTCACTTTGATGTCAAAAGTTTTCTTTTGGATCACTTAAATGCCAATTTTTTAAAAAATGATCTTCTTAGTGCCAACTCCAATATGGTTGGCCAGAAATTTGATGCAACCTTTTTTTTTTTTTTTTTAATTATTATTATTCATTTCTGAAGCTAACGTAATCAATATGTGAATAAATAAAATGATGTTGTTTGGTGGATTTTCCCTAAATAAGAACCCTAAATCCCCAAATTGAATGAGAACCCCAAATTAAAAATCCCAACTAGCCAATTTGAGCACCTATTTCGGTTTGCCCCTAAAACTACCAACTCAATCTTGTAAATGGAGGGCAGGAGCTTTAGCAATAGCTTACATTCATTCCAACAAAGTGAATTAGATGGTGAGTATGACTGCTATTGTGGGTTACTAAGTCCAAACAAAGCATTTTTGACTCAATTGAATCCCAAAAGAAGATTTCATGGATGCACCAATTTTAGAGAAGGCTTGAAGTGCAAATATTTCAAATGGATTGATGTGAAATTCTTTGATCAAGCGACAAAAGTGATTTTGGAGCTACTTGAGGATGACATCAACCTCTACTTAAATTAATGGACGAGTTGGATGATATTTACAAATGCAAGCTCAAATAAAGGCTTTAATATCTTTGGCCAACCATTTGAAGAAAAAGTTTCATAGCTAAAAATTGAAAGAAACTTTTATCGATCATTGATTGTGTTGTTGTATTCTTGTGTAGCCTATTTTATGGTCAAATGTGAAGTGAGTAATGAGAAGAAATTTGTATGTCTACCATAGTTGAAGATGTGGAATATGTACTTGTATTGGGTTATTTGTAAGTATAATTGTGTTATTGGTTTACTGCAATTTTTGTATCGAACAAAAGGTTTGCTGTAATCTATGGTGGAAATAGAAGGTTGGAATTGATTAGTTATGAGCATTTAAAACTTTTTTACTTAGTTGTTATTGTCAATGTTTGTTTGCTTAGTTTTTGCTAAAGATGTTTAGTTTGCTTCAAATGTAATTTTTAACTACATTTTTTGCTTTGTAATGGTTTACTAGTTTCCTGCAACTATTGTTGCAAACCAGGCTAAATTAAGGAGTGGTAACAAATTCGCGAGTGACTATTTCAGTTTCATAAGTTGTAAATAGTGATAATTTGAATGTCAAATTTTTTTTTATTAAAGTGATTACTTAGGTACCATTCATGGTTAAAAAATGATCACTCATGCTACATAAGTTTTAAAAAATGGACATGTTGGTTTCAAATTTTTTTGTTTCACTTGGTTTGCACTCGTACCCACATAGATGCACCAACACTAACTTTACACTAGCACATAGTTGTGCATCTTGTTGCACCATTGTTAGTGCATCTTGTTCTTGCAAAAACACATTCAAGTGTTGATAAAACAAGTGTACCAGCAACCAGAATTGCAATAGGGCGTAGTGGTGCATCTTGTTTTTGCACCAGTGCCATATGACTAGTGGTGGTGCAAACACTACACCAGCACCCACAAATATACTAGCATCCGCAACTTCCATAAGCAACAAAATATTGGCCTATCACTTCTAAAAACAACATCAGCCTCTTAACAATGTTGCACCAATAGTGAAAATTTATACAACATAACAACCATTGACATCACCAATCGAAACCAAGTCAAGAAAATGAGAATAGACAAAAACATCTTTGCCATTGACATCGAATTGATTTTTTTACCAAAAAAAAAAACAAATCTCTTACTTTACTCCCCCATCACTTAAGGTTCCCTTCCCACCTAACAAGTCAAGACCAACCCAAACAAAAACAATGGTAGCAACCCCTATTATTCAAGCTTTTCATCCAAAAAAATATATATGTTTAGCACCTTCCCATTAGTTAATATGCACAACATCTCCAATTCCTTTTCCTTTTGGACTTTTGACTTGATTCATGATCCCTGCACTCTTTCTAATTAGACATGTTGATTCTTTAATTAATCTTTCTATCTAATATACCTTCTTCTCAGCATCAACCATTTTCTTTCTAGCACATGTCATGTGTTGAGAGTTTTTCGTGAGGTCACCATTGGTCCCATAATTAGTCGATTAAGAAGGAACTAGTGTTGAGGTCTTTGTTGGTGGCTATTTTGGAGTTATACTAGATATCTTCTTCTTCGGAGCACTTTTCTTTGACATGACCCTTGACTCTTCAGTTGGGTTGCCTTAAAAAATAAGCACCTCCAAACTTCTCCAAGACGACTACAACATAATCATATTGTCAGCCAATTGAAATAGAAATATCGTAAATTAAACTTATGAGTCCAACAAATCTTACATTCAAAATTGTCATTCTAGTACATTTGTCTATATAAATGCCATGATCATATTGTCTTATCCTTTTTCCCAAGAACCCCTATTGTTTGCTGTGGTGCCTCACTTTCAGCAACCTATGGGGAGCAACCTATGCAGTTGGTCGTCTTCTCACTTGAGAAAGACCTAACAAAATTAAATTTAAGCCTATAAAATAACACAAAACAAACACGGCTATGTACAACTTACTGGATATTTTTTTTCTTGACTATTTAACGATCAACTTAGTTGTTGTTACTACTATATTGCATGTACTAGTCCCTACACCTAGCCCTATTGCATGGCATTCAATTGGCTCTTTAATATATCATTCTCTTACCCCTTTAACTAGCCTTACACTTGGTCTTACAGGAGTTCTTTCTCTTGGCCCCACATTAACCCCTGCAACAACCCGTTGTTCTTGATATTGCTTTTTTAGCTCACAGCCTTTTTTTATTATGCCCGTTCTTGCGAAAATAAGAGCACTTCATTTTTGCCTTAATCTTACTCATCCTCTGACTTGAGGTTTACCCCTCCTGCATTCTTCATCTCCTTTTTGGCCTTCCTATTTGATTCTTTAGTGGCAAAGGTATAGAGTCTTCGTGATCTATTAGCTTCTAGAATTTGCTACTTCTGATAGGCTACATCATAAATTGATATGAAGTAAGGTATGTACTTTTCTTTTACCATTCATCTAAGTCCTCCGGTTTTTATTACTTCATCTGAATGGCATGAATGTCATAGACAAAAGAAATTCCAATTAGTTGCTAGGCTCGATATAAACATTTCTCCTATTTAGGTTAACAACATGCTTATCATCATTGTTCATAATCTCATATCCATTATCTCCTTTCTAAAATTGATGGTAAAACCTACTAGCAGTCATGTTCTCATCTAATCTCTTGCAATTCTAGGACCATATTATCTAGTTCTCTTTGTAGCCTCATCTCTTTATCAATGCAACCTAGTCATGACCATAACTTGAATATCATCAAGCATGTGAATGATTGGTTTACACTTGGCCTCTATTGTTCTACCATTGAAAGCTTCATTGAAGTTGTTAATCATATCATATTTGAATTTCTTCGTTGAAGAAGGCCTTACACCAATGCTTAGCTTCTGTTTGGAATAGTGTTTCAAAACCTTCATTTGTCATTAGCATTTGTTTGGCGAATATAAAATCAATCATGTTAGGACTCTTTGCAATTTGCCAAAATTGCTTTTACAGCTTATCTCATTTGTAGTTCTTTACCTAGTTTACATATATGTGCCTCATACATATATTATACTCAACATGTGGCATCAACTCAACCTATACAAAAACAAGTCCTCGCAAAAATTCAAATCAACAAATACAAGTTAGAAAAAATATGCGATTAATTAATACTAATAATTTGTCTTTAGTGAATGTCCATCCTCCCTTATCGGTTATTTCAATATCAGTTATTATATTTTTTAGGAACCAATACCAAGTGTCCTTATTCTTTATCTTGACAATTGCCCAAGCTAGCAAAAATATTTGGTTATTAGCATTTCTCCCTATAGCAGACAACAACTCTCTCTTGCATGAATCCTTCATTAAACATCCATCCAATCCTAGAACTCTTCTATAATTAGCCAAAAATCCCCATTTGAATGTATCGAAGAAAATATAAGATTTATCAAATTTAGACCCACAGTCAAGTAGTGGCCTCTCCACAATCTCTACGTATACTCTACTAGATAGGTTTTGAAGCATGCATTTGCAAGCATAATCTCAAATCTAGACAAATTCTTCCTTCTACCAACCCATTAGTGTTTTCATCCCCCTTTATTTGGCTTTTTTGTATTGATTCCTCGATATATTAACCCATATTTGCTCCTTCACTAACGTGCTAAAACTAAGGACTCTTGATCTAGGTATTGCCTTGATAATGTTGAAGAAGTGCTTCGATAATCAAACATTTGTTATATTTTTATTGTCTAATATAATGGAACAAGTATGTTCCCCCTAGAAGGACTTAATCTGAAATAAACATTTCCTACTCAACGCACCATAGATCAAATATAGTGGTTCTGCTTATCCCTAAGTCTACGTCTACTATCTACATTAATAACTGCAGTTCAAGCTTGATTACACTAGTAATATGCTAAATAAGTTACAATCAGCAAACACTAATCCTATCATAGATAGATCATGCTATCAAGAATCAAGTGTTGCTATCGCTTTGTGCACTTGATCTTTTACAGGATTACAAGCTAGCAAGAACATTACAGTGAAGATCCTAAGAGAATGATATATTTTTTCGCTAAGAACACGACTTTCAACAGATTTCTAAATTTTATTTATTGCTCAGCTAACATTTTAGCTTTGAGGATCTTCTCTTTTATAGTCATCTTCAAATTTCCCATTGGAAAGACTCGGAGAAGAAAAGAACCAATAGAGTTCCGTTGGTACCGTTGTCCAAAGATAGAACTGCCCATACCAACTTTTTTTCTTAACATTTGCAAGCTAACCCGGAATAGCTTTTGATGTTGTCGCTTCATTGATGGCTTTGACAAGCCTATCAGAAAACCCATTTCTAGTTTTTCTAAAGCGCATCTCCAAGCAACAACTAGTATATTAGACTTCTGCGAATCATTTAGAGTGGTTGTTTCTCCAACATCACCAATGACATGATATTTACAACATTGACATAAAACATTGTCATCAACTGATCTTTTAGTCTGTTAGTACTTTTTACAAACATAGTAGATTCATTTTTTTTCCCTTTACTGATATCACTTCTATCTTTTATATACCATCACAGACATCTATAAGTACCGTAGTAAACATTAAACTAAGGATAATATGGGGATCATCAAATTCTTTGAGATGTTTCTCCAACAAGCATTAATGCTTGTTATGGTTGGTAAAATGATTTCTTCTATCCAAAACCAGGAGTTCATTTTTCTAATTTTAAGCGTGGGCATTTTTATTTTATTTTATTGTAAATGTCTTAAGAGTGTGCTTATTTTGCAAATCATTTTGTGACAAAGGAAAATACTTTATATGAAAATTAGTTTTAAGGAAAATAATTAGTTTTCATTTGCTTGGTGGTATGCTAAAAAAACATAAAACTCTATTTTAAGATAGAAGGTAAAAAGCTGCTAAGCATTTGTTGTAAGAGACTTGTTTTGCTTGGGAAAATGATTTTTCATTATTTAGAATCGGTAATTCATTTTTCTAAATTTCAAGTGTGGATGTTTTATTTGATCATAAATCCGTTAACTAACATTTTGAGCAAACTAAACACGTGAAAGTTTGGAAAACTAATTCTTGGAGAGCTCTTTTGGTGAAACAAACATGCCCCAAGTTACATGAGCCACTTGATTAATTGCTACATAGGAGTTTGTCAACACAAGAAGAGTTTGGCTGAACAACACCTCAAACAATACTTTGTCCAGACACCAAGGCATCAGAACTAACATGAGGCCGTCTCCACTCAGAACCAGAAATGATAGTCGAAACTTTAGCAGAAGCTGTCGTGCCAACACTTTGCTTCATGTCATATCTGGCCCCAGAGGGTTTGTCTAAGATCCATTCCTATCCCAATGTACAGTGCTCTTTTTCTTCTCTTTTTTCGGGGAGGACGTTTGAATTAAGGGTTGGAGATGGGTTAGGTTTACAACAGCTGTGTGGTCTTAAGATACGTGAAAATTCGCACGGTCGTGTGGTCCAAACAGAGACAGAGTGAAGTGGGCCTGGGCCTTGTATTCATCACATAAAGACTCGCATACGTTCACACACAAAAAAAGAGAGAGAGAGAGAGGGGGGGAGGGAGAGTTGGAAGGTACTGTTTCCACTTGGAGAAAATAGCCTCTCCAATCACTCCCTCGTCCCACTTCCATTATTGGAATGTTTGTTCTTGCATCGCCACACCCACTTGAAAAGGATTCTCGCACACGCAGAGAGAGAGAGAGTGGGGGAGAGATTGAAGATTAGATGGGTTGATGGACGGATTGACACATCTAAAATAAATTTGGGCCTCTGTTGGAATTTTGTCTGGTGCGAATTGACGTGGCCCCTTTCTCTTCCCACTTCTTTTTCCCTTCCCTCTTTGTGCCGTGGGCCCCCATTTTTTTCTTTTTGTTTTTGGAGACCAAATTTCCGTTTCTCTCTGACACATTAAAGCCTCATCCCACAATCTTTATTTATTTCTTTAATTGTTTATTATTGTGATATTTTCAGTCTAATCTATAAACAAAATTACCCGAGCCTTTTTTTTTTTCTTTCCTTTCCTGTTCTTTTCTAGGAGCATTTTGATTCTGTGGATGATGTAAACCATGATGATATCTTACAAATATACGGATCTTTCTATCAATCTATCCCATAAGGCTGAGTTGTCTTCAGCAGTTTTTGTTCAAACATTAGAACCACATTCCCACAAAGAGAGTATACTCAACCTAGCTTGCGTTTTCTATCCTTCTCCTTTGTTTTTCACCCATTAACGAACATCAAGAAGAAGATGCATTATCTCGATAAAAATGTCACTAATCACTAATCTTTACTACTTTTAGGAGACAATACCATTTAAAAATTTGATGAACCACTACTTATGGAAAAAGTAACTTTCACAACATCGATGAACACATCTTTAATCAGGCGACAAACTCGATATATTCGTATAAAATGAACTCTTTTGATCACTGAGTTCCATGAGTAGGAGCTAGCCCTGACAGTTTCTTTTTTCACGTTCAATTGGCCAACATTGAGGATTGATGAAGCCATAAAAAGATTGATAAAAACTTTAGGAAGTGGAAAGAAAGTACAAGTTTTTTGAAGGAATCGGAGAAAGGGCGTCAAAAATTTCTTTGGGGGAACAGACACCTAGACCTTTTCTTGTACTTTTCTATTCAGTTATTATCATTTTAAAAAAAATGGTATTAAAAGCATAAGATGCATTTGCATATGCATAAGCAGCTTCAAGTGGGCATCACTTGGTTCAAAACTTGAGTTAGCATATGCAAGAATCAAGAACCCAAGAATGGTCCATGCTTCCCAGGGAGTACGGAGATCTTTACATGGTTTGGAGATTGAACTAAAAAAAAAAAACCCTAGTACATGATCTCCATGGATATGTCCCCTAAAATAGGGCAAAATTTTATTTTTGTAAAAATAATTAAACTTTTGCAATTTGTTTGTGCTTGGGTTGGGAACAGGCACGTGAGGCCCACGCGCTGTAAAAGTGGAGAGTGGAGGGGCTAGAGAGAGAGAGTCGGCCATAAAAACGAGGTACATCACAGGCAGGCCATTGGTCAGGATATGAACCAAAGAGGCAATGGTGGCCCTCTTCCCGTACTCTTGGATTGGACTTTTCTGGAAAGATTTTCCTTTTGTTACCATTATTCCATTTTTCCTTTTTCTGATACCAAACCCCTCTCTCTCTACCCCCTCTCTCTCTCTTCTTAGATTTTATTTGATTCTTTCCAACTTTTTCAATTTTTTTTTTGTATCACTGTTAACCAAGAGAGAAAGAAAGACAACCCCACTAATTTTTATGACCCGAAATGACCGCCCCTCGGGGCTCGGCCATTTACTGCTGCCGTTACAAATGGTAAAAACTAATATTCTTTTTGGCGTGAGGAGGAAGTGAATGTAATGATAATTATGACAAAAATAATATTATAAAGAAAAATCGCTTTTTTGAATGTGAGAGGGAGAGAGAGAAAGGTGGGGGGGGGGGGGGATGCTCTGAAAACTCGACACCACCCAAATTGCCATTAATAAATTGATAGGTGGAGATGACTTGTGGTGTGAGTGAACGAATGATAATTACTATCTAATAAAGGTAATGAAGGGACGAGAGAGGGAGGGGGGATGCTTTTCGATTTGGTTAACGTGGGAAAGCTGAGTGAGAAAGAGACGGTTCATTCTTTCCCATTATACCACCTCAGATGCATTTATATATGCTAGAAAAAGAAGATGTATGTGGTGTGTACATTCTGGGGAGAGAGATGATGGATTGGTAAAGTTTGTAACCCATTTTACAAAGAGAGAAAGAAGGAAAGAAAAACAAAAACTAGTGTTGGGGGTTAATGCAAATTGGAGAAACCCAACAAACTAGAAGCCAAACCAATTTCTTTTTCGGATTCATTGAAAATATAGAACTTGGCCTTCAAGAGAGAGAGAGAGAGACATAGATAGAAGCAAGTGGCTAGAGAGAGAGAGAGAGAATGCTTTCGGCTAATCAAGCTAATACCCCTCTCGTCTATGCTGTATTGGGCAGTTAAGGGAATACCAAAATCTCTCAAACATCTTCCTCTCTTTACTACCTTTTTGCAATTGCGCTCTCTCTCACTCCCATCTCTTTTTAGTCCTAGGTTTTCCACTTTCAAGAATCAAGACTCAAGCCATAGTTCCTCCTCTCAACCCACCTTCTCTTCTTAACCCATAAAGCACCAAATATAGCCCAAGAAAATCCTCAAATCCAAGCACCAAATATAGCCCGAGAAAATCCTCAAATCCCCCGCTTTGTCTCTCCCTCTTATTTTGCCTTGTGGCTTGTGAGGGAGGGATGATCAGCAAGTACAAGATCCTCACTCGCTTCCCTCTATAAGGAAGAAGAATTTACACACAGCTTACATAGAGTGGTCATCGAATTCTTTTTCCCTTCACTTTTGCCCACAACGAGTTAGCAAGTGGAGCAAAAAGAAAAAAAATGTGGAATCTCAACGACTCGCCCGATCCTGCGGTGAGGCCGGGCGAGGAATCGGAAGGCTGTTCCTCCCCGAAGACCTCCGATGACGAGACTGCGGCCGACGCGCGGGGCAAGGGGGTCGGATCCATGTCCAATTCCAGCTCCTCCGCGGTGGTCATCGAGGACGGATCCGACGACGAGGAGGGCCTGGCGACGGCGGCCGCCAAGGCTCACAGGAAGCGCAGCAGCAAGATTTTCGGGTTCTCGGTGACCCAAGAGGAGGAAGCCGATTACGACGAGGGCGGCGACGAGAATCCGGGGAGCCGCCACCCGGTGACCCGGCAGTTCTTCCCGGTGGAGGAGGAGGAGGAGCTGGAAGAGGATGGCGAGCGGGCAGGAATGGGGGGAGCAGCAGTGCCGCCGGGGTTCCCGAGGGCGCACTGGGTCGGAGTCAGGTTCCGCCAGTCGGATCACCATCCAATCGGATCGGGCAAGGGCTCACCGATGTTGGAGGGTTCACAGCCCATGAAGAAGAGCAGGAGAGGGCCGAGGTCGCGGAGCTCCCAGTATAGAGGGGTCACTTTTTACAGGCGAACTGGAAGATGGGAGTCTCACATATGGTCTGTCATTCTCAATTTTAATTTTTTTTTTTCTGTAAATTTTCTGCAAAATTTTCGCCCCCCTTTTTTTTTTCGGGTTATACTATAGTCCTCTTGCTCTCGCGCTTTTTAGCAAGTTTTGGCCAATCAGGATCTGAGTTTCTCGTTTTGCTTCTCTGTGAATGGTGCAGGGACTGTGGAAAGCAAGTATATCTGGGTATGTATATATGTATGCACTTCCTGTGGGGTTGATCTTCTTATTCATCTCTTCATTTTCTTGGTGGGAAGGGGAATAAAAATGAAAAAAGAAATGCCTTCCTTTCTTTCCCCCTTGATATGTGCTCTTTACAGATTGTTTTCGGGTTGAATGTTGAGATGATATTGTATGCTTAATTTTTTGTGTCCATAGGTGGGTTTGACACTGCACATGCAGCTGCTCGGTAAGCTCCTCTTTCCCTTCTAGTTCGAGAATATATTTATGGTCTTTTTTCCCTCATTTTTTTGGAGGGTTTGTCACGAAATAACGTGAGATTAAATGAGCTCATATTTTTGGCCAAAAAAAAAAAAATGAAATTCAGAGCGTATGATAGGGCGGCAATCAAGTTCCGGGGCGTAGACGCAGATATAAATTTCCGGATTGAAGACTATCAAGAAGACATGAAACAGGTAAAGTCTGCAAGAGAGAGTTGTACAGAACAGCAAAAATAGATAAAATAGAGTGAAAAGAAATATACCGAGGCCACATCTCTTGTTCCTTCTTTTATGTCGACTGCTTCCCACTTCATCTCTGAAGTTCAACTTCCCAGATGCCTTTTTCTTCCCTTCTATTTTCATGTTTTATTTCGAAAAATAATGGCTTTGAACTGTTAAGAAATAACCATTTGGCACACAGTGAAGACAAAGGTTGGGTTATTGTTGCAGATGAGTAATTTAACCAAGGAAGAATTCGTGCATGTACTTCGCCGCCAAAGCACCGGATTTCCAAGAGGAAGCTCGAAGTACCGGGGAGTCACATTGCACAAGTGCGGAAGATGGGAGGCTAGAATGGGACAATTTCTGGGCAAAAAGTATTTTCCGCTACATTCATCTTCATGATATGCCTTGTTGATTTTATATCCCCCCCTTGATTTCTTTCAATGCGGTTGATTCAACAGGTATGTGTATCTAGGACTGTTCGATACCGAGATTGACGCCGCAAGGTTTGTGCATTTAGGTTTAGCTTTCCTTGGGAAAATTATAAAATGAAGTTGGAAATAGTAAATGTGTTGGAAGAATTAGTGAAATGATTTTCCTGGTAATTACGAATTCTTGCAGGGCTTATGATAAAGCTGCAATTAAGTGTAATGGCAAGGATGCTGTCACCAATTTTGACCCAAGCATCTACGAGGATGAGCTTAACCCCAGTGGTAGAATTTTGCAGATCGACTCCTAAATTCAAATGATCTCATTGTTATGCAAGGAGTGAGTGAACTTGTGTTTGTTGTCTTTGTATTGGTTATGTGCGGGGGGAGCAGAATCTTCTGGTAATGCTGCAGATCACAATCTTGATCTGAGCTTAGGAAGTTCAGCTTCAAAGCCAAACAACCTTGAAGTTGGAAATGATGTCCCAATTGTCGGGGTTGACCAGAGTTCCTCATCAATGCCGTATGATGGCGACTGGCGAAATCGAGAATTAAGGCCCAAGGTTGATACTTTTGACGTTCTTTTGCATTAATGTACTTGACAATCTTCTACGAGTTTGGTTCTCCTTTTCTCTTTATTGGTGTGAAGTGGATTGCCAAGTTTCCACTTCTGATTATGGGTTTGCAGTTAAATCTGCATCAAGAGCCGGGAAGAAGGAATGGGTACAGCGAAGCCGAGACATCGCTGTTGCTGAGCCAAACACACATTCACTCTCCAGGCTCCATGAGAGCTCCTGCTGCTCATGATGAACTGCAAAGATATGGACAAATGAAGAGACCGGGAGATCATCAAGCTCACAACATGCTTCACCTTCTTCCACCGCATCTCGTTTCACCAAATTACCAAGTGATCATCTCTGACACATAACTTTTCTTTCTTTTCGGTAGCTTGGATATCCAATTATTTCTGCAAAACTAGTTCCATGATTTTTTTTTTCCTGTGATTCAATGTACATAAATATACAGTAGGAATATAATCTATGCTTGAAGTCCTATAGTGGAAGGAAATTTGCCTAACCCCTTGAAGAAAAGGTTGCTGGCAAATTTTCAAGTGACGCAAAAATTTATATAGCAATGCCTTAATTGGATAAAGTAAAGATTTGAGAAAACACCCGATTAGATTCCATCAAATCTGTTTCAGTGAGTATTTATTATGAGCAGCAATTTATTGCTCGTTGACATTATGAGGTGCAATGATAAATGCATAGTTTGAATGGGTTGAGGGTTGAGTCATTATGTGCACAAGTTGTCCAATCTTTTCTTTCTTAATAGTTTCTTTTGTAGGTGCAGTTCTCAAGCAGCAGCTATGGAGGAAGGATTGGAGATCTTTCACTGTCATCAACAACACCACCGCCGACAAGCGAGCATCAACAATGGCGCTCATCGACTCCATCAGCATCATCATCATCGTCGTCGTCGTCGTTGTCAAGTGCTCTCCATGTATTTGCACCTGCTGCAGCATCATCAGGATTCCCACAGCAGATCAGACCCACCCCAAATTGGCTGCAGAAAAATGGGTTTCACTCATTCATGAGACCTTGATTGAACTCCCCACCCAAAAAAAAAGGGACGAAGAAACCAAAATTGTCTTCTAATAATTTTTCTGCTCTGTCCCTTCATCTGGGTCATCCTCCAAATTTTTGTTCTTCTCTTCTATAAAATATCAAGCTCTGTAACGAAACCCTCCTTTTCCTTCACTTTTGAATTTTTTTCCCCTTCTCTCTAACCCCAAAAGTAGAGAGAGAAGAAAGGGAGGGAGGGAGAGTGAGAAGTAGAGGAATATCACGGATGTTTTTCAGATTACGGAAGCGTGGGAGGGACCTTGGTCAGTCGGTCAAAACTAACAAACGGACGAAATCTATTGACTAGATTTTCTGGGTTTCTGACTGGAAACTGCTCCAATCTTAATGCATCTCTCTGCTGTTTGTTCTGTTTTGTTTTGCCGCCCTATATAATTTATTACCTCGCATCTATCTACCGTCTATAATAAAAGTAATGTGACAATGCATTTTCGTTAATTTCTTTATTTAGAGGGTTTTCGGTGGAAGTTTTCGTTCTCGCTCTATGTAATACCCACCTCGACTCTTTTGTTCTCTTGTTTATTGACATTCCTGTTTTCTTTTAACTCATTGTCCCACCATCTTGTTGGCCTGTTGTTCGATTTTAGCAATGTCTTTGGCTACTTTGTTGGGCTGATGAGAGGGAGACCCTACAAAGGGGGGGGTCTTTAATTCATGGTTTCCCTAATGGAGTAAAATGCTAAAATAAGGACGCGAGTGATTGGGAGGTGGGGTGAAAAAGAGAAATCTAGCTCACGTTCTTATCAAAAGAGGAGCGAGACATATACGAAGAGCTTCAGGAGTGGTGAAATTCAAAGAAAAGAAGAGAACGAAAGGGTAATTTTGTAAAAATATAGAGGACGAATGAAGGGAAATTACGAATTGGGAGGTGATTTTAATTTGGCATGGCCTTGGAAATATCAACTGGATGGTGATGAATGGTCGCCATCAAGGGTGTCCTTTGAATCAGTTCTCTCGGCCAAAAGCAGTCAGACATGGCTATTATTACGAGAGGGACTTATCATCCTTAACCCCAAAGTTTCCAAAGGACACTGATAAAAGGATGGAGAGGGGACTGTGCCCTAAAGGGCAAGGGTTAACCCCTGAGAAAGAGAGTAATTTCCCTCTTGGTTTTTTGTTTTTTTCCCTTTCTATTATATTCTGCCAGGAAAGCAGAAAAAAAAAAGGAGAAGTGCAATCGCTTGCAAAGAAAATGCTCAGGGACCTTTTGCTTTCTTTTTTGTTTGAAGGAAAGCAAGGAAAAAAGAAGGGAGACATGAAATTGCTTCCTGAAGATTCTACATATATGGACATCTAAAATATTAGGGTTTACTTAGATGACTGGTGGCAATTACAATACGCAAACTGAAAGGAGCTTGTGTTTTTAAGTGAGTGCCAGTCTGGATCTTGAATAATTCTACTGACTCAGTTTTAAAAAGAAATGAGTCTAGATGAATATTTATTTCATGCATAATGATTTTTGTGAATTGGGTAGTTATTGTGTTATAATGCACATGAAATATATATATATATATATATATATATATATTCCTTTGTCTTTTGAAAAATTATAAAAGACGCTTGTGTGTAATTATTTCATGGGGCCGCAAAAAGTCTCAAATATAATATTTGAAGTCTAAATATTCACATCTCTATAGTCATAATTACTCGAGTTCCTGAACTCCAAAAATAGACGAGGTGTCGCTGTGCGCCACCAGCTGCCGGTCAAAGTAAAATGTCCCTAATGATGGGCGAAAAATAGATTTTTAGATTTCGTTCCCCATATATGTTTTTGTCCCTCTCATGCCTTCGCATGAAACTAGGTTAATGGACATGCGAATAAACTTTCTTGTTTGCTACTGTCAAACCTGCGAGGATACGAAGCTGCGAGAGTTTAGATGAATGCACCTCCTGCAAGCAACGATATTTTATTGATTTATTTATCATTTAGCAATAAAGAAAACCTGCCAAGAGGGGTAACTCCATGACAGCAGAGCTTAATAAAATAATCAGGGGCGATTAAAAAAATATCAACTTGCAGAAGATATTTCTAGATTTAGGTGACGAGGAATAAAATATGGAGAAGCAAATACGTCATCTGGGTCGTCAATCTTGATTTTTATAATGTTGTGCCAAGAATAAAGAAGGATCCCACCATTTCTTTATTCTTATCTTTTTTTTCCTTATCAAGAATTTCTAGGGCACAATATAATCTTCTCAGACACTGTTACACATGGGTGCACTGTCATGTTGGACCTCCTTTTCTCGTCCACTCGAAAATTTATGAGACATCCTAGAATAGTATAACCTGCGTCGCTTATCAAGCTTCAAAATAATGAAGAGTTTGGCACTAGTGGTGACATATTCTATAGCTTGGAAAGAGTGCTGCCTAGAGGGGGGGGGGGGAGGGGGTAATTAAATTAGTTGCAAACTTAAAAGTAGAGTCGGTATAATATAAAATTAATAGGTTGTCCCCACTCAATCGAAGATCTTTTCAATTTATGGAATATAAAACGTTTCTCCTAAATTGGCAATCTACTCTCAAGTCTTATCATTTTAAATCAAAGTAGGTATCCACATATACTAGGAGGCTAAAAAGTGTCATTGAAGAAACATGAACATTATCACTAACCTATAGCACATAGCCCAATTCAGTGACAAGCCATTAGAGGCGATGTCATTGAAGGACTCTTTAACAATTCGTAGCAGGACCGTGACAACATTTTACTAAGCCACTCCATGTCCAAGTTAGGCCTAACATGATGGTCAATACAGGTTATAAGCCGTGCAACCCGTAGAAGCACAGGACCACAAAAAGTGGATTTCGTAGCGTAACTCGGGGATGACCATCGGATTCTGCAAGGTAGAGGTGCCACGGATGGTTGGGCCACGAGATGAGCTTGGGTGTGAGAGAAAGAGAGAGAGAGGTGGTGGGCTAGTGACGGGAGCGTCGACATCCTGGAGGCTGGGTGGCGAGTTGCTCAGAAAGCTGCATGATGTCGTGAGATGCTGGTGTTGGAGGCTTGATGATGACAAGTTTAATTGCACCAATCAAGCAAGTTTCAAAGGAATCGTCCATGGATGGACGACTGAAGCCAAATATTGAAATCAAGGACGATAATCATGTAGGGACTATGTTGAGATAAGGAAAGGGTTGATTTTTGCAACTCAAGTAGACCCAACCTCCACCGGTCATTTCCGACAGACATCAAATGGGAGAAACCTAACTGAGGTAGATAACAAGCGCGCAACTTGCAATCCTACTTTGAGAACCCCTATGATCGAATTCAATCTTCCAGTCGTGCAGGTACTTATGAATCATTTTGAGTGCATTTCCAAATTCTTTCATTGGAAGAAAAAAGAGGGGTTCGTCGTGGTCAAAGTCATCTGTCGGGAGAACCATTTCCAAACACCCAAGGTCTGCTACTGGGCACTCCGTCTTATATTTAGGGCTTCGTTTGTCTCGCGTAAAATTGAAAAATATATATTTTTCTAAAAATGACCATTTGAACTATTTAAAATAATTAGCCAATGAAAAATTTTCATAACTAATAATAATTTATATCTAAATAATTTCGTGGAATATGAAAAAAAAATTCATTCATTTGTTTTTATAAGTGATGGAAGTAATCCCTTTTTTTTGAGAAATACATTTCAGATTATTCATTTTCCGTGAAATAAACAAAATCTTGGTGAATACAAGTTGGCTTGTCTCGCTGAGGACTCGAGGCATCTGACTTACGCATCAAGAGTCTAACTAAGGCACATAACATAGATGGAATAAGAATAATAGGAGTGCCAAAACTTTCGTACAATGCTCACTTGAGTGCCAATTATGACAAATCATCCCATGCGGAATTTTTAATTTTTAATTTTTTTTTTTTTTTTTTTTTTCATTAGGGCCGACCAAGGCGCCGGCGCACCAACCGCAAAACCCTCACCCAGATTGGGCGATGGCCACCTCGCCCTTTGTTGCAAAGGCCCTGGGCGAGGTCATTAGGGCCTTGCCAGTAGCTGGCAAGGCTGCGAGGACCCTCGCTAGCTTTAGGCGATCATAGGCGAGGCTTCTCACAGCCTCACCCGCTACCGCGGAGGCTATAGGCAAGAGCAGGGCGACAAGGGCCCTCACCAACGGCCGACGAGGTCTGACGGCCTCGCCTAGGGCCTTTGCAACCAAAGACAAGGATTTCATAGCTAGCGAGGATCACCTATGACCCTCGCTTGCCCTAAAGCCAAAATAAATAAATAAATTAATTAATTAATTATTTTTAAAAATATTAAAAATATTAAAATAATATTAAAAATTATCCATGTCGTCTTGGCAAAGCCACATCGAATGATCATCATCCACCTTGTATTTTCCAATGAGACAAATTGATTAGCACTCAAATGTTTGATTTTTTAAATTTGTGACACTCAAGTGAGCAAATTTTTTTGATAATCAAGTGAGTGTCATACGAAAGTTTTGACACTTCTAGTATTTTTACCCATAATGTTAACATTTAACCAACATTTCCAAATTTTCAACTTTGTGGACACTCTGATGCAGATTTATATTGCATGTAAAACAGATAGAAATAACATCATTGGAACATGTCAATTTTTGGGAGGGAAGTTGAGAGAATTAAATTTTAAGAGGAAGAACTTCTAATTTTGGAAGCTCCTATCATGTGAATGAGCAAACTTACGAGGTTGGGAGGTCCAAAAATCGTCAAAATGATTGATAGTCGTGTTGAATTTTTTATGGAAGAATCTCGCCAATAACATACAGTTCTAAGAACTTTTATTGTTGAGAAAAAAAAAACACTCATACAATAAAATAAATAGAACAAGCAAATAAGTTGGACATCTTATTTATGTGATTTGGTTGATGGGACTTGCTCCATGTGAAGAGCAGTACATGATTCCACTATAAATGAATCATAACAATATATAAACACTCATACAATAAAATAAATAGAACAAGCAAATAAGTCGGACATCTTATTTATGTGATTTGGTTGATGGGACTTGCTCCATGGGAAGAGCAGTACATGATTCCACTATAAATCAAATCATAACAATATATAAACATTGAACCTCACATTCATATGTTAAATGAAGGCGCTATTTAATATTTAAATATTCTTGCATAAATGATGCACTCAAACAGTTTTAGTATTTTCATCCTCCATTTACACCTTATAAGTCACATGATGTTTAGCTGCCACAGTTTCTCACCAAACAATCTCTAACCTCACAAAAGAACTAGCAAACAATCTCTGACCCCTTATTATATATAGATAATATTTGCATCCAAAATACAAAACCTCTCAACCTAATCAAACTTTAAAACCACTCAAATTGGGTTTCTTATAGAAGCTCATACTTGTTACATATTTTCACTAATCTCCACCTTGATTTGATATTAGAGTCAAGTTACAACTGCTTCTCTGAAAATGATTACTAGTACTCTTCCATAGCCCCCCATGGCTCAACTACCACCGACATCTTCAAAGTAGAATTCACACATGAACTTTGCCATAATCGTGAACCTCATCAAGACAAACTCTACTAGCAACTTTAACCTCTCTTCAAAGATTTGCAAACACAACCTCCTCTATCACAAATAAAGCAAAACCACCATTGCATCCATATTTGTGAGAAGGTCATATACATGCCTTGTTTAACTTAATGGGTACAACAGTTGTTGACTATACATACTCCATTTCACTATAAGTAGAGGTGAGCATGGTTTGAATGTGCGGTTCCCACCTTAGAACTAGGAAGTGCCCACTAGGGATTAGTTCCAAAAAATTGAAAGTAGGATCCACCTGTTGGTTCGATGGATCCACCTGGGAATCGAACTGCTTATTCGGTTCGATTCTTAGGTGGGTCCATGAAATCGGTTCCCAGTCCTTATAAAATTGCATTCAATAAATAATTTTTATGATGAACCTAAATTCTATTTAGAGCACCAAAGCTTGTTTGGCCTTATATTCGGGTTGAATTGCGAGCTATTAATTTCGATTAAGGATTGAAAATTATAGGGCGGAATGAATAAATAATACTTGTTAGCTAAAAAATTAATTTCTTTCAAGATCATGGTGTGGTCCTCTTAAAATTTCCCAACACCGGAAACATGTGAAGAATTAAATTTCACGTTAAAAGTCCTAATATCTACATAAGTTAAAACATTAATCTCCAATTGGTCATCTCATTCCCATACGTTTGTTTATTTTGTTTTGGTCAAGAAAACAAGTAAATGGATTATTAAAATGAAAAAAAGAAAAGTAGGGGTTAATCCTATTACGTCAATAATGTTCAATAACTACAAATATACATATATTTACATATATATTTAGTTAAAAAATACCAAAAAAAAATAAAAAATTTGGGATGAAATTTCTTTTTTTAATATATATATTGGTCTGGTTCGGATGGGTAGGCGGCCAGTTCCACACCTAGAACCTGGAACCGGACTGGTACTCACCAATTCCACTAAATTGGAACCAAGAATTGGACTGGCTCTCATGGAAGCTGTCGGTTCCGATCTGGTCCTGTTCGATTTCGAACAGTTCGGGTAGTTTCCAATTCTTTTGCACACCCCTAACTATAAGCAGTGTCTATGTTTTTACCACACTAGCACTCGCTATATCAAGATTTTTTTTTTTTTTTTTTTTTAGCTCCATCTTGAGCTGAACATCATCAAGATGTATATAAATAATGTCACAATCATCCTTCTCAAAAGTATTGGAGAATTGTTAAAGTGTAACTTCTCCATTGAAAACAAGTAAAAGACACCATAGTTGATTGTCCCACTCACATTGTTCATAACTTAACAATATGTACTTGCTCTCCCAATAAGATCACCATCATTCACTTGAGTATAGCACAAGCAACCAAATATTCTAAGAATAGAATAATTAGGAATATTTTGACCACACTTCCTCAAGAATCCAACATCCAATTGCAATTTAAGGGAATATATTCATCTGTTAGCTCATCATACTAAGCGCATCTGTCATAATTTTCCTAGCCATACCAACACTAGACATTAGTTTATGGGCTATCTCTAGTAAAGTTTTGCACTTCAATTCTACAACATGTTGTGGTTCACAGGCATTAAGTGCAGTGTCTCACTATACCTTCCTTCATGTATAATTTTTTAAATAGATTAGAGGATAACTCCATGCTTTCGATTATCTGCATAAGTTTGATCATCTTACTAGTTTTTTTTATTCAATCAAAACTCTCAACTATCCGATCCTAATGATAACATCAAACTTGTGCCTCTGCACAAACACCTATGTCCTCAAGTAATCATGAATAATTGTGAACATTATGGCACTCATCCTCCAAGGAGATCTTGACGGCTATGAACATCTAAATGAATCAACTCTATAATTTCTATGGTTTGTCTAACATATTAAACTACACTTTCTACTGCTTGCCTAAATCATAATACCTGAATACCCTAATTTTCTCACTCACATGACCACACATGAGATTTCTTTCACTCAAAATTGTCATGCTTCTCTCGGCAATGTGCCCCAAATGCATATCCTACAATTCAGACTATTGAACATGCGGCGTCTCTGCAACAAAAATTCTTTATTGTCTCCTCTTGAAGCTCATATAGGTTACCATGCTTTATTCTTCTCATTAACACTGAGGCACCTTGAACGACTTTCAAAACTCCACTTTCTAAAGTATACCAATTTAGAGCGCTTAAGGAAATCAAGTTTCACTTTAATTTCAAATGTGCCTCACTCTAGTTAATCTCCTCACTATATCATCATGCATTCTAATTCTAATACAAATTGCCATAACATTGTACTTAGCAGTGTTCCCCAATTGCACTTTACCACTACCATGCAATTGTAAGTGGTAAATTAGATTTTGTTTGGTGTAGCATGGAACAAACAACTAGAATTCATAACCTATTCATCAAACGAGAAATCTTTAGTAAGAGACAAGGCATAATTATGACTATTTGAGATATTATAAGCAATTGTTGTAATATCATTAGTAGTTTCAGCTCAAATTCCCTAGCCTTTCTCATACTTCTACTCATGACAATACCTTCTAAAATGTCCCTTCTTACCATTGGAACAAACAACACTAACAATCCTAGATCGATGTCATTTCTTTAGACTCACATGACTTCTACTAACGCGTGCAGTTTTCTTTCTCTAACATGACTTCTACTAACACGTGCAATTTTCTTTCTCTAACTTCGCCTATAAAACAGGCAAACCAAATTGTCACCTATGAATATCTTCACTCATAATCAAATCACAAACCTTCTCAAATGTCATGCTTCTTGACCTAGATGAATCACAAACAACAACAACAATAGTATGCCAACTATTAGGCATCAAGGATAATAAAATCAAAGCACATACCCCCATCATTAAAGTCAATATCCACCGCACTCAATTGACTAAGACCATATTTAATTCGTTGATATGTTTAGTAATTGTTACACCTTCTCTCATCTTTAAGTAAATAGGCACCACATAAAGTAGAGTTCTTTTATTATTATTATTATTATTATTATTATTATTATTATTATTATTATTATTATTATTATTATTATTATTATTATTGTAGTGGCCTTCTTGTCATGTTTGACAGGGCAATCTTCAGTCTTATAGTGTTTTTTTTTTCTTTTCACAGTGTTACAAGCCAAATAGGAGTAAGTGCAAATTCCTCTTATAAATGTAATCTTCACTTTGTATCTTCCAAAAACCAATGTCCTTCCCATTGAATTTTCACTTTTCCTTCTTCTATTGCCATCAATATGATTCAAGTCAACTGTCTAGCTCTAACATAAATTATTGCGAAGAAAATAAATAGAATAAGGAAATGAATTGAATGTCAAATTTACTTGGTTCGGTCAGTGGGATCTGGTCCGTGGGGAGAGCATCATAAGATTTTATTATAAATTAAGTGATACAATGGATATTACAATTACATTATGATGTTGGCTAATAGTATCACCTAGAGCAGATGAATAGGTTATTTCAAGAAACTTGAAAAAATAATACCGCAATAAGTGTGTCATGTTTGCTATAAGCGTCATCGAGTAAAATAGTGTTGCTATAAGCACAAACTGGCTATATCAAGTAATGTAATGCAATGCTTCCATCAAGTAGTAAATGAATATGAGTAGAGAGATAGAAAACGATGCACTCAAATCTTATAGTGGTTCAACTTGGTATAAGCCTACATCCACTCTCTCAAACTAACAGCCTACTAGGTAGATTCTACTAGAAATCTTCTGGAAGTACAGTAAAATGTGCCACTTATTCAAGCACTTCTTGTTGAAGCTAGTGTTAGTTATACTCAAGATGATAGGTCTTAATATCTCACACCTAAGAACAAACT